>CM076579.1:891047653-891652216 GCA_034641835.2 Pinus albicaulis
GACACGAGACACGGAGGACACGTAAATACAAGTATTCGACACGAGACACCGTGACCTCGAAAATAGGACACGAGGGACACGTTTTATTTATATATATATATATATATATAAACACACACACACAATTATACTTTCTTGAAATTTTAATTTTGAAATTCAAAATTCCCTCTCATTAGTAAATTACAATTATACAACTTACAAGTTACAAGTTACAACTTACAACTTCAAGGCTACAAGCACATAAGAAATACTAAATACTAAATAGTCATTAAAACCATGGTCATTAGTCAATAAGTCAATGACTCATGACTCATGAGTCATTAAAATTTAAAATTAAAACCATAACAATAACTTGAAATTTAGAAGAACTTAGATATTAAAACCATAAATGATAAAATGCATATTTTCTATAAAGTCATCAAAATCAAAATGTATTCACTGTTCAGTATTACATAGACACTGAGGGAATGCCACTGGAAAATACAAAAGAGTAGATACAAAATAAGTAGGAACCACGTCACTAGCCACAAGTCCACGACTCATCACTCTATCAATAGTCCATGTCCTCCTCCATGTCATAATCACGATCACTGCCATTGCCATCTTGATCTGACCCATCTGACCCTACTCCATCTCGCTGCTCTATGCCCAATCCAAGATATCCTGCGTCTGCTGCATTTGCTGCTATGGAGGATGACCCCTCAAGAGACTCATCATCAAAAGTCACTAGCTCTAGCACTGGGTCATTAAGATCCATGTTGGCTAACGCCAACTCAACACTATCGTCCAAGCCCATATCATCAGGAAACACATCCCACATCTTTGTCTTGCCCTTCAACCATTCCTGCCTCTGCCTATAAATAAGACGAAGGTTGGTGTGCACATACACCATTGTCTCCGCCCTGGATTGCTCAAGCCTACTCTTTTTCAAACTATATAGATTCCCATAAGTGCTCCAATTCCTCTCACAACAAGAAGATGAAGTAACTTGAGAGAGGACCCTCAAGGCTAATTGTTGTAGAACAGGGCATGCTGCTCCATGAGTTGCCCACCAAGCATAGGCATCTTTGACCCCCCTATCTTCAAGTACATCATACCCGCCAAATCTCCTAGTGCCAGTGGAGAACTCTACAAAGCCTTCCTCCACCTCAAGAAAAGAGGCTCTATCTTGAAATATCCTTCTGAATGCTGTCTTCCTCCCCTGTGAAATCTCTCCATCCATGTGAGGAGGGTATCTGTGTGAGGTCCCACCACGGAGCCACTCTTGACTGTAGTACTTGGGATTCAAAGAGTGAGCTAAACAATGCAAAGGAGTGCAATTCTTATCCCACTTAGAGATAAGAATATCCTGTATGGTGGACCATAAGCTCTCTGCTGATGTCTCATATTCAGGGCATTCATTCTCCATAACAATAGTCTTCACAGACTCAATCATGGTATCCCAACTCTCATAAACCTCTCCTAAGATCGGCTGGTCCGTGTCTGCAAACCGCAAGAAAGAAATGATAGGGTTCATGATCTTTATGGTAAGATCCACCCTCTCCCACCAACTATCATATAACACCGTGTCCTTTACCTTTTTTGAAGCAGCTTGATCTGTCTTTCTCCAAAAAGACCAAAGATCTGAAATAACCATGGCCCCAAGAGCGGCCTTCACCTCCTTCAACCTCTTAAGCATCATGAATGAGGAAGCAAACCGAGTATCTGCAATCTTCAACAATGATAGATGTGTGTACTCTTTATATATTGTGAGAGCATTGGTATGATTCTGTACAAAATTTCGGATATGGCGTGCATCCTCAATAAGATTGCCAATCCATATCACATCTGAAGCAATAGATTTTAGTGCCAAATTCAAGGAATGAACAATGCATGGTGTCCAAAATACTTGTGGATATTTAGTTTCCACAATCAAGCCAGCAGCTTAGCAAACAGGTGCATTATCTGTGATGATTTGCACACAACATTCAACGCCTACATCTTCAATAACTTTAATAAACAATTCTCCCATATACTGTGCATCTTTGTATTGACCAAGAGCATCCACTGTTTTCAAGAACACTGGTCCATTTTGGTAATATACCATGAAATTGATGAGAGGATGGCGTGCTTTATCTGTCCATCCATTAGAAACAATACTGACACCAGATGAGATCCATGATGATTTGATAGGTTTTAAAATTTTATCCACCTCCTTCCTTGCCTTAACCAACAATGTGGTTCTAAGCTTCTCTGAACTTGGAGGCACATACCCAATTGGAGCCATATCAACTAGAGCTCGACACATCTCAACAAACAAAGGAGACTGTGCAACATTAAAAGAAATGAAGTTGAGATAGAAAAAGAATGCAACTGTAAGATCAACCTCATCTCGCTTCTCACGCTGAAAGATCTTGTCCATTGGACCACAAGCTTGGGCTGCTCTCTTTTTTTTTGGCTGAATCTCAGCCCCACTCCCAAATCTACTGTTACTGGTATTCCTCAAGAATGGAAGAGGATCTTCATTTTTTCTGATTTTCCGGCTTGATGCCTCCACATTCCCCAAGCCACCTGCAACCTCCCTTTCCAAATCCATTCTTTCTCTAATACTGATATTTCTGCATGCTCCAATTCCACAAGGAAGACCCAACAAATGGCCCTTAACTCGAAAGTAAGTGCTCTTGAATTCACCCTTGCAGAAATTACAAGACCAACGCACATTCCCTCCCGCACCAGCCTTTGGCCCTTGTTTCTTGGTTACATACTTCCATAGAGGGAATTTTTTTAGTTGTGCTTGTTGTCTTGCTACAACAGCATCATTTGTGGGCTGAGAAGCACCTAAAGCTTCACTTGAATCAGTTGGGGCACTTTGACTAACAGATGCTGAAATACTTGGAGGGGGAGGACCACGAAAAACACCACCCTTGTCTTTCCTTTGACCTCTGCCAGCGGCCTTTGATGATTGAGCCATTAATCTTCTTGCTGTTGCAACAGTTGCCAACTTGCCAATCTATCACCTACAAAAAAAATCAATCAAACAATTTGTCAATTAGTAAATTTCATACTAAATTTCATTATTCCAGGTAAAAATTTAAAATCAATTAAACAACTAGTAAATTTAATACTAAAGTTCAATGTTCATTATTTCAGGTATTTTTAAGTTACTGTTTTAACTTTTAGGTCCAAAGGCATTCACCAAATCCACATTTAAAGTTTAAAGTTTAAACTGTTGTCTATCCAGGAGCACTCCGCAGGTCTGAAAATTCATATCAGTCTGTTGTACATTAACTTTAACCAGGTACATTATGGTGATCACACTGCTGTTTGAGAGTCTATTTGTGTCTAATCTAGAACTGTATTTTCTGTATGGTAACTGCAGTCCACTGATAATTGCAGGTACTCTTTCTGCTTGCTGTGCTTTGTTGTAGTAATATCCTCATGCACTCAGGTGGTCCTCTTTTAATGATGATGAAACAAACTCACAGAACAGCTCTGGAACTGTATATCTGAGTGGCTTTCATGTGTATGACCGTCCTAAGAAATGCTCTCCATAGAGATCTATAAGCAGATTAGAATTTATAATTTATAATTCATATTTGTTGGGTGTTTTTTGGCTACAGCCTACAATACTGCTTGATCCGAGGCAGTGGGAAATATAATTGTGAACCCCAAATTTAATATGGGACTCAATGGATGGTTTGCCAATTCATGTATTGCAATGTTGCATCTGCCATCAACTTATTCTTTCTCTATTGAGGATTCCAAAACATAATTAGGGCTACATGCTCTTATATCTAACCGAACAGATTATTGGCAAGGTTTAGAACAAGATATTACTACAAGGCTTATGCCAAAAATGCAGTATAAAATTTTAGCATCTGTCCGGGTTGAAGGATCACCGATTCACCACAGTCAATACACTCTGTAATGGCAACACTTAGGCTTGAGAACAATAACGCATCAGTTAATTACTGCGTGACACCTAGGGAAAGAAGTCTATGACAGTTCACCACAGAGTTATAAACACCTAGTGTGCAAAGTCAATATTGATAGCCGCTAACAATGTGTAGAATATATTTCATTAATGAGCACATTGCTAAGAGATTTAACCGTGCTACTAAATGACAGGTCAGTGTCAGCCCCCAATAGAAAGCATTAAACTAGCAGGGAGAATGAATGAGAGCATTATTTAACATCAACCGTCTTTGGGACCACTTTATCGGAAGGTTGACTTCAAGGCAATTTATATTCTTTCTACATGATATTTTTGTACAAATCAAATAACAGGTCTTTGTCTTACATTGTCATATCTTCTATTACAAACGCAACAGTAAAAGAAAAAACAACGGCAATCTCTCCTATTAACAATGCAACATAAAAAGCAAAAGCAGTAGCTTTAGAAAATAGATAAAACAAGCAACACTCTTTTAACTGTGAGAAGTTATAGCTAGCTGGAAGCAGTTGTTAAAGGGCTCGATACTTGAAATTTCGGTGTTATTCGATTATAAATTTCGTTTAGATTATAAATTTATAATTTATAAACTTCCGTTGAAATTTCCCTACCATTTATACATGTAACATACCTGTGTATTATGTAAGTTTGTAATGCGTTCCTCTGTTGAGGCAGACGGGGCAGCAATGTTAACGCTGAACACTGAACAACGACCGGAACTTCGAACGCGGCGGGCAATGGAAACTTGGCAGTGGGCACCCACGATAGGAACGAAGGCACGAAGGTTCAGGAATCAACACCAAACGAAGGTACGAAGGTTCAGCAGTAACCACAGCGACGGCAGCAGCACAACCACAGCGAACGAAAATGTCAAACTCACGAATTTTTAGTGTTTTTTGTATTTTTCGTGGAAAACGTGTCCAAACGCGAGGAATACTTTAGGGCAAGTATTCCAAACCTAGGACACGAGTGTTCTATTTAAGGAAACGAATGCAAAAACGAAGAATACGTATTCGGTTTCGGAGGACACGAGTATTCTATTTAAGGACACGAATGCTAAAACGGAGGGTACGTATTCGGTTTCGGAGTACACGAAAAAAAACGTATTGGACACGTTTTAGGTCGTATTTTGTGTCCAACACGTGAAATACGGGACACGGGACCCTGGACAAGATCATTTCATTTCATCATCACACATTCTAGTCTTTTCCTTTCTAAGAGAGTGTGGGCTTGTCTTTTTCGCTGCTATGGGCAAGATGTGATCTTTTGGTGATGTGACTTTCTTTAGGATTCAATTTTTGCATGGAGATGTTATTTTTGGATTGAAAGAAGTGCCTTTGTGGCGAATTTTGAAGTTTAATGCCTTATCATTGATATTGTGCAAGTTGAATTGACGAAGTAGGTTTCTATTTGTGACATGACTAAATGCTTGATCATTGTTGGAATCTTACTAAATTATTGCATGTAACATTATTTTCCTTGACGCCTATATTTAGTTTCTGCCCTCACAAGAATAATAGTTAGAGTTTTAAAAGTGGATGCCCTAGTCATCCTCCCTTACTCATCAAAGTCTTTGCCTTGAAATTTAGCCCAACAAGACTCCATCGAACCCTAGTAGGATAACACACTAATCTTTGGTGTGTTGATCATCCATACATTTCATTAAAATTTATCTCCCTTCTCCCATTCCTAGATGTTTAGGGTTAGCTGCTGGGGTTTCTAGGGTATATTATGCATAAAAGTGAGTTTTGTGTGGATGTTTGTGGCTCATGAATTAGGAATTGTATCTATAAATCATATGAAGGAAAAATCTAGCATAGTGCATGGTAAATTTCCCTCATTTAGGGCTGATGTCAACCTTCTTTTCACTGCTCATGCATACCTAACAACCATACATATTATTCCCCTAAACTAAACCTAGTCTCTATTAGAAGGCCTTTGCTTCATTGTTATTGAATATCATTGGAAGGCCTTTTCATTGGTTGCTATATGATATTGTGCACCTTATTATTGTATATAACTCAAACCCTAACTTATAGCAACCTTATCTTTGGTTTAGGCATAGAGTTTTTGAACCCTAGTACAGAACATCTAGGCCTTGCCTTTTAGGCCATATCAGAGACCTCTTATTCATCACCTTGAGCCACAGCATTAGAATATCCTTTAGGTGATCTAGGGAAGCCTCCCTTGTGGTTACTTACCACTAAAGAGCAGGAGAAAGGTTGTTGAGGTGATAGTGGAAACCTTTTCTCTTGTTGCCATAAGGTTTGGCCCTACTCAGTGAGGGTTTGCATTGGGCTTGCTAGATTTTGCAGCAACATACCTCATAGCAAGGGTGTAGAGTTGAAGCTTACTTTGGCTTTTGATTTATAATTAGTATTTCTTTTATCTTTCTTTTGCATTTTCAAAATTCATATCATACTTTTTTATTTTTATATAGTTGCATCAACCTTGGCAATCTAAGCCCCTTCTTCTCATGGGATTATGAAGCATAAACCTTTTTGGTGTACATGTAATAACCAAGTCGAATGAAATGAAACATAGAGGGAATAAAGGGTGTATGTTAATTATGGAAAGGACATTGGCACATTACCCTTATCAAGGCCACCTAGTATTATTCTTCTCCCCAAGATTGGCAACACTTGACTAGGAAATTGATGATGACCACCAAGGTGAAACAAGGCAAAAAGTATGTCTTCCAAGCATCATGATTCATTATTTGATTCAATTCATGATCCCTACTTTCAAGCCAAATACATTGAATGTAAGCAGTGTATGAAGGAATGGACAAATGTACATCGTGTGTTAATAACCAATGTTTTCAAATAAGTGAGTTGAGCATGATGTAAGAAGTGACATTTGTGGGTTGTTGTTTGTCAGGAATGTTGAATGCCACCATTGAGACCATTGTCTACGATGTGGATCATTGAAGAAAAATCTCTTATAGTTACCCCTAGAAATGAGGGTGTAATAGGGTCCATAAACATTTACTGTAATGAAAGCCGTTCCACGCTCCATTGAGTGAAATTTAGCTCTAATTCCTGAGGACAAAGTGGCTTGATGAATCAACAACTAGAAATTCTCAATCCTTCCAAATCTTTGAGAAATCTTCTTTGATCTCTTCACCCTCTTCCATAGTTTCTTGAATTAAAATGATATTTGGTTATGGAGGTCAATTTATCTCCCTAGGGAAAGTTTTTTTTGAGGCTTACCCAGCCCTCATAAATTAATGGACATGATTAACATTTGGTAACCTTCATTGGGGCTTACCCTATGCTAAGGGCTCCTCTAAGTATAAGTTGTTTCCCAACCAAAACGTCCCTTCTGGATTGAATTTAGGTAATGGGAAGGTGATTTTTTTACCCCACCCCTTCTACACTTCCTATGAACTCTTGTTTGATCCCTTTTCTAGATCTGAGAGGCTGTTTGCAAGGATCCAACCTAGAGGAGTCCTCACCTATTATCCATACATAGAGGCAATTTCAAATCCAAAAGAGCAAGATGTCTGAAGGAATTTTAGGACTAAACTGGTGATTACATTGATAACATTTGTCCTAATACCCTTCCTTCCCCAATGTTTATACACATTCCTAGCCTTCATTATAGGGGCATTCTTATAAGCTTCAAGCCTAGGCCATAATTTTGGACAAAGAATAACTCCAAAATTCTCAATTTATTTAAATATATTGAGGAATAGATGGAATTGCCAGGCACAACCACTGATGGTGCACAAATTGTAGCTCTTGAAGGCACATCACAACTTGTAAAACTAGAGGGCACTTTAGTTCTACCAACAAATCATTCCACCCTCACCTTTTCAACCACTATAGCCTGAGGATTGGGAGTCCCGTTATAGTCCTTGGGGTTTGTGTCACCAACTAGTTTTGCCTTCCCCCCTAGACCGTTAGAAGTTAGGACCATGAAATTCCTTCCTAATCTCTAAAGCCTAATCTCCCTCCAATTTCCTATGCCATTTGCGAATCTGAACTTTCAACAGACACCTATTGGCCAAATGCCCATAAAAGTGGCAGATCAAATCCCTGAAATGTATCCCAGTGTAACCTAGATGCGAAGCTTAGTTATGGATACCTATCTCTATCTCTAGTTCCTCAACTAGAACTTTGTGTAGGTCAAGCTCAACCTTAATGTGAGCCACCACACAAGAGGTGTCCACCTTAATGACCCATCTCTAAAAATGTTATTAGGCTATTACCAATCATTCGAAAGACTTCCACTAACTACAGCTCTAAGTTTAACCCTGTTAATTGTAGGTGTGTGGTTAGCCTTTTTGACCTTGGGTCGAAGCTAGGCCAGCATCTTTTCAAGGTTAGGGTTGTACCACAAAACCATCTCATCTCCATAATTTTGTCTACATCTTCAGATTGAAAGTGGAATGCCAACCAACTTCTCACCAACCTATGATGCTCCAACTTACACACCCTAAAACAGATAACCATACTTGTTCAATCCACTCAGAGAGGTTCCTCTTGGAGATTTTCCTTTGATAGAACTTCCCTATTAATACTTTAGTTGTCATCTCAACCACCTAGCTCATGCTCACTGCCATCCCCAGAACTGGCTTAGGTTTCTCGTTTGAATGTTTTATGCACTTCTGCCCTTTCCTCCCCTCTATGACCCCCGGATTGTGACAGCCTATTTCTTTACCTTTCAAAACCTTAGCTCCAACAACTGTACCCTCTTCTCCTTCAACACAAACACTGACTGCTATCCTTCTTTTCAAAACCTGAGAAAGGCTTGAATGCATATTTCTCACCAACTCCTAATGAAGGATTCTCAGTTAAATAGGACTGAGACACTGTTTTCTCCTTCTGCTAAGCGTTCAATATCTGACCAGAGAAAGGCATAGACTCAGGTATTTCCCCAGCCTCTAACAAGGAATTCACATCACCAGATCTCCAGCCTTTCTTTGAACCCATGCATTACTGTTTGCACTAAACTACATCCCTTCGGAGACTGCTTGTTCTTTTGAAGGTCACCTCAGGCTGCAATATTAACTTTGACTCTGTCCCATAGATAGTTCATTAAACTACCTAGAAACCTCCACCACCCCATTGTTATTTAAGGTTTTCGGACCTAGACAATAGCCCTTAGGTCCATAATCTTGACAAACCTCATGAACTTCATTAGAGAAGATTTAATGACCTTTGATGGGATCTGGCAAGTAGTTGGTCTCATCTTCCAACCCTAGCTTCTTGAAAACCCTAAATATCCAGGAATCCTACTCCAGCTCCATTTTTCCTCAAAAAGCTTCCCTCTCTTCACAAACACCAGATAATGGCATACTTATAGGCAAATTCAATAGAGTGATTTCTTGAATGGTTACTCTTTATATGAAACACTTGTGTTAGCAAAATGCAATACTATTATTGGCTGGAGCCTGGGACAAACCATAAATTGCCAGATTATCAGATTGAATGATTCCTAGTGTCTTATTGTTGAACCTATATATATCCACATACACAGACATACACTTTTGACTGGACAGGTGAACCTGTGCTAGGGAATTGCTTGTGCACATAGTGAAGAACTGCATTATGTCAGGTAAATATCCTAGTCTTATTTTTGAATACACACATACACACTTTTGCCTGGATGGGCGAGTCTCTGCTAGAGAAATGCTTGTGCACGCGGTGGAGAACTGTACTATGTTTGATAAATAAAATCTCCTACAAGCGAGATAAGTTTATTTTCTTAGCTTCAGACTGGGTCTAAAGCAGAGCCATACTTGGAGAGAATGGGTAGCTTTAATCAAGTAACAGCTACATTTCTTGATGATAATTGAGATGCCGTAAATAAGGATTGGCTGATGACTCTAAATTATAACTAACTAAGCAGATTTTGCATCTTCTCCATCCAACATTCATGCATTGCAATCTGTTTTGAATTCTTGAAAATGCTATGCATCCTATGTTTTAAGACTAACTGCGTGCTTTTGGCTAAGACCTTATTATTGATTTACTGTTAATTCTTTGACATGATAGTTCTGTAATTTTCTTGGCTCCAAAGTTAAACTTATTACCTATTTTCACTGCTGTCTTTTATTTCTTCCAATTTCCTATTCACAGAATTTTTGTTGCTTGGTTTATTGCTTTAAAATTCTGTGCAAAGAATTGCATAAAATCTGCAATTGTTTTTACCAATTTTCAGCTACCCTTCCCATATGATTCCTTGTCCAAATTGCAGAGCAAAGAATAACTTCTATCTCCCATGTTCAGATCATTATTGTTTTTTCGAACACACGTCAATGTTATTTTTAATATGGACATTGCTCTTTAAACACTTATTTGTCTATTGTCATGATCCATTGCCTGCCTTCATTTTGTAAAATCGCAGGGTTTTTATTCTAGGTACCTTCTCTATCATTTTATACGTAGTAATTTGGTATCTGCTGGTTTTCTAGTGCTGGTACATTGATAAAATTTAAATTTACGTGCATGGATTTTCTGGGAGTACTCAACTTATTTCAATACTGCAATTTGTTAAATGGCAGTTTGCTGTATCAACCAGTTTCATGGCAAATCATCATTTGTTTCCTGGACACTGATTGATGGTAAAGGATGAAAGCAGCCAAGAATCCATGCTTTAGTTTAGTCCTATCCAATTTAGAATTTAAAGAACATCTGTGAAAAAGGAGCTGCGGTATCTGATACCATGTTTGTGTGGATTTTTTTTTCAATGGTAAATGCTATTTTTTTCATATTGGCTGTTTCGATGACATTTTGGTATCCAATAATGGAGGGTGGGAGATGATGTCGTCAGACTGTTAGCACGCTTTTTGTGCTGATTAATTTGTATTCTGGTGGTAAAAATGACTGTTTACTTTTGGACATGGTAATGGATGGCAGCAAATGAAACAAATGTGCTTTGAAGATTGTTTTGATGTCGTTGATTGGGATTACCATTTCATCAGCAACCATGAAATGGAGCTGCTGTCTTGTAAGTAATGTCAAATAAGAACCTTGTGTCCAGATAAATCTTATGACAGGACTATTTCATCTGTGCGCAGCACTCTATATAGGAATGGTATCACTAAGGAATATGTATGCTTGCCATGTTGCTTACAGGGATGGCTTTTTGGCCTCTAGAAATCTTCTGGTGCCCTGGTTCACTAGAGCCCATTTCACGTGTCAGTTATGCTTGGTATTGGAGCTGTTTCAGCAAGTGATTGGCTTGAAAGATTAAAGATTTGTTACTGTCCCAGCTTTAATAATAATTTTCAAGACAGTTGATTTGATTGCTGGGATATAATTAGGCCGATAGGCCTTCTGTTTTGAATTAATACAGGTGCTTTTTCGTCAACCAATTCATTTTGATAATGACACATGTCACTAGTAAGACGTGTGCAAAAAAATCATAAAATCATAAAATTAAAAACCAATTCATTTTGATAATGACACATGTCACTAGTAAGATGTGTGCAAAAAAATCATAAAATCATAAAATTAAAATCATAAAATCATAAAATCATAAATTACTAAATAAATTTTGCTGAAATTTAGAAACGAATTCGCTAAATAGTAATTTCTATTTAATAGTAAATAGTAATTTCTATTTCGAGGTGTCCTAAACCATCATGTACACTCCTTTCATATATTCGATGAATCCCATCTGCTCATTACACACAAATTCCGTTAGAAGATAAGCTCACAAATATTCTTCTAAAATTTTCTTGACTGATCATCATCACCTCTTAATTGCCTCTGTGAAGAGTTGAAGCTCCTTAAATGTTCCGAAGAGGTTGTACATCTCATCGAGAACTGTGATAACATGACAGGTTTTCGCAAAGGTTTTCGCAAAGCCGAGTCTGAATCCAAAATGTTGAGGCTCAAACGCAGTATAAGAAGCCAGAGTGTTGAGAGATTCAAGGATATTTTAAATATGAAGCAGGGATGGCTTCTCGGTGGCATGTGAAGTGGTGTTGTTTGATCATTTGCTGTGGAGGTTGGAGAACGTCGATCCATAGACCACTGTGAGCGATTTGAGCTTGCAGGAAAACACTGACTACATGGATGGTACCTCTTGCACATTGAATTCTGAAAATAGAGTTTGAGATGTCAATAATTAAGACCTCCATCACATATCAAATTGTGAAATTTCTTTAATAATTTGCCTGAGAGGACCTATTTGAATCAGTGGGCAGAACCTGCAACAACATTTACTATTTACTCTGCAGTCAAAAATAAAATAAATGCTTATTTTTTTTCTCATTATATTTGAAAACCCTACTAGGTTTTCCGAGTTTTATCTGTATAGGCCAAACCCTAATAGGTTTTCAAACTTTCGTTCCACCCTGCTAATTAGCGTTCAGTATACGCCGATTTGGTGTCATGTTTTTATCATTATGAAATTGAGAAATTTTACTCTTTCTCATAATGATTTAATATCTTTGAAATTTTGTGTGAAGAGCCTTCTTATATTTTTCCCATTAATTTTAATTTGCATCTATACATTTTTTTATATATTTTTATTAAGAGTGAAGAGAGTATAATATTCTACAAGTTTTAAAATTCAAATATAATTTTATAAATGAATTTAAAAGTTTAAATATAAATATGAATCATATTTATATAAAATAATTTATTTTTTCTACTACATTCAAGTTTCCTAAAATGTTATTTCTATGCTATCCTAACATGCAGTGTTAATAGAATATATTAATCATTAAAATGATTTTTTTTTATACACATTAATATAATATATTTATATTTATTTACAACTTTTTTTTTTATTTAGAACTCCTATACAATATATTTATTATTTAAACTTCTAAAAAATATATTTCAACTTCAATAGTATTTAAAGTGAATTTTAATCTATTATTTTTATATAGCATTTTTTACTATGCAAAATTCTCACAATAATAATTGAACATGGCTGGAGAATTCTTCTACAATCTTACTAAATTGTAAGTGCATTTGAGAAAAATGAGCCCTCTCCAATATTGCTTTTAAAATAGTTCCAAATTTAAATAGAGAATCAACATTTTATATCTTTCCAGGGTTAGGATGTTGAGAAAGGCTTTGACCTGAGGATTTGTTGTTGTACACTTTGCATGCTAATTTTTTTATATAATAATTTGCTTAAAAATATTTGTGTGATTAAAATTATTTTACCATAATGGAATAAGAAAGTTTACCATTTTCTTAAAACAGAGAAATGAAAATAACTTTTGTGAACTAAAAATAATAGAAAGTTAGTTTAAAAATAGAAAGTTCACATATTTTCTTAAATTTTTAGGAATTTTCCCTCTTAACTTATTTTTTTTAATAGAATTAGAGATCTTTCCAAAAAGATTATTTTTCTTTATAGAAAGTAACCATAAACTTCTAAGTTGCCCAATTTGAACTCACATATCACTAGTAAGACTTGTGTAAAAAAAAATAGTAAGTTCACATATTTAATTAATATTTAATATATAAAGTAATATTTAAACTATAAAGTAATGAATAAATCTTTAATTCACATATTTATTTTAACCAGATTTACTTCACATTTTTCTATTATATTGTAATTGAATTTCCACGAATCTTTCTCCAAGTTGGGTTTTTTACCATTACACTCTAACTAAATTTCAATGTCTTTTGCAAGTTAGGATAATTATATTAGTTGAATCCCACATGTTGTTGCTATATAGCTATGATAAAGCTTATTTTTTATTGCAATGTATGATTTATGAAGGAAGCTATACTTAAATATGAATTCAATGTCTTTGCCTAGTGATTTGATTCCTAGATGTCTATTTTCTACCTTTTTGAATTTGAACTTTTAACCTTTTACAAGAAGGCATGCATTCTTAACTATTCGAAGTTTAGAACCACTCTATGTATAAATGGATCCTTGAGACATTCAGTTTTTGTAAATTAAAATATCATCTCATCTATTAGTTAGATTACTTTAAAATATAATGTAATCAAATTAGTATTTAATATTCCACCATGCCGTTCTAATGACATTGGAGAATGTTTTTGTTAAACAATTCTAATATAGTTACATATTATAAACTTAAGAAAAAAATACAAAAAATTTAACTTAAATTTAACGTATCAATTGCTATTTTCTTGTACAACTTTTTTGATTTTAAAATCCTATCGGCCTCTCTTTGCACCTTTTGGGGCAACTGCTAGTTACAGTTGTTTATGTATTCTTGGGAAGGAATTGTATCTTCTTTCCTGCTTGGAAGCAACAGCAGACACCTGACCTGTTAGAAGGAAAGCAAGAAACACGGAAAGCTAATATGTCTGTCATTACTGTTTCTTGTACTTGAAAAACAACGTTGTTCTGTCAGTGTTAAATCTATGAATCATTTCTGGATAGCAAAGGAGTGCTTTTATGAAAGATATTGCTATTGTGAACTTCAGTTGTCTTGTACACTGGCTTAAACAAAGACATATTTGATGTCAAAAAAAGTTGGTAGATTCATGTTAATGGGTTCTAACTTCCTTTTGGCATCATATTATATGAAGGCTACATGAGTGCAAGGATAGGTTCAAGTACGAGGATATATCACCAAAATATTGGGTAGGCAGATGCAAAGTATGCTTAGATCTATGTATGCATATGGGGAGTATTAATGTGGAACAAATTTCCAACGCAAGGACATGTCACTATAAGAACAGAGTTTTCAACCTCACATAGATTACAACGTTAAAGCTAACCCACAAGGCATGACAGCCAAACCATTGATGATGTTAGTGTCAGAGTGAGAGAGGACTTTACTTTAATCCCAGATGTAAACCCCAAACCTAGTTTCTAGGTTGTCAAAGCTTTTGATGCAAGGAATTATTTATAAATCATCTCTCTCACACTACTGGAATGCATCTGGGATTCACAACATGCGCACTCAACACATAGTTGGAAGGGGAGTATTAATGTGGAATGAAATCCAAATGCATAGATATGCCATTGTAGGGAGATAGCTTCCAACCTCACATAGATAACCCTAAGCCAAAGATGATCAGAATGCATAATGTAAACATTGTTGACCCTATTAGAGCTAGAATGAGGGAGGATGCTGTAGCCTGTCACATCGACCAAAGGTCATGCAGCCCAAAGTTAGCTTCCAGATTGTCAAATCTTTTGATGTGGATAATGCCATATAAAACATTTACGTCTCACGTAGGATTATTCACAACACACCCGTCCAACATTGCACTTAAAAGGCGAGTATTAATTTGGAACAAAATCTCAATATAGAAAAGTTAAGGTAGTTTGCAACATCAATGAATGATAACCCTAAGCCAAAGATGCCCCCCAATGCTTGACATCAAAGCCGTCGATGATGTTAACATTGGAATGAGGGAGGGCGGTACCACATTGACCTAAGAACTTGCATTCCTTTGCTGAGTTTCAGATTGGTAAACTCTTAGTGTGGGTAATGTCTTATAAATTATGCATGAGGCATTATTCACAATACACTTGCACAACACACAATTAGAAGGGGAGTATTAATGTGGGAGAAAATCCCAACATAGAGATATGCCATTGTGATAAGATAGCTTGTAAGTCACATAGACAACCACCATAAGACAAATATGATCCACAATGCAGAACACCAAAATCACTGATGATAGTAGTACCATAGTAAGGGAGGATGCTATCACAATTACCTTGGGTTTTGCACTGCAATGCGATCTTCTAGATTGATGAAGATTTTGGTGCATATAAACCATCTTTGTGTCACAAATGTTATGCATGTGGGATTATTCACAGCACACAACCAAAATACACATAGTTAGAATGGATGTGTTAATATGGAACATAATCACAACATAGGAATATGCCAATGTAGTTATATAGCTTGCAATATCATATAGAGATTAACCCTAAGGCAAATATGACCCACTAGACATGACACCAACACCACCAATATGTTAGCACTTCAGTGAGGACAAAGTGATCAGAGTGACCCTAAACCCAAATTTCAAATTTATATGCTTTTAGTGTAGGAAAAACTTATAAACCATATCTTTAATTAATTTGTTTGTTTTTATGCATTTTACTCTGAATATATATATCAAGGAAACTTGTTGGGTGCTTCCCTCATTTAGGGATGGTATCTAGGGTAAATCGGATTTGCAAAAACTTGAGGATTTATTGACAATCTCGTGATGATCACGATATTCATCAAATGGATCACAAAGAGCTTCCTGTTACAATGTGGGATTTGAACCTATATGGGGAGGATGACAATTTGTAATGCTATTGCTCATCCTAGACCCACTTGATTTAAACCATCTTAGCCTTACAATTATTTGAAAACTATAATCCATACATTATATAAAGAAAATTTTCAAATTAAACAAAATTACTCAAAGATTAAACTTTGTAATTCAATTGTGTCATATGTTCTCCTTTACCAGTAAAATGTTTTAACATAAACAATATATCAAAACATTTATAATAAAAATCATTTTTACCCAAACCTTTGTGATCCAAAATTAATCTTTGGTTTTTCACCAACCTTAGAACATAATAAAAGTCATTTTAACCCAAACCTTATGTTCCAAATTTACTTATCGATCTTAGAACTTTATCGAGTATTGACTCTAGTTAACCAACATGGTGATTAACATGGCACTTAAGTGTTTTATATACCTGAAACAACCTTCCAAGTAAAATGTAGCGAATCATGTATGTGTACATTTTGGCTCGGGTCTAGTGGTGGCCAACTGTACGCATATTTTTCCAGCCTTATTATGGCAGGCTATGTCACAGAAAACTTGAACCCGAGTGGAACAATATCAATTGTTATGAACTTAAATATTTGAGTAATTGGTGCAGTTATTCTTTGAGTATTTTCATGGCATGTATACAATGTGTATTTATTTTCTATAGACAAGCTTATTACTTTCCATGTAAGCATTGCATTTATAATGCCCTCCACAACATTACAGGCTATAACATCTTTTATAGCCTCGGAAACAGCACCCAATTGAAATATTAAAAAGAGACTGGAGTGTATAAATAATCTATGGACATAAATAAAAATATTGCCTTAAAAAGACGATGAACAATTATTTTCGGTCTATGGACATAAATAAAAATATGGCCTTAAAAAGACGAACAATTATTTTCGGAAGGGGCATATTTGGTTGATTTCTTCGTCTACTTATACTAATGAATCAATCCTATTCAGGTTAAGGGCTGGTTGATTTATTCGTTTACTTATACTAATGAAGCAATCCTTATCCTTTTTAGGTTAAGGGCTTTGAAGAAATTTGGGATTTAAAATGGATCTTTATGAAATATATTAAAATAATAAAAATGTCTTAACCCATTAAGTTAAGTGTTATTTAATGAAATTTAATTTATCTGTTCATTCAAAAACAATTATTATTAATTTATATGGTTCATCAATAATAATAATAACCTAAATTATAATTATAATTTAAAATTATAAGATGATAATTAAAAAATAATAATAAAAAAGTCTAAATTCTAAAATATATATATAATTTTATTAATTATTATTATATTTAATAAATATTCACTTTAATTTTAAATAAATTTGTGTATATATATATAAAATTTTGTTAGTTATTATTATATTTAATTAATATTCACTTTAATTTTAAATAAAATTGTGAAATATATATATATATATATATATATATATATATGTTAATTATTATTATATTTAATAAATATTCACTCATTATATCACATAAAATAGTTATATTCATTCACTCTCAATATCATATCATATATGATAGAAGTAGTTATATTCATGGTTATATATTACAATTTGTAATACATTGAGAATATGATAGTCATAGTTATATTGGTTGTTTATATATTACAATTTGTAATACATTGTTACTCAATAATATAAATTAATTATATAAAATAAATTATATTGTTATTTAATAATATAAACTAATTATATAAAATAAATTATATTGTTACTTAATAATATAAACTAATTATATAAAATAAATTATATATTAAATTATACATTGTTACTTAATCATATAAAATAAATTATAAATTGTTTTTTAATAATTTAAATTAATTATATTACATAAAATAAATTATATTACATAAGTTAGTTATAATTTTATTTTTTTTATTATAGATAATATATATTTGTTAGTTATATATAATAATATAATAAAGAATATATATATATATATATATAAAATGAAAGTTATATATAAAATGAAAGTTTGGTAGGTTTTTTCTTTTTCATTAATTTTTAAAAAGACAAGCTACATCCACATGCATATGGTTAGGTGGCGTCAACTTGCCCCGAGGAAAACCAAGTCTGTTGGCCACCTAATTGCGTGATAACCCATCTAGAAACAAAAAATAACAAGTTTATTCAACCATGCCAAATAAATGTCTTTGAACTGCCTACACTATAGATACCTGAAAACGTAACTAAAAACATACTGGAATTTATAGTTTTTTGCATACAATAACGAGAAAACTAAAGAAACCACCAGCAAACTAGTCATCAACAGCAGACTCAACCGAAGCGGGGTCCTTAGCAGTGGAACCCAAGAGCTTAGTTTGTGGAATGCATGGAATATGCTCCTCATTACTACGCAACTGTCCATTTTGCTTCGAATTGGATTTTTTGAAACTCCTTGCCGAAATCGGGAAACCCCTGCGCTGCCGCAACCGCAACCACGTTTGCCGAAATATGCTCCAAGGCTTTAGTCAAAAGACTTTTCATCGACCAATACAGGTACAAGGTTTGTTTAAATTGTGTGGTTCTACCTCGGGTGTGCCCTGGATCAGACACCAAGACGTGCCATTCTTCCACATCGATGTCCATCATGCCTGCCTATCTGTTCAAATCCTCTTCCCATTCTTCAATTAGCTGGCGAACCTCGTCTGATGTTCCCTCATGGTACACTTTGTATCGTTGATGATGCTTGAGACTGGTTTACGACCCAGTGTTCTACCCCCAGAGGAGCTGGGTTGGCTGGTCGCCAGAGACCCCATTGACCGTTTGCCGTGACCCCTCTAACTTGGGCCCGCTTTATCTTTTCTAGAGGCTGAGCTAGAAATCTCCCAGTACTTGCAATTTTTTATTTATTTATTTTTATTTTACTAGTGGTTCACAAATCCATGTGCTCGCACACATGAACCCAGTTACATCCACGGTTTGAAAATCTCGATAGGCCCTCCCGAGGGGATCTAAATCGTCAGCCTTACATGCAAGGCCTAACCCTGTGGGCATCAAGGAGACTCGATCCTATGACCTCCCAACCGACAAAGTACTTAACAACGTGGACTCAACCGATTGAGCTAACCCTTGGGGCTCCCAGTACCTGCAATTACTTTGAAAGACTAAAAATTAATCCTTAATCGACTTTGATGGCAACCAAAACCCAGAAGCACCCGACTTCCAGGAAATACTATCGAGCCGAGAACTTGCCAGAGGACATAGGTAAGAATCCAAACACTGCAAAAAAGACACCCGGTGAGTCGCCCATTCATTCGTCCAATTCAAACTTTCGGTGCATACATTCAACTACAAATACAAGGGCTGTGTGAAACCATCAGGGTACCCAAATCTCATACAGAGCCGAAGGGCGACAATATTGACAAAGCCGACCTCATGGCAAAGCCCTGAGGGTTCTGAAACTAGAACATTAACCCACAAACACAACAATAGACCCCGAAGGTGGGGCGAAATGAAAATACAAACACATGACCAAAGATAAAGCCACCAACACTATAAACCCATACGTGATAGTAAGATTCCGAAAATTACAGACACAAAAAGACCAAGAACAAGTAAGACTGTCTCTGAATCCCATTCAGACACAGACAATTCCGCATAAACCAACTTCCTCTGCAACCCCGAAGAATCGAAACCACCCAACCCACAGGCCAACAGAAAAAGAGATTGATGCATGGGGGCACTGTTGAGAGAGCTAAACACATACCCGTTTACCAAAGCGAGGAAGAGCCAAGACTGGACTCGCGTTCGGAGAACCTTCACTCGATGACCCTGCTCCAAACCACTGAATAGAGCAACCCAACCCCATGGGAAACAACTACCGCATACTAGGAAATTACCAAACTCACACCCGAATTCTCTGGAAATCAAATGATTACGAAATCCTTTGCCACCTTCTACGAGGACATTAACTCCTAGCATGCAAAGAGCCACCTCTACATATGCTTCGAGCATGTGGAGGGTGGCGGTGGGGAACCTTGATAAGGCCCACATCAATCACCCGCGAAGATACTCACTGCTAGCTCGCACCCTGATCGAGGGAATATAATAAAAAATATTATATATATGTATGGGTTTAATTTTTATTTATATATATATTTCATATAAAAAATATATATGTTTTGGTTTTGAAGGGATTTTTAAATAAAATGTCTCGAAGCTATTACACATATATACTTATTATGAGCTCAATATGTCACATGTGGGAATCGAACCCAAGTGGGGAGGATAACAATAGTTTTCCCAACCACTTGAGTTACATGCAATTGCCAATATACATGTTTGTATTTCTTTACAATAGAGAATTTAAGGTGATTTTATTATGATTTTAATTAATGTGAGATTTTTTTAAGGACTCAAGAAAGTGATAATATAATATTTTCTATATATAGTATTTTAAGTGCATGACCTTGTGATGCTATTCTACACTCAAAGGCCTTTTCAATAGTGCAAAACTCACATCAATCAAAGTTCGTCTGTAAAAATTATGCCTCTTGAATGTTGACCTATTATGTTTAACCACCATGGTTCGAGAGGATGACACATCAGCCCCCATTACTCATGCAAAAGGGACTAGCTACGCGGGGACTATGAAGAAGACTCTAAAAGGGTCAAAGTTGTAACTCTAGTTGACAGTTGAAGTAGTCAAACCTGACCCCTGGTTGGATATCAACTATATAATAACATGGCCACTAGGAGGGAAAGGGGTTCCACTCATTTTGATTATATCTTGTTCCATAATAGAGCAAAGAAACATGGAGTGGGAGTGAGAGAGCATAAAAAAAGGGGCTTAGTGTTTTGTTGGAGCCTATCAAGCCACAAATCTCAGGCAATTCCATAGAGAGTGTTTTCTCCTTTGTACTTGCATTATTTCCATTCTAGAGAAAAGAGAGTAGAGAAGCCTCACCGTCTAGCTGAGTTTTATCCTATGTTTCCTAGAGCATATCTTGTGTTCATTGTGGTTGATGTGTAATAGTATTTTATTGTTTTCTATTTTCCACATTTTATCTATTGTATGCATGAGCAGAAAAATAATAGTTAATAAATATGGAATTTAAGGAAATCAACCCTCATAGTATAGATTTTAGTTTACTTTAGCAGATTTATTGTAAGGAATTGTGACGTGGAATATCCATGGAAATTTATGAATCGTATTGTTATTAGATTGAGTTTCTTTGTAGAATCTCATGGGAAGTTGCAAGGGATCCAAGAGTTAGTTTAAGTTGGAAGTTGTAAAACCCAAACCATGGCTGGCGAATTTGTTCATATTAACCCTAAAGATTAGAGAAAGTGGAGATTCTCGAGGCTGGGAGTGTAGGTCGTGGATATTGGTCTCAATATGAATCTCTTATGGTGGCCCTAGTAAACAAGCTTGGAATTGAAGAGAGTAGAGGTTCCAACTTAGAGGTTGGATTAGAGGGAAAATTGGGGGAACACGAAGACTCGAAAAACGAGTCAAGGATAGGACCTGAGAAAGAAAAACCAAGTTCGAGTGTTGTGAACCATTCATAATACCTCTTCAGGATGGAAGCAAAGATGGACATCCTACCGTATTAATGTGAGATCAATGCTTTAAAATTAAATCACTGGTTGCAACAATTAGAAGTATATTTTAGCGCTAACAAATATAAAATATCATTTGCTAGATTGAAGTTAAAGAGCCATGCCTTGACTTGATGGGAAAGCCTTACAAAGACACTTAGGTTGGAGGGTGATTACCCATTGACTAAGTGGTAGGAATTTAAAACCCTCATAAAGTTCCAATTATATCCTATCAGTTATATAGTGGACCAATAGATTCAATGGCACTACTTTAGGTAGACACAAGGGTAGAGTGTTCAGGATTA
Organism: Pinus albicaulis; assembly: GCA_034641835.2. Classification (NCBI taxonomy): domain Eukaryota; kingdom Viridiplantae; phylum Streptophyta; class Pinopsida; order Pinales; family Pinaceae; genus Pinus; species Pinus albicaulis. The sequence goes on from CM076579.1 coordinate 891,069,645, forward strand.
CACCACTGAATTCAAGAAGTTGACCATTATGTTGGGTATCTCTCCCAAGAGGCCGATGTGCTCCTCAAGTATCTAGGGGATCTAAATAACCATATACTAAAGCAAGTGATGTTGTTCAAGTCAAGAACATTGGGCGAGGCTTGTGTATAGGCACAATACTTGGAAACATAGGCCAAGAGAAAGGGAATTCAAATGGTTTGAAACAGAAAGAACACTAGGAAGTTTCTGAGAATGGGAAGAAGTGGAAGAGGGAAAGGACAAGAAGATACTAGTCACTACACATTAGTGTAAGGATCCTAGCAATCATTGCAACATTGATGGCCACACAGAGAAGACGTGATAAAAATTGCATCTAGAGCTTAATCCAATGATCTAGAAGAAGGATGGGATGAAAAAGAATCATATTGCGACAGATTCGAGCAATTAGGTAGAAAGAAACTTCGACGTGGACGGGAAGATTTGTTGCACCTCAATGTAGGAGAAGGTGAATTTGGGTAGCCTTCATCATCATGAAAACAATGAGATGACCAAGCTGTTACACATTAAGATACATGCCAAGAAGACTCATGATCGATGCCATGTTTGACTCAGGTTCACAGGATAATTTCACAACAATGACACTGGTCAATAAACTTTTATTAGAGTTTCGAGATCATCCTAGCCCATATCCATTGGGCTGGGTAAATAGGGATGCAAAAATCAAGGTAATAAAACAAGGTAGGATAAAAATTTCTATTAGTGTTGATTTTACTGATTATGTAGAATTGGATGCAGTACCACTTTATGTATATGGAGTTGTGTTTAGGAGTCCCTATTGTTGATGTTTTTGCAACATTGGGTAGACATTCTCCCACGGGGTCATGCTAATTTAACTAGTGGGGAATGATACATTCACCTAAAGAAACCCTGTTGATTTGACAATGGGTGAATGGCCCAGGGGCATACATCTCCCATGGGATCATGCTGATTTGACTAGGGGAGATTTATACATTTACCGATGGGGCCATGTTGATTTGGTTAGGGGAGATCTATACATCTACTCATGATGCCATGCTAATTTGGCTAGGGGTAAATGGCCCAGGGTACTCACATTGCGAGCTCCAGGGTGGAGTGATCTATTTTATAGAGTGGGTTTGAATTTTTATCTAATGGGGTTTTTACCCATTAGTGGGGATAATGATTTTAGTCTAATGTTGAGTTGTCATGTAGGCTCCATAAGTGAGGGGGTGAAGAACCACCTCTATGGGTGTCCACTCACATTAGAGCTTTATATAAATAGACATACATGTGAGAAGCAAATCAATCAACATCGCAAGCTCATTGATCTTTTTTAGTGGAGGAAAAAGTCAACAAAGGAGAAAATTGTTTTGGAGATCATATTTTCTTCATTTCTCTCTTTCTTGGCCGCACGTGTGAAGAAGATTTGGCTGAGTTTTGGATGAGTTTGACTAGCTGAGTTGACCGTAACCTTGATCAATTTTGACTGAGGGTTGACCACATTTGTTTGACCGATATTTGACTAGGGTTTAAAGTTGACCACATGTGCGAATTGACCACAACTGTATGTGCGACTATTAACTGTAGACTGCAGGGTCAAGGGTTGATTGCAAGGCTGAAGTTTTATTGCAAGTTGATAGTTTGACCAGTGTTGACTTTTAAGTATTTTGGCTAGTTTGACTAGCATTGACTTGCTGTTGTTTGACTAGGTTTGACTGGTATTTGACTTGAATTATTGACACAAATTTCTAAACATTCTAATTTGTTAACCTCATTGAAAAACAATTTCTCCTTAAGAAAAATTGTTGGGATTTCTACTAAGGTTGGGATTCCTAGGGTAAAATTATTGACTTTATTGTGCATGGCTGTCTTTCTATGATCTTTATTGTTTTCGTTGCATTTACTGTTTGTTGATTTTTTGTAGCAACGTTGTCTTTCTATGATCTTTATCGTTTTCATTGCATTTATTGTTTGTTGATTTTTTGTAGCTTCGGGATGTATTCCCGCATGCCAAAAGGCCTCCCAATTCAACCAAAAGAATTGTACAAAATGAAAAATTAAAATTATTATTTTGGGCTTCATGTAGGCCTCAAAAGTCAAGTCACCCCCACAAGTGAAGGGGGTGTCACTTTTGGTCAAAAGTTACCCCATCTAACTAATATAAATATGAGATGACCTCCTCCACTTTGACTAGTCCGAACATCATCTTTGTGAAGAATAAAAAGCATAAGAGAGAGCTCCAAATCTTCAAGAAAATGATAAGTTGGAGCTTTCTGTCTTAGGAAGAAGGATGGGTAGCATTTCTTGAAGGAGTTGAGCTATATGTATGTTGGATGAAGAGGAGGCTGACCAAGTTTTGTTATGTAGAGAGGGTTGTAGGGGCAACAAAGGACCGTAGGGGTCGCAAAGGGCTGTAAGGGATGAAGAGGGCTGCAACTCTTCTATGCTAAGGCCACATGTAGAGGTGTTTGAGGCTAGGCCATATGCCTAGAAAGGGGCCGAGAGGCATCAGACCCTTGGGAAGCAGGGCCAAGGTACCTCAGAAGGCCAACAAAGGTGGATAAAGGTCGGTGTTCATTGAAGATGGATTGTTGAGTTGGAAAATGAAGACTACTTGGTAAAGGATGTATATAACAACATGATTTGATGCTGGTAAATACAATTGACTAAAGGAAAAAGTACACTATGAAGCAGTTGAGTATACAGGGCACTAAAAGGATCCATTCCCCGTGAGTTAAGGAGGCAAAGGTTTGACTCTATATTTGACCAGATTTTTGCACATATTCCTAGAATATTTTGGAATTGTAATTATTGCTGTAGAACAATTTATCCTAAGAAGAAAAGTTTGCTGGGTTTTTTCCCAAGGTGTTGAAAGTATTAGTGAGAAATTGATTCCTTGATTTGTGCCTTAATTCAAGGAATCAAATTCAAGTTCCTTCTTGTGCATGCTTGAGTTCCTAAATTTAGGAGTATCCCTAAAATTTAGGACAAGTTAGGTTACAGTTAACTGATGTGTTGAAGTTGAAGGCCGAGTTCTTGATTTTCTAGTGTGAGTAATTGAGGAAAAACACAAGTGATTGAGTTTCAAGTCGTTGACTTGAAATAGGACGAGTTGCATGAGCAATTAACTCATGCTAACTCAATTAATCACAAAATCATTCCTTAATTAGAAAATTCACTAATTTGAGCCATCCAAATCAATATAAAGAAGGAACAAAGGCACAATTTGATCATTGTCTTGTGAGCACAGGTTGGCGAGACAAGACAATAGAGCTCACGATTTGTGAGCAGGTTGCACAGGTTTGTGTGTGTGAGCTTGTGAGAGAAAGAATGTGCAAGAGAAGCTTCTGCATAGATCGGTAGAGGGAAACAAATATCAATAGTCTTGCAAGGGTTTCAAGCTTAGATCAAACAAGAAAAACAAGTGTGTCTTCTAGATTGAAACAATAGTATTTGTAAGAGGTCAATTGCTCAATTTCTTCTATCAATTAAATTCTCATAAAGTAGAGGGTTTTCCCAGTTGGGTTCCCTATACAAATTCTGTGTCTTGAGTTGTGCGAATTGTATTTATTTGTGTTTCTATTCCGCTACAAATTTGAAGTAGAGAAAATTTGTGTTTTAGTGAAAAGAAATCAATTTTCAGATTGTTCACTATAGTAGATCAAAAATTCGTGAATTTTCTAGATTGTATCAGAGCATGGATCTGAATAAATACCAACACAAGGTGTTTGGCACATCCAAGTGCAACACATCATAAGAAAAGCATCATCTGAGGTAGGCCACATATCAAGGTACTTAGCGAAGGGATAAATGCAACTTTTTTGGGGTGATCTCTGTGACAATTAGTGAGCCAATCTTGATAAGAAGTGCAAGCTGAGTTGAAGATAATTCTGGGCAGGTTTCGTGTGAGTCTACTGGTGGGACAAACCTTTGATTTCAGGCTGTAGTTCTGAAATAGTTTGGGAAAGAGGGATGAGGGTCATGCAATCTCTATTTGGAGAGGTTGAAAGGCATAACACATGTGCCATATCAGTCCTAGAGGCTAGTGTATGGAAGGAGCTTGACAAGGGAGCATGAATGCAACTTTATTTATTTTTTGTTGGAGCAGGAAAGTAGGGCTAACAAGGACAATTTAGAGCTGTAACCAAGTTAGATCCTACAATAGTACACACATACCCAAAATTGAGTAAGAAAAGGTATGTTGATTGGTGTTTTTAAGTTGATTTTGTTGCTAAGTGGATAAGGTCCTGTTGGAAAACTTGTGTGGGTAACTTATATATAGGTGGGAAGTCTGTTAAGAGCTGTTGTAAGTTGCCCAAGTTCAGTTCTTGTGAAGGACTAAAAGACTGATAGGAGAGGAAAACATATTTGAGCCCTAAGTACATCCTCTTGTGAAGGACTACAAGGATGTTAGTGGGCATGTGTTGGCGAGTTCTCTAAGTAGCCATAATGACACACGCTGGAGTAGGATTGAGAGATTTGGATATACTTGATGGTGCAACAAATTTTGGTGTTTGGAAAGTCTCGATAATGTTCTTTTTGGACGAGTTTGGGCTGAAGGATTTCACTGAGAAAGTTGTTACAGAACCTTCAGATCCAGACGAATTAAGGATTTTCCAAAGGTAGATGGCCAAGACCAAGAGGATGATCTTAGATGGACTCTAGGATCTTGTAGTTCCTCATGTTGCAGGTAAAAATACGACTTAGGAGATGTAGGATGCCTTAGTCCAACTCATGAGGACAATTAAGATGTAAAAGGGTGAGAATGTAACTGCTTATCTCACTAGAATTCAGGAAGTCTGTGACGAGCTAGCAACTGTTGGAGAGAAGTCGATAGACAAAGAGCTTGTGCGTGTGGCTCTAAATGGATTTACCAAGGATTGGCATACCTTCCTTTAAAGTATTACTGGACGAGATACATTGCCAGATTGGGAACACTTATGGCATGAATTCACTAAGGAGGAGCTAAGGCTCATAATAGTTGAGGTTTCTAGCAACAATGGAAAGGGTGTGAAGGTTGAGAAGAACAAGGAGAACTTTGCCCTGACAGGCAAGAGTAGCAAGGCCAAGGACAAGAAGGGCCACGAAGAGGCTGAGTCCAGTCAGAAGGGAAAGAAGAAGGATCTAAGAAAGATCAAGTGCTTCCATTTCCATGAATTTTGACACTATTCTAGTAAGTGTCCTAAACAAAAGGAGTCCAGTAAGGATCATGTTGCTGCATCAACGGAGGTAGATGTGTTTTCTACCCAGTTCGAGAAACATTTCTCATTAATTGGTTGCACGACGAGATCAATAGTATAAATATATGGTATATTGATTTAGGAGCTTCCTTCCACATGACAAGGAACAAGAAGAGTTTCAACCACCTGAAGGAGAAGAACACAGTTTCAGATTGAGCTAGGAGATGATGGTCAATATGCCACTAGAGGAGTTGGTACTGTGAGTTTTCAGAGGGAGTCAAGTAATCCTCTTCATGTTAGAGATGTTCTATATGTTCCAGGATTGAGGCAGAATGTTTTTTCGATAGCTACCCTTGAGGACAAGGGATATGCTATCATCTTTAGTAGAGGTAAGGCGTACCTCCAACACTTAGCTTCTGGACGTAATAAGTAGATGCATGTGAGGGTGAAGAATCTCTACAAGTTGTAGGTAGAGACAAGTGCAACCTTCAGCAACAAGGAAGGGAGTGCACAAAGTAGAGAAGTGGTGGTTGAGTGAGAGCAAGATAGAGATCTCAAGATGGAGCCTCAACCAATGTCTTAGTTTTAGGTTAATCTAGTTGGAAGTTGGACTGAACAACAGGATGATGATGATGAGGACCATAGCCTAGGGTGAGTGGAGGAAACCACTCAGTCAGAGACATCCAATATAGGGAAAGTTTGATCCAAGTGGGAAGAGGAGTTGGTTCAGGAGATCGTAAGAGAGTTGAGTCTTCCAACATCAAGAATCAACCACAGAGGTACACAAGGTACATGGCACTTCTGACTAAAGAAGTGGACTTCCTGATCATGGTGGGAAAGAACCGGTCTTCAAGCAGAATCCGCAAAAGAAAGCAAGGAAGTATTCTAGTTCAGAGGGAGCAGTTGTAGCAACTGAGAACTTAGTAGTGTTGGGGACAGATCCAGGGGGATGAGGATCTTCTAGGAATCCCTTCCTTGCTAAGAGGGAGTGTTGAAAATAGTAGCAATAAATTGATTCCTTGATTTGTGCCTTAATTCAAGGAGTCAAATTTGAGTTCCATCTTGTGCATGTTCGAGTTCCTAAAATTTAGGAGTGTCCTTAAAAATTAGGATGGGTTAGGTTGCAGTTAATTGATGTGTTGAAATTTAAGGCCGGGTTCTTGATTTTCTAGTGTGAGTTAATTGAGGAAAAACACAAGTGATTGAGTTTCAAGTGGTTGAATTGAAATAGGACGAGTTGCATGAGTAGTTAACTCATGCTAACTTAGTGAATCAAAAAAATATTCCTTAATTAGAAAATTCACTAATTTTAGCCATCCAAATTGAGGAATGAAGGCATAATTTGATCATTGTCTTGTGAGCATGAGTTGGTGAGACAAGACAATAGACCTCACAGGTTTGTGAGCAAGTTGTTCTAGTTCGTGTGTGTGTGAGCTTGTGAGAGGAAGAGTGTGCAAGAGAAGCTTGTGCATATATTGGTAGAGGGAAACACATATCAACAATCTTGCAAGGGTTTCAAGCTTAGATCAAGTAGGAAAGACAAGTGTGTCCTCATATTGAAACAATTGTATTTGTAAGAGATCAATTTCTCAGTTTTTTCTATCAATAAAATTCTCATCAAGTAGAGGGATTTCTCAGTTGGGTTCCCTATAAAAATTATGTGTCTTGAGTTGTGTGAATTTTCTTTATTTCTGTTCCTATTCTGCTGCAAGTTTGAAGTATCGAAATTCTGTGTTTTAGTGAAAACAAATCAGTTTTCAGATTGTTCACTATAGCAGATCATAATTTCATATTTTCTACACAATGTTGGGTTTTCCTAGGGTAATTTTGTTGTCTCTTTGTTGGTTGGCTATCTCTTTATGATCTTACTATTATCATTGTATTATTGTTCTATGTATAATTAGTAACTTAATGATTTCTGCAAGGAAATAAGGATAAAGAGAGAGTCGATAATTCCCTTCAACTCTCAATAATTTAATCAAAAGATAGATCATATCTTTCTCCCTTTATTACTATTATTTTATTATTCTTTGATCAACCTCTTGTCTTTATATTCTTTGCCTGGTCATAATTGTTTCCTCCATGGCCTCTTGAATGAGGTTTGCAAGTACATTTTGAAGGCTTCCAAGGTAATGATTCTAGCAACATCGACAAGAATGAAGCAAAGGTTATGAAAAGAAGGTTCTCTCAGTATGAGGAAACAACTACAACAAAAGACTTGCTTACAACTTCAACAAAAGGACTTGCTTTCCTGATAGTAGGAGCAACAATGGCAGGGGGATTTGCTTTAGTGTCAGAGGGAGTTTGGCCTTGAATATCGAATTGAAGGATTTTGGTAGGTACACTATTTCTTGGGATTGAAGATTCAGACATGACCAATTCCATGATGTACAAACAATTGATTGGATTCATGATGTACCTAGTGAACACCAGGCTAAATATTCGCTTTGTAGTAAACAATCTGAATCAGTTTATGGTTGAGCCAAGGCATATATGATGGATGCTAACAAAGCATATGGTACTTGTGTTGTACAATTGGGTGTGATTTGAGATATGTCTCATGAAGTGAAGTTAGTCTTTGCAGGAATATCACAAGTCATGAAGCAATGGGGCTTGAAAGCTAGAAGGACACGGTTAGGTCACTTCATCTAAGACATAATGCAAAGAGGAGAATTAGAGCTCCAGTGAAAATCCACAGATGAGTAGATTGTGGAAAAATGGGAGCTTAGTATGATGTTTATTGTCTCTCTCATTGGAAGAGAATGATGATGTCTTTGTAGGATTTGGATAACCATCTCCTGAAGCCATAAAGGAATTTCGTTAGGCCATAAAGGACTTTGAACAAGAGGAGATGAATACATTCAACTTTGAATCCAGAAGGACCTGGCTACCAAAATAACTTGGCTAGGTCATAAAGGACTTTGAATATAAAGGTGAATGTCCTAAGGCATTTATCGAGGTAATTACAAGATACATTCACCTGTAAAACTAGAAGGACTTAGCTAGGTTGACCAGAGGTGAATGCCATCGGGAAATTATAGGATTGGATAGATCTTCTCCTTAAAATCCGGAAGGATTTGACTATATCAACCAAAGAAGATAGATGTAATTCACCTTTAAATTTAGAAGGACTTCGCTAGGTCATAAAGGACTTTAACCAGAAAGGTGAATGGTTCAAAGTCAAATTCTCTCCTAAGAAGCTAGAAATTTTTTTGATGCTTAGGCTAGGTCATGACCAAAGGAGATTGATACATTTACACAAGGAGCCATAAAGGAATTTGGCCAACCCTGGATATATGAAGAATTACATTTCCCACTCTAGGATAGAGTTATTTTATAGACATGCATCAACATGACAAGCTCATGAAATTTTCTTAAGGAAGGAGAAATTTCAACAAGGGAAATATGTTGTAGAGAATACCCCCCTCACTAATTGGGAGTGTTGATTTTTTGTACCATTGGGAGTTATTCCCGCATTCCAAAAGGCCTCCCAAGTCGGCCAAAGAAAATTTTGTACGAAATGAAAAATTAAAATTATTATTTCAGGCTTCATGCAGGCCCCAAAAGTCAAGTTGGCCCTATTGATTCTTCAAGCATCCTCTAAACTAATAATTACTTATGATTTTTCTTAGGTTAATATTTTATTACATTAATATTCATCATAAAGAAATTACATAGAGGATGTCAACAATAAAACAAAATACTAGTAAGATCATAAAGACACAACAAACAAGGACACAAGAATTTTACCTTGGGAAAATCCACTTGGTGAAAAAACTAAACAACCTTTTCCTTAGAGAAATTATCCAAGTTCAACAGAGATACATCTAATCATAGACAACAATAGACTGTACAACAATATAGCTAGGTCAAATCTGGTCAACTTCCCTTAGATCAATGCACAATGATGCCCAATTAACTCGACTTAGACTGATCTAATAGGGCCGAATTTCATATTTCTTCTTCTCTCAAGAAATATAATTTTTGTTGCCTAGATAAGCCCAAAACATTTGCCACAAATTTGCCTTAGATTCGTCAATTCTCTTTCCTTAGATTCGTCCTTCTACTTTTGCTCAGATTCATCCTTTCTTCTTTGTTTATATGGTTTGAATTTCCATCGTACAAATGATCATAAAATTTCCTTTTGGAGGAGGTTGAAGCCTCTATTTATACTTGTCTAGGAGGCCAAATGGGTGTGACCATATGGGCAAGCCGACTTGACTTTTTGGGAGGCCGACTTTACAATTTGGAGGAAAATAAATTAAATTTCAAATTTCAAAATTTTTCTTTTGAAGCCGACATGAAGAACATGTCTCACATTAATTGTTGTGAGGGATAACAATAACATGACATGAAGAACATGTCTTACATTTTCATTATATATATATATATATTTCAAGGTCTAAAATATTAATTATGAAGAGTGACCATACCGACAAAATTCAACAGGCCCCATAAGGGAAGGGGTGTGACTGTTAGTCAAAAGCCACCCCATCTAACTAATATAAATATAATATGACCTCCTCTACTTTGACCAATTCGAACATCATATTTGTGAAGAATATAAAGCTTAAGAGAGAGCCACATATCTTCAAGACGAGGCCAAGCTGGAGCTTTTTGTCTTGGGAAGAATGACGAGTAACAACTCTTGAAGGAGTCGATTTATCTACGTGCTAGATGAAGAGGAGGAGGTTGACCAAGTTTTGTTATGTACATAAGGCTGTAGGTGTAGAAAAGTGCCACAAGGGCCGTAGAAGGTTGTAGGGGCCGCAGAGGGCCACAACTATTCTGTGCTAAGGGCGTAGACCTATAAGGGGGGTGAGAGGCCTCAGACCCCTAGGAAGCAGGGCTGAGGTGCCTCAAAATGCCAACAAAGGTGGACATAGGCTGTTGTTCATTGAATATGGATCGCCGAGTTGGAAAAGGAGGTATAAACAACATGATTTGATGTTGGTAAACACAATTGACTTAAAGGTAAAAGTCCACTGTGAAGCAACTGAGTATACATGGCACTAAAAGGAGCCATTCCCTGCGAGTTAAGGAGGAAAAGTTTTGAATGGTATCTTTGACTTGATTTTGGCACAAATTCCTAGAATATTTTGGAATTGTGATTATTGCCGAAGAACAATTTTTCTTAAGAAGAACATTTTGCTGGGTTTTTTTCCCAAGGTTGGGTTTTCCTAGGGTAATTTTTTTGTCTCTTTGTTACTTGGCTATATCTTTATGGTCCTACTATTATCATTGTATTATTGTTGATATTTTCTATGTATAATTGCTTAATTATACATGTGACACAAGTAAACTTGATCAAACAATCATTGGAAAGTAATTATTAGAATAGTGTGAAATTTCCATTATTGCAGCTACTGGATATTTGTCTCCCAACTCATGCAGTTTATTTGTCTTTCGTAATTAAATTTACGACAAATATCAATAAATTCAATACTACAATATTCAAAAATAAAAATATGTTGCAGAAAATAAAATATGTTGCAGAAAATAAAATATTGGAACTGAGAAATAATGAACACACAATAAATATGATACCAACATTTTTGGAGATTTGTCCCTGGAAAAACCACGAAGGGAAAACCAATGCAACAGATGAGGGTTTTTTTTATTATGAATTCCTTAGAAATTTGATAGTATAATTCTCTGCTTGCCTGATATTGGAAAATATATGGTTAATAATAATCTTCACTGGCTAAATAATATGGAGACTCAAAGTCTCCTTCTGTAACTTGAACTGGCCTCTCCCAAGCCACTCACACTTTTCCCTTGAACTCACAAAACTTGCCAAAAATGTCCATTGCAGCTCCGAGTAAATTCACACAACCTCTGGGAACCCTTCCCTGCAAGTCATTTTCCTTTAGCACTGCTCTTAGCCCACTCGCTCTACCTCTGGGTAACAAATTTGGCACTGGATCAGTGAAACGAGCTCCTTTGCCACTCGCGTTGTCATATTGGCTACTTGCAAGAGCTGAATATGACCTCCTCTGCAGATAAATCGACCTCCTCTTCCTGTCACTGAGACACTAGAAAACATAGGAATTATTCTTTGGAATCCTGCTTCCAAATCTCTGTTGAAACCCCTCTGGCAGTGTCTCCGTCTGCTTCACTTGCACCCTTGCTAAATTACTGCAACTGGGTAAGTCAAATTGCTCAACTCTCTTGTGTCTTGTCTCACCTCCAAACCCCATTGACTTGCCCTTCATATCTTTTTTTGGACTCTCAACGACCACGATCACATCTCAATCGATGGCTAAGATCGTCTTAACCCCATCAACTCACTTTTTCGGAAGTCTCTAGAGAAAAATAAATTTTCCTGAATTAATCTGATTTAATTAATCATTTTTCCTAAGTTAGACTAAGGAAATAATTTATTATTGGTCAATTAATCTAATTGAAGTGTTTCTAAGGATTTTCTGGTGAAACCTTTTATGGGATTTGGAGATCTTGTGTTCCTTATCCTCTTAAACACCATAGAGGCTAGAACACCTGCATGTTGCTACCAAAATCTAACACTTCCTCTTAGTGAGGAAGGTGTTCTCGATTACTCCCATATTATCCATGAAGACGAAAAACTTTGCCTTGCCTAAGGATTATGTGAGAATATCTGCAATATGTTTATATGTGGGAACATGATGTAATCAAAATGATTTACACTATCGGTGTCCACAACCGTGATTGGAAAATATTCCACTGGTTGCCGTAAATTTGCAAACCTCTGGTAAATTTCTTTTCTTTACTTCAGCTAGCTAATCTAACCTACTAGAAGCTACTCTACCCATCCAAATGAATTTAGCCTCCCTTTGAGACCATGAATCGACCTCTACAACTACATACCAACCATTTACAACATCCTCCCCAACAAACTCACATTGTTGGAAATAACCATGACCTTTACCAAAAAATCGTGCCTCAAACTAGGAATTGCTTCTCCTCTGCAAATTGATCTAATTAGAAAAGTACTTTGTTGCCTTGGCAACTCCCTCTGCCTCAACCAATTCTCACTCCTAGAGAGACTGCATCTTGCCTCTGCAAATAAAATAGATCTTCCTCTACCACTGAGAAGCTTGAAATATCTATGAAGTAAATCTTTCGGTAATCATTTTCCATCATGCTATCACTACTCCTGTAACATGCCCTCAATATTTTTATTTTTATTTTTAATTTTTGATTTTAATTTTTTAATTAATTAATTAATTAATTAATTTTTTATTTTTTACATCAAAGTTACGCTTGAGCTCATTCATATATTTTTACACCAATGGTTGAACTTGTATAACAATGATTTAATTTACGCAACTATTTGAAAACCCCACTCTTTAATGTTCATGGTACGTAAGCCATTGTATGTATATATAAATTTATTTGGATTATTTTACTTGTTAACATTCGACAACGCTATGATTACTTTGGATATAACGTAATGATTCAACCATCCAAAAACAAACCTACTAGTGTAGTTTATGGATTGTGGACCTTACCCACCCCCTTGATAAATGTTGGTATTTTTTTTATTGATATTTCTATTATAGTTCAAGGTGTGGCTACAAAGAAAATTCTTGAACCTCGCACAACTATCAAAGCTTACAACTGGCCACCATTTGTCTTGTGATCTGTGCAATGCCAAAGCCACAACCTTCTTCACTTAGGGTTAGATAAACGATCCATAATGGAAAAGGACAGTTAGAGAGTAGCTGACCTCCTTACCCAACGCCGTATAAGGTTCATTCTTTGCAATCTCCCAACCTCTGAGCTTGGCTTTACAACTTGTGAATGTAGGTACTCAGGGGACTTCGCGCCCACACCCGCTCAAAACAACTACAAGTAATTTCTGGTAGATTTAATAGTTCTGATATAAGTTTTTGTTACTATATATATTTCTTTTTTTTTGGTTTGGATGGATAACCTGGCCTTTTTATTGGCAGAACAAGGGAGGTTTATGCAGTCTCTGAGAAGCACATCCCACGCGGTTGATGTGGTTATTCTACCAACGTTTGTAGTTAGTTGTGGCCAACCAAGGTAATTTATTATACAATATGAAATTTATCCCTTAGTTAATTCACCAAATGTTAAAGTAGATCTAATCAAGAGGGTTTTCCTCTAGATAGGCAGGGAAGACAGAACGTCGTCAACCCCTTCTATAGGTAAATCCTTCTGTTTATTTGTACGCTTCTACTTGTGGTTCAAGGTTTTCCTTGCATGGTGAAATTAGATGGGTTATAATTGTTTTTCTTTGTTGCCCTTTTGTTTGTGCCTAATAGGTGAGGGCTTAATTCCTATGCATACTATGCATTACTAATTTACTTCATATCAGTTCCAAGTTCCCTTCTCACACTTTTCCCTTATTCTCTAGGTTGAACTAGGCACTCTTTTTCTGGTTTAGATATGTTAATGGTACTCTTGGACTCTCATCTCTGCTTGAGTTGAAATTTAGGGTCTAGGGTTATGGCTTAGGGTTTTATAAAGTTTTGATAATATAGTCAAATTCTGTAAATTTCAAATATAGATGGGGAGACTCTCTCGAACCCTTTTTAAAAAAAGGAGGATCTCATTACTCTTAATCTTCTATACTTGACATTTCAACTGTTTCTTTCAAGCTAACACATGCAAGGTTCTTGTTTATAATGTATCACTTATTTATGAAATATAGAGGTTGTTTGCTCTATATCACTGCTCATAGTTTGTAATTTCAACATGTTCATTGTCATATGCTTTACTATTGTACCGGTTCTTGTTCTTTACTATGTCTAGAATTACAATTTTTCTCTAGTTACCCATCTAACATTATGCAATCTAAAAATGTTTTAATTGTATTCTATTAGTAATAAAATTGATATTTCTAGAAGAAAAACCATAACTCCTATAGGATTTGAAGAAATTTTTTTCTTGACTGCTGGTACTAGCTTGGTCTAGGAAAATTAACCCAAAATTTCCCTTATAGGCTTAATGGTTGGGCAACGGTCTAATTTGGTTTAATACAATTCCTTTGTTTATATTATTTTAAAGAAGAAAACTAAGACTCTCTAGTTGATTAACTTAGCTATCCTTATTTCACACCAGGTTATATGTATCGAGTTACTCTGGCGGGTGAGGGACTGAACCATAGCTGTTGACCCCCGTCAACTTGGCCTAGGGTCTAACCCAAACCCAAAAAAGTTGTATGATTGTTGGGTGTGGAGCTTGATTACCTTCCTTATCAAGATGTATCGCCACGTTGAACCCCTATTCTTAATGGGGTGGCAACGCCACCCGTCATTTAATCGTTGCCAGGGGGGTCAAGGGGGTCGACGACGACAATTTGGAGCCCCCCCCAGAGGGGGGTTTCGAGGGCAGCACCCCCGAAGCTAAAAACATATGTAAAATTGCCTTGTAAAATATTGTAATTTCGTAGTCAATATGGGCCGTTCATTAGGAGGATGATCTGACGGTAGAAGTTATGTTTAGTTTAGGTTTTTTGCCCTAGAAGACAACCCCTCTATATTATGAGGGTATTGTATTGCGGCTGTGTATTGTATGTGTATTATGAGCGAGAAACAGAAAGGGGGACTATGAGAGAGAGTAGAGGATATTACAACGGATCTGCTGTAGGTTGTGTCTCTTCATCTTACTGGATAATATAAAGGAAGGACTGGTTGTTCAGGGTGGACGTAGCCCAAATTGGGTGAACCACGTATATTTGTGTCTCTCTTATTTTATATGTTTTCTGTGTTTGTATATGTGTTTCCACATATTTTATGTGTTCCATTACTCTGTCATATATAATTTTTTTGATAACTGGTATTAGAGTCGAAGGTATATTTGGCTGATAAACTCGCAGGAAAGAAGGGTTCCTGGTTCGAGTGGGAGCAATGGCGGAAGATGGTAGGTTTAGGGTCGAGAAATTTACCGGCAAAAATTACCCGTTGTGGAAGATGTAGATGGAGGATTATCTATATCAGAAATATCTGTACCTACCATTAAGCGGAAAAACAAAGAAGCTGTCGAGTATGATAGACGCAGAATGGGAGGTTCTCGATAGAAAGGCACTTGGAACAATACGACTGTGCCTCGCGATGTCGATAGCCTTCAATATTTCGAAGGAAACAACAACAAAGGGTTTAATTAAGGCATTGTCGAAACTATATGAAAAACCCTTGGCCTCAAATAAGGTATTTCTTATGAAACATTTATTTAATATGAAGATGTGGATGGTGGATCTGTCGCTGACCATTTAAATTAATTTAATACGATTCCATTCAGTTAAGTTCTGTAGGGGTAAGCTTTGATGATGAAGTTAGGGATCTGTTATTTCCGTGCTCATTGCCAAAAAGTTGGAATGGTTTAGTTATGACCATTAGAAACTCTATCTAGATCTAGTACTTTAAAGTTTGATGATGTTGTCGGTGCTATCCTTAGCGAGGAAATGCGACGGAAAAGCTCCGGTGAGACATCGGGTAATGCTTTGAGTGCAAAGACTAGGGGAATAAAAATGGAAAGAGGAAAGAGCTCATCATATTGCAGTAAACCAAGTAAAGGTAGATCCAAATCTAGATCGGGGATAGTGTGCTGGAAATGCGGAAAGAAAGGACACCTGAAGAAAGAATAAATCTCGGAAGGGAAAAGGAGATACACAACAAGAAAACAATCATGAAGTAAATGTGATAGGTGATGTGTTACAAGATGCTTTGATTCTTTCTTTAGAAAATGATACTGATTCCTAGGTGGTATATTTAGGGGCTTCATTCCATGCCACACATGATAAGAAATATTTTCATTACTATGTTGAAGAATATTTTGGACAGGTTCGTCAGGGTCATGATAAACCCTGTAAAATCGTTGGAATGGGTAAAGTTCTTATAAAACACCAGAATGGAAACCAATGGTTATTAAAGGAGTTAAGGCATGTTCCAGATCTGAAGAAAAATATGATTTCAACAAGGCAGTTAGGCGGTGAAGGTTGTGTGACAACTTTCACAGATAAAACCTGGAAGGTCACTAAAGGAGCCCTGGTAATAGCAAAAGGAGAAAATGTTTGTACATTGTATTTATGCAATGGTATTTCTAACTTTGTTAATGCTTTGAATTCCAAAGGAGCAGATGCACCATTATGGCATCACAGGCTTGGACTCATGAGTGAGAAGGGGATGAATATTCTTCACTCTAGAGATTTGTTGCTGGGTTTGAAGAATATTGATTTGGATTTCTGTGAGAATTGTATTTATGGAAAACAAAAGAGAGTCAGATTTCTTAGAGTTGGGAAAGAAAAGAAGAGCAAAAAATTAGAGCTTGTGCATACAGATGTATGGGGACATGCTCAGGTATCATCTCTCAGTGGCTCTCGTTATTATGTTACTTTTATTGATGATGCAACTAGAAAAAAATGGATTATTGTATTCAGAATAAATTTGATGTATTTGATACTTTTAAGAAATGGAAATCTTTGGTGGAGATTGAGACAGGAAATAAGTTGAAGTGTCCGAGATCAGACAATGGTGGTGAATATTGCAGCAAAGAGTTTGATAGGTACTCTTCAGAGCATGGAATTCACAGAGAGAAGACAATTCCAAGAACACCACAAGAAAATGGTGTGTTAGAAAGGATGAACAGAACAATCATGGAGCGTTCAAGGTACATGAGATTGCATGCATGATTGCCTTTACAATTTTGGGCAGATGCTATAGATACTGTTGTTTATATAATAAATAGAGGGCCTTCAACTTCCTTGGATGGTGGTATTCTAGAGGAGGCATGGACAGGTAAAAAGGTAAACTACTCCTTTTTAAAGCCTTTTGGTTATGAGGCCTTTGTCCATATTAATAGAGAAAATAGAACAAAGCTTGATGCAAAATCAAAGAAATGTGCCTTTATTGGATTTGGTGTTAATGATTTTGGTTATCACTTATATGATTATGAAAATCACAAAATCATTAGGAGTATAGATATAATATTCAATGAAAAGGTCTTGTATAAGAATCAATTGCAAGAAAAGAAACAGGAAAAAGAAAACAAAGAATACACAGTTCTTGATGAGATCACATAAAAAGTAAAGGTACATGAAAATAATAATAATCAATAGCCACAACAACAACAACCACCACAACATCAACATGCACCTCAAACACCTGAAAGTGGTGCTAGAATATCTATCAGGATAAGTAGACCCCCTGAACGATACTCTCCTTCATTATATTATTTATTGTTGACTGATTTTGGTGAACCCGAATGTTATGAAGAAGCAATGTAGGTTGAAACCAGGAAGAAGTGGGAGCTAGCCATGAAAGAAGAGATAAAATCCTTAATACATAACCAGACTTGGGACATAGTCAGGTTTCCTGCAGGTAAAACAACATTTCAGAATAAATGGGTTTACAGGCTGAAGGAAGAAGATGGAGGAAAACAAAGGTACAAAGCTAGACTTGTTGTGAAGGGGTTTGCACAGAATAAAGGTATTTACTTTGATGAAATATTTTCTCCTGTTGTTAAGATGACTTCAATCAGAACTATTTTAAGTCTTGTAGCACAGAAAGATTTGCATCTTGAACAATTAGATGTAAAGACATCATTTCTCCATGGATATTTGGAGGAAGGGATCTATATGAAACAACCACAAGGATATGAGGTCAAAGGGAAGGAAAAATTAGTGTGCAGGTTAAAGAAGAGCTTGTATGGATTGAAACAGGATCCAAGGCAGTGGTATCTAAAATTTGACAGGTTTATGTCTGAACAAGGTTATGCTAGATGTCACTCTGATCATTGTGTTTATCTGAAAAAGAAAAATGATGCAACTATATTATATTGTTATTGTATGTAGATGACATGCTTGTTGCAGGGTCTAACATGTAGGAAATAAATGTGCTCAAAAGAAAATTGGCAAATTCATTTGCAGTGAAGGATTTGGGAGCTGCAAAACAAATCCTTGGTATGAGAATAGCTAGAGTCTGGAAAAATCACAAATTAATAGTGTCTCAGAATGAGTACATACAAAATGTGTTGGAAAGATTTAATATGAAGAATGAAAAGCCAATTAGTACACCTTTGGCTAGCCATTTCAAACTTAGTAAGGAGATGTGCCCCAAGACCCAATAAGAAATGGATCATATGTCTAAAGTTCCATATGCATCAACAATTGGAAGCTTAATGTATGCAATGGTCTGAACAAGGCCTGATAGTGCACATGCAGTGGGAGTTGTAAGTAGATAGATGAACAATCCAAGAAAAGAAAATTGGATGGAAGTGAAATGGATTCTCAGATATTTATGAGGTACCACAAATCAAGCATTATGCTTTGGTGGTTCAAACATTTCTCTACAAGGATATATTGATGTAGATAGGCAGGTGATAGAGATAACATGAGGAGCACTACAGGGTATGTATTTAATATAGGTGGAACAACTGTTAGTTGGGTTTCAAAAATGCAAAATGTTGTTGCACTTTCAACAACAGAAGCAGAGTATGTTGCTGCTACATAAGATAGTAAAGAAATGATTTGGTTACAAAGGTTTATGGATGAATTGGATAAGAAGCAGGAGATGGGAAGGTTATACCGTGATAGATAGAGTGCCATTCATCTTTCAAAGAACTCAACATTTCATTCTAGGACTAAACACATACAACTCAAGTACCATTTCATACGGTTAGTGTTGGAAGATGGACAATTGAAGCTGGAAAAGATACACACTAGCTAGAATCCTGCAAATATGCTAACCAAAGTTGTAACCAGGGAGAAACTGAGATTATGCTCAGTTTCAATTGATCTTCAAGTATGATGATGAAGATGAGAAAAAACCAGGTCCAAAGTGGAGTAATTTTCCAGTAAATGAAGCAACAGTGGAGTTGCTACAATCATTCTCCAAGTGGGAGATTGTTGGGTGTGGAGCTTGATTACCTTCCTTATCTAGATGTCTCGCCGCGTTGGAACCCTGTTCATAATGGGGCGGCAACGCCACCCGTCATTTAATCGCTGCAAAGGGGGTTCAGGGGAGGGTGACGACGACCTTTTGGAGCCCCCCCTGGTGGGGGGTTTTGAGGGCAGCGCCCCTGAAGCTAAAAATAAATGTAAAATTGCCTTGTAAAATATTGTAATTTCGTAGTCAATCTGGGCCGTTCATTAGGTGGATGATTTGACGGTAGAAGTTATGTTTAATTTAGGGTTTTTTCCCTAGAAGGAAACCCCTCTATTTTATGAGGGATTGTATTGCGTCTGTGTATTGTATGTGTATTATGATCGAGCAACAGAAAGGGGGACTATGAGAGAGAGTAGAGGATATTACATCGGATCTGATGTAGGTTGTCTCTTGATCTTGCTGGATAATATAAAGGAAGGATTGGCTGTTCGGGGTGGACGTAGCCCAAATTGGGTGAACCACATATATCCGTGTCTCTCTTGTTTTATATGTTTTCTGCGTTTGTGTTTCCACATATTTTATGTGTTCCATTGCTCTGTTGTATATAATTTTTCTAACAATAATGACTTTTTTAACAAATCTGTGTATTAAATCAATAATATTTTAGATGTTTCGTTGCCCTGTATAGTGCATGTTATCCAAGAACATTCATCCTTTGTTTTAAATCAACAATTCACAATCATAATTTTTAATATCACATTACTCCACGCTAGATGCATCAATTTATTAATATTTAGTCCTAACAGATAATCACATTCCTGATTTATAAACAAAGTTGGTTTTTTGGCTGAGATAATACTTATCTTTCCTTGCTTCTTATACAAAGGAACCACAAAAATCACTGGGGAAGCAATGCTCCATCCAACCAACGAGATCAGTTTTTATCACTGCATCTCCCTCCGAGCTTGCTTCACACCAAAAGTAGCATCATAACGATGACTAGACTATTCTCCCAATTACCATCCGATCCCAACCAGACA
Source organism: Pinus albicaulis (assembly GCA_034641835.2). Taxonomy (NCBI): domain Eukaryota; kingdom Viridiplantae; phylum Streptophyta; class Pinopsida; order Pinales; family Pinaceae; genus Pinus; species Pinus albicaulis. The sequence continues at coordinate 891,089,694 of CM076579.1, forward strand.
TAGTCAAGTGTTTCAAATCAGAGCATTCCAACTCTAAATGGACTCCACTAGCCAAAAAACTCTAGAGTCATTCATTAGTAATGTCTTCTCAGACCTTTACAGTCTCTTCCTCCTCTCCTTATGCCTCAGATCCATCATTAACCTCTTGGATTTCTTTTTGGAATTTTTATTTCCAAGGAGGAACTTGGGTAGGTAACCACCTTTCCCATAACTGTTCAACTATATCGGTGTGAGCCTCTCTTTAGAATTGTTTCCCATTCATGTATTCATGGTCCTCGCATAGAAATTTAAAAATTAATAAATAAAAATATGTCTATGTAAAATATTATTTTGGCCTTTCCTACAACCCACGAAGTAAAAAAAATGTCTTTTAATTGCAGTAAACCAATATTTACAAACTTACCAGGGGGCATTACATATCCCCCCCCTTGAGTGAAACACCGTCATGATGTTTTCGAAGCTCTAAAAACACACTGGGATAAGATTCCTTCATAAATGTTTCATCCTCCTAGGTAGTTTCTTATGGGATAAAGTGCCTCCACTACACTTTAACATGGGTGATAAATCACTTCCGTAGCATTAATTCTCTCCGATCGAGTATACATAGGGGATCGACCAAGAACTCGCCATCTGGTTCGACCTACAATTACAACCAATGAATTACCATTAGTTTTTATACATGAACAAATTTATAACATAAATATATACATTTATCCCATGAATTGTTTTACTTGTATATTCTGCCAATTAATAATATGTCTGGGGTCATAGATATACTTTTTCAATAATGAAACATGAAAGACATTATGTACTTGTATTTGGCTGGACAAAGCTAGTTGATAAGCAACCGGCCCAATTCGGGCCAAAATCTGGAAGGGACCACAAAATCAGGGAGCCAACTTGGCACAACCACCCCCCCCCCCCCACCAATGTAAAATGATCTTCTTAGGTTTTACTCTTACATACACATGGTCCCCTACTTGAAATTCTTGGTAGCTCCGTTTTTTATTAATATAAGTTTTCTGTTTTTCTTGTGCAACTTTCAATTTCCCCTCACTTTTCTCATCGCTTCCTCCATTTCTTTCAGCATATCAGGTCCTAACATCAATTTATCCTCTGGACCACTCCAATTAACAAGTGTTATTTATCTGCGATTTTATAATACTTCAAACAGGCTTATTTTTAGGGAGGCATGATAACTATTAATGTAGTAATATTCGAATAAGTGTATGTAGTCGTCCCACTTTGTCGGTTGTTGCATCACATATGTCCTTAGCATGTCTTCGAGTACTTGATTTACACATTCTATCTGCCCATCGGTTTGAGGGTGGTATGCAGTGCTAAACTGTATTTGAGTACCTAATCCATCAAACAGAGCTTTCCAAAATGAAGATGTACATTTGACATCTCTATTAGAGATTACAACTTTTGGTATCCCATGCAACCTGCGCATTTATTTCATACATATATTAGCAATTTTAATTGTTTTATAAGTAGATTGCACTGGAATAAAATAGGCACAATTAATTAATTTATCCACCACTACCATTATAGAATCATTTTGTTTCTTAGTCTTAGGAAGGCCAGTAATGAAATCAAGTGTGATACTCTCCCACTTCCATTCTGGAATGGGAAATAGGTGAAGCAATCTGATTGGATGCTGGTGTTCCGTATTCACCTGTTGGCATTCTAAACACTTAGCTAAATACTCAACCACTTCCTTCTTCATGCCCAACCAGAAGTAATCCTTCCTCAAAGCAGTAATTAACTTTTGATAGCCAGGATGGGAAACATAAGGGATTTTATGGTACTCATTTAAAATTAACTGTTTGATACCTACCTGATTGGGAACACACATTCTGTTTCGATAAATCAACATATTTTCTTTATTTACCTCATATCCAAGTTGTTGTTCACTACTATTTGGGTTTATTTCTTGTTTCTACAAGAAATGACATTCAAGATACATTTGGGAAACCTCTTTAATCTGTTCTTTAAAATAAATTTCCACTTCACTAGATGAAATTTCATAAAAAAAATTCAATTTCATGCTAAAGACATCTGCTACTTGATTCTCTTTACCTTTCAAATGCTTAATTTTAAATTCAAACTTGCTTAGAAAATATATCCAACGTGCTTGTTGAGCATTCAAAGTAGGTTGTTTAAAATAACTAGTTAAACTATTGTGATTTGTCGTCAATATGAATATTTTCCCAAGCAAATAGTGTTGCCACATTTTTAAGGTGTGAATTACTTTGATTAAAGCCAAATCGAAAGTTGAGTATTTTTTCTCACGTTTCTTCATTTTTCGAGACTCATAGGCTACAACTCTTCCCTCCTTCATTAATACTTCCCCTACACCTTGCTTACAAGCATCTGCACAAACAATAATTTCCTTATGTGTCATCAATTCTCAGCATGCGGGCAATGGTAAGTAAGTATTTTAATTGACAAAAACTGTTTTGAGACTCAAATGTCCACTTAAAATTTCTTCCCTTCTTTTGTAAGGAGGTAATGGGGTAAGCCACCTTTGAGAATCCTTCAGTAAACCACCTATAGTATCCAACCAACCCCATGAAATATCTTTTATCAGCTACATTCTTAGGCACAATCCATTCCATTATTGTTTTTATCTTCTCCGAGTCTACAACTATTCAATCTTTAGTAATAACATGTCCTAAGTATTGAATTTGTTCTTTGTAAAGTTCACAATTACTGCATTTTTCATACAGCTGGTGCTCCCTCAAGGTTTGCAAAAAATTTTGCAAATGTTTTTTGTGCTCCTCCATGTTTCTTGAATAAACAAGAATATCATCTATGAAGATCAACACAAATTTGTCCAAGTACTGAAGGAATATGCTGTTAATAAGACACATGAACGTCGCTGGGGCGTTAGTTAATCCAAAGGGTAAAAATACACATTCATAGTTCCGATATCAAGTTCTAAAGGATGTTATATATATATATATATATATATATATATATATATATATATATATATATATATATTCCCCTTTAATTCTTATTGGATGGTATCTAGAACATAGGTGAATTTTAATAATACAGTAGCCCCCTTTAATTGATCAAATAAATCGTCAATGTGGGGTAAGGGGTATTTTATTCTTAACTGTTAGGTTATTTAATTTTTTATAATCAATACATAATTGCAAGGTGCCATCTTTCTTCCTGACAAAGAGTACTGGAGCTCCCCAAAGAAACACAGTCGGATATATTTCTTATCCAATAACTCTTGTAACTGCATTTTGATTTTAGTTAGTTCTGGAACACTCATGCGATAAGGTGCTCTATATACGAGAGAAACTCCTGGAATAAGTTCAATGGTAAAATCTATGTTCTTTTTAGGAGATTTCTTCAGGGAAAACATCAACAAAGTCTTGCGCAATAGGTAAATTTTCTAATGTCGCAATATTTTCCTTAAAATTAATGTACCCTAGTTGGAAAACATAGATTTCACATCCTTTTCTAAGGCACTTTGCCAATAATGAGGCTGTAATGGGCCTTAATTTTAAATGTCTCTTAATTCCCTAAGCTTCCCATCTAACTCCTTCTTCATTAGGGAAACTAACTATTTTATCTCTACAACTTATGAGAGACCAATGCTTCTCCAACCAATCCATCCAAATTAAAATGTCATATAACCCTAAGGTTAACACATTTTAATTTATTGTTATTGGGTGATCTGCCACTATAACAGGGCAATTATATATTTTAGCTGTCACCCTCTTGTTGGCCCCTGTGGCTATTTGCATGAGCCATGGATTTTTGAACTCTATTATTTGTAAATGACACTTGTCTATTATTTTAGGACTTACATAACTCATAATAGCTACGGGGTCAATTAAAATAAATGTATCTTGGTTAAACACCTTAACTTCAAACTCCACCATAGTTGGTTGGTATTCTTCCTGGTGATTGTCTAATGCCACGTTGATCTTCGATAAACTCCTCCCACTATGAATGCTTCTTAAATGTGTGCTACCTGGTCCGTTCCCTTCTGATAAGGACAATTTTTGACATAATAAGGTCCTCCACATCCCCAACACTGTAGCAGGGGTTTTACTGCTTGGTAAAATTTAGGTTTATAGAGTTGCTCTGTAGGCTTTGATTCACTTTGTAGCTTATGTTTTTCTACATTCTTCCTAAATTTTTATTCTGTTGGTTTTTGTATGGACCCTTGAAATTTGTGGACTTTGTACCCTTAGTAGTCTGCGAATGTTTCTACCCTTTCTTATCAATCCACTTTCTGTTATTACCCCCCTTCTGTTTCATTTGTTGGTAGCATATTCGATCCTTTCGAATAGATTCATCCATAGTTTTTGGGTTGTCAAATTCTAACCGCTCCTTTATGAATGTAGGTAGAGTGTTGATAAATCACTGTACTTTTGTTTTTTCCTCTTGTATGTAAGGAACATATCTCAGTAAGGATGTAAATTTTGTTATAAACTCATCCATGGAAAGATGTCCAAGTTTAAGATCATGGAACTCCTTTTCTTTTTCATCATAAAATCGTTATGTTAAGTAATTGTCTTTGAAAGGCCTTTGGAAGTTTTCCCATGTTACTTCTTGTTCATTAATACCTCATACTGTTTTAACCTCTTCCCACCATAAGGTGGCTTTGACTTGTAATTGATAAATCACCAACCAAGCCTTCGAGTCGTTATCATGCTCATAAATTTGAAAATATTTGTTCATATTAATCAACCAGACTTTAATGGATTGTTCTACCTCACCATCGAATGTAGGGGGTTTAATTTTCTTAAATTCTCCATGTAATTCAGTTTTCTGTCTCTTAAGTTCTTTGTGAACAAACATATTTCCAGGTTCCACCTTGTTATCCTCTTGGTCACCTTCATATTCTGGGTTTTCATCTCTTGGCATATGTGCCCCAACCTCGTTTCCATGGTTAGGGCTCAAAATGGGAGTTTTATGGTTTTGTCGATCTGAAATAATTTTCACAATCCTTTCTTGTTCTCGTATCAACCTTTCATTATCAACCCTCAATATTTCCATCTCATTTTTTAATTATTGAATTGTTTCAAATAATGCAACATTTGTATTTCGAGATTCCTCCCATAGTTGAACCACCATCTCCGGTTTAGCTTTAGCAATTGGCATTGGCCCTGCTCCTATCGATGGTCTAACAGTTGGTGTATTTCCAACACATCTCCTCATCATGCTTACTCTTTGTAAACATGAACACATTCAATTATTCTTCTAGTTACCCAAACATGCCACAATATTGGAACCATGGCTCTGATACCACTTGTAACATACCTCAAATTTTTATTTTTAATTTTATTTTTTAATTTTTACATCAAAGTTACGCTTGAGCTCATTAATATATTTTTACACCAATGGTTGAACTTATATAAAAACTATTTAATTTACGCAGCTAGTTGAATACCCCACTCTTTAATGTTCATGGCACGTAAGGCATTGTATGTATATATATTTATTTATTGTATTATTTGAATTGTTAACATTCGACAACACTATGGTTACTTTGGCTATAACGTAACAATTCAACCATCCAAAAACGAACCCACTGGTTTCATTTATGGATTGTGGACCTTACCCTCCTGCTTGATAAATGTTGGTATTTGTTTATTTATATTTCTGTTATAGGTGTGGTTACAAAGAACATTCTCAAACCCCACACAACTATAAAACCTTAAAATTGGCCACCATTCATCTCGTGATTTGTGCGATGCCAAATCCACGACCTTGTTCGCTTGGAGTTAGATCAATGACCCGAAATGGAAAAGGACAATTAGAGAGTAATCGACCTCCTTCCCAAGTGCTCCAGAAGGTTCATTCTTTGTGATCTCCCAACTAGCGAGCTTGGCTTTGCAACCTATGAATGTAGATACTCAAGAGACTTCGTGCTCACACCAGCTTACAACAAATACATGTAATTTTTGGTACATTTAATAATTCTGATATAATTTTTGGTTATTATATATTTTTCCTTTTTTTGTTTGGACTGATAACCTAGCATTTTTGTTAGTGGAACAAGGGAGGTTTATGGGGTCTCTGAGAAGCACATCCCATGTGGTTGATATGATTACTCTATCAGTGCCTGTAGTTCATCATGGCCAACCAGGGTAATTTATTCTACACTATGAAATTCTCTCTTAGTTGATTCACCAATTGTAATAGTAGATCTAATCAAGAGGGGTTTTCCTCCAAAGAGGCAGGGCAGACTAAAGGTCATCAACCCCTTCTACAGATAAATCCTTCTCTCTATTTGTACACTTCTACATGTGGTTTAAGGTTTTCATTGCATAGAAAAATTAGACGGGTTATAATTGTTTTACTTTGTCGCCCTTGTGTTTGTGCCTAACAGGTGAGGGATTCATTCCTGCCGCAAACTACACATTACTAATTTACTTCATATTGGTTCCAGGTTCTCTTCTCACACTTTTCCCTTGTTCTCCAGTTGAACCGAACACTCTTTTTCTGGTTGAGATATTTTAATGTTACTCTTGGCTTCTCGTCTCTGCTCAAGCCATAATTTAGGGTCTAGGGTTATGGCTTAGAGTTTTATAAAGTTTTGATAATACAACCTAATTATGTAAATTTCAAATATAGATGGGGAGAATCTCCTAAACTCTTTGTAAAAAAGGAGGGTTGCATTACTCTTAATCATTGTATACTTACATTTCAACTGTTTCTTACAAGCTAAAACATGCAAGGTTCTGGTTTATAATGTATCACTTATTTTTGAAATATCGAGGTTGTTTGCTCTATATCACTACTCATAGCTTGTAATTTCAACATATTCGTTGTCATATGTTTTACTATTGTACCAATTCTTGTTCTTTACTGTGTCTGGAATTACAATTTTTCTCTGGTTACCCATCTAACGTTCCACAATCTAAAAATGTTTTAATTGTTTTATGTTAGTAATAAAATTGATATTTCCAGAAGAAACAAATGTAACTCCTATAGGGTTTGAGGGAATTTTTTTCCTGACTGCTGGTATCACCTTGGTCTAGGAAAACTAACCCAAAATTTTCTTTACAGGCTTAATGGTTGGACAACAGTCAATTGTCTTTATTTATATTACTTTAAAGAAGAAAACTAAGTCTCTCTTCAATGTATCCTCTAGTTGATTAATTTAGCTATACTTATTTCACACCAGGTTATATATGTACCGAGTTACTCTGGTGGGTGAGGGTTTGAACCATGGCTCTTGACCCCCGTCAACTTGGCATAGAGTCTAACCCAAACCCAACATAGTTGTATGATGATCTTGTTAACAAATCCATGTATTCAATCAATAATAGTTTAGATGTTTCGTTGCCCTGTATAGTGCATGTTATCCAAGAAAATTCATCCTATATTTTTAATCAACAATTCACAAATTTATATTTTAACATCACATTACTCGGCGCTAGATGCATCACTTTATTAATATTAAGTTCTAACATATAATCACAATCCTGAATTATTAAAAAAATAGTTTTTTTTGGCTGAGATAGTAATTATTTTTCCTTTCTTAATATATAAAGGAGCCACAAAAATCACTAGGAAAGCAATACTCCACCCAACCAACAAGATCAATATTTATTACTGCATTTGCCCTTGAGCTTGATTCACACCCAGAGTAGCATCAAAAAATTGACCAAAATATTCTCCCAATGACCATATGATCCCAAACAAACATAATCAAGGGTTTCAAATTGGAGTATTCAAGCTCTAATTGGACTCCATTGGCAAACCAACTCTAGAGTCATTCATTAGTAATGTATTCTCAGACCTTTACAGTTTCTTCTTCCTCACCTTATGTCTAAAGTTCATAATTATCCTCTTGGATTTATTTTTGAAGTTTTATGTCCAAGGAGGAACTTGGGCAGGTAACCGCCTTGCCCATCACTGTTCAACTACCTGCGTGTGAGCCTCTCTTTAGCATTGTTTCCCATTTATGATTTCATGGTCCTCGTATAAACATTTTAAAATAAATAAATAAAAATATGTCTATGTAAAATATTATTTTGGCCTTTCCCATGAATCACAATGTAAAACAACGCCTTTTAACTACAATAAACCAATATTTGCAAACTTACAAGTGGGCATTACAACGCTACTCTTATTAACCAGCTACATGTTGTATTTGAACCTATCTTCACTTCCACTACGCTACTATGAGCTCACACTACCAATGTCACTAAACTACCTCTGCACTGCTTCCATCACTGCAATAATGAGTCTCAATATCACTATTACTTTAATACTTTGGGTTCTCATAGCAAAGGTAATGTTCCAAATAAAGAATCACATACTCAACAACTTGATCTAATCCACTGATCAAGCCCACCTTGGCTATGATCTAGATCTCCTTGCTACTCCTTCCTCGAACCATGCCCGATCTGACATAATGGAGTGTCATGCTCCTCTTCCTCCTGAAGATATCGCTGCTATAAGTGCAAATTCATCCTCTAGTATGGAAGATAAATCCTCTATCTTTGTTGAAGCTGCTGTCTGCTTCTCCTTCTTGTCCTTCTTCCTTTTAGGACATGACTGACGTAGTGACCAAGTTCACCACAACCAAAACACTTTACCTTTGACAAGTCCTTTTCTCATTTTGAATCTTGTAACAAAGTTACTGATCAAATGAGAACTATTACCTCAAAACTAGAATTATAGCCCAAAGTGTTGAGAAATTAGGGCTTTTATTACAATTTATCTTTCCTAATAATTACTTGTGATTTTGTTATGCTTCTTTCACTTAGATATCATATTTGTTAGATTATTATGTTCTTCATCAAGTCAATTATCAAATGCACAAGAGACACAATGTTTAGGCTTTCAAGCCAGGGCCAAAACCTCTCCCTCTTGGAGAGGAAAACCCGATAGTAATTCTTCTCATAGATCTTCAATTAATGAGTACCAAGACCATGACTAATACCCTTGAAAATAGTATGCCTCCAAGACCCTTTCACTTGCTCTTCTAGGCTCCTTATGTTAATCTTCGTTTTCTGCACTGAACTGCACTAACACTAGGAAAATGCAGTTCCTAGCCTTACATAGTGAGCTCCTTATTCTGCCCTTCCTTGAATTAGCCTTGACCTCCTAGATACTTCTCCTCATTGTGATAGGTCTCGGCCTCCCTGAATACTAGTGGCCGAAGATAGATCTCTTTTACAATGTAATGACCTTATTCCTTGCTGCCTTCTTTACGATGTGTATGTCACTAAGATTATGTGAGAATGTGAGATCAATGAGAGAGGCTAGCACTGCCTCTCCTTCGCATTGATCACAATCTCCTTCCTCGCATACTATTGCGGACTAGATCTCCTTCTCAGATCCCCTTCCAACCTTTTTCCTTCGCTATATATCCTTCTCCTTACACACTGTAGTCTTTGACCTGAATTGCAGACCTTGACCGAGAGGATTAGACCCAAGACAAAGTCTCTCTTCCCTCACTGGATTTGTTGCCGTTTCTTTGCTGAACAACCTCCTTCCTCGCACCAAACCACAATCCTTAAATCCCACCTTTTTCACAGAACATGACCTGAATTTTCGTTCTCCAAATGAGATCGCATTCCCTATATATGTAGGGGCTGTCTCCCGTCTCTAGGTCAACATGAAAATCTAAAGATAGGCCAATTTTTTAAGGGTGGATCTTCAACACAATTTGAGCTGACTTCATGGAGCTTAGTGACAAGGTCTTGGAGCATATATTTACATAAATAATTTGTCCCTTTACAAGTGTAATATCACTTCATATGCATGAATCTAAATTATATTTATAACAAGATGACAAACTCCTAAAGACATCAAGAATAATTCTTTGACCTACAATAAAAATGCCTTGCTCATGAAACCCATGAGGAAAGTATTACAAAATACATTTGATTATCTTTGTCTCTTCATTACATAAATTCATAACTACAAATCATTATGAAGACTGAACCTAGTTACACTTTTCAACACTTCCTCTTAGCTAGGAATGTATTCATAATGGTACATGGTCACTCTCAATATGAAGAATCTCATAAGAAGAACCAGATTGGTAATCCCATCTGTATAACATCATATCAACTAGCATTGTCATAGTGCAAGGCCTTGACTAACAAGTCCATCTCTCCACAAGATCTTTGAGCTCCAATGCTGGCGAGAGCAATGATGAATAGACACCTTCTTCATTATCTCTCTTGGATCATACCCCACCCAGGTTCACTCAGGGTATGTCCAGGACTATTCTTATCTTGGATTCCCAGTCCTCAAATAATATCGGTCCTTCCACGACTACCCTTATCTTGGATTCCCTAATACATCCTCAAAGAGTATCAAATGCTAGATGATTACCCAATCCTCCATTCTGTCTTACCATGTGAAGACCAAAATGATGTGTCTATCCATTCTCTCCTCATGGCCTTCATTAAGACTTATGGCGGTTAGTCCTGGTCTAGTGCATGACACATGATTTAGAGAACCATATTCGTCACTTACTTTTAATTTAGGATGAACATATTCCAATGTACTCATTCCTATACAAGGAATATACCTAAGCTCTCTATCGACTTAGGAATTACCAATTTTCTTCCATGTATGAAACTTATTACCAGGCTCTCTCTTAATCAGGGATTTGCAACAACAATGATGAAACACCCAAATGCTCATGAAGAACTCCTTTCTTCGATGTCATAAATTTCTTCGTTATTGAGGAGTATTCATCTTTGGGATCTCTTCATAGGGAATAGATCATCCATCACTTTCATCCACGAGTCATGTCTTCTATCAGAAAGTGATCCATCTGGTCTAGCTTCATGTCATGCTGCTTTTCTTCGAACCATATTTCTTCCAAGGATATTTCATCCTACCATATGGTTGTTAACTTGTGGAAGGCATGCACTTCCCTTTAGCAACCCTGCATAAGCTCATCTAGATATATTTCAATTATAAATATGAACACTTGAATAAAAAATTACCTTAGTGATGGTATTTCATCATGAAATCTTCTATATGCATTGACATCCTTCATAAATATTGACACATCTCCTAAATATATGTATTTTCAAGGGTCTCCATATTTTTTCAGACTTCTATCAGAGTATACATATATTCCCAAGAGATTTCCTAGTCAATTCTTCTTGGTTTCCTTGGATGTTGACTGCCTCTTACCACAATTGTTCTTCTCACGATCTCTTCCTTTATTTCTCCACACAATTTTATTTCATTCCCAGGAGCTTCCAATATGAAGTTCCTTGATTGTGTACAACCACCTCATATTTCATATGAGGACATATTATGTTGATTTCATATGGTGGGGATCATGACTTTTGGCAACCTGTGCATCAAAGGAGATTCTATTTCCTTTGATCATACTTCTAAAGATAGAATTATACTATCTGAAACCATATGACATGACTTCATGATATCCAGTGTAAGCATAAATATACATGTACCTCATCTCTTTTCTTTTTGAGTTAACCTTGAATAGTTTTCCTTAGAATGAAAAGTTTTATTCATTTTACCTACTTCATCAATATGTCATGATATCCTAATCCCAGAATTCTGAAAGTTAGAATCCTTGATGAAAAATTTTGCTTTATTTCTAAACATGAATCCAAAGAGGTCTCCATTAGAAAATGTCAGCACCTATTTCCATATTGATTAATGAATGATGAACCTTGATCTATATGAAAACCTTCTATAAATGTTATTTTCAGTGAGGTTCCCAAGAGCCACTTATTTCATAGCGTAGTTTTCACATAAATTTGTTCAAACATCCTCCTATGACAATTGATCCTCCTTCCATGCTTCCATCATGATGCCAATTCTAAAGTGATGCATCTATCTAATATACAATGCCTCCCAACATACTATTTTACAACCGACAGATACCTCTTAAAGAGGAATATGATCTCAATCATAGTAGAGATATTTCACTTCTTTCATAGGTTTCTTTGAATCAAGTTCTTCCAATTCTCCGACGACATGGGCTTCTTCCTTGTTCCTCTTGTCATTTTTAGATTTGGTACAATCCTGTTTATAGTGACCAAGTTCATTACATCCATAGCATATTATTTTTTCCATATTTCTCTTTCTATTATGAGGACCAAATTTACGAAATCTCCCCTTCCTCCTTGACATGGTAGCACATGCTTTATTTTCTTCATTTGATCCTGTATCAACTTTAGCTTTTAATCTTGTCTCTTCTATTTTACGTAGATACCATAGATCCTGGAATGGTGTTGCTTCTTTCTTCCCATAGATGCTTGAAGTGAAATTTCCCCATCCCTCTAGTAGAGCATTCTACACGAATGTATTCATTTCTCTATCAGACATTACTTCTCCCAATTCTCGCAGTTGATCTCGTATTTCAAAAATCTTCATAAAATATGAATTTATTACTTCCTCTTTTGACAACTTCAACTTGTATATTTCTTGTCTTAGAGATATTACTTCTCCTGCAGTACTGACCGAGAACAACTCCACCAATTTGTCATATATTTCTTTTGAAGTTTCTAGTTTTGATACATACTGGATGAGTGAGTCCTTTATGGATTCTATAAGAATAATTTGGGCTCTAATATCTCCCTTCATGTGTTCAAGTATATTATTTGAAAGGTCGAGTTGCAGATCATTTGATATAATTGATGACTTCATTTTCAATAAGATTCAGATTTGTGCTTTTCTTCCATGCAAGAAAGTTCGAAGACCTAGACAATTTGTTGCTTTCCTTGCAAAAACTCATTTTGACAGTTTCAAATGAAGTCATAAACATACTTACTTGGTGTAGATGATTTTATTCCTTTATTGGTTTCTTCCTTGTTGATGATGTAGATAGTAGTAGAAGCTCCCTTGTAGATTGACTTCCTCAAGAGTGATGTAAAGGGGTAGCTCACCTTGGATCCTTGATGATGATGATGATGATCAAGGATGACTTGATGATGGATCTAACAATGTTGACTTGGCTTCAATCATGAGTTAAATTTATATTTTTTTTGAAGATAAAGATCAACTCCTTGATCTTTCTTTCCTCTTGCAAGTACCTTGATGCATAAGTCCTTTAAGTAAGGTATTTGGTATTCTTGAGATGGCTTGAGGGCTTCACCAACTCCTTGCAAACTGCTCCTTGAATGAGTGTTTTCTTCCTTCGATGAATTTTCAATGTATATCCCTTCTCTTAATGATTTCTTGAAAACTGACCTTTGACCTTATTTTCGTAGCTTGATCCTTGTGTCTTCTTGCTAAACTGCCCTTCCTTGTCTTCAACACCTTAACTCTGATACCATGTTGAGAAATTAGGGCTTTTATTACAATTTCTCTTTCTTGATAATTAATTGTGATTTCGTTATGCTTCTTTCACTTAGATCTTATATTTTTTAGATTATTATGTTCTTCGTCAAGTCAATTATCAAATGCATAAGAGACACAATGTTTAGGCTTTCAAGCCAGTGCCAAAACCTCTCCCTCTTGGAGAGGAAATCCCGATAGTAATTCTTCTTATAGATCTTCAATTGACAAGTACCAAGACCATGAAAAAGACCCTTAACACTAGTATTCCTCCAAGACCCTTTTCGCTTCTCTTCTAGGCTCCTTATGTTGATCTTCCTTTTCTGCACTGCACTTCATCAACACTAGGAAAGCTCGATTCCTAGCCCTACACAATGAGATCCTTTTTCTGAATTTCCTTGAATTAGTGTCGAACTCCTAGATAGTTCTCCTCACCGTGATAGGCCTCGACCTACCTGAATAAATTTTTTTTACAATGTAATTACCTTCTTCCTTGCTGCCTTCTTTACGTTGTGTATGCCATTGAGCTTATGCGAGAGTGTGAGATCAATGATAGAGGCTAGCACTGCCTCTCATCTGCATTGATCAGAGTCTCCTTCCTCGAATACTATTTCAGACTAGATATCCTTCTCGCATCCCCTTCCAGCCTTTCTCCTTCTCTATATATCATTCTCCTTAGGCACTATAGTCTTGGACCTGAGTTGCAGACCTTGACCGAGAGGATTAGACCCAAGACAAAGTCTCTCTTCCCTCGCTGGATTTCCTCCCTTTTCTTTGCCGAACAACTTCCTTCCTCACACCAAATATAAGTCCTTAACTCACAACTTTTTCACAGAACATGATATGAATTTTTGTTCTCCAAATGAGGCCGCAGTCCCTCTATATATATGGATTGTCTCCCATTTCTAGGACAACATGAACATATGAAGGTAGGCTGACTTGTTAAGGGTGGATCTTCAACACAATTTGAGCCGACTTCACGGAGATTAGTGACAACGTCTTGGAGAATATATTTACTTCAATATTTTGTCCCTTTACAAGTGTAACATCACTTCATATACATGACTCTAAATTATATTTATGAAAAGACGACAAACTCCTAAAGACATCAAGAAGAAGTCTTTGACCTATAATAAAAAATACTTGCTCATGAAACCCATGAGGCAAGTATTACAAAATACATTTTATTATCTGTCTCTTCATTACATAAATTCATAATTACAAATTCATTATGAAGACCGAACCTAGTTACACTTTTCAACACAAAAACCCCCCAAAAACATGAAAAACAACCCAAAAACGAAAAGTGTGTATGCTGGAATGATGTTTTTTCTTTCAAGGGTATTTTTTCAACATTTTTTTTAAATGGGAGTAAAAACCAATTTTTTTTTGCAAAAAAGATGAAAAAAAAATCCTGAAAACAAAAAGTGTTGATGTTAGAACAAAAAAAAAATCGGGTTACAATTTTGACCTTTTTTAGCAATGACATTAAAGATAAAATATCAGGGCTTTGAAAAGCCTTAAAATTCCAAAAATTTTCGGACATGATGTTAAAGATAAAATATGATGTCTTAAAGCCTTGTAATTCCAACAATTTCCATCCATGTCGTTAAAGATACAATATTTTGACTCTAAAAAACCCTAAAATTATAATTGTTTCAAATCATAACATTAAAGGTAAAATATCATAATTGAGAAAAACCTTAAGATTTTGACAAATTTTCAACTATGGAATTAAAAACTTTAAGTTTTTAACTTATTTCAACCATGAAATTATGGAAAAATTATATGGCTAAATCAATTTTAAAAAATGAACACGTAAATGAAAGATTCATTATTGCAAGAGTATTTTTTATTTTAAAGGATAGAAGTATAGCTCTTTCCAAATCTTAGCCTAAGACAACTTATCTCATTGCGACAAAAATGTAAAAATCAACCATCAAAACGAAGTCTCCTTTTAATGAGGCATTAAAATTTCAACACTTTTAAAACTATCTTATACCAAATGATAACAATAAATAATATCATGGAAATACCATTGTATAATTTAAAAATTCAACATTAATTTCTAATATATATATATACCAAAATATCAACTTTGGTAGATTGAATATAACATAAATTATTTTTGTAATTCATTGTTGAATTGTGGACATTCTAAACATATGAATTTTTCATAATTAAAACATATAATCCAACAAACATAGAAATGAATCATAACTTCATGAAAGATCATATGAGAGTCAAAACATTTATTTCAAGTTACCATGCAAACATCATTTACATAAAATGTCTTAGAAATTTTTTCAAAATCACTCATAGTTTCTGCCTATATATATATTCACCAAAATATCAACTTTGGTAGATTGAATATAACATAAATTATTTTTGTAATACATTGTTAAATTGTGGATATTCTAAACATATCATTTTTTAATAATTAAAACATATAATCCAACAAACATAGAAATGAATCGTAACTTCATGAAAGATCATATGGGAGTCAAAATATTTATTTCAAGTTACCATGCAAACATCATTTACATAAAATGTCTTAGAAATTTATTCAGAATCACTCATAGTTTCTGGCACACCATCAAAATATACTATCTTCAGATGAATGACTAGTTGCAGATAAAGATGACCGATATTCTTCTCTTTCATCAACTAGTGCCCCATCCGAGTCAACATGCATGCCTGCCATTTGAGGTTTCAAAAGTCTTCTAGATCTACGACTAGGTTCAACATGCTCCCATCTCAACATTGTTTCTTCTGGTAGCAACTTCTTCAAAATCTCAATAATCCTTAAGCAAAGAATTCCTATCTTTGTTATATTGAAATCATAAACAAGTATGTCAACATCCTCCAATTTTAATAGGTCTGTGCAGCGACGATTTATATTTGTTCCTTCTTTTTTTTTTCTCTTTTTTCCAATTTGTTTATCAACTACCATCTCTGGCATGTACAAACCATTGAATGGGTGGGTATTTGTGGCATACCAATGGACTTCAACAACTATAATACCTTCATTTTCTTTAATTACCTTTATAACCTTGGCAACTCAGAATGGATAGCCATGTGGATCTCCATGTGCTAACAATGATCATGCAACCCTCCTTAATATATTGCGCAAAACCTCTGTAACGATATTCCATGGCTTCACGTTGTGCACATGATCTTATAGAACCAATATAGATTTCTCTTTCCTCTACCAGTAGAGAATTAATAATACCTTGAGATTGTTGTTGTTCAACAATGTGCCTTTCCTCATGTTCATTTGGCAATTTTTGTGGCCAAATAATAAAAAATATATCTTCATTTCTTGATCTTGAAATGATATCACTTTGATTATTGAAAAAATACCCCTACCAAACTGAATCAACAACATCAAAGTACTCATATGTATCTCTAATAGATCTTTTAATTTCTTCCAGGCATTCAGAATAATTTATAACTTTCGTATGCTTTCGTGAATTATGGAGTTCAACGACTGATAGCAATAACAATATCTTTGATAAAAATATTGGATGATCTCGAATGAACTTAAAAAATGCTAAACTCGATGAAAAATCTCATTCTACAGTAGTTGAATACTTCTTTCCCCATATAAGTATTTTCCCATCATTTTTTTTGATACGAAATTGATGCTGGAAAAAAATGTCATCAAGTTGTTCAATGGATTTCTCCTCACCATGCGATCCTAGAGTAAACCTTCTCATGTCAATAGTTTCTTCTAACATATGAAAAACATGCTCTGGAATGTATGATTCTTAATACATTCAATTAATTATGGCAGAATCCCGATGTCCTTCCTCCTCAATGTTACTGAAAAACCGCTAAACATTTGATCAAGATGGCCATCAGTGTGCCCAACAAGAAGGAAACCAACCTTTACCTTTTTAAAAATTCCTGATTCAACAAGCATGTTTAGATATCCTAAAACAACTTGATTTTTGTTTTTAGGACTTGTGCTGTCTAATTGCAGATATAAAACCTCAGAAAGGTTACAAGACTAATGAGAAACCACGTAATGGACTATGGTTATGGTCATATTTTCATCTTTATGAATATTTGGAACCGTGAAGTAAACCATAGGCAACATCTTCCCATTAAATACCATACAACTTGTTATGACTCAGGGAAAATCCTGGCTGCGGGAAAATCCCCAAGGTAACCTTGAACCTCTTTTAGGCTGAAAGCTGACCCTTCAACCTGGAGAGTGATCTCTCCCTAAAATACGACTACCCAAAGGTCACTCTAATTAGAAGGTTTTTCTTTTAAGATCTATGGCCAAATTTAGTTCATAGGATGAAATTGGTTGGGCTATTTACAAAACATACCATTGGGCATGGAGTCTAGTTCTAAATAAGTAAAGCTACAAATGTAATGAGCAAGCTATAAAAAGCATGACAACAACAAATCCTTTGACTATTTGAGAAATTGGAAGAAAATGACTAAAATGAGACAAATTATATAACTGATAAAGGAAAACACATACTAATGGTTGATAAATAAAATAAAGGAGCATTAATGAATCCCGATCTTGGATACTAACATTTTCAGTCATGAAAGAAATTTTTTATAACAAAGAAGAAAATGGCAGGGAATTACAATACATGATTTTCCTATAAAATGCTCATTAAAAATTGTAATATATTGAAGACTGCTCAAATATACCATGATGCAACCAAACTTTCAATTTACATTAAATCCCGTGTGCCTGTGGGTTATAGCCCACATATACAGTCGGAAGCATTTCAATAGTGGACTCCTTTAATGGAAATTCACTATTTCAAAACAAATTCACATGCAATTCAAGATGCATCGCAGATTGGGAAACATACAGTTTCGCAGACCGCATGGTTTAACAAATAACTTAAACAATAAACAAAAATGTGCAGATGCAAAGTTGTGATTATGTCGTCACATCGCAACATCACTACTTCCATCTCTTATCCCACTTTGCCCTTTCGCACATTTAAGGATATACCTTTCCACCGTTCCATTATCTTATGCGATCTGCAATCACATCTCAGCTTTAATTACTTAACATGCGATATCTCAATACTAAACTCTGCGATGTGTGTAATGCTGACACGTGGTCACTCCATCGCATCACAACATAAATAACATACCTCACGATGTCATGCTCTAAACTTCAATTTCTCCGTTGTGCGATCCTTCGATGCACCATCCACCGTCAATCTGCAACGAGATCTGACGGTCCTCACCTGCTCGACCCTTCTTCAAATCACATCCTTTTGAACTTATCTTGCAACGTGATCTCGTCCGTTCATCTTCCCCTTTTAGATCTTTGCTCTCATCGTAACCGTTCATCGTTCTCCTTCACGCCTCTATTCAGAAATCTCTGAGATTTAAGGAAACACGTTGTTGCAGCCCTCTGTGACCCAACGTTGCTCCATGATCCTCTCTGCAGCAACTCATAAATACACTTACACAATTGCAAGATATGCTATTGCTACTTGGTTTGGAGGTTCCAATAGTTATAGAAATTAATAGTGAAAATCCTGATTAACACACAGAGTCTCAATCCACTCTTAAATTTCAACAACAATTCTACTTAGATAACACGACATGCCACAAATTACATAATCATACATGATTTATAATTCACAACTAAAAAAATCATAATAATTAAAAATTATACAATCTTCATTGAAATTTAATCCAGTTACAATACTACGGCTTCTGTGAGCTTGAAAACACCCATTAAAATGATCTCACACACTCATCATACTTTCACTCGCTTAACTAGTCAACCTCAGGCCAACCTCGAGCCAACCTCTGTATCCAACCTCGCCTCCTCTTGTTGTTCCAAAATGCTTACAAATATATACAAAAATAAATCATGAACCAATTTCATTTCAGATCCAACAATCTCTCAATTATTTCCTAAATATTCTCCCAATTCCATTCTTTACTCAACCAAATCCTACATTGAGCCTCTAGATCCCTAAAATCCTCACTCTTCCTAGGATTGCTCACTCATCCCTAAGATCTCTACGACTCACGAGATATTCTTCATTAATCAATTTACATTTAAATCTATTTAGAACTCAACTAAAATTAGGAAAATAAACAAAATAATTAAGGGAACCCACTCCCTTTAGTACATGTGTGATAAGACTTTTAGGTCTTATAAACTTTGAAGAATGCTCCTGCATCAGACTCCCCAGGTTGAAGTAATTCATGGACTCCTGTTCATGAGTCTTCCAATTTCCTCTGTTTTAAAATTCCTTAGACTTCATCTTCCAACTGGTTTTCTGACCTTTTTTAATTTCAGGTGTATTTGCCGCATTCTCTCCTTCTCCTGGATGCCAAACCCTGTATTGTGGATGTCATTTTGCTCTGTTTTCATGAGCATCTCCACTGCATAGTGTTTTGATACTAATATTCAACATAAGCATGTATTCAAGAAACATAAATTTCTGTACCTTTGTGTGCTGCTGTCTTGTCATCATCTCAACATAATTTCTCTTCAACTTCATGTATTCTCCACTAGTTCCATTGTCTTATACTCGACCGTATATTTTGATTTCTGACTCTATCACCAGCTTCCTCTTCTGTTTTCAAACCAATTTCTTTATACTGTCTTGCATATCTTTCCACCTCTTCTTGACTTGTTGAATTTGGAAAATTTCCATACCTATCACCTTTGTTGTTTTCATCATCCACTTATCCAATATCTTGAGTGGAATCTTTTCAATTTCAAAAGAAGGTTGTTCCTTGTTTGACACAAGAACATGTTACCTTCCCACTGTACACTGCCTATTAGCTACAAAAATTTCAGTTATTGAACCTTGTTCAATTGTCTCCATATTCACATTAAATTTAGCTGAAATTTTCACCCAACTTCTCATTTTCAAACTCAAGATAAAATATTGACATTTAAATCTTCTTTGGATCAAAAACAAAATTTGTTCATGTACTGTAATTTCATATCCTCTGCAATCTTCTTTCTCTTATTTTTCCTCCATTCCAAACTTCTGAATCAACTTGTTGCTTTCTCCCATATTCTTGTTTCCATACAAAAAACTGATTTTCTGCATCTCCAGAACTTGCATGCTCCCTCATATTTGCATACAAAAATATATCTCCAAAAGAAGTTTGTCTTCTATATGGAAAAACACATTCAACAGTTAATAATTCAAAATCATAAGACATATTACATTTTCCACCTTTTTCCTCATTACCTCTGCTCCAAATTTTCTCTGATGTGTCATCCCCTTGATGTGCATATGACATATCCGACTTGTCATATCCTCCTTCATACTATCTTGTCTTGGAAAAGTCTTATTTGTTTCTACTTTGTTCTGAATGCTGTCTAATTTTTGAATTTTGTTCTTTGTTCTTCTCTTTGGCCTTCCTTCCTTTCACATTTCTTTTCATTATTCCCTTTTATTCCTTACAAATCTGTAAGCCACTAAGTTTCTTTTTCCATCCATCTTTATTTTCAATAAAAATCTTCCAATATCTAATTTTAGAAGCTAAAGTTCTCTTTGTTTCAGTACATGAAACAAAATCACCATATACAACAGATTTTCCATTCCACTGTAAAGTCCCTTTTACAACAGTAAACATTAATGTTATCACCATGAATATCATACTCCATTGAACCGCTTTGCTATTCACTGCAAATGCATAGTTCATGAAAGCATCCTTGCCTTCATCTTCTGAGATTGCCTATCTTCTTCCAATTTGCTGATTACATTCAACTTTACTCCTTTCGCAATTTGTACAGATAACAATGTCTTCAATTTTTCTGCCGTGAATTAGTCTCTACCAACCTATCCTTAAGTTTCTGACTGTCCTCTTTTCCTTTCTTCTTCATTTCATTTACTATATTAAATGTACCTCCTTGGACCCAATTCTACTTATAAATTTTTGTTCTACCATCTTCCACAATGCAATCTTTATTAATATCTCTTTCCATTGATGCTCCATTATGTCCTCTCAAAATAATTTCTTGTCCATCAATTATCAATACAGCTTCATAATTTTTGAGTAGAAATTGAAGAGATAATACCATTACCTCAAGTGTTTTCAATGTACATATACTCTCGTTTAATACTGTCATAAGGCTATCTTCATACTTATTTTCTACTCCTTCTGCAATCTGCAATTTCCTTTTGTATTCAGATTGTCTATTATCATTTTTCCAAGTATTACTAGATCCATCATTTCAAGCTTCCATAGTAGTCTTCAACAATTGTCCATCTTCAGTGTCTTTGAACACATGTTCAATCAAGAACTGTTCTATTATGACCATCTCCTCCAAAAACTTCATTTCTTCATCAACCTACATAAATACATCCTCTAAGGGCTGTTCATCACCTGCATACATACACAAAACATTAGGTTCAAAAATAAAAAGCTCCTCTTCCTTTGATGTCTCCTTCATCACATTTATCAGATGATCCGAACTTGTCCAGTAGTTCAGAAAATCATCAATAATTCCTTCCTCAACAAGGTAAAATTCTTGCTCAGGTCTAGAATAACCATCTTTCACCTAGAATCAACTGCTCTGAGTTCTTCTCTTAGTCTTATGTAGATTCTCTTCTTTATCTGCGTCTGCAACAAATTCCATTTTATATTCTTTCTTTTAATAGTCCAACCATATATTTGGCCCCTTTCACAGTCTTCAAGCAACATTATTATTGCATCCATAATTGCTTTCAATTCAGCAATGTCTTTGCCAAGTTCCTCTTGACTCATCTTCTTTCCCTTGCTAGTTTCCTTGGCATCTTTCTTTCTTCTGTTGTGGCTTCTCTCATGAACCCTAATATCAATCTTGAATTATTTATGTGGACTCCCTTTTCCCATTGTGAGCTTACAATAATCCTCTCTCATTTCTTTGTAACAAGTCTTTACTTGTCACCTACACCAAGTCATCATCTTGGTATACTTCCTTGGGTTTCTGCAACAAAACCTCTTTTGAGCACTCTTGCTCCTCAGCTTCCAACGCTGTCATGAATTTGTAATCAATGCTCACCCGCCCCTCTCTCTGTTTGAGAATTATGCTATTCTCTTATTTTCTATAGCAATCTTCTTTGCTGGATTTACCACTAACAGTCTGCTGCTGTGTGTTGGCTGCTATCATTCTCTTAAATGTGAAACTAATTCAAATTAGACCAAATATTAAAATAGAAATCATACGTGAGATATATTCCAATGACTTTATCTCCTTAAGCTTTCCTTGGCTTGGACAATAAACATGTTGCTTTACTTTTCACTATCTGCAATTCAATTCCTCTTTCAACTAATTTCCTTTTTCGTAGGCTGTCTTGAATGAAATGGCTGAAGTCTCCATTACCTGCATCATTTCAGTCTTCTTCTCCGCATATAATATTTTGTGTTCTGATCTCCCAACGACCAATTCCTTTCATACCATAACCCTCTGAATCTGGATCAATTACCAACGCAAACTCTACACATACAGAGAATAAAATTCAACCCTTGAATAAAAACCCAAAGAGAACTAATCCCCCTTTGATATGAAATGATGCAGCTGAAACTGCAATTTACATTAAATCCCGTGTGCCTGTGGGTGATAGCCCATATATACAGTCGGAAGCATTTCAACAAAATACCCCTTTAACGAAAATTCGTTGTTTCAAAAAAAAATCGCAGGCAATTCAAGATGCATCGCAAACCAGGAAACATACAGTTTCGTAGACCACATGGTTTAACAAATAAGTTAAACAATAAACAAAAATGTGCTGATGCAAAGTTGTGATGATGTCGTCACATCACAACATCGCTACTTCCAGATCTTATCTCGCTTCGCCCTTTCGCACATTTAAGGATATACCATTCCACCATTCTCTTATCTTATGCGATCTGTGATCACATCACAACTTTGATTACTTAACATGCGATATCTCAATAATAAACTCTGTGATGTGCATAATGCTGACACGTGGTCACTCCATCACATCGCAACATAAATAACATACCTCACGATGTCGTGCTCTAAACTTAAATTTCTCCGATGTACGATCCTTTGGTGTAGCATCCGCCATTGATCTGCAATGAGATCTAACGGTCCTCACCTGCTCTGCCCTTCTTCGAATCACATCCTTTGGAACTTATCTTACAACATGATCTCGTCCATTCATCTTTCCCCTTTCAGATCTGCGCTCTCATTGTAACCGTTCATCGTTCTCCTTCACGCCTCCGTTTAGAAATATCTGAGATTTAATGAAACACGCTGTTGCAACCCTCTGCGACCTAACATTGCTCCATATTCCTCTCCACAAAAAATCATCAATACACTTACACGACTACAAGATATGCTATTGCTACTCGGTTTGGAGGTTCCAACAGTTATAGAAATTAACAGTGAAAATCATGATTAACACGCAAAGTCTCAATCCACTCTGAAATTTCAACAACAATTCTACTTCGATAACACGACATGCCACAAATTACATAATCATACAGGATTTATAAGTCACAGCTAAACAAGTCATAATAATTAAAAATTATACAATATTCATTGAAATTTAATCATGTTACAATACTACGGCTTCTGTGAGCATGGAAACACCCATTAAAATGATCTCACACACTCATCATACTTTCACTCCCTTAACTAGTTAACCTTAGGACAACCTCGAGCCAGCCTCGAGCCAACCTCTCTATCCAACCTCGCCTCCTCCCCTTGTTCCAAAATTCTTACAAATATATACCAAAAGAAATCATTAACCAATTTCAGTTCAGATCCAACAATCTCTCAATTATTTCCTAAAGCTTCTCTCAACTCCATTCTTTACTCAACCAAATCCTACATTAAGCCTCTAGATCCCTAAAATCCTCACTCTTCCTAGGATTGATCACTCATCCCTAATATCTCTACAACTCACGAGACATTCTTCATTAATAAATTTACATTTAAATCTATTTAGAACTCAACTAAACTTAGGAAAATAAATAAAATAATTAAGGGAACCCACTCCCTTTAGTAAATGTGTGACAAGACTTTTAGGTCTTATAAAATTTGAAGAATGCTCTTGCATCATACCAGAATGCAATTTTTTTCAACTAAAATCCAACCATTCTTCATTCTTCATAATTTTTTTGATAGAAATTACATAAACTGTTTGCAAAATAATGGTTTCCAGATTTAATTACAAATTATTAACAATAAAAGAGATAAAGTGTATCTCTCAAATACATGCATATAAAATTTTCCAAGCCAATTTGCATCTAAATATAATGCTTTTGCTGGAGTCATTGTTGGAGATAAGGAACAACAAGTCGAATTTGATGAGGTGGCATCCAAGTCACCAACTATCCATGAGCTTTTCCCTCACGAATTCCTAAAAATTAGGGTCTAAATATCCCTTCGAAAATTCAAAACCGTGATAACTATTAGAAAACCGAGAGTGGTTTCTGTAGATGGGTCCGTTCTGGACAAAAAAATCTTTCGGTTTTGTAAAATTCATTCTCAATTGTTTGGAAAATGATTTTTAAAAAATTTACTGAAACAAGATTGAAAAATCTTGAAAAATAGCCTTCAAATATACCTTCAAATATTTCAAATCATAATACTTGTTAGAAAATCGAGAGGGATTTTTTTAAATGGGTCCGTTGTGGAAAAATGCCTCCTTCAGATTTAGTAAATTTATTTCCAGCTATTCGGAAACCACTCCCGAATTTATTGACTTTTACAGTAAAAAAATATGTTTAAGTTGACCATTTTTGGCGGTGACACTCCTATTGTAAACACACACACACACACATATATATATTTTAAATTTCAGAATAAAAATGTGATAATAGCTGGATTCAGGGGGATGTTGTCGATCGATGATGGAAATAAGAACACCATAGACCAGAGACTTGATCCATTGGGAAACTCCCAAGCTCTGAGACCAACCATGTGTAACCTGCACCTGATTCTATGATATGTTCATAACTTGGAATCAATCCCGAAGTAGAAACTGCTGAAAATTATCTGAAAATAAATCTTTAAAAACTAAACTCTAAAACCAAGTTGAACTACAATAAAATCCATTCTTTTCTCACTGAAAATAGTGCTACTGAAAATATATTGCTGAAAAATGAATGTTGAACTATAAAATTCACCACTGAAAATTGTTTACTATAGTCGAATCCACACTCAAACTCTAGTTTCAACTTGAATATCAATTGCTGAAAACTAAAAACTGAAATGCCAAAATGAAAGGATGCTCTATCTTATGAGCTTATTTATGTACACTGTTCCTATTCTAATCAACTGAATTTATCTTTCTTCAAGTTATATGGAACTTCCAATGCAACCAATCTAACATCTGATTTGAAAACCAGACTCCTTGCTAAACTTGACAACATAATGATAACTCAGAATAAACTTGATCTTCACAGTGAAACCATGGTTGAAAATTTGAACTTAAAAAATCTTCAATATAAATGGCTATAGGATCATCAAAGTCATAGATACCATATCTTGCTTGATCTTAAATGTGTAGAAATTATACAAACAATATTTATATCAATGGATTCATTTCAATCATGCGATATGCTAAAGAAAGATACTGAATCCTTCTACAAATCAATTGTAGAAAATAACACGATCGCACAATCACACCAAGTAAAAGAAATAAGAAAATCAATCCAAAACATAGATATTTTTCCCAGGGAAAGCTTGCTGCTCAAAACCCCTCTATCTCTATTGTATAATGAACCAAGGAATCATGAAACAATACAATGCATTCTTGCTCACAAGAATCTACTGCACTCTCTTGAATGTCTCACACTTATCCAGATAAAATTGGGCCAACACTTAGCCAATTCTCAGCATGTCTTCAGCCTTCCTTGCTCACGCAATTCATGAGGAATTCAATCCCTATTCCTTAGGAATTTTAGCCTTTCTCAACTGCACAAGTATCATGGGAAATCTTGTGGTGTCTTAACTGCATCCGGGCAGTTTGCTAATAGTACAACTGATAGTCAACTTCCCTTTAACCTTTGTCTCAACTGGAGCTGACATGCATGCAACTATTAATAGAAAATCATCATTTTCATGGCAGATCACTGCATGTGAATTAAATATGATTTAATTCACTTGATCTCTTACTAGTGCAACAAACAGTTACAACTAGTTCAACTGACTTTAACTCACTTAACTCAGTTAACTGATTTCTAATGCATTAAACTCATGCACTTAACTGCAACTTGAACTCTAAAACACATATAATCACTCTGCATGCCTCACCAACCACCCTCAACTCTAATTTCATGAGCTAACTGAGTCTATCACACTCAATTAACTATTACAAGTGATTATGAGATAACATTACATTTTATTGTGTACTTTAATTAAGGGATAATTAAATTAGACACATTTCCAATTTATTAAATAAATTGAATTGAACACTAATGTATCGCTAGGACCCATCATTACATGACCTGTGGTCCCACACTAGTGTAGGTGATGTCATGTTGTTTATGGATGCCAATTTCATTGTTTCTTGTTGAAAATTTCAACATTATCTCTCAATAAGAAAGGAATCAATCTGTCCCGATCTGGTACCTTGGAATGTCCTTGCATGCACACATGCACCTCTTGTATTCGACATGAAACTCTTGCATGCAACACTTCTCTAGTGTTTCTCGCACATGTAACTTTTTCATGGAACACTTCCGAAAATGAATAGCCTCCAAACAATTGAATCAATATAATGCATCTGTCATCAGAGTCTTCTGATTGCTTCTAGCTACTGCACATGTCTACTAAACTCTCTGTGCTATTGACATTTGCATCCATGCACTCCTCACTACTGCCAACTCTGATTTGAGCTCCAATATCCGGCACCTGTCACTCAGAGTTCCGTTTTCCTCACATATGACTGCATAAATCTAACCGATCCCGCTACTGCTTGTTTGTGGGCTCCTTGTAGCCAAGTTCGATCCATGAGACACACCATCTCAATGGACCCTACCCAAATCTATTCTTGGGATTAATTTTTCACTTCACCCCACCTCACACCTGGAGGTATAGATGCATGTACTCCCTCTGCCCTTCTGGCTCGAAATTTCCCCCTCCTGGAGGTCTCCGCATGAGTGGTTTATTCCAATCCATGATCCTCATCTTGTGGCTACTCCACATATTGAGGTTCATCCTTAGTAACCAAGAATTCCTCATCTGCATGCAAATCAAGCTCCCTCTCAAGGGACAATCACATGGATTTCTCACAGTTCCCCATGGTACATCCCTTGCATGTGCCTATCTGCGCAAGAGTACCCTTTGGAAGACTTGTAGAAATATGTTGCATGACCTTCAAAGCTCTGTGGTGTAGATGGCCCAACCTCTTGTGCCATAACTCACCCTCATCCCATCTCACCACTTTGTCTGGCTTACCCATCAGTGCTGCGCAACCATATACATCAAGTTTGTAGAGATTATTCACACGAATCCAAATATTCTTGGCTTGTCCTGTGGCTTTGTATCGAAGGAAATATTTGCCTTCACTGAAAACCACATCATAACCTCTATCCTCCAACACTGCGACCGAAACTAAATTCTTTTTCAAGCCTGATACATGCATTGCATATTTTAATAAGAAGGGTTTACATGAATATCTCTGGAAGGTAACTGTACCAATCTTGGTAGCACTGTACCGCCCATCATCACCCATTTTGATATGCATCTGGAGGTACTTCTCCTCCAAGCTAGTGAAAAGTTCTTTGTCTCCCATCATGTGGAAATATGCACCACTATACAAGTACCAAACTGATCTCATCGCACTTGAAACCATGCATGTGATGAGAAAGAAGTCTAACTCAAATTGTGAGGCCAAAGCCTCACCAATTGCAGATCCTAAAGCCTTCTTGTTCTTCTTCTTTTGTGGAAAATTAGTGGCATAATGTCCATGCTCGTGACAGTGGAAACCATTCACTTTGGACATGTCGTGCTCCTTGCCTTCTTCACCGATCTCAGATTTGGAATAGGATTTATTTCCTTTCCCCTTCTTCACCTTACCATCCAAGGCACAATTGTCTTCATCATCTATCTTAGAGGAAGATTCATCCCTAGTATTATGCCTGAATTCTTCTTGCACCAAATCTGACCAGAATCGTTCCCAGTTTGGAAACTTCTCCCTCCCATTGAAAGAGTCTTAATAACTATTCCAAC
The DNA here is from genome assembly GCA_034641835.2 of Pinus albicaulis. Classification (NCBI taxonomy): domain Eukaryota; kingdom Viridiplantae; phylum Streptophyta; class Pinopsida; order Pinales; family Pinaceae; genus Pinus; species Pinus albicaulis. The sequence goes on from CM076579.1 coordinate 891,118,123, forward strand.
TCTTGGGAAGGCCTAGAAGAGCTAGGCTCACCAAGTCATCAGTTGCGACAGTAATTTCGAAGCTCCCAAGCTCATCTTGACATTGGAAAAACTTGGTTAAATAGTTCAGAATAGTGTCGTCTTTCTCCGTTTTGAGTTTTCTTGAGCTTGTACTTCAATGCCAGTTTTCTATGATCACTGCTGCTCTGAAACAGATCTGTCAAAGCCTTCCACATTGCATATGGAGTCGATTTTCCATGGAGACTTGAGACAATGTGGTCTCGTACTCCCTCCAATAAGATTCTCCTCACCCTTGCAACTTTCTTTTGCCAAGCATCAAGATTTGCGACATTTGCTGCAACGGGTTTTGGAATGTCATTATCAATGAATTATTTCAACCCATTGTCCTCCATAACTACCTCCATCCTGTCTTTCCACACAATATAATTGGAATTTCCCTCGAGTGCATACTCCAATCTCAAGCAATTGAAAGCCATTTCGATCCTGATCCGCATGTCGAACCAAGAATACTTTTGCAAATTCGAATTCTATTCAGTCATAAACTCAATTTATTCTCCACTATAATGATTTCATGTGCTCTGATACCATGTAGAAATTTTGCAAACAATATTTATATCAATGGATTCAATCCGATCATGCGATATGCTAAAGCAAGATACTGAATCCTTCTATAAATCAATTGTGGAAAATAAACACGATCGCACAGTCACACCAATTAAAAGAAAGAAGCAAATCAATCCACAACACATATTTTTCCTGGTGAAATATTGCTGCTCAAAACCCCTCTATCTCTATTGTATAATGAACCAAGGAATCATGAAGCATTCTTGCTCACAAGAATCTGCTCCACTCACTTGACTGTCTCACACTAATCCATACAAAATCGGGCCAATACTTAGCCAATTCTCAACATGTCTTCAGCCTGCCTTTCTCATGCAATTCATGAGGAATGGAATCCCTATTCCTTAGGAACTTCAACCTTTCTCAATTGCGCAAGTATCATGGGAAATCCTGTGGTGTCTTAACTGCATTCGGGCAGTTTGCTAATAATACAACTGATGGTCAACTTCCATTTAACCTTTGTCTCAACTAGGTCTCCACTGAAAATGACATGCATGCATATATTAATAGTAAATCATCAGTTGCATGGAATATCACTACATGTGAATTAAATCTAATTTAATTCACTTGATCTCTCACTAGTGCAACAAACAATTACAACTAGTTCAACTGACTTTAACTCACTTAACTGATTTCTCATGCATTAAACTCACGCACTTAACTGCAACTTGAACTCTAAAACACATAGAATCACTCTACATGCTCACCAACCACCCTCAACTCTAATTTCATGAGTTAACTGAGTCTATCACACTCAGTTAACTATTACAAGTGATTATGAGATAAGATTACATTTTATTGTCCAATTTAATTAAAGAATAATTAAATTAGACACATTTCCAATTTATTAAATAAATTTAATTGCACACTAATTTATCGCTAGGACCCATCATTACATGACCTGTTGTCCCACACTAGTGTAGGTGTTGTCATGTTGTTTCTAGATGCCAATTTTACTGTTTCTTGTTGCAAATTTCAACACAATGTATTCTGTAATTTGATTATCATGGTTGAACTTTTCATGCATGTTTTCTATTTCAAATGCATAATAATAAAAAAAATTCCCCACTCTCAATAATATAGGGAAGAAATCTATCTTTTCGTTGTTGTTGACAAGAAATTCCAAAAGAATCAACTTGATATGGAAAAATTTGCTAATCCTCTAAGGTTACAAGATCTATCTGAATTTCCTTGGAAAACTCTTCTAAGAAATGAATCTTTTCTTTTGAGCTAGATTTTCATGACGTTAAATAAGAGGACAAAAATGAATTTTTTTTTAATCCACTTCACCATAAGTATACCCATGATTCCATTCTCTAAAACATTGAATGGAAACATGATGTAATACAAATTCTTCTTTCTCCATCCATGTTTCCAAAAAGATAACTGAAAATCTTGTTATGGATGTTATGGACTTCGAAAACAAACGTTCAATCCAATTTTTTCACTTCCCTTGGAATGAATCATAAAATAATCTCATGTATACATCTTCACACTTGACTTTAAGAAGACCAGTGAAGTCATGTAAATCTGCGATATGTTTCAAATTCAAGATCAAATCATCACCACTAAATTTTGTTCCATTTCTTAGAAAATATTCATCTTTGGGTAGATGGTTAGGAAAACTAAGAATAACTGTAAAATCTAAACTTGCATACCTTGAAACAATAGTAGCAGCGCCTGAGTTCTTCATTAGCCTAGTGAAATAACCATTGATAATTTGAAATATGAATCCTTTTAACAATGGAGTCACCATGAATGCTTCTGAAATCAAGATTTATTTGAAAATGGAGTCGCCAGAGAAAAATATTGCAGCCAACTGATATTCAAATCCCTGTTTTGTCTCAGAGATTTGATCCAAACAGTAAAATCGTTTGGGGATAATGGATCCTGCATTCCCCGAAAATGGCGCCAAGATGTTATCAATTCGGGAAAATTATGGCTATAGGAAAAACCCCAAGGTAACCTCAAACCTAATTTAGGTTGAAAGCTGGCCCTTCAACCCAGAGAGGGATCTCTCCCTAAAACAAAACTACCCAAATGTCACTAGAGTATAAATTTTTCTTTTAAGATCTATGACCAGATTTAGTTCATAGGATGAATTTGGTTGGGATGTTTACAAAACATATTATTGGGCATGGATTCCAGTTCTAAACTAGTAAAGCAATAGATCTAATGGTCAAGCTATAAAATCATGATAGTAGCAAATCCTTTGACTATTTGAGAAATTGGAAGAAATTGACTAAAATGAGAAAAATTATATAGCTGTTTTAGGAAAAAAAACACTAATGGTTGATAAATACAAGAAATGAGCATCAATGAATCCTGATCTTGGATACTAACATTTTCAGTGATGATATAAACTTTCTATAACAAAGAAGAAACTATCGGGGAATCACAACACTTGAGCTTTTTATAAAATGTTGATTAAAAACTGTAATATATTCAAGATTGCCAAAATATACCAGAATGCAAATGCTTTCAAATAAAATCCAATCATTCTTCATTCTTCATAAATTTTTTTATAGAACTTGTATAAACTATTTGAAAAATAATAGGTCTAGATTTAATTACAAATTGCTAACAATAAAAGAGATAAATCGTATCTCTCAAATACATGCATATAAAAATTTCCAAGCCTATATGCATCTAAATATAATGATGTTGATGGAGTCATTGCTAGAGATAAGGAACATTAAGCCAAATTTAATGAGGTGACATCCAAGTCACCAACTATCCATGAGCTTTTCCCTCACAAATTCCTAAAAAATAGGGTCCAGAGTTCGCTTATAAACTTTAAAAATGTGATAGATGTTAGAAAACTGAGATAAATTTATGGAAATGTGTCTGTTACGGACAAAAACCTCTTTTGGTTTTTAAAAATTCGTTCTCCTCTGTTTGGAAAATGATTTTAAAACAAGTTCCTAAAACATGATTGAAAAATCTTGAAAAATATCCTTCAAATATACCTTCGAATATTTCAAACGATAACACCTGTTAGAAAATTGAGAGAGATTTTTTTAAATGGGTTCGTTTTCGACAAAAAATCCTTTAGATTTAGGAAATTTATTTCCAGCTATTCGGAAACCTCTCCCAAATTTAATGGATTTTACAAGAAAAAGGCATATTTTTAGACTAACCATTTTTTTGCCCTGACCATGTTGTCATCATTTTTTTATATTAAAAATTCCAGAATAACAATGTGATAATACAACCAACCAAACGAAACTGAATAAAAAATTTTGTTGTGCGGACAAAATGTGGTAAACGTGTTTTATTTTGGTCCATACCATCAATTATGAAACCCAAATATTTATTTGGATTATCATAACACTTCTTTCGATGCTTATACAATTTTTTCCTTTCAATTGTTTGCTGATTATGATGCTATTGAAGTGCTTTGACAATGGAATATGCACATAAAATAAAAGAAACCTATTAATAAACATATTTTCATAGTTGATAACTATCCAATTTTTAAAAATAATGTTATGAATGCATACCTCCCCCCCCCCTTGACATTTATCCCTTTTTTATTTAATAGAAGTACATGTACTGGAAACCCCCATCACTGTCTTCTTAGGAATACAAACATTGTTGGATTCGTTCTTCCATATCCTTGTAAAATTTGAATATTTAATAAAATTACCATCTCCTTCAATACCTTCTACATATTAAGTTGTGTAAGTTGTAAATTTATCCTCTTGAGAAATTATTTGGAATATGTATTATGTATTTATTTGACATACACTCTCCATTCTTTGAAAATAAGTCTTTCATCCATGACATTGTAGTATTTTCAAATTTCCCAACCTCTCATCTATGATGTACTTCTGAATAAAATGTGATCTTTTTCCAGTGTTGCTTGGATTCTTGACACACGAGAATTACCAATTGAATGCAAAATTTTGAAGCCTTTATATAGAGCAATACATTCCCAATATGATAATCATAATCTATTAGTGTAGATTTCATGAAATCCACAAAATATGAATTTTTCATGCTTTTATTCATTGGCAAATGTCTCTTCCATTTCTCCAAAGCAAGTTTGAAATCCATATGTTTCAAGCAATCCTTTCAACAACATTCACTTGAAATCATATCAATGATATAAATTATTCTTGTGATATATTATGTCTTAAGATTTTTATAACTAGAATATCTTGGATTGATATGAAAATGTCTACTCCTACTCCTAGATACAATATTTTCTCGCAACATCTCCATCATTTCATTATCCTTTGTAGAAGAATTTTCATCATCATTAGGAGGAATATTATTGTTGGTCCCTATGATAATAGTGTATCCACTTATTGTTATTGTTGTGCCCGTGTAGTCCCCATTTTGTTATTATTGTGCCCCATAGAAGCCCACTATTGTTATTGTTGTGCCTTTACATTATTATTGTTATGTAGGCTTTGATTATATTGTGACCCCTTAGATTTCTATATATAGAAAGTAGGTTTTTTCATTTGTATCATCCAAGGATTGTTCATTTCTGTAATGTAAAGAAGATTTACTCCTCCAAGAGACTTATTTTTAAGTATTTTATCTAGATTTTCTTCTATTTTTTCAGGTGGTTGCATAAAATTTGGTATTAGAGCTTTGGATTCTCGGGTTACACTTCTTCAAATAGGTCGTCTTGGAATTTCCGCTATAATTTTTTTTTCTGCGGAGCTTCAAAATATGAAATTGAAACCATGTGGAGTCAAAATAATGGTGAACCTCGTGTACGAATTTTAGATCTTGGTTCGCTATATTTTTGGATATATGATCTGAGGAAGTTATGGTTTTTGTGGGTTCCAGAATCTCATCTCAAATAGGTGACCGAGGGAAAATCTCATAACTTTCATATCAAGAATCAGATTTTAATTCTGTAAAAAATGGATGAAATTTCATGGACTATAGTTTCTTGTATATCAATTCTAAGGCCAAAATTTAAAACAGTGACATGTTGCACGTCGTACAAGTTTGCTCTACTGAACCAATCCATAATTAGGTCATTGTGGGAGGTCATGCATAACTTTATCTTGAAGAATCCAAATTAGGTCCGACCTATGGAATTGGAAATAAGACTCAGAGGGCTACTATAAGACCGAAATTACAATATTGGGAATTTGAATTCATAGAGATACATTAAGTTCAATATTGAGCTCCTCAAAATCAAGAAAAATGTGTGTATTTTTTTTTAATTGCATAACTTTTATGGTTTTTAAACTTATGTGGTTATCGTTAATTGCAGAATCCGGATTATCCACAGTATCATAAAACATTGGTCAACGTTTCGAATCCCAATGGGAATCCATCATTAGGACGAGAATGAAGAATGAAAGAAGGTCGCAAAAGGTAAAGGTATAAATAGTGAAGGATCCTTGACCTTTTGCGACCTTCTTTAATTCGTTATTCTCGTCCTGATGATGGATCCTCGTTGGGATTTGAAACACCGACCAATGTTTTATGATACTGTGGATAATCCAGATTTTGCATAACTCTTGTTATTTGAAAAATCAGTTTGAAGTGATTCCAATGGCATATTGAAGCATTGATATCAGTATTGGGTTCTAAAATTCCTCCCAAAAATAATTCCACACCCATTAAGCCCTCAGAAATATCTATTTTGACACATGAAGAGGAAGAAGTGAAACATGATATATCAAAATTACGAGACCAAGTGAAACAAATTTCACTCTCGCAAAGAGTAAAAAAAACCAAATGGAAGCTAATATGGATGGTTTGAAGAATGATGTGGAAGCGAAGATCGATGGTATATAAGAAAAAATGAAAGACAACATAGAATACATGAAGAATGGTCTAAAAGCAGACATGGAAGGTTTGAAAAATTGCTACAAGAATGATTCCTAATGGTGAAAAGATTGTAGATGAAACTCATGATGAGAACAAAAGAAATTTTATTATGATTTCATAGACTCTAATGTTGGATTTAAGACCCACCATATTAAAAATATCGATATGAGGAAGTTTGATGTCAAGGATCTGGTAACATGGATACTACAGACGGAGAAATATTTTGATCTCCATAATGTGCAAAACACACAAAAGGTACGCATTGCAACTTTGTATTTAGAACTAAATAAGTTTGTATGGCATCGATGACTTTGTTCTCGTAAACCACTTGTCACTTGGTCAATTTTTACGGAGAAAATGATAACACATTATGAGGATACAAAAAGAAATACTTTATATAGTCGATTGATAAATATCAAACAAAAATGTTCAATGGTGGAACACATTGAGAACTTTAAAAAATTGAATATAAGGGTAAATGATATTCCACAAGAGCATAGGATTGATGTATTCATATGGACTTTAAAGGATAAAATCCAATATGAGGTTCACCTTTGGGAACTTGATTTATGGGGGAAGACATTCAGGTTGGTAAGAAAAATTGAAAGAAAAATTATGGCAACAAGGAAGCCTACAACTCACAACTATAAATATGGAAGTGTTGCTATTCCTAGCCTTCCACAACCTACAAGGTTGACGCCACAAAAATTGGAAGAAAAAAGAGAAAACGGGTTTTGTTACAGTTGCGATAGCAAATACACTAAAGGGAATAAGTGTGTTGAGGAGAAATTATTTTACATATATTGTGAAGAGGAGGAAGAAAAGGAACAAGAAACTTCATAAGAAGAGGATATACACCAGGAACCGACCTTAGAGAAAGAAGAAATGAATCCGACCATATATTGTAATGCATTGGAAATAATTACGACTCCTCAAACTCTCAAGATAGAAGGACATATCAATAAGAAAAAGGTAATAGTGTTGATTGATTTAAGTAGAACCCATAATTTTATTCATTGTATGATAGCCAAGGAATTGAATTTATTCCTATATCCAACACCAGAGTGTCAAGTGATGGTTGAAAATGGAAGAACTATAAATTGCTCTGGAAAGTGCCATAATATCAAGGTAACCATCGGGGAATATTTATTGAATAGGCCAATTCTTTCCATTCCAATGGGTGATGCTAATGTTATACTAAGAGTTCAATGGTTACAATATTTGGGTACGATAGCTTTTAATTTTCAACAATTTTTCTTGAATTTTTTTTGGGAAGGAAAGGAAGTTGAATTAAGGTGCATCACAAGGAAACTAGAAAAGGTAATAAGCTCTAATGGCATGACAAAGATTCTAAATAAATAACAATAAGGCGTAATTACACAATTATCCTCACTAGAGTTTCAAATATTGAAATCATCTATTTCTTCAGATCTCCAAAAAGTATTGGACAATCATTCCAAGGTATTTGAGACTCCCAAAGGCCTCCCACCTATTCATGATCATGATCATGATCATGATATTAATTTGATTCAAGGAAGTGTTCCTCTAAACATCAATCCTTACAGATATCCCTATTCCCAAAAGAACTAAATTGAACATATGATTGCAGAAATGTTAGAGGCCAATATAATTAGACCTAGTCAAAGTTCTTTCTCCGCTCCAACAATATTAGTGCACAAGAAGGATGGATCATGTCACATGTTTTCGGATTATAGTGAACTCAATAAGATCACTATTAAAGATAAATTTCCAATTCATTTCATTGATGAAATATTAGATGTATTACATAGAGAAATTTACTTCACCAGGTTGGATCTTCATTCATGATATCATCAAATTAGAATGAAGACCGCAAACATTACGAAAACAACATTTAGAACTCATGAGGGTCATTATGAAATTTTGGTCATGCCTTTTGGACTTACCAATGCACCTTCTACATTTCAAGGGTTTATGAATTCCATTTTCAAACCCTTCCTTAGAAAATTTGTGTTAGTATGTTTTTATGATATACTAATCTACATCAAGTCTTGGAAGGATCATGTTCAACATGTTGACATGGCGCTCAAACCATTGGAGGAGAAAAAATTATATGCAAAAACCTTCAATGTTTCCTTGGAGTATAGGAGGTGGAATATACGGGTCATATTGTATCTCATGATGGTTTTAAGGTAGACCCAAAAAAAATTAAATCCATTAAGGAATAGAAAATCCACACAACCATAAAGCACCTGCAAGGATTTCTTGGGTTAACCAGTTATTATCGAAACTTTGTTAAGAATTATGGGAGAATAGAAACACCTCTAACTACATTACTAAATAAAGATGAAATTTCTTGGAATATAGAAGCAACTAAGGCCTTTGAACATATTAAAGAGGAAATGTGCCAAACACGAGCCTTAACTACGCCAAACTTCACAAAAACCTTTATTGTGGAATGTGATGCCTCATGAAATAGAATTGGTACTGTTTTAATGCAAGAAGGAAGAAGCATAGATTTTAAAAGCCATCCAATCAAAGGAAAGTATTTACAAAATCCTATTTATGAGAAGGAAATGTTGGCAATACTACATGCACTAAAGAAATGGTGGCCTTACCTGATGGGAAGGCACTTCAAGGTAAAAAAAGATCATGATAGTCTTAAATACTTTTTGGAATAAAGACTATATGTAGAAGAGCAACACAAATGGGTCACAAAGAAGTTGGGTTATGACTTTGAAATCATATGCAAAAAAGTGAAGCTAAATGTTGTTGCAGATGCAATCTCAAGAAAGGATGAGGATGTCGAAGTATTGATTTTTTCCATTTCTATTATCCAACCAGATTGGATAACCGAAGCAAGGGAGGAATGGAAGAATGATGAAGAAGTGTGGAAACTAATTCAAAAGTTGCAGGAAGTTCCCAATATATTTGATACATTTAGCTGGAAAAATGATTTATTATGGTATAAATATCGTTTATATCTTTGTAAGAATTCTCAACTAAAACAAATATTCTTTTGGAATTGCATACCTCTCCGTTAGAAGGACACTCAGGATTTAAAAAAAATTACCACAGGGTCAAGAAAGATTTTTTTTGGGATGGCCTTAAATATGATATTCAAAGTTTGTGGTATAATGTTTGGTCTGCCAAAAAAATAAAGTTGAGACAATTAAGACCCGGGTCTGCTAGAACATTTATACATTCCAAGTCAACATTGGGAGGAAGTTTCAATATATTTTATCATAGGTTTACCCAAGTTCGAAGGAAAGAGTGTCATTATGGTGGTAGTTGATATACTTACCAAGTATGCAACTTTTGTGCATTATCTCATCCTTTTAAATCCAGTACAATTTCTACTGCATTTATGGAAAAAATTCAAAAGCTACATGGAAACCCAAAAATTATTGTAAGCGACATAGATCCCATTTTCACTGGAAATTTTTGGACGAAATTATTTTCTTGTCTCGATACTCAACTAGCTAATAGCTCATCTATCATCCTGAATCTGATGGGAAAACTGAGATAGTGAACAAATGTTTGGAAGGATATATTCGTTGCTTTGTATATGATAAAAAAACACAATGGATTGAGTAGTTACCTCTGGATGAATGGTGGTATAAAAATTCCTTCAACATTACAGCAAAATGGACCCTATTTATGGCACATTATGGATATCATCCACTGTCCATCACATCATCTTTAAGAGAAAATTCTAAGGTTCAAGTAGTGGAAGATCACATTGAGCATCAACAATAAGTTCTCTAACTCTTAAAGTATAACCTAAATTTGGTGCAAAATTGATTGAAACAACAGGAAAATCAACATCATAGTGTAATAAGTTTTGATGTAGGCGACTGGGTGTTTTTAAATCTATAACCATACAAAAAAATGTCCCTTAATCAAGCTAAGAAGGACAATAAATTATCACCAAAGTACTATTTTCCTTACAAGGTGTTGCAAAATATTGGTACTATGACATACAAATTGGAGCTTCCTGCATCTTCCCGAGTGCACCTAGTTTTCCATGCTTTATGCTTAAAGAAGGTTATAGGTGACAAACTCCCAGTTCAAACAATATTGCTAGAACTTGACAAGGAAGGAAAAATCATATTGGAACCTCAAGCCGCTACAGAAACAAGAACTCGAAAACTATGAAATTGATCGATTTCAGAGTATCTCATAAAGTGGAAGAACTTACCCGCTGAAGATTCCACATGGGAGGATGATAATTTTATACATAATCATCCATAACTACTCAAGCTTTGAGGAGAACACTTTTTTAAGGAGAGAGGCATGTTAGGTCCCTATAATACTAGTGTAGCCCCTTATTGTTATTGTTAGTGTAGCCCTCTTATTGTTATTGTTGTACCCATGTAGTCCCCATATTGTTATTATTGTTCCCCAAGAAGCCCACTATTGTTATTGTTGTGCCCTTATTGTTATGTAGGCTTTGATTATATTGTGACCCTTTAGATTCCTATATATAGAAATTAGGTTTTGTCATTTGTATCATCCAAGAATTGTTCATTTATGTAATGTAAAGGAGGTTTCCCCCTCGAAGAGGTTGTTTTCTAAGTCGTAGCCTCAAAATATTAATGTCATTATTTTTTAAAACTTTGCAAAAATAATTAAAAAATTCATTATAAAAAACATTGGCAAAAAAAACAAAAAACACATATTTGGAAATCTCTTAAAAAAAAACATCTTAGGATGAAAAACAAGAAGAAGAATAAGATAAATTGAACAATTTTTAAATAATCAACATTGTGCATACTCAAGACATCAAAAAATTTTAAGTGTAAAAAATATGGCTTAAAAAAAATGATGATTTTTAAAATTCGCATGAAAATCAAAAAAAATTTTAAGTGTAAAAAATATGGCTTAAAAAAATGATGATTTTTAAAATTCTCATGAAAATCACAAACATTTAAAAAAAATTTCCACACTTAATACATTAAAAAATTTAAGGTGTAAAAAATAAGCCCTCTAAAAAAAGGGGTTAATGTTGCATCAACACTTTTCAAAATCAGTATGAAAATCGCTAACATTTAAAAAAAAATGTTCATATATAAAAAATTTGAAGCCTTAAAAATTTGTTTTAGGAAAAAAAGGGTTGATGTTGCATGAACACTTTTCAAAATCATCATGAAAATCACTGACATTTAAAAAAAAAATTCATAAGAAAAGTGTCAAAAATATGCTAAAAAAGAAAGAAAGTATATTTTGAATCAACACTTTTCAAAATCAGATGATTTTTTTGCTACCTCAAAAAAACTAGTAATCAATAATTTTTTTGTTTGATCGGTAACTATGTTAACAATGAGATGCATCATTTATACTTGTTTAACAGAAACAAAAGCAAATTTATTGGCATGAGATCATAATACAAATAATGAGTATAGAATTTCTATGACTTTCATCCAAAATGTATTTATTCATAATGAATTTGAATAAAAATGTGGTGGGGATAAGGCAACAATTAGTCTAAGATTTCGGAAGGAATTTTGTATAGAAATAGGTTATCAAATTGAGGATAAAATCATTTCAAAAGGTAGAAAATTAAATTCACATTTATTCAAAGGCATGGATAAGATTTTTCAGTCGGAATTTAGAACTGGGGATATATGTGAATTGATTCATGATATTTTAAACACGTGGGAGAATATATTCATAAAAAATCAGAAGGTTAAAATGTCTAAACCCTTAATATGTACCAGGAGTAAGACATTTCCTAAAATAAAGCGAATTCCAGATGATATGACTATCACACCTTGAAGAACAATGCAAAGAGTGAAGGATGAAAAATTAGTCAAATCAATACTATCTCATGTGAAGTTAGGTGAGTTATCATTGGATGAAATATGCTTGGAATTTCAAATGTAAGTTTGTTGAATTATTTCTACTTTTTCTTCGATTATAATTTTATTTTAAATATAACACATTTTTTTTGGTAGTATTTTTTATACATATCACTATATAACAATTTTTAATTTATTTATTCGGTCATAATATTTATATGAAAATACAAGAACATATGGTTAAAGTATTGAATGAGGAGAGTTGGGATGATATTGTACACAACTACCCAGAATCACGTTCTACAATGACACTTAAATATTTTTATATTGCATTAAAAAATGTATATTTATTTATATTCATTTTATTGATATGTAAACTATTTTTATTTTATTACTTATACATATATTTTATAATATAAGTAAAGAGGTTGAAGAAGGATTTAGATAGAGTACCAAATACTTTCAAAAGTCTTATTGAAAAAATTAAGTTGGAAACGTTGAGAAAGCAACGTCTTAGGAATGTTTAACTTGATCCTAGTCTTACTCATTTCATTTGATATGAACTCGACACTATCCAATATTAAATAATATAAGGTAATTGTGAAGTCATTGCAAAACTCATACCTAAAAGAGAATATTCCCTAGTTATTGCAGATATTCCTCATGGTTTTAGTTTCCCATACATTCGATATAATATTGAGCCTTATACTTATCAAGCTTTTAATAAAGTGGTTACGAGCTTTCAAGAAGTCACAACATCACCAGTTTGGAGATTTGTGACATTTCATTCAGATACACAATCTGCAGCATTATTAACAAATTTCAAGGGAAAAACAAACTCAAGGATGTAGCTTACATGGTAAGACATTGAAATTGTATGTTTGATTACTGCTAAAAAAAAATATTTATGTACAAGTTTATTGAAATTTTACTATGTCTTGTTATAGGCAAAAGTCGAATCTTATTTGTTCTGGAGATCAACCAATTATAAGTGATTGTGAGTTCATCCATTTTGAATGTTGGACAAAAGATGATAGCTATATGTCTATTCTTGTGAATCAAGTGGATGGAAAGAGTCATAGACAAGTATTGGTTCATGATGTTGTCATAAGAAAACTAACATATGAGTATAAAAATGTAAAATAGAGATAGTTAACATTTATAAAAACCCACAAGCATTGATTAACTATCTTATAGATTTATGTTCAAATGAAAGAGATCAAGTTTTGGATTTATTCTCAGGTTTAGGTAACTTTTATTATATAAAATTGAATTTTAATATTTTCTTTTTTAGTTTTTATGTGTTTATACTAATTTACTTAATTATTTATTTTGTGCTTGATGATTAGGTACAACACTATCATGTTGCCTACAAAACTTGAAGAAATTACATTGCCATTGAAAAAGACTTACTACAATGCTATTTTATTCAACCAAGAATTAATGCTCTTCAATTTCTTCTAGATGCAATGCAAGAAGTTGTTTTGAGGAAAGAAGATTTTAATGAATCATGTGTGGCAAAAAAGGCAAAGGAAATTCACCTACCATTATATGGAATGATTGGAAAATGATACTTTGGAAAATTTGTAGACATCAAAGATCCATTAGAAGAGGAAAATAACCAAACTGAAGCAGAAAATATTGTGGAAGAAGAAAATAATGAAGCTCTAGAAGATGATGAGCATGGATTGTATGATATTATTGATTAAATTTAAGTTATGTTTGAAAATCAAGTTTAATTTTGAGAGCTATTCATTAGTTTTACTTGTAATGTTTTGACTTTGAGATTTTATGAGAAGAATAAGTATTCAATTATTATTGTTATATGTTTAATATTTGTATTATCTGATTTTCACTTTAATTTTTATGTGAATCATTATTTTTTGTAAATAAATATGATTACTATTAATTTTTGATATAAAATTCATAAAAAAAATTCTATTTTTGTAAGTTTTTGTTAATATTTTCCCATAAAAATGATTTATTTGACATGTCATTTTAACAAAATGTCTCAAAATGTGTATTTCTTCATTATATATATATTGAAAATGTGTATTTTTTTTTTTAAATGATTAAAATTATTATTTTTTAGTAACAATTATTTAATGTGCATTGAAATATTAATTGACGATACATAAACATATAGAAAATACTAACTTTAAAATATTAACCCACCCCCCCACCCCCCTCCTTTTTTTTAACTATGCGGAAAAAACGAAGATTTCATTACAAAAAAAATTGAAAAGAAAAATAAAAAAACACAAAAACATAAATACACTTCAAAATAAATATCTCAAGGAAGAAGAAGACATTAGAAAATTTAAAGTGTAAAAAATAAGCTTTCTAAAAAAAGGGGTTGATGCTGCATCAACACTTCTCAAAATCAACATGAAAATCACTAACGTTTAAAAAAATATGGTCATACTTGATACATAAGAAAATTCAAAGTGCCAAAAATATGCTCCAGAAAAAGGTGTATTATGAATCACCACTTTTCAAAATTGGGTAATTTTTTTACTACCTAAAAAAATTGGGTAATCAGTAAAGTTCTTGTTTGATCAGTAACTATGTTTTGTCCCTTTCTGAGACCCTTCTTCAATTACCCTTTACTTTCAAGAGTGAAACATTCTATTTTTATTTCTTCACCTTCGTTGTGTTGCGACTATTGCTAGTAGTTCCCTCGACTAAGCTGAGCCTCAACTCCCCCTAAGTGAGATCACTCCATAGGTGATCCCAATCTGGAAGCTTGTCACACCTATAGACCACCTAGACGAATGTACGCCATTCCTTTGTAAATCCATTAAGTACTATACGCACTAGCTCGTCATCTGTTGGATTCTCTCCTATTGCAGCGAGTTCATATCTAACAAACTATATTCTAGTGAGATAGGTAGTTACATCTTCGCCCTTGTTTATTTGACGATTCTCATATTTTCTCTGAGAATCATTTTCCGGTTCTCGGATGGATCCTGATACAACTTGATAATGCCATCCCTTATTTCCTTCGTTGTTCCCTTTTTTATGATATGTGGAATGATGTGATGCCTTACTCCATCAAGGATCATCCTCTTTTCCTTGGCATCATCCCTCATGTATTCATGAAACTAGATGGGATCTGTTGGCACAAAAATAAAAATTGTAGCAAACTCCTTCAGACCATGCTCGTCCAATAGAAACAACATCCCAAACTTCTAGATACCAAAGTTGGAGGCTCCATCCAACCTATCATGATATCTCAATATTTCTACAACCATCTTTGGAAAATATACAAACTCAAATACATCAGAGAAATTAATAGACTGGGTTGTAAAACCCCGCGTGTTTTCTCTTCCAGACCATGCGTTGATTTACTCTTGCAAAACCCATTGTGGAAAACTCTATGCGCTAGATCTATTCTGCGATATTTTATCTTCCTCCAGAAATCCTTTTTGAAAACCTCACTTCCTGATACTTCTCACTGAGACAACTCATATTTCCTTTGGATCACCTCTCTAGAGTGGAAGTCGAACTAGTTCCTCTGAAACATGCTCTAGTTGACTGGCTTGCGCAGATCTGCTCTTCAGTGCACTGATTTCTTTGATCTGCACCAACCTCACTCTAGATATTTTTCGATATGATATTCTATGATACCATGTGAAATTTCCACGATTGCACCTACTAGATATTTATCTCCTAACTTATGCAGTTTGTTCATCTTATGTAATTAATTTTATGACAAATATCGACAATTTCACTACCGTAATATTCAAAAAATTAAAATAAGTCACGAAAAATAAAATAATATAACTTAGAAATAATGCACACACATAATAAATTTGACAACGATATTTTTGGACAATTGTCTCTAGAAAAACCCCAAAGGGAAAACCAAGGCAGCATATGAGGGTTTTATTAGTATAAATTCTTCAGCAATTTGATATTACAACATTTTTCTTGTATGATACTTGTAAAGCTCCAATCAATAATAATATTCAATGGATATATCTATATAATTTAGAGACTCAGATCCTCCCTCTGCAAATTGAACTAGCCTCTTGCAAGCCACTTGCACTTCTCCCTGACACTCATAGAACTTACTAGAAATGTGCACTGTAACTCCAGGTAAATTATGCATAGCCTCTGGGAACCCTTCCTTGCAAGTCGTTCCGTATCCAACACTCTCTTGGCCCACTCACTCTACCTCTGAGTAATAGATCCGACACTGGCTCATTGAAATGAGATCCTATGACACTCGCACTAGCTGAATACGACCCCCTCTAACCGTCATTGAGACACTTGAAAACTGAGGAAATCATCTCTGGAATCCTACTCCCAAATATTTGTTGAAACCCTTGTGGCAGCGTCTCGATATGTTGCAACTACGCCCTTGTTAAATCAATGCAACTGGGTAAGTCGAATTGCTCAACTCTCATGTGTCTTGTCTCACCTCCAAATCCCATCGACCTGCTCTTTTTAATCTTCTGTTGGAATCTCAATGGCCATGATCACATCTCAATCGATTTCTAAGGTCAACTTGACGCCATCATCTCACTTTTCTGGAAGAGTCTAGAGAAATTAAAATTTCCTCAATTAATATGATATAATTAATTATTTTTCCTCAATTGGACTTAGGAAATATGTAATTATTAGTCAGTTAATCAAATTGAGGTGTTTCTAAGGCTTTCTTGCGAAATATTTTTTGGGTTTTGGAGATCTTGTGTTCATTATCCTCTTAGATACCATAGAGACTAGAACACCTATCCACTGCTACAAAAAACTCAAAATTAGAAGATCAATTTCTCTTACAAAAAATCAACATTGTTGAGATTTCCAGAGTAAATTATTCAATGATAGTAGTGGTATAATATACTATTTGAAAATCATTAGAAAGTAATGATCTAGCATAAAATTGTATTATACGACATTTTTCATATAATTTCAACATGGTATCAGAGATTTGTTGAAATATCAACCATTGAAGTCAACCTAAGATATAATATTCAACAACTTGATTAGATTTTAGAGCTCTTATCAAAATTGTGCTAAGTCTAAGAGTAGAATATAGGTTGGATGGTGACACCAATTTCAGATCTTGAAATACTAGGATACTCCTTGTCTTGGAAGAAAATGAGCTTCAATATTATGTAAAGGAAGTCATTCCATAGCTAGAGGATCTTATGAGAAAGCCAAGTATAAGTATAATGAATCCAAGGCTAAGAGAAGATTGTTAGATTTCATAAAGGACCACTTGATTCCACATGTTGCCGAGTTGAAGAATTCCAAAGAAGTGTATGATGCTTTGGAGGATTGTTCGGGAGTAATAACACTAGTAGGAAAATAACCTTGAGGCATCAACTCTATAGTGTCATTATGACTAGATAATATTATGTCGTCTCTTATCTTATGAGAGAATATCAGTTGAGAGATGACCTTGGAGCCATTGGAGATACCATTGATGATGTAGAGATTATTACAATGACTCTTAATGGATTTCCTTCCTCATGGGATCCATTTGTTGAGGGAATTTGTGTATGAGATAAGATGCGCAAGTTTGATAAACTATGGACTGATTGTGTCCAAGAGGAGGTCAAATTTGTGTCCAAGAGGAAGCTAGATTTATGTCCAAGAAAAATTTTCAGAAACCTCAGGATGAATAACCTCAAGCCCTTGCAACTCATGCAAGGAAAGGAAAAGGAAGAAGAAACTTTGGAAACTTTGAAAAGAAATATACAAGTAGAAAAATAGCTCCAATTCATGATCAAAAGAATAAAGATATGTCCAATATTAGGTCCTTAAATTGTCATAAATTGGGTCACTATTCCTCTTAGTGTCCTGAGAAGAGAAGGAAGGGAAAGCAAAATTCTTCATTAATTGATATTGATGATGATGATGAGAATACACCACAAAATAATTTGAATGAATATTTCTATCTACGCTCTTTTAGGAACTATTACCGATAATAACGATACCTTGTTGATGGATAGTGGTGCTTATAAGCACATGGAAAGTTTTTGAGATTTTATCACTAATTTGATAGAGAGGGATTCAACATTGCAGGTGGAACTTGGATATAATTCCAAGTATGTAATGAAAGGAGCCAAGATAAAATCGTTCTAACTAGAGTTTGAAGATTTTGTTCACATGAGAGATGTTTTGTTTGTACTAGGATTGAAGAAGAAACTACTTTTTGTCTGAATGTTGGAGGGTATAGGTTACAAAGTCTCATTTGCAGATGGTTAGGTTCTTGTATGGCCTAAGGGCTCAAGCATAGACTCAACATAAGTGATTGGTGTTTGAGAAGGGCTATACAAATTGATGGGACATCCATCCCATGAATTGATACATAGTGATATTAGTTGTGTGAGTTATGGCATCATATATTTTCTCACCTGCACTATAGTGTTTGACAATGTTGAAGCATAATTTGGCTCAGCTAAAAGTCAAGAGAGGTTCTAAGCAATTCAAGGTTGTTGAGGAATTGTTGTTAAAATTTCAAGAAGACCTGCAACATTCTCAAAAGGATAACCACAAGCGCAACGAGGATTCATCATCACATGTGCACTCGAACCAAAATGAGGGAAGAAACAACATTGGAGGTGTAATCTAAGATAGAGGAGCAGCAAAGAAGAAAAGCGTGTAGCAAGGGTCAAGTCGGGCTTATTCGTGTGCAGAACAATTCAAGAGTTGGGCCAATTGATGCATTCATAACATTGCACACAGGGCAAGGTCAAGTCGTGAAAATATATGTATAGAACTAGTGTTGAGAGGCTTAATAGAAATCGCATTTGGAGGGCCTGATCGAAGATCGAAAATTGCAATCACAAAGCTCAGGAGGAATAGAACAAGGTTGAATTTATGAAATGCGAAATGCGATACGGGGACCAGATGGGATATAGTTCATAGCTCGAATATAAATTATTTAAAGTCTAGCCATGGGACCCTCTCGCATATCGCACATCGCAAGCTCAAAAGGGATAGCAATCATAAGATAACAGGATTCACCGAAGTGCGAAGTGCAATAGAGAAGCATACGTGATGCAGCTCAGAACTATGATTTAATATATTCCAATAGGATATTGCACTTCACAAGCTCATGAGGAATGACACTCATGAATATGTTATGAATGAAAAAATGAGAAATGCGACAAGGTTTTATATTTCCGATTGTGATTTGTGATCAGCCCCACCTCCACTTGCCACGTCATCCCTACCTTTATCGCACATCACACATTGCAAGCTCAGGAGGAATGGCGCTCATGAATATGTTATGAATGCCGAAATGCAAAATGTGATAAAGGGATAGATGCGATAGTTTTCAAAAGAAAATTGGAATATCTTTTAAAGTCCAGCCTTACAGAAATTACAAAGGAAATTCTGAACGCAAGGCAGACTCGGGTAAGAAAAGACCTGACGCTACGTGCAGAACAACGGTCTGCGTTTGCAGCAGTTTATTAATCAAAGACTAAATTCTGTGGGAACAAGCAGAAGAGGCAGACTTGGGTAGTAGGTGACATGATGACAGTGTTCGAAACACAAAAGAATGGGTAGAGTTGGGCAGAGATGCGTTTATGCAGACTGTTAGGATATCACAACAGAAACAGAAGGAGACACATCAGCAAAAAATCAGATTCAACAAAAGGATTATATTTCAAGTTTTATTTATTTTTCTTTGTTAAGTTCTGTTACACAGCAATTTGTCACCGTCCCTGCAATCCCCATCCCGCACATTGGAGGGTTCATTTTGTGACCTGTGAGCAGAGACAAGACTTGAAAATACTTTCATTGCATCCCTCTGAAGCTGAGCTATCATTGCCCTGAAGACATCTCCTTGCAAAAAACCCTAAAAATAGCTTTTTTTCCATTGGCGTAGTTCCATAGTTCAGCCCTCGCGCCAAGAGGGAAAATCCTCCAAAAAGGGCACGCCAATTGGCGCTCTGTCATAGAGCCGCACCCGCGCCAACCATATTAAGAGGTGTTTTTAAAAAATAAGAGGCGGAAGTTTCATCCTAACAAATTCCTGGACTGATATCTATCTTGAGTTGGGTGGTTTGGCTACGAATTTCCATAGAGAGGAAGTGATTTGCCACCCCTCATGGAAGCTTTCTTGATGATAGGGCCAATCCCATAATTATAGGGATCCCAACTTCCCTTCCTCCTCTTATAAAGGCTTGCCCATCTCCATAGCAAGCTAGTTCCAGAATCTCCAAGTTCCCAAGAGCTTTCATGCTGCAAAAGCCTTCTTGATTCCCTAAGGCCAAATCCAAGCAAGGAGACTATTGCCAAATATCTGGAGAGAGAGGCTTGTCCCATCCTTGACAGGCTTTATCGAGACATGTTCTGCTGATGACCCGCGAAAGGAGAATTCGGCGTCGAAGCTTTGGTTGTATTCTTCTTTTTGATTCATTAATATTAAGCGACTATTGGTTATGGTTCCACTCTTGTTCTTGATCATGTTCATGAGTTATGTCCTCTTCGACTGACATATAGTTGTATATTCTAGGTTTTATGCTTGTGTTTGTGTTGTTTCTTGCATGTGCAGGTGTCCGATCACGGAGATCGTGAGGATTGTGATTTGCCAGGGCAAAGGAACGGGAGCACCACCTCTTCTACAAACGACAGCGTTGGATTCCAGGTAAGCCTTCCTCGCAAGTCAGTTTATTTACGATTAGGAACCTGCACTGTAGCGCTTTTGATTGTTGCTAGACCCGATATGGGCTAGTAGGGATCGCCTCTGTCCGCAGAGGGGATTTACCTCCTCAACAATTTGGCAAATCTGCTGGGGACTCAGCTTGTTGTTTGATTTGTAAACTATAGACGGAGCCTGAAGCACAGCCAGATAGCCTTCAAAACGCTCTTGCTCTGCATTATTGGAGTAGATCAACGCTGCTTTAGCCAATCTCCGGTTTGGTTTACGGACTGAACAACTTGGAGTTTTGTCTTCTCTTTCCAGTCAAATTCTTGGTCTTGCTTGCTTGGTCAGTTCTTTGGGCTGGATTTTCCTGTTTGTTTGGCTTTGTTTTAGCCTTGTCATCACTTGTTTGTGTCTGAGATTGCTTGTTTTTATTTTTTCCATAGTAAACTCGGCTGGCGCGCTTTTCAGCGTAACAGTCGTGCCCGTTGGCGCAGGTTGCCTGTGTATCACCCGCGCCATTGCGTTTCTGGCGCTAATTTCAAGCTCACAGTCGCGCCAATCCTGTGAGCTATTAGGGTTTGCTGTGTTTCATGCTTTCTGAGGCTGACTTGTGATTTTGATCTTGTTTTTTCGGCTGTTTGAGTGCACTGGAGCCTAGTTTGATTGGTTATAACCTACTTCCTTTGGTTGTTTGCCTATTTCTTTCGATTTTTCATACGAGCCCTAGGGCATCTAGGTGCCTTTGTGAGTCGAGCCTCCCTTGGGAGTTTTTAGTTTTTCGTTCGTTCAGTCGACTTTGGGATTGCTTCCTTGCATTCGTTTGACAGTTGTCTATCATCTTATTGCGCTTTTTGAGTGACTGATTTCGTTTTCATTCGAATTTCTCTTTGCTTCATTTTGGGCCTAGATTACACGGCTCATTGGTGTCTTTGGGACTTTTCTTGGTTTTGAGAGACTTTTGGTCGATTTGAGATCTGATTGTTTGTGCCATGGAGTGAAATCTACTTGTTTTGCTCTCTTAATATAATTTCTCGAATTGCTTCTCATTTGTTTTTGGTTTGTTTCATGCATCTAGCTATCAAACATTGAAAAAAAAAAAAAAAACTCTTTTGCTTTTGGTTGATTAGTGCAAATTGAAATCTTTTCGATTTTACTAGTAATTAGTGAATTTGAAAGAAAAGTTTTTAGTTTCATTAGTTGCATTAGAGATATCATTGATTGTCTTCTGATCATTTTGTTTGTGTAAAAAGCTCTCAACTCTTCTGTAGCTAGTTTTCATCGAACGAAGTGATGTACTGTGGCATGTAGTTTTGCATTTAGGAGATTTTTGAGACATCACATTTGTTAGGGCCTGAAAACTGAAACGTAATTGAAGATCAACTTTAAAATCTACTCAATTTACACTAAGGCAGCATTGAAATCTAACGAAACACATTTAGAGGTCTAGGCTAGAGACGTGTTCCGGCGTCTTTAAACCTAGTAGCTGTCGTTCGCCTTTTGGCTTTAGACAGCGCTAGTACGGACTTGTGCTCCTCGTACCGTCGCGTATATAAAGGGAGACCCCTCTAGGTTTTCAATCCTTTATCCACAGGAAGCCGAGTCTGCCGCCCTATACCCGTGATACACCGAACACAGCATTCGGGGAGATTGCTTGCACGTACGGAAAGTCCTTGGTTGATTTCTCTTTCATTATTGAAACCAAGGTGTATATTGCAGTTCACGGTTATTTGGTACACCCTTCTGCCTAGTATTCCTGAGTAGTCATTTTGATCCTATCTGACTCCCTAAATTTGAAAGGATCACCAAGTGCTTGTCCTTTCACGCTTGTGTCAAATCTGAAAGAGATAGAGTCACCTTTTTGACCGTTTCTCGACTCTTAAAACATGAAACGGTGAAGTTTCTTATTTTTCAATGTGGTAAAAAATTAATCACCCACGATTACATGCCTTGTTAGACTTTCCTTGTTGACCGTTTGATCGTGTGTCTTGACTCTTTTTCAGCCCGTTTGTGTGTTTGTTCTTTTTTCTCTTGTCGTTTGCCACAGTGATGGAACCCTCGGTTTTGTCTATTGGTAGTCCTTATACGGATGATTCATTAGAGGTTTCACAATCCTCTGCTGAACCACAACAACCCATTGTTTTCTGAGCAACCCTTTGGGCGACCAGTTGAGTTCGATTGGCCCCTTTCGGACCCTGTGTCTGAATTGAGATTAGGAGCTGATTTCATTTCTCTTACATCGGGTTCGCCTTTTATAGCTGCTATTTTTCCTCCTAGTCCTCGCCGTCTATTACGAGATCTAGCGGCAGGCTCAAACATGAGTGATTCTGGTGAGGAAATCCCAACGTCTGGTGAAGACTATCAGCTCTTCCCACGAAGATTATTTTTGGGAGACAACTATGAAACAGCTGTCATGTCGACATCCAGTCCCTCATTACCAGTGGGGTACAGGTCTTTGGGTCAGATCATTTCCGCCGCAGCCTCTATGGGAGTGTCAGCTCCTTCTCCGAGGCCAGCTGCTCCTTCACCGGGGGTGTCTCCTCAGACACCTGTTACTTCTGTACCCGTTCGGCCCACTCTCTGTGTGGCTGCATCTGCACCCGTTGTCACGACACCCTCCACTAGGGTTGTGTCGTCTCCTGAAGATTTCTATTTAGAGACTTCTATACCAGAGAACATCTCTTCGGAGGAGTATCGGTTGTCCCTGCAACATCCAAACCCCGAGGTTGGACCATCCTCCCAAGATCCCAACCGCTCTTAATTTTCGCATTATGCACAGGATGGTACGCCCGTGTATGCTTTTCCAGGTCAGTATGATGAGCACAGGGACATTTTGCGTCTACCCGCTCCTGAGGCTTACCTCCATGCTCAAGGCTTACCTTATAACCAGGCTTATAACCCGCAAGGGAAACCTTTCCAAGGCCAACCTTCGGGCCAACCTGGCTATCCTTATGACCCATAGGGACAGCCCATGCAAGGCTATCCTACGGGCCAACAAGGGCCATCGTACGGTCCGCAAGGACAATATTATAGCCCTTCCAGTCAACCTGTGCATCCTCAGGCGGGGTACCAACCGGGACCGGTCTATGGTCCTGGGGGGCAAATCCAGCCTTCTCAACCTATGCAACCGCAGTATCCTGTTGTTTCTAACGTTGCATATCAGCCAGGACCATCCTATGGTTCTGCTCCAGGTCAAACCAGTTACCAGAAATCACCTGGCCCTATTCCTCCACCAGGCCAACCGGCCCATCCGGTGTAACCCGGTGTTCCGCCTCCAGGCCAACCGGCCCATCCGGTACAACCTGGGGCACCTTTACAGCCAGGTCAACCTGCGTAACCGGTGCCACCTGTCTATCCGGGTCAACCTATTCACTCAGGTCAGCCCTCTCATCCGGGTCAACCTGTTCATTCAGGGTAACCCGCTCATTCCATTAACCCTGCCCAGCAGCCGATTCATTCGATGCCGCAGCCAAATCAACAGCTGCGCCCTAGTTATCAGGCTCCGTAGGGTTCCACCTACCAGCAGCTGACTCATCCTCAGGGTGGTTATTATCCTCATGGTCAATCTCAACCGAATTATAATCAGCCCCGAGGCTCTCAGTATTATCCTTCTCCACCCGGTTCTACCTATACTCAGTAGCCAAATCCAAATGCTGCTTACACTGGGCCGACACATAATCAGGGTCCGTACTCTGCTTATCAAGCCCCACACACTGGTTACCAGCAGCCAAATCAATCTGGTTATACTACCTATACCCCCTACGGTCAGAATCCTACGGGACAGAACCCATGGGGGCAAGGATATTCACAACCATTGTGGAGTACAGGTACCGGTCCTCATCCTGGGCCTGGCATGCCGGTCAATCCGCCATTGCCGTTCCTGGCCACCTTGGAGTTGCCGGATGTTTCAAAATTGACCAATGATCCGATTTTGCATAATCCGTATTGGCCTCCGGTTCCTACCAAGATACCAGGTGATTGCCCCAAGTTTGAGGGTAAAGCTGGAGAGGACCCCCAAGCGCATGTGATGAAATATCATCTTTGGTGTTCATCTAACTCTTGGGTCGATGATTCAATTCGTCTGCGCCTCTTCCAGCGCACTTTGACTGGAGCTGCTGCTAAGTAGTACATAGAGTTATCCCGTGGCATCTTCCAAGATTTCAATTCTTTAGCCATGGCTTTTCTGACGCACTTTCAGTTACCGGTTCGCTATGAAGCCTGGACACACCTCCTGACTTCTCTGAAGCAGGATAAATCCACTCACATTTCCGATCACATTCATGAGTGGTGGCGCCGTCATAGACTGATCAAGTTTCATATACCTGATCAGATACTAACTCACTGGTTCACCACCTCCTTCGTGAATAAAATCACTCAAGATATTGCGATGGGAGCGTGTATGACGGAGGAACAAGCCATTGCGCGTGCCCAATACCTGGATCTTGTATATTCTCAGTCCGATATGCTTTATGATATCTTGCCTGATGTCCCACGGTCCGGAACCTCTGCAGTGGATGGTGTCATTGGTTCTGTGTCTCAGAATTCGAAGAAATATTTGAATGGGAAGCAGAAGTCTAATTCTTCCAACAATGCTCCTGCTAATCCCGCCCCGTCTGATTCTGGCAAAACCGCGGAGGTGAACGCCGTTCAAGCCAATCCTACGGAGAAAGCCTCCAAGGGGAAAAATAAGGGCAAAGGTAAATCCAAATCCGACGCCCCGAGGCCAGAATCCAAATCTCGTACTGAGGATGCTTCTCAATGTAAACCGAAGTACCCCTGCCTCATTTGTGAAGGAGACCATTATACTAAGGATTTTCCACGACGATCTGAAGTTAGTCAACTTCTCAAAGGCTCTAAGGGGACTCCGGCAGTTCTAAAAGAGCCATTCCCGTCTCAGCAGACCCAGATGGTTGAACAACCATCACCATCTGCACCATTTGGGTCCCAAGTTTTCATGATGAATGGTGCTGCACCTATCTCTGTCGCTATGCGTTCGAAGGATTACAACGAATCGCGACAGGCACCCGGGAAGGTAGTTGCGGATGGACCACCTCCCCCACCTGTCTCTGGTTCGTTGGAAATCGAGAAGCCTACTCCTAAACCTGTTGTGAAGCCACCTTCTAAAGGTGTTCTTCGAAGATCTTCTTATAATCCGAATGCTCGTGCCGCTCAACACTACAATATTGTTGAGGATTTGGCACAGGCGCCTTCTGCTATGTCTGCACTAGAAGTTCTTTAAAGTTGTCCTTCGCAATGGAAGGCTTTACTGTCTGCAATCGGTGGTATTGATCCCACCGATTTGAGTCTTCTCACCTTCGATTTAGAGAATTTCACTCCCCGACTTCCACATCAAATCGCTCTTGTTATTCAAGTCGGGATTAACGGTCTTAACATTCATAGGGCCGTCGTGGATGAAGGTGCCTCTACCTGTGTTATGTCGTCCGCTTGCTGGAAGGCCATTGGCTCTCCAGCCCTTTCGTCATCTCCCAATGCCCTAGAGGCATTTGATGGTCGGGAATCTAAACCCCTGGGTGTTCTTGAGAGTTTAGCGATCACTTTACAGGGGAAGACCGTCAATGTAGAAGTAGAGGTGGTTGACGCTAGGCTCAACTACAATATACTTCTTAGCCACAGCTGGACTCATGCCATGCTCTGCGTGCCATCCACCGTATTTCGACTTCTTAAGTTTCCTCACGAGGGCAAAATCATCACGGTGGATCAGTTGTCCTTCTTCACCTCTACCTCCGAGAACAACGTACCATACGTGGATCAGATTCTGAATCCCCCTGATAGTGTAGGACCCGGTCTCTTCAAAGACCCCGTCCTCATGGGTATTTTTCCCGCACTACCACTGCACACCGCTCAAGTTAACATGATTTGCAGGTCTGATGACCCTTGGTTCATCCCTACGCCTGAGCAGGTGTTTTAGTTTGGAGAATCAATGCCCTTAACTCCAGTAGAGATTAGCTACTGTGAAATTGTTGCCGCATCTGATCCTCCACCTCCTCAGCATGCTCCTTTGAGCATGGCTCTAGACGTCTACTCTCAATCCCCCTGGCTTGGTCAGGCCGATTCACCTGATCCTCTCAAAGAGAATTTTCCTTCCGATGAAGCCATCATTGAAACTATGTCTCTTGAGGAGCTGCCTTGGGGCGATGGGCATCATTTCTCCTCTTTCATGCCTAGCTTGGGGGCAATGACTGATTGTCTAGAGCATTATGCATCTCAGGTTCCTACTCCTCCTCTCCAAACGCCCATCTTGACACATGAGGTTTTTTCGGAGGGAAACCTGAGTAACATCACTCAAACCATCCCTATCAACATCTCCGTTAAACCGGGGATCGTTGAGAATATACACGTGGGAGTGACTTGTTCTCCTGATGAGATTCAAGTCTATACTGATCTTTTTAAAGAATTCAGAGATGTGTTCACCTGGTCCTACGAGGAAATGCCGGGGATTGATCCCAGTATCGTAGTGCATGAGGTTCCAACCTATCCTGGTGCAAAGCCCGTGCGCCAACGCTTATGTCCCATGCATCCTCGGAAAGCCGCTGCAATCAAGGCAGAAGTTGAAAAACTTCTGAACGCAGGCTTTATTTATCCCATCCCCCTCACAGAATGGGTTTCCAACATTGTCCCTGTCGATAAAAAGCAGGGTATTATTAGGGTCTATGTTGATTACCACGATATTAATCACGCCTGTCCGAAAGATAACTATCCCACTCCGTTCATAGACCAGATTATCGACGAATGTGCCGGAAGTGAGATTTATTCCTTTATGGACGGTTTCTCAGGGTATAATCAGATCAATATTGCACCTGAGGATCAACACAAGACTAATTTCATCTGTCCGTGGGGTACTTTCGCGTATTAAAAACTCCCGTTCGGCTTGAAGAATGCTGGAGCCACTTTTTAGTGTGCGATGTCTTACGCTTTCCATGACATCCGCCACATCGTTCAACCTTATCTGGACGACTTGCCAGCTCACTCAGCTAGGCGAGAGGATCACCCTGAACACTTCCGCCAGATCTTCCTTCGCTGTAGGCGCTACAATATTAGGCTTAATCCTCATAAATGCGTCTTCTGTGTGGATTCTGGACGTCTTTTGGGATTCATAGTCTCCAAAGACGGAATTCGCCTTGACCCTTTAAAAGCCGAGGCTATCATCAACCTCCCATCTCCCTCCTCGCTGTATCAGTTGTAGAGTCTGCAGGGAAAAGCGAACTTCCTTCGACGCTTTATCCTGAACTACGCGGAGGTGGCTAAAGGATTCACGCGCCTATTAAAGCAGAATGTTCCCTTCCATTGGGATGAAATTGCTCAGCAGTCCTTTGAGAAGCTAAAGACATTACTGGTAAATGCTCCTTTGCTTCGTCCTCCTGATTACCGCCGCGATTTCACTTTGTATCTCGCCGCTGTGTTTAGCACCATTGCTATGGTTCTGGTGCAGGATGATGATGATGGTAATGAACATGTCATTTATTATCTATCGTGAAACCTTCTCGATATAGAAACACATTATGCTTATGTCGAGAAGTTGGCGTTAGCCGCAGTACATGCAGTGCAGCATTTTCGCCATTACATCCTGTTGCGTATGATAACAGTGGTTTCGGATTGCAACCCGATGACATATATTCTCTCTAGAAAATTACTAGGGGGCAAATAATCCAAATGGATCGTTATCCCGCAGGAGTTTGACTTAGAGTTCACCACTGCTAAGTCAACCAAATCACTTGTTTTCGCGGATCTTATATGCTCACTCCCGATAGACTCCACTCCTTCACACTCCGAGGATCATATCCCGGACGAAACTCTTTTCCTCATCAGTACTCGCGACCCTTGGTATGGTGACATAATTGTGTATCTTCAGACCTCCACATTTTGGTCTGAGTTGACTAAAGATGCCCGACGTCGAATTCGGCATCAGTCTCAACCCTACCGCATCGTAGGAGATACTTTATACCGTGTTGGAGTAGATTCGGTGCTCCGTCGGTGCCTAACCTTGGAAGAGGCTGAAAGGGTCCTAAATGACTGCCACAGTGGCGCTTGTGGTGGACATATGTCTGGATATGCTACTGCCCAGAAAATTCTGCGAGCAGGTTATTTCTGGCCATCAATATTCAAGGACTGTATTGTTGCAGTCCGTAAATGTCACGCGTGCCAGGTGTTTCAGCGCAAGATGCGTGCGCCGCCTCTCCCTTTGCATCCTGTTATTACCGTCGGCCCTTTCACAAAATGGGGTGTGGATTTATGACGTGTAACCCTCACTCGGCCGGGGGGCATGCGTATATCATTGTCGCTGTTGACTACTTCACCAAGTGGGCCAAAGCGATGCCTACACTAGCTGCCGACGGTAAGACAGCTGCCCAATTCATATTCAACCATATCATTGCACGTTTCGGGGTCCCGCAAGCCATCGTTACTGACCACGGTACTCATTTCCTAGATTATATGATGGCCGAGATGACTTCAAAGTTGGGCTTACGTCACGATAGCTCAATGCCATATTACCCTCAGGAAAATGGCCAGGTTGAAGCAGTGAACAAGGTTCTGGTCACTATGCTTCAATGAATAGTTGGTATCCACAAATCCAATTGGCACCTCCAACTGTTCTCAGCTCTATGGGCATACCAGACGTCTGCAAAGAGTGCAACTGGATTCACACCATTTCAATTGGTGTATGGTCTGGAAGCAACTCTTCCGGTTGAATGCGGGATTCCTTTGTTGAAATTAGATGTGGAACTTCTACCCGACACTTCTGCTGAGGAAGAATGTCTTTTGTATCTGGAACGGTTAGATGAAAACCGCCGTTTAGCTGCTTTAGTGAATGAAGCACAAAAGAAGCGGGTCAAAGCTCACTTCGATCAATCGGTTTCTCCTCATTCCTTTGTCGAAGGGGACCTCGTCCTCCTGTATGATCAAGCACATGACAAGCTTGGGGCTAGCAAGTTCCAACCTATGTGGCATGGGCCCTACATAGTAAAACGTGTTTTGAAGAATGGGGCTTATGAGCTTATAGATTATGAAGGAGTTCCGTTGGCGCAGCCCAGAAATGGGCTGTACCTGAAGAAATACTACGCTTAAAGTCATTTTTGGTGTGGTGTGTGTACATAGGTGTGTTTTTTTCATTTGTGTGCATATGTGGTGTGGTGTGCGATGTAAACATATTTCTGCTGATCGAGTCTTCCTGATTGTGCAGATGTACATTCGTCCGTTTGTTGGTTTTGCGGATGGTGCCTCCCGCAGTACCAGGAACCTGTCTTCGGTGACATGGGTAATCTATGATCCTGCTGGTGAGTTGGTCAACCTGCAAGGTGTGTGTCTGGGACGTACCGAAGGGGCCTACACGAATATAGTGCGTATTAGAATTATTAACCGAGGCCGTAAACCTTGGTATCCATGAATTGTTGTATTTCAGGATCACAACTTATAGTAGGACATAATCAATCGTCATTATTCAATACTTAAAACCCATCCATTTTATGTCTGTATCTGCGTATTCGTTTACTGGAAAGAAATTTTGAATATATTACATATCAACATATACCCAAGCATATGAATACATTAACAGATGCATTAGCTAATTTGGTGTTAGATAGACATTTGCACAATTTGTAAATCATCATCACATGTAAAAGGAAAATCCATCCAGAAATAGATATGTATATATAGATATCAGAATGTTTACATAGTGTGCGTCGCATAGAATCAAAAAATATATATGTTCGTCTTAATACATCCGAAGACGACATGTCTCTCAAAAAATATGCATGATCAAAGCCCTAGGAGTCTAATCTGCATGGTGCTCATGATAGCAGGTGACTGCACGCACTAAGCGTCTCAGAAGTCGGTGGAGGCGACTAGGCACTCCCACCGTATGTCTCTGGTATGCCATCGGTACATCTGCCAGCTGGGCGTAGTCTGGGATCCCTCGGGCAATGCCCTCGAGATTCTGGATTAACTCCCCCCCCTCTGCACCCTCTGCCTGAGGATCAGGTGCGAAAAGAGTCCTTCGCGCGATAGGAGACATACCGGCTGGTCTCTCTGGGCCCACGTCTGCATACATATAAAATGTGTCAGGATGAATATTTATTAACAAAAAAAATCATAAAACATAAAAATCAAAAAGAGAAAAGGTCATCCCCAACTCCTCATCCCAATCATCTCCTTCTGGCAGTGGGAGATCTGGGTCTCCAGTGAAATCGGTTCCTGTATATGGCCAGTCTTCCACTACGATCAACTGACGCCGCAACCACCCAAAAAACTCCGGCCTCCAGAACATCTGTTGGCCTCCTCCAGCTCTGGGCATCAGTGCTGCCTAGCGAGCCATTCTTGGCTCTCGTGGAATCGGCTCAACTACTATGGCCCCTTGGCCCTGGAATATTGGTAATCGTTCCAGAATGAACGATACCAGGATGGAACCATAGCTGAACGGTTTCAGTTTGGCCTGCTTGCACTTCGTGAGCTGTCTCTTCATGTTTATCGTCACTGCCGTGGCCCAGTCAAACAATAGGGGAGTCATACACTCTGAGGCTAACAAAAGTTGGGCCTTTATGGCCTCGTGCGGTGCCTGCGACCCCGCAGCCCGCGTGATGGTATGCAGCACCACTCTGAGTGCCAGATCAGGAATGGTGTGGATGTTCACCTTTCCACTTCCTGATCCCAGTTGTGCCCCTCGGCACACTCGTGCCATCACTTGCTCCATTTTCTCACCAGACGGTCCGCTCCCTGTCAATATGGGCACGAATCACAAGAATAATCCGGTTATGAAGCACACGCGCAACCGCTCTAACACTTGGTCGCCCTGGACTGTCCGCGTGCTCATCTCTCAAGGCCTACGATATCGATCAAGTAACGAGAAGTTCGGTGTCGAGCTCATAAACAGTATGCCAGAAGAAACCAGTCAGCTCCCCGAGGGCATTCATGCAGCCATTTACGGCCCGTTCTCCCCTTCACCGTGCTCTCTCTCTTTCCACCAATCACTATTTTGCCTGCCGAGCCGTATCAACATGGTCACAACCTCGTTAATTAGACCTTCATGAGCTCAAAATTCATCCAAATTGATTAAAATCTCGAATTTTTAGGTGAAATTTGGGTTCCGCCGTTGGTGCGGCTATTTCATGAACAGTCGCGCCAGTCGGTGCAGGACCTTTGCATATAAAAGCCCATTGGCGCGGGTTCGTGCCCGATACCCGCGCCAATGAGCGGAGCCCTAAAAATTTAAAAATTTTCCTCAGAAGTCTAATGCATGATGGAAAACTATTAAAAAATGGATTGAAATGGAGTACAAGGAAACGCCTCTTACCTAGAATTGACGGAACTCTGAATAGTAGCACAGAGACGGCCGGACCGCAATGTAGTTCCGCACTCAAACGGACTAATCGTCGCTTTCTATGAGGTAAAAAAAGTAAAAGTAATTTTATTTTTACCATTTGGCATATTTATGAATTTTTGAACTCAAAATAAGTTTTGAAAGTTATTTTTCCGAATATTTTAATATATTTTGTCAAAAATGGGTTTTACACTTGCCTTTTCAGGCAAAAATGGCTGCACTGCTAAACTGCTAGAACTTGTGGCTCATCGAAATGAGTTGTGTTTTATACTCTTTCGGACTCGGTAAATACATGAAAAGGTCACTTTGGAGTCATCTTTCAGCTCTTTTCTGACTCTCTAAACATGAAAATATTACCGAGGCCCTTGTCGTTTCGATCTCGTTAAAGTGGACACGAATCGACATCTACCCAGTATACGTTTACCCCTTTTTCGGACTGGGATAGATTATTTACAAAAAATTAATACCCTAGCCTATCGCGACTAGGAGGTTTTCTCAGATATTGTTTTCTACCTTTTTGGGTCCAAGGAACTATCTACGAAAAGGGACCGCTGGAGTTTACTTTTCTACCGTCTTTTCAAACTCTCCAAATATGAAAAGACGCCGAGTTCTTCCTTTGTCAGACTCGTTAAACCTTGATGACATTGGATTCAATCAAAATGACGTTCTTCAAGTCGAACCTTCCTAGGGCTCGTTAAATGTACTAGGATGGATTTGCCCGAAGGGCGGACTTATATTACAAGCATATGCTATCCCCTTCAAGCTTATTGTCAAAAATAATTGGGGTACTCACCAAAAATGGTGGGGGAAAAATGGAACCAGCATCATTGTCGTGTCGGCAGTATGTAGCTCTTGAACATGGCACTTGTTTGCATTCGTGTCGGGTTGGGGACATCTCATCTCGTTCTTCACTTGCCTCCATGGGTTTGGATAATCCCTTTTGACCTCTAATCCGCCCGCTCGTCTCGTCACCATGACCTCTGATCCCGCTGATGTCAACACGCGAAGTCCACCTGTCAGCCGTTTACATGTCTGGGTAGAAGCTGACCTCCTCGCAAGTATCAACCTTCCTCCGATTTTTCATAAGGATCCCGATTCACAAAAACTGCCCTTCCCCGTTCCCGTGTCGATGATGTGGGAAACATTATGGCCCACCTTCGATTAAGGTCACTTCCGTCGACTTCAGCTCATTATCCGTGAAGCCGATCTAGAGACTTCTATGGCAATTGGAGCTTGCATGCCTCAATGTGGTGTTCGTCGCATTCGACGTGGAGGTAGTTTTCATCATCGTTCGATCGAGTGATTCTACGGGTGTTCGACACCAGCTCATTGATTCGCACGCCGTAGATTGTACCTATAGTACCTTGAGAGCCATTGTCATTATTGGTGGTTCCTCTCGTGTCTGTTAACAGCTTTCATCATTGGCTGGTAATCAGGCGATGTTCTTGCATGTTCGACTTCAGCTCACATATTCGCATGCTTGAACTTGTACTTTGTTCGGGTCGAGATGGAGTGCAAGACCCTGGATTGTGTCTGTTGTAATCCAGGCTGCGATATTTTGGATTATTATGATTATTTACATGACTCACTGATTGGATGGCTGCGACCATACCTGAGTCTATTTATCAATCCTCACTGGATGGCTGTGTCCATGCCTTGGATCTAGATTATTGTAAACTCTGTTATGGATGGCTACGCCCATACCACGTATATATATCATGTATCTGAGACATCAGTTGTACTTCGCTCCGCAGGTTTTCCAATGGCGGTGTTTTCAATCGGCATGTTCTCATAAAGCATTTCACCTCTCTCTCTCTCTCTCGGGCCTCATGCTTTAGGGGGCATCTGTTACACAGAAATTTGTCACCGTCCCTGCAATCCCCATCCCGCACATTGGAGGGTTCATTTCGTGACCTGTGAGTAGAGACAAGACTTGAAAATACTTTCATTGCATCCCTCTGAAGATGAGCTTTCATTTCCCTGAAGACATCTCCTTGCAAAAAACCCTAAAAATAGCTCTTTTTCCATTGGCGCGGTTCCATAGTTCAGCCCTCGCGCCAAGAGGGAAAATCCTCCAAAAAGGGCGCACCAATTGGTGCTCTGTCATAGAGCCACACCCGCGCCAACCATATTAAGAGGTGTTTTTTAAAAATAAGAGGCGGAAGTTTCATCCTAACAAATTCCTGGACTGATATCTATCTTGAGTTGGGTGGTTTGGCTACGGATTTCCATAGAGAGGAAGTGGTTTGCCACCTCTCATGGAAGCTTCCTTGATGATAGGGCCAATCCCATAATTATAGGAATCCCAACTTCCCTTCCTCCTCTTATAAAGGCTTGCCCATCTCCATAGCAAGCTAGTTCTAGAATCTCCAAGTTCCCAAGAGCTTTCATGCTGCAAAAGACTTCTTGATTCCCTAAGGAAAAATCCAAGCAAGGAGACTATTACCAAGTATCCGGAGAGAGAGGATTGTCCCATCCTTGATAGGCTTTATCGAGACATGTTCTGCTGACGACCCGCCAAAGGAGAATTCGGCGTCGAAGCTTTGGTTGTATTCTTCTTTTTGACTCATTAATATTAAGCGACTATTGGTTATGGTTCCACTCTTGTTCTTGATCATGTTCATGAGTTATGTCCTCTTCGACTGACATATAGTTGTATATACTAGATTTTATGCTTTCGTTTGTGTTGTTTCTTGCATGTGCAGGTGTTCGATCACGGAGATCGTGAGGATTGTGATCTGCCAGGGCAAAGGAACGGGAGCACCACCTCTTCTACAAACGACAGCGTTGGATTCCAGGTAAGCCTTCCTCGAAAGTCGGTTTATTTACGATTAGGAACCTTCACTGTAGCGTGTTTGATTGTTGCTAGACCCGATCTGGGCTAGTAGGGGTCGCCTCTGTCCGCAGAGGGGATTTACCTCCTCAACAAGTTCAAAGCTACAATGATGTCCTCGATTGCAATGTAATAAGTAGTTTAACAATTTAGGCAGTCTAGGAGTTTCAAGAAGCTCAAGTAGTTCTAGACTTATTTTGTTTGTATTTAAGGAAGAGAGAAAGAGAGAGGAGGGGCTTTGAGTTCTGAAACTCTTGGAAACTACATTTTGTACTTCTTTTTCTGAAGGGTGAATGAAATAAGCAACAAGTTTCCTGCAGTTGTTGATGGTGTTTCGTGTTTCTTGTGTCATTTTATGTTGTTTCTTCCTTGAATGAAGTGAAGTAAAGAAGCAACTGGTCTCTGATTTACGTTTGTAAGTAAGAGTTAAATAGCCTTAATAAGCACTCCTTCACTCCAACTCCTCTCCCTTCACTAATTCTCTCTAGAACTTAAAAGTAATATATTCTGGTTTTACAACATATTATTTTGAGTTTCCTCTCTCTTCATGAATTCTCTCTGAAACTTAAAAGTAATAGATTCTGTGTTTACAACATATTATTTTGAGTTTCCTTTCTCTCCATGAATTCTCTCTGAAACTTAGAAGTAATATATTCTGTGTTTACAACATATTACTTTGATTTTCCTCTACAGTTCTTCTTCTCCATTCAGATATCAACAGTAAATGGCATTGTGAAATATTTTATTATTCCAGATCATTAAGGGTTTTAGAAAAATAGTTTCCTGAGGGATAGAACTATGACCTCATGATAAAATTATTTATGTGAAACACTTTTAAAATGTCTTAAGCACTGATTCCTTTCACAACCGAGGGTTTGTCTCCTAAGATACAACATTTTCTAGCACCGTTGCCGGGGACGAAGGCACAAAGTTATTTTCCCTGGGTATTGAGATCTATTTCTTGATGGTGAAAAAGATTTAGATATAAAATTTGGTTGTTTATTATTCATCTAACGACTCCACTGATGAAGATTTCATTAGATAAGGAATTTTGCTGGCAAGAAAATGAGAAAGCATCGTGGAAAAAACAGGTATCAGAGTTTGAAACTTTTAAAGGAAGTTTTATTTTTCACTATCAGTTTAGTGGTCTATTTTCCCATACATATCAAGAACATTGTTTCCTGCTTTATATTCTTAGAAGATTATAAGGCCCAAAAAGTACATTCTTTATTGGATAAATAATATTTTTCTTCTGCTTGTATTATTGATCTTGACACAAATTTATGTTTTAAATATGAGAGGAGAGATGATTGTTGCATTACAATTCCTGAAGATAATCTGCCACATTCTAGGCATAAAGGTGAGGATTCATCATCTTTGGGTGATAATATTATACCTCATAAACAACCCTCTTCTTTCTAGCTTGGAACCAAGGTGATTTTCAAACCCTTGGTGCTGCCTACAATTCTTCATCAATATCCTTTAAAAAGCTTTAAATTTCTGCCAAGTTTTTCTGGAGAAAGTGACGAGGTTACGACCGAACAACACCTCCTAGCATTTGAATACTTATTGGAAAAATTTCAAATTATCTATGAATATGTGGCTTTAAGGATGTTTTGTCATTCATTAAAGCGGGGTGTTCAGGATTGGTTCTAGTGTTTGGAGGAAGGTTCAATTAGTTCATGGAAGAGTTTTCAAGACATCTTTCTTAGATATTGGGGCAAGCACAAGATGTACGAAAAACACATTTTGGAGTTATATTCCATCCAGAGGTAGAGTAATGAATCAATCTCTGCGTTTAATAGGAGATTTAAAAAAATCTATTTCAGCATGCCGAAAGAAATTTGGCCTCCTGAAGATGCAACTATGATATACTATTTGAGGGCTCTTTATAATGTCTTGGATTTTTATCTCAAGGAGAGAAAGCCTTGCACTCTAGAGCTGATGTTTATTTATGTACATGAAATCGAAGATAATGTGTGGGTTTGTAGAAATTTTTCCTGTCATGTTGAAAGAACAAGTTTTGTTGAAGACAAGAGGGCCTGTCAAGAAAACATTGGAATTTCTTTACAAGAGAATGCAAATTCAGAGGTGAAAAAGGATTTTAAAAAGTTGTCAGAGGATTCCTGTATTGCTGAAACACAAGAATTTAAGCATTATGAAATTTTTGGTCAAAAATTCATTGCAACAACTAAACTACACATTGAAAGCCTGGAAGATCATTACAATTTTCATAATTTTAATGATTTTATGAATAGAGGAGAAAGTAGTGGAGCTCATTAGGTTTGTTTGTAGGATGGGGAAGATTTTTGTCAAGAATTAGCATTATACGAATAAAATCAATATTATGAGGAACAAACCTTAGATTTCTCTTTTCGGCCTAAATCATTTTCAGCAGAAAAAAACAATCAAGATTCTCACATACAACCTCAAATTGAGGAGTCAAATGGTGAAGGAAGCTGCCCTGTTCAAAGAAGTGTACATCAACAAGATGTTCAAGAAAAGGAGGAAGCAAAAAATTGGTCTCATTAGTTCTATGATCCAGTAGCTGTCTATATGAAAAATTTATTTTGTCAACAACAAGAATTTATGCAAAGGTATGTGGAAAGATTTTTATCTGGAAATATTTCATGGTACATCCCTATTGTGATCTTCAAATTTCAACAGTATGGAGGCATTAGGTCTAACATGCTGATGTTGGATTGGTGGCATTGGAAAGCTGAATTCACTTGATTAAGTTCAGACATGAATACATATATAGGATTTGTGCATAAATAAGCTAAGAAGTTTAACATTTTTAGTTGTAGTATTTATAGTTCGATATTTCTAGTTTAAGAATAAAGGAAGAGGTCCAAAGTTAGTAGGTTTCGGGGGGATTTCATACTGGGTCAACTCCATTTGGGATTGACTCCATGCCCAATAACGACTACTGATATACAAGTTCTCTTTCACTCCATGCCCAATAAAGGCTACTGATCTAAAATTTCTCAGCTCTTTGCTACCAAAGTGCTGTCCCCAATTGGAGCCAGATGTTGTAGCATAATTTGACTCAGCTAAAAGTCAAGAGAGGTTCTGAGCAATTCAAGGTTGTTGAGGAAATTTTTTTAAAATTTCAAGAAGACCTACACCATGCTCAAAAGGATAACCACAAGCTCAACGAGGATTCATCATCACATGTGCACTGGAACCAAAATTAGGGAAGCAACAACATTGGAGGTGTAATATAAGCCAGAGGAGGAGCAAAGAAGATAAGCGTGTAGCAAGGGTCAAGTAGGGCTTATTCGTGTGTAGAACAGTTTAAGAGTCGGGCCGATTGATGCGTTCATAAAATTTCACACATGTCGAGTTCAATTCGTGCAAATATACGTATAGAACCAGTGTTCGGAGGATTAATCACAATCACATGTGGAGGGCCCGATCGTAGATCGAAAATTGCAATCAAAAAGCTCATGAGGAATAGAAAAAGGTTGAATTGCTGAAATGCGAAATGCGATACGAGGATCAGATGTGATATACTTCGAAGCTCGAATCTAAATTATTTAAAGTCTGTCCGTGGGACCCTCTCACATATTCCACATCGCAAGCTCAGAAGGGATAACGATCATAATATAAGGGGATTCGCCGAAGTGTGAAGTGCGATAACGAAGCGGACGCGATGCAAATTAGAAATATGATTCAATATATTCCAATCGCACATCGCACATCGCAAGCTCAGGAGGAATGAAACTCATGAATATGTTATGAATGCTGAAATGTGAAATGTGACAAGGTTTTATATCGCCGATTGCGATTTACGATCGCCCCCACCTCCACTTGCCACATCATCCCTACCTTTATCACACATCGCACATTGCACAATGCATGCTCAGGAGGAATGGCGCTCATGAATATGTTATGAATGATGAAATGAGAAATGCGATAAAGGGACGGACACAATAGTTTTCAAAGGAAAATTGGAATATATTTTAAAGTCGAGTCTTATGACAATTACAAAGGAAAGTATGAACGCAGGACAGACTCGGGTAAGAAAAGACCTGACGCTACGTGCAGAACAACGGTATGCGTTTGCGACAGTTTATTAATCCAAGACTAAATGCTGCAGGCACGAGCGGAAGAGGCAGATTTGGGTAGTAGGTGACATGATGACAATGTTCGAAATGCAAAAGCATGGGCAGATTCGGGTAGAGATGCGTTTATGTAGACTGTTAGGATATCACAACAGCAATGGAAGGAGACACATCTACAACAAATCAGATTAAAAAAAAGGATTATATTTCAAGTTTTATTTTGTTTTCTTTGTTAATATCGAAGATACAATGATGTCCTCGATTGCAATGTAATATGTAGTTTAACAGTTTAGGTACTCTAGGAGTTTCAAGAAGCTCGAAAATTTACAAAATGCTTTTGCTTGTATTTAAGGAAGAGAGAAAGAGAGAGGAGGGGTTCCGAGTTCTGGACCTCTTCGAGACTACATTTTGTACTTCTTTTTCTGATGGGTGAATGAAAGAAGCAACAAGTTTCCTGGAGATGTTGATGGTGATTCGTGTTTCTTGTGTCATTTTATGTTGTTTCTTACTTGAATGAAGTGAAGTAAAGTAGGAGTTGGTTTCTGATTTACGTTTGTAAGTAAGAGTTAAATATCCTTAGTAAGCGCTCCTTCGCTTCAACTCCTCTCCCTTCACAAATTATCTCTAGAAC
This sequence comes from Pinus albicaulis, assembly GCA_034641835.2. Lineage (NCBI taxonomy): Eukaryota > Viridiplantae > Streptophyta > Pinopsida > Pinales > Pinaceae > Pinus > Pinus albicaulis. The sequence continues at coordinate 891,157,800 of CM076579.1, forward strand.
TTAAAAGTAATAGATTCTGTGTTTACATCATATAATTTTGAGTTTCCTCTCTCTCCATGAATTCTCTTTGAAACTTAAAAGTAATAGATTCTGTGTTTACAACATATTATTTTGAGTTTCCTCTCTCTCCATGAATTCTCTCTGAAAATTAAAAGTAATAGATTCTGTGTTTACAACATATTACTTTTAGTTTCCTCTACATTTCTTATTTTCTATTTAGATATCAGCAGTCAATGGCATTGTGAAATATTTTATTATTCCAGATCATCAAGGGTTTTAGAAAACTAGTTTCTAGAGCGATAGGATAAAGACCTCATGATAAAATTATTTCTGTGACACACTTTTAAAATGTCTTAAGCACTGATTCCTTTCAAAACCAAGGGATTTTATCTTAAGATACAACATAAAACATTGAGGAAGATGGTTACGAGTATTACAGAGATCTGGGTAGAGCATGATGGTGTTTGTAGGGGTTGAGCACTTGATAAGAATTCCAAGGGATATTTTCCAGAAAATGATAGTATCTCCATGTGGATATTGGATCTAGTGCATTCATATGTATGCAGGCTAATGATAGTTCCATATTTGGGCAGCTATTTTTACTATGTGACGTTCATTAAAATTTTCTCCTAAAAGAATTGGATCTACTTTATGAAGATCAAGGATGAGGTCTTCGACATATTCTAGGAGTTCAGGGCTTAGGTAGAGAATTTGACATGGAAGAAGGTCAAAGTTTTGAGGTCAATGAATGGAGGAGAGTATACTTCCAGGGACTTAAGTTATTTCTATAGGGAGGCAGGGATTAAGAGGGAGTAGATAGTTCCTTACAACGCTCATTAGAATGGGGTTGCGAAAAGGAAGAGCATGTCCTTTATGGAAACGATGAAGGTGATGAATCATGTTCAGGATCTACCCATGTTATTATGGGCAGAGGCATCCAACACAATTGTTCATGTTCAAAATAGTAGTCCTAACTAGATATTGGAGGACAAGACTCCTGAGTAGGCATTCATAGTAGTGAAGCCAAAGGTCAATTATTTGAGAATCTTTGGTTATTTGGTATACACTCACATTCCCAATGAGAAGAAGCAAAAGTTAGAACCTTTTGGAAAGAAGGGTAATTTTGTGGGATACAAAATGACTTTGAAGGCCTACAAGATATACATTCCAGGACAACATCAAATTGAGGTTAGTCGAGATGTTACTTTCGATGAGGAGGTAGCCTTTAGGAGGTCGAAAGAGTCCCACATGGAGATTGATAGTGAAGAGAATGAGGCTCATGAAGGATGTAGGTACAAGTCCCTCTATTCCAGTTGATCATCCTTCAAACTACCAAGGGGAGTTAGTAGATCCAGTAGAGCCAGTGGATCTACCAAGAGACATTGTTGTGACTAGAAACATGCCAATATGGCTTCGCGACACCTTGTAGGGTGCATAAGGACATGCAACTACCAGAGGTACTTTAAGGGGGATAAAACGACCAAAAAAGTACTTTTTGGAAGAGCAAACAACCACAAAGGTATTCGATTTATCTGGCATTAATAAGCCACATCATTGATTCTAAGATTTCCTAGTATGAGGAGGAATCCAAACAATAGGTTTAGAAGGATGCCATGAGGTAGGAGTATCATTGCATCATGAAGAATGATGTGTGGGAGATAGTGACTTCCAAGTGGATCTATAAGATCAAGAATGTAACATATGGAAGTATTGAGAAGTACAAAGCAAGTTTCGTGGCGATAGGGTTCCCCTAGAAAGAGGGAGTGGACTATGATGAGACATTTTCTTCAGTCGCCAAGTACATTTATCAAGAATATTGTTTATATTGCTTTTGTTATGGGTTGGAGATTACATAAGATGGATGTAAAGTTCACATTCCTCAACAATGTGATTGAGGAGGAAGTGTACATAGAGAAACATTAGGGCTTTGAGGTACATGGGAAGGAGTACCATGTCTGCAGATTAAAAAAGGATTTGTACAAACTCAAGAAGATACCTATGGCATGGTATTCCGGGATTAATGGATACTTGATGAATTTGGGCTTCCCCAAGATTGATGTAGATACTGACCTTTAATTCATGGTTGTTGATGATGATCCTTTGATATTGGTGTTGTATGTTGATTATTTGTTCCTTACTAGGGCAAAGAGGCTCATCGTCAGGTGTAAGAGGTAGTTGGCCTTGGAGTTTGAGATGAAGTATATTGGATTGATGCATAATTTCTTGATATTGGAGGTGTGGCATAGATCGTATGAGATATTCCTAGGACATCAAAAGTACATTGTTCAAATTTTGAGGAGATTCGACTTGATGGACTGCAAGTCCATGACTACACCTATTCTGACAAATCTAAAGAAGTTGAGTGATTCTATTTCAGATTCATATTTGGTGGATCCCATGATTTACAATAAGTTGTTTGGAACCTTGATGTACCTGGTTAACATGATGGCATACCTTTTCTTTGCAATGAACACCCTGAGCTAGTATATGGTTAAGTCAATACATGTGCATTGGGTTGCAACGAATCATGTGTTGAGGTACCTTTGTGGTACAATTGGATATGTTTTGAAATATTTCTGAGGTGGTGAAGTGAGGCTGCAAGGATATGCTGATTTTGTTTTGGTTGGAAGTGAAAAGGATAGAGAGAGCACCTTTGGGTGTTGCTTCAACTTGGGATCAACTATGATATCCTGGTTTAGTAGGAAGTAGACTTTTATTGCACTTAGTACAACATAGGTATGTAAACTAGTGTCATAAGTCAAAAAGTAGTGTAGCTTTAGAAGTTGCTTGTAGGGATATTTGATTAGGTGATATAGGATACCTTCATAATCAAAGTTATGTTAAGCTTCCAAAGAATCCAATGTTTCATGATAGGTCGAAGCACATTGAGATAAAATATCACTTCATCCAAGACATGGTGTAGAAGGGAGTAGTGAAGGTCTAGTAGATATCCAAAAATGAGAAAATTGTGGATATTATCACCAAGCCTCTGTCTAGAGAAAAGTTTGTATACTTCATAGACAAGCTTGGAATGATGCATAATGCCTCCCTCACTGAGAGGGAGTGTTGCTATTTTTGCAACATCGTGTAGACATTACCGCATGGGGTCATGTTGATTTGAATAGTGGGAAATGATACATTCACCCAAATAATTCATGTTGATTTGGCCAGGGGTGAATGGAACAGAGGAAGATATCTCCCATGGGGTCATGAAAATTTGACTAAGAGATATTGATACATTTACCCATGGGGCCACATTGATTTGGCTAGGGGTTAATGGCCCACGGTACTCACATTGCTAGCTTCTGGGTGGAGTGATCTATTTTATAGAGTGGGTTTGAATTGTTTATCTAATGGTGTTTTTAGCCATTGGTGGGGATACAAAATTTTCTAATGTTGAGTTTTCATGTAGGCTCCATAAGTGAGGTTTTGAAACCAACCCTGTCAGTATCCACTCACATTAGAGCTCTATATAAATAGACAGACATGTGAGAATAAAAAACAATTAATAGAACAAGCTCATTGATATTTTCTAGTGGAGGAGAAAGTAAAAAAAGGAGGAATATGTGTTGGAGATAATATTTTATTCATTTCTATCCCTCTCTTGGTCACATGTGTGAATAAGCTTTGATTAAGTTTTGGAAGAGTTTGACCAGCCAAGTTGAATACAACTTTGACTAGGTTTGACGAGGCTTGGACACATTTGTTTGATCAATATTGGACTAGGGTCAAGAGTTGTCTGCATGTGCAAAGTGACTGCATGGTTGATCACAACCACACATTTAAAATGTTGATTGCAAACTGCAGGGATGAGGGTTGATCGCATAACCAAAGTTTAATTGAAGGTTGATAGTTTGACCAACACCGACTTTTGAGTATTTTGGATGGTTTGAATACTGCTGATTTGTTGTTGTTTGACAAAATTTGACTTGGATTATTGACATATATTTCTTGACAAATTCTAATTTGTAAAACTTGTTGAAAGGAAATTTCCCTTTAAGAAATATTGTTGGGTTTTCTCCCAAGGTTTGGTTTCCTACAATAAAATTATTGTCTCTATTGTGCATGCATGTCTTTTTATGATATTTATTGTTTCCGCTAAATTTAACGTTGATATTTTCCGAGTATAATTCTTGAATGATAGAAATGGCATAAAATACTATTTGAAAATTTTTAGGAAGTAATTATCTAGCATAAAATTGTATTTTACTGCACTTGTTATAAAATTTCAACACCTATATGTACATGAATGATGAAATATTCATGCAAAGAGCCAACCATTACTGCATCATCAAGGATGAGAATAATTCATCATCAACATGCATAAAGGTAAGTCCATGATTTCACTGGTAAGTGCCAACCAAGCCAATAAATTGATCAATTTTATCAAGAAATAAGTTTTACTAATTTTAAGAGAAAAGCAATCTAGTAAGGATTCAATAAGGGAAAATCCATCTTTGGAAGGGTGTACTAAAAAATAGAGACATCAATTGGATGGGTTACTACATGCATACATGGGAGTTTTTTAGAAGCCTAAAGGGATACCATCCAAGAGGGAATTGGATCATGTGATCCAATTGTTGCGGGTCTCTCCATTTCCAAGCATTAGGTTGTACAAAGAGTCCATTATAGAAGCAAGCAAAGTGAAGAAGCATTTATACAAACTACTAGAGAAGGGTGTGGTTTAATCATGTACCCGCCCTTGGGGGTCACTCATCATAATTTTTCCAAATAAGGATGGGACTTTGAAAATGTGCATTAATTACAAATATTTAAACAAGATTATGCTCAAGAATAAGTACCTATTCCCCATGATTTATGGTTTGTTGTATTAGTTGCAACAATCATAATATTTCACTAAGTTGGATTTAAAATTAAGGTATCATGGAATTCAATTCAAAGAAGAAGAGACCTGGAAGTCTTCCTTCAAAACAAAATTATGTTTATATGGGTTGTTAGTCATTCCATTTATTCTATGCAACATACCAACATACAAGCTACGTTCATGAGACTCATGAATGATGAATTTTTCCGTTATCTAGATTAATTTTTTATTGTTTATTTAGATGATATATTTGTAGAAATGTCACTTTGATACCATGTAGAAAATATACCAATAGATTCAATCCAATCTTGTGATGTACTAAAAAAATATAGTGGATCCTTCTACAATATTTGTGGAATACCAAAAGCGATCGCACAATCACATGCAAGTAAATGATATAAGTAAATCAATCACACAATGAAAGATGTTCTTGGGGGAAGAAACTACTCAAAACCCATCTATCTATATTGTGTATTAATTCTGTTAGTGTCAAATATTTAGTGATAAAAAATACTCTTTTTAGGTTTACTTAGTAGTGGTCCTAGGTCAATATTTTATATTTTCAAAGTCAATTTTCAAATAACATTTTGTTCGTTGAATATGTCTAGTTCAGAAATGCTACTCCCTCCACTTTATTCTTGGTCATTATCATTTCAGAGGTCATGTCATCCATTATCATCTAGATTCTTAGGTCAGTCACCATGATTTCACCTAGGTCAGTGTCTAGGTGTCTTTTGTTTCTCCATCATAAATATCCAAATTTTGTCATAAAGAAGGTGAACAAAGAGTCATTTTCCCCATACAAGTTATCTTCAAAGGGAGTTACCATAGGTAGGAAAATAAATCAAGACAAATTGTCTTCTCTCAAAGCTTGTTACATTGTAAAATTGTTCAAAAAAGCAAATTTTTTCTCAAAGTTAATGATTTCGCTAAAATACAAAAAAGTGCTTTGTGATGTTATAAAGGGAAAAAAGTGACTTCCTCAACTAAATTTATCCTTTCTTGTTTGATAGAGCTCCTCTCTCACCTTCAGAATACTTCATAATTTCCAAATGTGGAAGAAAACCAACAAAATTTGCAACCAAAATCATTCTTCTACGCTTCTGGAAGGCAACACGATATTTCTGAGTACTGACGTGACATTTATGAGTGTTGGTGCTATGTTTCTGCCACTGCGCTACGCTTCTGCCAATGGTGCTACGATTTTGGTATTCGTGCTCCAAATCAGCTATCCAAGGTTCAAAAAACTTGCACAAGGGTTCACTCATCTCCTAAACAGTAAGTGGACACCATTCCTACCTCTCTCAAGTCAAATTTCATCAGCAAATGGATGGTTTCTTCCATTAGGTCATCTCCACTATGTTTTTGGTGTTTTTCATCATTTAATTGTTTCAGTTGATAAAACCATACTCTAAACATCTACAACCTTCATACAACTTCCATACATCATACCTTAACACTCTCTATCAGTCAAAACCTTCTTTTCCATCAATTTCATCAAAACCCTAATTTTCACTACATTTTGGTAGAAAACTAGGAAGTTCCTGTGTTTTGGCCTTTTGGCCACCTTCCTCATATCCATTCCCAGAAATTTCACTTCCATACTATTAAAAAATCATCACCCTTCCTCCTCAATTTTTTTGGTATTTTTCCTTAGCTTATTTCTACCTCATCTCAACCCTTAGAGCCACCCTACCACCATCCCCTGTTTTCTTAATTCTACACCTTCCCTACCCACTATATCTAGCTAGGGTTTTATCTTGATTGAAAAAAATGATGGAGGGAGAAAATAAGATTCATAAGGGAGGCCTCCATTCCAGGTTTGAGCCAACTCAGACCCATGGCACCATTTTTAGAGCTTCGTGATCATTTTCTAGGGTTTACATTGCACACATGCACAATTTTGATTCAAAAATCAGTTTATGAAGTAATGGAGATGAATTTAACAAAAATGAAAGAGGTGTTTTTCAATAATATGCAAAAGAACAAAAAAATCCTTCATTTTATGCACATGTATTATGGTTTGAGAGAAATGATCAAAATACAATTGCTTCAAGTCATTTTCTTCACTTTTGGATAGACTTTCTTTAAATCAACTTTTCAGGAGTTTGGAGTAGGGGTTTGCAGTGCTTGATGACTCCATTTTGTATCATACATCCTAAGCTTTATAAACATACCAATTTCAAACTAAAAATACTCTGTTAAGGCCTCCAAAATCCCTCTAAAATTAGGCACGATGCTTATGTTAAGAGTGCGCTACGCTTATGCAAAGTTTTATTGATCAAATTAAAACTTGGATTTTGAGAAAATGGGAAATTATTTTGGAAAAATGGAGGTGGTTTTTGTTAAAAACATACCAAAGAACAAAAACCTCTCTCAAGTTTGTAAAAAAATTTATGGTTAGATAGATATTGATCCATATTTAAGACCTTTTTTGTAGAAAAGTTTTTGGAAATTTTGGAAATTTGGTCATTGCAGAAGCGTGGCGAATTTTTTTCTCAGGGAACTAAAATGAAGAATGGTTTATGTATATGGATGTATTTTCACTTTTACATTCCATATCAGGTCCTGGTTTTTCATGACGCCTCTTAATTGTGGAGAAAAAACCAAAAAATTGCCTATTTTACATGTTTCTGCCAGTGATTTTGACCAGGCGCGACACCTCTGGAGTGAGGTTGGGAGAATTACGTTTTGAAGGTTTTCCCATGGGTGTTTTCTCAGTTTTTAAGGTGAATTGGAAATTAGACACATAAGGCTACTTATTCCAATCTTTATACTTGCAAATATATGTTTTACAGTGGGTCAAATTCACCTCTAAACAGGTGCGACACTTCTACTAGAGAGGTACGACATTTCTGTAAATGGCACTACGTTTCCACATTGGATTCCCATTGGACAATTTTCATGCCAGGAAAGCTCCAAAATTCGAATTTTAGCTATTCCATGAGGTGTCATTTGGGTAATTGAGTTTTTTTTGCCTCTTATGATGAGGAAACATGTAATTAAATGAAGGAGACACACACTCCTATTATTTAGCTGAATTGGAGGGAATGGTTTCTAGCTCCCCTAGATTCTAGGAAGTGACTAATCTGAAGTAATTATGATGTTTTTTGGATAGGATTTCGACCATATGAGGTGTAATGATTCTTATTTCTTATATGTAGTCCAACTCAAGCCATTTGAAGGGTTGGATAGTTGTTATTTGCAGTGGAGCTATTGTACAAGCTTTTTTTTGAATGAAATCAAAGACAATGTTGCTCACATAGTGTTGAGACTCCAATGGTATGCCTTTGAGAATTATTTCTATCTGTAATCTTATCAAGTTGAATGTTATGTTATCCTTATTTCACATATATGCTTTTGTATTTTAATATTATCAGTATATCGACAAAAATCATGCTTTCCATGCTTTGTTTTAAGAATATTTACATGAACATGTCTCTGCTCTTCCGATGAGTGAATTCATTTTAATGCTCATTATGAATCTCTCTATGTTAACCCTATACACAATGAAAATTAAGCATGTTCCTGAGCTTACCTACCTAGCCTCATCCTTGCCTCTACAATCTAACCTTTGAAATCTAGCCTAAACTCTAGACCTAGTTCCTTAATTGTCATTCCTATCCATCAAAAATTCAAAATAAACAAAACCCCAATTTACCGAACTTTAATAACTAGCCTAATATCATTATACATCCAATCATCTCACTGACTACTTAAGTGACATTGAGAGATCCCTCTCTTGTTTTGGTAGGGCTAGCTACCTAACCTTAAGATTGGTTTGTGGTTACCTTCCTTCAGTTCTATTCTTAGAATTGGGACCAGGGGGAGTGATAACAAAGTCAAGGAATCATGAAACAATACAATGCTTAATCTCTCATGAGATTCTCTAACACTCTGCCAAATGTCTCACACTGATCTAGGAAAAGTTTCATAAACAAAAAGCCAATTATCAACCTTCCTTTAGCCTTGCTTGCTCACGCAATTCCTAGAGAATTAGGCCCCTATTAAATAGGAATAATTCCCTTCCTTGATTGTGCAATCCATCATGGAATCCCCATGACTTTATAGTTGCACATGGGAAATTTTCTATAAATACAACTAATAGTTAAGTTCCCTTTAACCTCTGTCTCAACTGGGTCTTCCTCATAACTGACATGCATGCAACGATTAATAGAAAATTATCAATTATCTGATTTATCACTAATTGTGAATTAAAGATAATTTAATTCACTGGACCTCTCACTAGATCATCACTCGGTTATAACTAGTTAAACTGATTTTAACCCAATTAATTGAGTTAACTGATTCACACCTACACCCCATTGATGCATCAAATGCAACTAGACCCCCAAAATATTATAATCCCTCTACATGCCTCATATTAGACCCTCAACCCGAATTTCTTGAGCTAACTCAGTGATCTTGACTTAGTTAACTGATACGAGTTTTTATGAGATGAAATTACAATTTAATTAATGGAAAAATAATTTAGACACCCCATATTCCTCACCAGTGTGCATCAAAATTTCCTCACCGATGTGCATAAAAAATCCCTCACCAGTGTGCATCAGAAATTCCCCACCAATGTGCATTTGAATTTCCTCACCAATGTGGGTACATTTTTTTTTCCTTTCTAGTTGCCAATTTAATTGTTTCTTGTTGCAAATATCAACAATATTGTTTTACAGTGACACTTGGGAAGAAAACATCTTACAATTGATGAAGGTGCTAGAAACTTTGAATATGCACCAACTATTGGAAAATATCAAGAAACATGAGTTTGCACAACAATCATTGGTGTATTAATATTATGTGATTAGTGGAGGGGAGTTCAAGATATATCTTGCCAATATGGAGGCCACCATGGAGTGTATGGTGCCTACAAATGTCTTTGAAGTAAGGAGTTTCGTTGGGGAAACAATACTTGAGGAATCATAGCTTCATTTTCATTAGTAGTTGCACCACTCCAGTCTATAACAATGAGTGGAAAGAGTTTCTAGTGGGGGAAGGGCCAACATAAGGTCTTTGAAGAATTGAAAAATAAAATCAATGAAGCACTAGTTCTTGCATTACCAAAATTGTAGCAACACTTCGAAGTGGAGATGGATACAAGTGGGTACCCCATGGGAGTGGTATTGATGCAGGGAGGAGGGCTTGCATGCTACTATTACAAAGCATTTCATGGGGAATTCCTAAACTACCATACCTATGACAAGGATTTCTATGCTCTAGTACAAGATGTCAAAAAGTGGAAACATTATTTGATGGGAAAGGAGACCATCATCCACATAGATCCTCGGTTGTTACAATACATGTAGGTCCAAAGTAAGATACAACATATTATATATGCAAGTGAATGGAATTCATATAATAGTTTCATTTATTCATCAAGTATAAGAAGGGAAACAAAACCAAGTTGGTTATATGCTTCCATGGAAACCCACATAAAAAATTACATCTTTGGGAACTCTGATGCACATGGATCCTTTCATCCACGATGTATATAGAGAGAGGAATAAACATAATATGAAGACTTAAATAAGGTGTTTCAACAATTATAAAGCGATATTCATGCAGATAATGAATACCACAATTGACCATCTTTTCCATAATGGGTTTCTCTATAGGCTGGACAAGCTATGTGTTCCTAATGTTGAACAACTAGAAATAATGAGAGAGGTCCACACCTTCATATTTGCAGATAATTTAAATTTAGGTTAGATGGAGACCAACTTATAAAGGCATGTTTACTAGCCTAGAATGCATGAATATGTGGCAAGGTTCATTAGAGGATGTATTCATTGTTGTATCAACAAGCCTAGTAACATGAAGTTGGGTCTATACCATTGTTTAACTGTAACCACTCATCCTTGGGAATACATTTACATGGAATTTGTGGGAGGTTTACCACCAACCAAGAAGGGACATGAATACATATTCATGGTAGTTGATAGGTTTAGCGAGATGTGCATTCTCATGCCTTGTAAAAATATCATCAAAGGGTGAGAAGCAACAAAATTGTTCTTTGTATAGGTTTGTGTACACTTTGGGATACTGAGGAGCCTCATTTTATCTAGGGACACCAAATTCCTTGTTTCATTTTGGACTAGATTATGGGAGAAGATGGAAACGAAGTTTAATAGGTCTACAACATTCTATTGATAGATACGTTGGAAAATAAAAGTAGTCAACAAGAATTTGGTGCAACTTTTGAGGGGTTACAATCAAAAGCATCTGAAGACCTTAGATGAAAAAATAAATATACACAACATTCTTATAACAAAGCAGTTCATATTTTTACTAGTAAGTCCCCATTTGCAACTTGTTTTGGATATTTTCCACCTTCATCTTTGGATGTTGTATATGGACAACAAGGAGAAGCGGGGGATGATCTCACAAGGGATGTTTAAAGAAAATATAAGTTTGTTGAGAAAATTAGGCAGATCCATTCACAAGTACATGAGACACTAAATAAGTCACAATAAAAGTACAAGGCGAAGCATGATCAACATAAAACAAAGAATTCGTTTAGAGTGGGGTAGCGAAGTATGGTTACAATTGAAAAAGGAGATATTGTAGGGTCATGATAAGAAGATCAATGTTGTGTGATATGGTATTTTTGAGATATGGGAAATATGCGGGACATAATTCCTACTAACTCAATCTACTCCCATACATGAACATTGACTTAGTAGCGAATGTGGAAAATATCAAACATTATGGGCCTCCCATGTTGGATCAGGAAGAGGATTAGGTCCTACCTTCCATAGAGGATCTAACTTCAAATTCCCATGCAAAGTTAACAGAGGATACAATTTTGCAGAAGAGGTATAGAACTACAAGATAGCATCAACATGACCTTTGGAAAATTGGTTTAAAGGGACAACTTCTTGGAAAGGATAAATTGTACTGTCGGGAGAAAATAGAGGAAAATTTCCCTCATCTCATTTAGTAAAATATTTTGGAACCAAAATCCTCTCAAAATGGGGAGGTATTATTTGAATTGAATCAATTTATAAATTTTCCTCCATCTTAATGCTTTCATAGTGGAAAATGTGGAGGAATTAGCTTATATGAGTAGTTTTACCATGAAACGAATTTTGGAGAATGAAAGTCTGAAACCCTCTAGGGCTATGTTGAGGGCTTAGATGATAGTATTTTGGGGTAAAAATTTATTGCTCAAGAACTAGACCCAGAATGTTATTCTATACTTGGAGACATTTCAAATGATGCAAGAATCATGTCAATAAGAGTTCATATGAAAAATTTATTCCTCTTGGAAGTTGACTTGTAATTCTCCCTCCCATCCCCTTAAACCTTCTCGGGTCGTGAGAGCTGTTAATTTTTAATTAAACCCACCTTCATAGTTCGTTATGAATACGGGGTTACAAAAAACATCTTTCTTCAAAGCTTGTAGAATTAACTTATGATATTACCATTGTTTTATCTTATCGAGAAATTTTTAGCGATATAAATTTTATCTAAAGATGACTCCTCGATCAAAAGTTATGCTCATTTGAAGTTTGTAAAACTAGATTGTGCAACATTAGCAATGTACTGCCATGTGGAGTCCACACGTGACCCACATAAACCTACCATGTCATCCTTTATAGTCCCGCACCTCTGATGATTTCTATGTGGCATCCATGTAGACATCCTCTAATCCTATGGGTGCTCACCATGTAGACTTAGGGTCGTGGGTTCCACCAACCTCACCCCAATGCATTTTTCTACTTTACTTCCTTATTGAGACGAGAGGCTCATTCTACATCCCAATATGAGGGTGATCTGTAAGTATGTCCATGCTCAACTTGGAGTTGACACATGTCCCTCTTAAAATAAAAATAAAATAATATTTAAATAGAAAAACTATGTAAGCTATAATAGAAAAAAAAAATGAATGTGATATGCATGTTTAGTTAATTTTCCATATGACGTAATATAATTTCATGTAAAGTAATTAAAATTAATAAAAAAGTGCGAGTAAGAATTTAAACCTTATACTTTAAAAAAATATTTCAACACTAGATGTAAATAAACTATTTGAAGATCTATGTTAACTAATTTACGTCAATATCAATTTCATATATATCTATGTATAGAAAAAAAGTGTTAAAATAAAATATTTTAATATTGTATATAATAAAATATTCAAAGTGGGTTATCAATAAAATATTTTAATAAACTTAAAAATATACCAATAACAAAAAATACCATTTTAATGTGTGCGGATGCCTTAATGCACATGTTATGTAAAATATTTTAATATAAAATATGTATCTATTATAGATTTTACTAAAATAATTATGTATATATCATATAAAGCTATTGAAAAAAATAAGTTTTTATGGTTAAAATGTTTGAAGTGGTCTCAACATTTTAGAGTTTGGTCATTTTTTAAGTATATGTTTTTTAATCGAAATCCTACCGAGATTTTGACTTAAAAAATTAAGTTATGTAGTCTAAATAACATTCAAAAATACAATTTAAACAATTCAAATTGATCATGTTATAGTCGTGCTTAAGATGGATCTATATTGGTTCTACAACATAGTATGGGGGTGATGTGTAAGTATGTTCGGAGTTGATATGCGTCCCTCTTAAAATAGAAATAATATTATCTAAATAGAAAAACTATGTAGGCTATAATAGAAAACAAAAATGAATACACTATGCATGTTTAGTTAGTTGTCCATGTGACATCTTATATTTCCATGTAAAGTAGTTAAAAGTAAAAAAAATTGTAAGAATTTAAACCTTGTACTTTTCAAAAATATTTCAACACGATATTTAAATAAACTATTTGAAGATCTATGTTAACAAATTTGTGTCAATATCAATTTCATATATATCTATGTATAGAAAAAAAATGTTTAGATTTTTTTTTGATGTTTTATATAATAAAATATTGGATGTGGGTTATCAATAAATATTTTAATAAAATTTAAAATCTATTAATAAAAAAAACCATTTTTATGTGGGTCGATGTTTCGATGCACATGTTATGTAAACTAATTTAATATCACACACACACACACACACACATATTGAAAAAAAACTTTTTTATGGTTAAATGTTTGAATTTGTCTAGCATTTTACAATTTGGTCCATTTTTACTTATATGTTGTTTATCAAAATACAACTAAGATTTGTTGGAATTACAAGTTTAAGTTATGTATTCTAAATAAAATTCAAAAATGCAATTTAAACAATGAAAAATTACACGTTTATGAAGAAATTTGATCCCTCTCTTCTCATGTTAGAGCCATGCTTAAGATGGATCTATACAAGCAGCAAATCCACCTAGCCACGTTATACCAACACCGAGTATGTTTTTGTGCCCACATTTCTACAATAAACATAGCAAATAACCCATACGATAAAGATAATAGTGGGTCCCTTTCGCCCATATGACATCTTGGACTAGGCTCCATCGAATAACCCACAAGCTAGTTAAATTTGAGAGCCCACTAGTCGCAAGCCACACACATGTCATCCTAGCACATGCTCCATCCAACAACCTCTAGGCCAATTTACTTTGATACCATGTTGGTTGTAGGCCATGCATACATCATCTCTGCCCCGAATCCATCCAACAATCCATAGACTAGTTTATTTTGAGATCCCACAAGCCACAAACCACACACACATCATCCAAGCCTTGGCTCCATCCAACAACCTGCATACCAATTTACCTTCAGAGTTTGTTGGTCGTAGGCCACACACATGTCATCTTGGGCTTGTGTCCCTCCCATTGCGCCTATTTCTAACTAAACAGAGCCCAATGACACACAAAACACATCAAATTTCCTTGTACTAACAATCAGTAACAGGAGGGGGCTACCCAAAATCCAGTTCTTTGAGAGTCTTGCACAAGGGCTTGAGGTTGAGAGGCCACTAATAATGAACGATTAACACCAACGAGGTAAAGTACCTATAAACATTGGAAAACGATAGTTTTGATATGAGAAAGGGGGCAAGAACCTAATGCCAATTCACACAACACTCATAACTTAGCAAGGGAAATACATCATTTTACTTAAACCATGCTGGTCTATCTTTAAACTCATTCAAGAAACCATGCTTAATCATGTAGCTAAATTTGTACCTTATACAAATAAAAACTACACAAAGTTCTATGAAACCACCATAACCATGAGAACATATAAATAAGCATTCATCATAAGCATACAAGAATATCAACATTCCTCCATGAATAATATTAACCCACACAGTTTCATAACACATATTAGACATTATTAATTATCCATGGCACAAGTATATACACAAGTAAATACAATTATATGATAAACTTGAATGGATGACTACTGAGAGGGACTTCAACTCTCCACCCAACCATAGCCCAGATACACTGCAGTATTTCTTGTAGATTACCACCCCTAAGTTAGATTCAAAGTCTGAGGAGTTAACTGCTCAAGGGAATTTCACACCGTTATCAAGTCAACCAGATAAGAGAGGGAGTTCATTGTCTAGGTGTTTTATTAACTACCTCATGTAGTAAGCACCATAGTGACTCCTTTTCCTCTCTAACATCAATCACAGGGATTCATCCAAGGCTCAATGAAGTTTTTCTCATTCCACGAGAATGATCTCACTCTAAGGGAGGTTTATCAACTGGATTTTCAAGGCAAGCATTGCAAGAGTTTAGATCCAACTATCCAAGTGGTTTATTAGTTTATTTGGAAAGCACTTGAGTGATTTATTATCCTCCAAGGAAATCACTTAGCGATTTATCAACCCTTTTCAACAAGCACTCGAGTGTCTCATATTGCCAAGTGGTTTATCATCCTTCCAACAAGAAACCAAATGGTTTATAAAACCATTCAAAAATATATAAGTATATTTTAATCTCTCTAGTAAGCACTTATAGGTTTATTAGCTTACTCAGCAAGCACTATGTAAGTCATTGTCTCCACCCATTCTTCATTGGCCCATATAACACCGACATACAACCACTGGTCACACTGAATTTGTAGGGAACAACATCCTCACATGGGTCTTTTGATCAAAGCTACTTCTTCTCCATATGTAGCACTCTAATGCTCCTTCTCCTTCATTGTATTATCTGCAATTTCCCATTGCTCTATGTGCTTTGCATACACTATTATCTCTCTTTTTCTTACTTGCCTAGTTCTTTTGTATGCCTTCCCCTTGCTCTTCTCTACCCTTGCATGTTTAATTTCCCAACACATCCCATGAGACATGGAGTGTCATGGGCCTCATCCTTTACTCAAATGGTCCACACTTCCCTTCCCTTCATGCAGTGCAAACTACTTAATCTGCCAGAGAGATAGGTAGGGAAATAAATGAAGTGGGTATGGTTTTGGGTAATCACTTGCATAAGAAAATCCTCCTCCTTAGATCTCTGAATATTTGTCCACTCATCCCACTCAACCATATTTGTATTTTCATATTTAATTACATGAAAAAATTCACATAGTGATATTTACATTAAGGCTAGTAGAAAGGGTTGTTACAGACACTGCCCCCTTAATGGAATATCGTCCTCGGTGTTCTATAAACATAACACTAGATACAACCGTGAGATTTATATATACATATCTTACATTTATTTACACAATAAACATAAATGGGTAAGATATCCTCATATGATCAACAATTTCTTAGGTGTCTTCATCTCGTCCAAAGTGATTCCATTGCACCTTGAGATGTTTTATTACTCGATTTCAGAGTGCGATATGCCTCCAGTTTAGAATGTATTGTGGTTTTGGTTGAAATTTTCTCGTGGATTCCACTTGTATCACAAACTAATCAACAATATGATTAACATCATGTATATATATTTTTAAGCAAAGAAATGTGGAAAACATCATGCACATTCAATGTGGGCAGAAATGCCAATCAATAAGACACTAACCTCACTCTTTGCAAAATCTGAAATGGTCCACAAAACCTTGGTGCCTTCTTAGCATAAGATCTTATTTTCAAAAAAATACTTATTGATCTAATGCGGATATACACATTCTCTCCCACTTGTAATTCCTTGTGCATTCTCTGCTAATATACATAACTATTTTTCTTGTCTTGGTTTGCTTTTAATTTTGCCTAATTGTAATTACTTCCTCTTAATTTGCTTCAACATATTAGGTCCAAGAATCACCATACTCAGTGGATCATTTAAATAAATGGGTGTGTTATATAGAGCCTCAAAGGACTCATCTTCAATGACTCAATATTGATTGTTATAGGAAAATTCAACTAAAGGTAGGAACTCTTCACACCTCTTTGGTTGATGAATCACATATATTATTAACATGTCTTTATAAATTTATTTAATATTTCAGTTTTCCACCTGTTTATGGATGATACACTATGCTAAATGCTAACTTTATACCAAAACATGCAAGCAATACTTTCCAAAACTTTGAAGTGAATTTGGCATCCTGATCCAAAATGATTTTCTTGGGTATGCCGTGCAATCTAAATATTTATTTCATGAAAATATGAGAAATATAATTTGCCTTGTGGGTGGAATTGATGGTTATGAAATGAGTCGTATTGCTTAACTTGTCCACTACCACCATTATAACATCATGTTGTTTATATGTATTTAGAAGTCTTGTGATGAAGTCCATAAATATGAATTCCTACTTCCACTCAAGAATTAGAATTAGCTGTGGTGCCGGGGTACCTCACATAACCCACATTCTTACTTTCTCTGTGCATATAAATTTCATTCCCAAAATTCCCCCCCAAGCAAATCCACAATCTGGGAAAACTCTCATTGTTCTAATCTCTTGAACTGACAATTTAAATAAAATAGTCTGGGAGCTTTAATATCTCAAATATATGAGATTTGAGATATTAAATTAATACTTTTATGGCTATAAGCCCAAACAACCCGAATTTCAAATCTCAGTGTGGGAGCTTATATCTTAAAGCACACATAGCAACGTGTCATCTATTCCCTACCAAAACCAATTACAATAGCGTGCGGGCTAATTCCCCCAAAGGTTATAAAAACCCCTGATGCATACATATGCGCCTTTTCTTTTTAAAACCTACCAAGCTTGCATTGGTTGAGGAACACCAACATATATATATATATATATATATATATATATATATATATATATATATATATATATGTATGTATGTATGTATGTCAAACCTTAATAAAGGATCAACGCCAACCAATAATATTATATTGACATTCTCCAAGTCAAGGGCTATAAACATTAATATAAACCCCGATCCCAATTAACATTGAATCTCAACTGTTAACACCATATATCCGGGCCCCACAACCTCACTAACATACCTTTGCATTAAATTTCAAAGGGATCTGATGGTCCATAAGCCATCGCGCTCCAAAGCCCAGATGAACGCCCATCGACGAATATCGTGTTAATAACAAGCACAAGGTTTAATCCTCCAATTTTACGCAATGTAAATGGTATTGCAAAACCTCTCCTCGCCACGTGTGGAATGGAGACCCATATCATGTTCTTTCCTTAAATACCACTTACTGCCCTTTTTGCTGCGCGATACTGCTGGTTTTTGGACTCAAGCTGCCTTTACTATTCAACGCCTTCGTGGTTCCGTCTTTCTTCATCGTTTGAGGTTCCGCTGCATTATAAATCAATATTCCTCGCTCCTGGTATACACATAGCCTATCTACCAACATCGCTTCTTTAACACAACCAAAGTTAAACCATCCCTTGTTCAATAGACCTCATCTATCTATCCCAAAAACTGACACACGGGGTTCGATTCATGGTTTCGCACTGAGTTTCTTCAATTTCTTACCTAGGATTCAATCGGCCCAAGTACACACAATTTAGAACAGGTTCCTTCAATTTCCTACAGAGAATCACTACGCCACCACTAAGAAGCCTCATCCATATATGGCTCACGGGGGTTAAGCCATTCTCACTCAGGTGCGAAATCCACCAATGCTCATAAGTCCTGAGCCATTAACTCATGCTCCACAGAGAATTCAAACAGTCTATGTACACATAATCCAATCACAGGGTTTCATCTTTGCCACAGGAATTCAATTATCCTTCATCAAGAGCACATACATATATTCACATCGACTTAAATCAACAAATGCACAGATAGTACTGAAACCAATTCTTCCATAGCATATGCATGAGGTTGCTTACAACAACTCCCTTACACAACCCAGATCTTCAATTTGTCGGCCTCCTATTCTCCTACTTTGCCTCTCCGGCTCTCTAGCTCTATGCAAGCCCATGCAGGACTGCCTATTATGCCTTTTAGGCTTATTTTTATACAGAAACTACTAAAGAATCGATTCAGATTCTTCAGTGACTCAACAAAACTTTTGAACTCCTATAGTTCTAAATTTAGCCTAACTCCTAGATAACATAACTGACTCTTCACACTCCAACTAACCAACTTCTCCTGTCCTCTAATCATTCGAGGGCAGTTACAATTCCCTCTACATTTTATTAAAATCACTCAAATATGAAAATTTACATAGGAAATTGAAAACATAAACCCCCCTATGTCTATTTATATACAAATTATCTTCTTGAGCCTAATGCCCCTGCATCAGGCTGTAAAAATACTATTGGGTGCCTATATTCTACTTTAACTTGTTGAAATTATAGGCACTGGAAATATAATCAACAACTTAACTGTAAATGTCTGGCCAATAATACATTTTATTCATGGTTGTTATCATTTTATGATAACCCAAATGACTTGAATAATTTTTTTGGTGAAATTCATTCATGATGATATTCTTCAAGTCTCACCCATGCAAGGCACATACCATCTACCTTGAATTTCAATATAACATCATTAGTGAGTGATAGATCCTTGCTCAATGATCCTTTCGACTCTTGCTACAAACTTTCCTTCATATGTTGATAATTCTCATCCTAAAATAATGCCTCTTTGATCCTCTCTTTGATATCAACTTCACAAATGCTTATGGATTTCACATGAGTCACTTGCATATATATACTAATTGCATATTCTACTTTTTTTCTTTGCCTTTAATATACTTTAGTTCAAAATTTAAGTCACTAATCAAGTCTAGTCATCTAGCTTGTATTTCATTCAATTTGGGTTGGTCAAACAAATATCTCAACCCTCCATGTTTTTGACATTAAAACAATTTTTTTTTCGAGCAAGTAGTGTCTCCACATTTTCAATACATGCACTATTGTTGCTAGCTCCAAGTCATGAGTGACATAATTCCTCTCATGTTCATTTAATTTTCCCAATTCATAACAAACCATATGTTCTTACATTAGGACTCCACTGATTCCTTCCTTGCAAGAATATATGCAATCCACATAATATTTTTCCGGATCAAGTATTATCGATATTGGTGCATGTGTTAGTAGGTGTTTCAATTGGTCAGAATTGGTTGTGCACTCTGACGTCCATCAAAATTTAAGTCCTTTCCTCTGTAATTTTTTTATCAGATGTCCAAACTTTGGAAAAATTTGAATGAAACTCTAGTAATATTTGGCCAACCCCATGAAGAATCTAACTTTTGTAACATTATGAGGAGTAGGCCACTCCATGACGACCTTTATCTTCTCTAGATCTACTACCACTCCTTCCTTGGATATGATATGTCCCAAGTATTGAACTTGTGATTGGAAAAAATCACATTTGTTGAGTTAGGCATAGAGCTTTTTCACTCTCAGCAATTGCAACACTGGTCTAAAATGTTCTTCACACTCTTTTTTGGTCTTAGAGTAAAATAAGATGTCATCTATGAATAACAACACAAAATTTTCCAAATATGGACTAATGACATTTTTCATCAGACACATAAATGTGGTTGAGCATTTGTGAGCCCAAATGGCACCGCCACAAAATCATAATGTCCATACATGGTTTTGAAAGTTGTATTGTGGGTATCTTCATCTTTAATACAAAATTGATGGTACTTAGACATCAAATCTATTTTTTAGAATATCACATCCTCTCTTAGTTGTTTGAATAACTTGTCAATTCTAAGTAGAGTATACTTGTTCTTTACAATGGCTTTATTTTTTTTCCTGTAGTCAATGCACAACAAAATTGTGCCATTCTTTTTATTCACAAATAATGTCGAGGCTCTCTAGGGCATCACACTAGGTCTAATATACCCCTTGTAGAATATTTATTTTAGCTGTAAATTTAGTTCCACTAGCTCCAACATGCTCATGTGATATGGGGCATTTGAAATTGGCATTGATCCTAGAAATAATTCAATTGAGAAATAAATTTATCTTCTTGGAGGAACTCCTAGTATTTCCTCAGGAAATACATCGTTGAACTATCTTAATATTGAATGCTCTTACATTTTGTCCCAATAATTTTATGATTTGTTGGGCATCTGTACCACATATAAAGCACATCCATTTTAGTTACATATTTTCATTTTTAGTGTTAATATCTACTTGAAAGTCATTGAATTTCTTATCCCTTTCAACATCATTCTTTTTCCTTCATTGCTGAGACATTCTAACGACTTGTTATAGAAGTTGATTTTTGTCTGTGGGCTGCGAGCTATTCCACGCGGACTAGAATGTCATATGAACCTAATGACAATAGGTTCCAATTAAAAAACATGGGCATGAAATTGATCACTACTGCGAATGATTCCACCATGTTTTCAACTCACCTTTTGGTTCCTATTTCTAATTGAACCAACCACAATTTTTCATGGGATTTCTTCTACAATGTGAAATTTTTAGTTACCTTTGAACTAACATAACTAAAACTAGAGCTTGTTTTAATCAAAGTTGAAACAATTTGGTTAAAAACCATACCTTCCATCTCGATCACTAAATATTGATGAACAAATTTCCTATTGTTGAATGTGAAATAGATTCGTGGCATGTTCCAAGCCACATTATTCACTATCTTTGCTTCCTGCACATTGTACAACCTTGGGCCATTTTGTTGTTGTTGAGGACAATATTTTCGCATGTCATTTTATTTATATGTCCAACACTATATGGGTCATCTTTTAAACCCCTTTATCTCCTCTCTTTTTGGATTAGAGGGTATAACTCTACTAGTAATAGTGTATTTTTTCTGAATCTCACCCTTGAAAGGAGTGGTGAATTTCACATTCCTTTCCCATAGATGATGTCTTGGAGATTTTTTCCCTTTTCCTTTAAAGCCGGGCCTATCTTTTGTTTTCCAGTCAACTCAAAATCAAATTCTGATTTATATCTTTATCCGTTCGAATAATAGAATGATTTAACCATTCTCTTTGAATTTTTTTCCAACTTGATACTATTTCCATCGGAGAATTCATTCAATCCATTAGTTAGATTCTATTACTCGAACCGATTCCATAGTAAAATACATCTATTTCATGGATCTTGAAACAGCAAGAGGAGGAGCAAGAGGAAGATCCCCAACAACAAGAAGAGGTAGAGCAAGAGCCCAAGCAAGAAGAAGAAGCGTAGCAAGAGTGAAAGCCCCAGAAAGAAGAGATATTTTTTATGCTTGGAACTTTCATAGTAGCACTTCATCTTCCAGATGGTGTCCTCTAATGTATTTGAGGTAACTCTGAATCTTTAATTTCTCATCCTTGATATAAGGCACATACCTTGATAGCTCCAAGAATCTATTAGTGTACTCATTGGTTGTAAGTTTCCCCAATTTGTGCTCATGAAATTCTTTATCCTTGTCGTCATAGTACCTTTCAAACATGTACTTATCCTAGAAATATATCTCAAGTCTTCTCTAGGATAACTCTTTCTCTCTAATGTCTTTGACATTTCTCATGTATTCCCACTAGATATCAGCTTTGCCTTTCAAGCTAAAAATGGATACTATTGCCTTCATATTCTTAGATTAATCATGTACTATGAAGTATTTTTTCATTCCCAATTACCATGCTTTTTCCTCTTAGACCTTCTTAACCTCTCCATAAAAGGTAGGAGGTTTTTCCTTATTAAATTTTTTCGGCATTAAGTTTTTCTCATTCCTCCTTTGTTGTTGGCGTCTCTTAGTTGAAACAATAGACAATTTCTCATGACTACAATTATTCTCTCTAGAGTACCCAATGGAGTTCTTCCTCTCACTGTATCTTCACTTTATTTCCTAAGCCTCTTCTTATATTTTCTACCTTTTATGCCATTAAATTCCAATTCATGCTTCGAAAGTCTATATGGGATTTGCTTGGATTTATTTTTTCCTAGGTAGATGGAACCTAGCTCATTTTCATTCTATCTTTGAAAATTTGATAGGATCTATAATATCCATGCATTTAATTCTGCTTAATTCTCTTGAGCTCTGAAAATATTTTTATTTTCAGCCTTACAACTTCTCAACTCAACCCTTAAACTTCAAAGGTATCCATCCAAATAGGGGAGGCTTCCTCTCTCCTTTTCCTAACTAAGTCTTCTTCCTGACAATATTGGGATTTATCTGTGCTATAATGCACCATTATGTTGTTCATTCCTTGATTTCCATATTGTTCCTTGGTGTCTTCTTATGTGTTGTCATATACACATGTATTTTAGTTAAATCAAATAGATGTAGACATATGTATTCATCACCTTGGAATGGTTTCAATAAACATGTTGATATGAAACTAGATGAAATATCCAATATCAGGTTAGTATTCCAATTAGAAAGCAAAATAATATACAAACAATTTATCATGGCAACATTCACAACAATTAACATTCATAAATCAACACACATATGCATACACAATTGATTATCAATTTGAATGTTATTATTTATAATTCATAATGGAATTCCTAACACTATTTTTCTAGGACCATTTAGACCAAATGATGAACCTCGGTGCTTTGATACCACTTTGCAATGCTCCATCCTATCCCCTTAAACCTTCTCAGGCTATGGGAGGTATTAATTTTCAAATAACTCAACCTCCATGGTCTATCACAAAGAAGGGGTTACAACAATTTTCTTTCTTTGAAGCTTGTGGAACTAACTTATAATATTACCATCGTATTCAACTCGTCGAGATATTTCCAGTGATATGAATTTTATCTAAATCCAACTATCGGATCATAAGTTATTCCTATTTGAAGTTTGGCCAACTAGATTGTGCCACATCAGCATGGTACAACCACATGGTATCCACAAGTGACCCACATAGACCTTCCATGTCATCTCTGATAATTCCACACTTCTCATGGCTCCTACGTGGTAGCCACATAAACATCCTCTAATCTATAGGTGCTAACTACGTGGCTTTAGGGTCGTGTGCTTCACCAACCTAACCTCAATGTGTTTTTTTACTATAATCCATTATAGAAGATCCACCTAGCCACATCAAACCAAGCCTGACTCTATTTTTTTTCCCACATTGCTAAATAAATAGATCTAGTAACTCAAAAGCTAGATAACGCAGTGGGTCCCTTCCATGCATATGTCATCCCAAACCTGGCTCCATCCAACAAATGATAGGTCAATTTACTTTGAGATCCCAATTACTGCAGGTCGTACACATGCCATCCCATCCTAGGCTCCATCCAACAACTTGAAGTCCATTTTACTTAGAAAGCATGCTAATTGCAGTCCACACAAACATCATCCCTACCCTGGTTCCATCCAACAACTTGCAAGCCAGTTTACTTTGTGAGTCGGCTGGCCGCAAGTCGTGGTCACATCATCCTACACCCAACTCAATCCAACAACTCACAAGCTAGTTTACTTTGAGAGTCTGTTTCCCATAGGCAACACCCACACCATCTAGGCCCCAAATTCATCCCATCATGCCTATTACTAACTAAACAGAGCCCAGTGACATGAAAAACACATCAAATTTCCCTTTACCAACAATTAATAACACGAGCGAAACTACCCAACCTCCATTTCTGTAAGAATCTAGCACAAGGACTCGAGGTTGAGAGGCCGTTATGTTGAAAATTTAACAACAATGAGGTCAAGTACTTATAAAAACTAGAAAAATATAGTTTTGAGACAAGAAAGAGGGAAATAACCAAATGCCAATTCACACAACACTTATAACTTAGTAAGAGAAATACATCAGTTTACTCAAACCATATCAGTCTATTGTTAAACTCCTTCAGGCGACCATGCTTATTCATGTAGCTAACTCTGTAGTTTATAACAACGACAATAACAAATTTTTTTATGAAATTAACATAATCATACGAACGTATAAGCAAGCATTCATCATAATAATGCAAGAATATAAACATTCATCCATGGATAATATTAATCCACACACTTTCATATCACTTATTTTTCATTATTAATCATCCATGTCACAAGTATATACATGAGGAAATACAATTATTTGATTATCTTGAATGGTTAGTAATTGAGGGAGGGAATTCAACTCTCCACCTAACCATATGAAAACTATATGGAGTCTTTCTTGCAGCTGACCACTCCCCAATGGATTCAGAGTCTGAAGAGTTAACTACTCAAGGGGATTTCACACTGATATTACGTCAACTAGACAAGAGAGGGAGAGGAATGTCAAAGCGGTTTATCAACTTCCTCACACAGTAAGCACTACAATACTCTTCTGCCTCTATAACATCAATCACAAGGATTCATTGAAGGCTCAATGAATGTTTTCTCATTCTAGGAGAATGATATCACTCTAAGGGTGGTTTATTAACTATATTTTCAAGGCAAGCATTGCAAGATTCCAGAGCCCACTATCTAGGTGGTTTATCAACTTACTCGACAAGAACTTAAGTGGTTTATCAACATTAAGGGAAGTCACTTCATGGTTTATCTACCCTTTTTAGAAAGCACCTGAGTGTCTCAACCTTCCAAGTGGTTTATCAACGTTCAAACAAGCACCCCAATGGTTTATCAACCCATTCAACAAGTTATAAGTTGTTTATCATCTCGTTGGAAAGCACTTAGATGTATAACAACTTACTCAAAAAGCACGAAGTGAGTCATTGTCTCCACTGAGTCTTCACTGGTCCATCCAACATCGACATAAAAACACTGGCCACAAACATAATTTATAGGAACAATGTCCCCACATGGATTTTTCTTGTAGCTACTTATTATCCAAATGTAGCACTCCAATCCTCCTTCTTCTCCATTGTCTTCTTTGTGATCTCCCGTTTCTATGTTTTCTCCACATACAATGTTGTCTCTCTTTCACTTAATCATCTACTTATTTTTTCCTCCTTTCTCTTCATTGCCCCTTATTGTTGAATTTCCCAACACATCCCATGAGATAGGAAGTGGCATGGGCCTCATCCTCTACTTAGACGACCGATACTTCCCTTCCTTGCCTGCTATGTAGAGTACTTAATCTATCAGGTTGATATCTAGAGAAATAAATGAAGTCGGTGTGGTTTTGGATAATCACTTATGCAAGAAAATACTCCTCCTTAGATATCTGAATCCAAGTCCACTCCTCCAACTCAACCATATTTCTATTTTTACGTTTACTTACATGAAAAAATTCACACAGTGATATTTACATGATAGGTAGCAATAAGGGTTGTTACATGACCTATCATGTTTAATCACCACAGTTTGAGAGGATTTCATGTCAACCCCTGTTTCTCATGCAAAAGGGGCTATCTAGGCGGGGAATATGAAGAAGACTCTAGAAGGGTCAAATTTGTAACTCTAGTTGAGAGTTGAGTCAAACTTGACCCCTAGTTGGCTATAAAGCTATGTTATAACTGGGCAACTAGGAGAAAAATGGGTTCCAATCATTTTGATTGTCTCTTGTTCCATATTAGGGTAGAGCAACAAGGGGTGGGAGTTAGAGAGCATAAAAAAGGATATTTAGTGTTTTGTAGAAACCCATTAGGTTGTAGGGCTTAGGAAAATCCATAGAGAGTGTCTTCTCTTTTCTACTTTCTTATTTCCACTCCAAAGAAAAGAGAGTGGAGTAGCCTCTCCTTTTAGCTGGGTTTCTCCCATAAGGGTTTCCTAGGACATATCTAGTTGTCATTGTGTTTGGTGTGTGATTTTATTTTATTGTTCTTTATTTTTTCCATTTTATTTATTATATGCATAGAGAAAAAACAATAATTTATAAATATGGAATCTAAGGAAATTAAACCTCATAATATAAATTTCAGCATATCTAGTTTGACGAGTTATTTAGGTGAATATCCACGACAATTTATAAATCATCACTGGCCTCTAGTTTTACCCATAATATTTAGTAATTTGTATCTTCATTTCATCTAATTGCATCATCAATCACGAATCCAAGATTAAAATCAAAGATCCTCCTTTTGGAGGGTTCTCAGTCTCTAAAAAATTAAGTTGAAAATTTAGGCATTTGACCTTTGAAAATTTATTTTGATAAAAGAATTGAAATCAATTCATGCTCACCTCCATGGGTTTTATCGAGTTCATGTTAGATAATGTTTCATAAAAAATAATGTTTGGCTCACTCGAAGTATGACTCATGTAGAATTTTCTATGTGCTTAAAGTCTACCCTAGTTAGAGTCTGTGCTAATTTCAAAGGCCACATATTCTAGAGTTTTCCATATTCTCAAAGGAAATAACATTATTTTTCCTTCTTTTTGAAGTATATTTCACTTGGAGTTTTCCTTCTTAACAAAGTATTTTTCCTTATAGCACTTCCATGGTTCCCTTAACCTCAAAAAAGTAAGAGAATGGTGCATGCAAAAATATACAATCCCCAACAAAGATAAAGTTGATAAAATGATTTTATCTATAAAAACATAAATGCTATACATTTTACAAGTTTCCTTGCCAGATCATTGTACCTCTTGTGATGGTTGTCATGTGTTCAATTCATACTTTGGTCTTACCATGTTTTTCTTGTACATCAATGTACACCAATTAGGATCCCATTGTTCTCACTACAAGTTCTTCCATGTAGATTTATCCTCCTCGAGGCTTTCCCATGCTTGCCACACTTTCCCTCATGATTCTTGTCAAAACATGTTTTCTCATTGATCCTCTTACTCTTTAGGATGAGTTGGATCCTCATACACCTCATCCTCCACATAATTACATATATTGGTTCATGATACATATTTATATTATGCCATATAATTAAAAAGTGGTTTTTCACTGACTTCCTTCCCAAAAATGTAATAACTTCCCCAATGTTGTTTAATCATTGCGACAATTCAACATTGGTAATATGTTTTCCCACATCGATACCTCTATTCTTGTGCTTCCTTCTTGGAAATATTAGCATATCATAGTACCTTGGTTTTGAGGATAAATAATGTATTATTGAATGTTGTGGTTTATGTGATGAGAATCAAGCCAAATTAGTTCATAAATCACGTAAAGGCATTATAAATATTCTTTAATGTGGAACTTAAGGTCAAATATTGAATAGAGAATGCATATAAGCCTCCATGGTGGGCTAGGGTTATGGTGTTATTTTTATGTTTTCCATTTTGTGCGTATATAATAGTAGTGAAATACAGAGTAATGTAATATCCAACAAAAAGGTTGCTTGAGAAGCAACAAGAGGACCATGATACCATAAGGGGAGAAGAAGAAAGTGGTGCATGAGTGATTTGAATTGACATTTGTTATTTGAGGCACAACCTTCCTTGCCTATCCTAAATTAGAAACATTTTTTTTATCAATATTTGACTTGTGTGGTCCTTTGGATGTTTCCCCATTCTCCTAGGGAAGTGCACACTTGAATTATCCAAACACTTGGGGGGAAACCATTGTTCACTCTCATTCATGGATCATTATTATTCCACTTCATTGGAATTGAGAGAATTCCTCTCCCATTTGATGTTTCCTTGTTAATAAAGGAGCTTGGATGAAACCATCAATTATTATTCATGCAAATGGTGAGAGGACCCCATGAAATTTTGGTTGGTTATGAAATTTAGAAATTCATTATTGATAATAGGAAGAGGAAATGTGATGATTTTGAGGATAAAACTATGGATAGAATGTTCATAAAATCTGAAGCAAATTCCATTCAAACCTATAATGCTATTAGTGATGCTAATTTATAATTTAACCCAAGTATTTTCCTCTAGGTCATTTGAAGTATGAAAACAATAATATTAGACTCCTTTCTACCTGCACTAGAAGGGGTGAAGATCCCTAAAGGATTGTGTAGTATAGAAAGAAAAGAAAATCCTTGTGTTGTGAAGGAAATGAGAGTGCAATGGTGGATTAATGGATGGATGAGGCCATGGAGTGTTAAAGAGTGGTCATATTGGCTTTTCATGAGAGAAATGGGCTGTGTTGAGTGAGATGAGAGCCCTACACCAGCTTCCTTCACCCTAGTGGTATCATGGCTTGTCTTGGAGGTGAAATCGACAACTGATTCCTATGTTTGAGTAGTGAATTACTCAACAACTAGTTTCATGGAGTTTCCTTCATTTACAACTTGTTGTTTATAATGATTTCCTACTTGAATGATTTTTGTTTGTGTGAATTCATGGAATTGAATGTGTAATCAATGAATTCAAAATATGCATACTTATTTATACTACTATTTTTTGTGCTTATGAATTCAAAATGATTTTTCACAAAGGAAAAATTCGTAATTTTATTAATTGAAACAAAATTACATGTTACACTTTGCTGTAATAAACAGAGAAATCATGCTAGTAGTTGCATCTAGAGGCTAGATAAAACAAGGGAGTGAAAAATTAATTTTTTCTCCCTTTTTTCTTTTCAACCTTTCGCCATGGACCAGGTGTTGGCATCGTTGTGATAAGTGTGAGCTGATTTTAATTTATACTTGCTCCGTTGTCCTTATCCGAATCGGATGTGTCTGTGTTGTGTTGTCTTTTTTGTCCTCCACTTCCTGGTGCCTCTTGGTCCAGAGATGCTGGAGCTGTGTTTGTTGGCTCTTGCATCTCTTGTTCTTGTGTTTGAACTTCGGTTGTTGTTTGTTTGTTTTCTTTTGGAGTAGGTTCTGTCTCTACTTCTTCCATCTCCTGTTCTGGTTCATCAGAGGGAAATTGCCATCCCTTTGTAGCTTTTCCTGTCTTTTTCTTTTTTCTGTTGTCTCTTTTAGCATCTGGACAAGTGCTCTGTAAGTGCCCTGTATTTCTGCATATTCTGCATCTGAAGGAAGTGTTCTCATAATCGAGGTGCTGCGTCCATTTTTTCTGTTTGTGAGACAACAGGATGCATTATGGAAGCCCCTTGCTGAGGTCCACTTCCACACAAATGCGTGCAAAAGTGTAAACCCTTTCCTCCATGCATTGGGTATCCATTTTTATATAACTCCCAATCATGTCTCCAATGCTGCCCAATACATCTTCATTCCAGAAATGAAGTGGGAGGTTATAAAGCTGCACTCGGACCGGCATTTTGGCGACCTCCATGGTGTTTGCATCAAACTCAAGAAACCATGGAGTGATGAATAAACCAGTGGAGCCCCAGAACCACGGCCCAGAAATTTGAATGTGTTCTCTGGCATCTGAGGATAAGAATTTAACGATGAAAAATCCCTTTGAACAGAGGTGTATTTTGCATTCCATCGTCCAATTGGTGAAAATCCAATGGAAAAGCTCCATTGGTTTTGGCCAAAAGAAATTAAATCTGCATATGAGTGCTTGTGATTCAAATACAGATCTGTAGTCATCGATCTTAGGTAGTTCAATCTGCAGTTCTGGAATCTGGTTGAGATGTTCCACAATGTATGGTTTAGGGGCATTTGCTGTCTGAGTCATAGAAGCAGCATATTTGTTCTTCCCATTTAAAATATTCTTGTAGGATGTTCTTGTGGGGAACTAATTATTGTTAGAATTTGTACTTCGGGGACCCTGTGCACTGTGCTGTCCAGCAGCACCCCCTCTCAGTCGCAGATTGAGAAGGATGGTAGATGCAGGGAAAATACCATAATCTTTGAGGATGTTGGTGTCTTGTAATGAATTCCCTCCATGGATGAGGGACTGTTCCTGACTTGGGTATCCAGTTGTCTGCCCAATAATTTTCTTCAGGTCTGAGACCTGTTTGGATTCATTTACTCAAAATAATAAACTATTTCCCTTAGGAGTTTTGATAAAAATCTAAAAACGATGTGGTCTTACCCGAATATCCTTTGCATTTGTGTTGGTCATTTGCTCAGACTGTTCCAGGTTAGTCTGTAATAGTATTGCCAAGTCTGGGGCAGTAGAAAAAGTAGATTCGGAGTAGGCCGAAATCCCATTAGCAACCCCACACCAAGGAGCCGTACACAGGTCCAATAGCCCATATACAGAGCCCAACAAAAAAATTGCGGCCACAAGGTAATGTCACTGCATCTGAGGGCGTGAGTAGCACTAGGCCCCGCAAACATCAGTCGTATATTTTTCGCCCTTCTCACCAGGGCGCCGAGAGAATCTCAAATCAAATAAGGGGAAACACTCAACATCCCCGTCTGATAGTGTCCAATGCAGTAGAACAAAGCATCGATTCAGTCTGCAGGGGGCCGCCGCCAATGATACAGAGTCCTTTCCATCCATTCTGTTGGAGCAACAGATAGATAGCCGGTTCCTCTGCCTCACAGATAAGACTCCTCGGGGATCAGCGGGTAAGTCACAGTGCCCATGGACATGGTAGCACCACCAGTATGTCAAAGACCTGTAAGCGGCGGCTGCATTTTTGGTAGCCAGAAAATCTAGGGCAAAGAAATCGCTAGAGCACTCCATATTTTCGTCGCTCGGTAGGTGGGGAAATTCAAAATGATATTTATACTAGAGTTGAATTTTATCCAAATAACTAGTTAAGGTAAGAATTTAGTATGGAGTGCCGCTATGGCCAAGGAAGGCATGCCACAATTCCCTATTGGTGCATTTTCCACATTCTTCCCCATCATCTTGGATATCTATTTATTATTTGGGTTACCTTTTTATCCTTGCGGTGAAACTCGAGATGGAATTTCAAATACTTCACATTCAAATGGCCCACCATCTTGTAATGTATGAGATAAATTTTGACATTGATCGAGGAAAGTGACTTTAATTTCTTGGATAACTTTGGATTTAATATTGTATTTCCTCCTCTCTTTTAACTAAACTAAAGACGTGGCTCTACAGACTCCTTTGTTCTTAAAACATTTTCATTCTTGGATGAAGAGTTAATTCTTCCAACATAGCCTCAATAAGCCTCAACATGGGTGTACCCAATCCATAGAAATAACATCAACAAAAAAACCAACATTGATATTCCTTAAGCTCTCTTTGTTTAAGATGACACTAACAACAAAGTAATTCTTCTTTGCATACCCTTTGGGCCCGCTTTCCTTGTGCTCAATTTCTTGTTTTCTTAGACCACTTATTCTTGAGGCATGATAAGGTCTTTTAGACACTTTATTGTTGCCTTTTTCTGATATTTCATATCGGTAAAGGCCCTTGATATTTTCTCCTTTTTCATTTTTAATTATTTTTTGGGTAGTATCTCTCTTGTAAGAAATTAAATCACTCATAAAACACATAAAAACACTAGAGACATAGAACTGGAGGAAAATGGCTGAGAGCCTTACAACATTCCTCACATATTCTTCATTAATAAAATAATGTTATAATACAAATAAATAGATGAGGAAGTTGTCTCAAGATAGTGCGTATATCTTGGAAAACTTGGTTGAGAAAATAGCTCAACCACACACTAATCTAGGAGCTAAGTTAGGTAGGCCTAAACTAACTCCAATTTAAGCATAAAATCCTAATTTTCAAAATTTAATTAATTTAATTAACTTTGGATTTATAATTGTTTATGAGAGAGAGGCTAACATTCCCCCCCTCAATGATAAATCCAAAATAAGAATGAGGAACCATCTTCCAAATTCTCATGCTGAAATTGTTGATCCTCAAAAACACTGCCTGAAAAAATGCCAAAGCTGGATGCCAAAAAAACTGCAATCTGAGGAGACCATGAGTCAGATGCATGTCTGATTCATCTCTGAATTTCTCTTGACAAATTCATCACATGCCAAGCTGCAAAAAGATCCATCTATCCTTTGCTTGAAATCAACATCCTTTTTCCACTAACAAAATTTTGAAGACGCCCACTGGCGAATTTGATTTTCCACTGAAAAAATGTTGAAGACGCCCACTCGCGAATTTGATGATGATGATAGACCACTATCTTATGACGTTTATGATGTCAAAAAACAACTCACTGTTGATTTTGTTGATGCTATCGGAAAATGCTCATTGTTGATGCCTAATGGCTTCTTGGATGTTTGAACGCCCACTAGTTGTTGAAGATGCCCACTGGCTGCTGAAGATGCCCATTGGATGCTTTTGCTGATGTTGTCGAAACTTTTAGTCTGAAAAACACCTTCAATTTCATTATCATTTCCCCCCCTTTGTCAACTGAAAGGAGAGACAATCCTCTGCAAATGATTTCTAAAATCCCCCCTTCAGGTGTAGGAGTGTTGCACTGGTGTACTCCCTTGTTTAACTACATGAGAGTACCATATTATTTTTATTGTCAGCTGCAATAGGTGTGATTGAATTCGGTTGTAGAAATTATAAAATCTTTTGACTGTTGACGACCATTCCCAAGGATCAATCCAGGCGTAATTTCTCTTCAATCTAGCTGGTTGGTTTTGGTTGTAGCATTTCTCTGATGAATGATTATGATCTTCACAATGGCGATAAGGATGGAGATCAAAACAATGATCTTCCATATGACCTGTTCTTTGACAATGTAAACATTTTGGTTTGACTACAACTTTGGTTTGCATGCATGTCGATTTGTCTGCAACTTTTATAGAATTTTTTGATGTGATTTGTTCAAGAAAGCATGCACTGACAAACTTGATGAGCTTTGAATAATCTGGGATATGTAAGTTGTCTTCATCTTTGAAATATCCTAATCCTCGTCGATTTCTGTTACTTTGGATTTTTTCCCATGGCTTGATGTTCAGCTTGGAAAAAATTGAACTTAAACAACTTCGACACTTGAAGATGTTTGGATGAATGGCTTATCATATTTATCTATATTGTTCAAAGAATTGGGAGCATCACTCTTCTCTAGCAACTCATTTATTTGTAGTTGCGACTCCATTTGAAGGTACTCAGTCGTTTCATTTGTCGGTTGTAGTTGCCTTGAAATATCAGCAAGAGTTGCTTTGCTGATTTGCACCATGTCTTCAGCACTTGATAGGATCAAATTGTAAATAACTTGTAACAGCTGGATGTGTTTCGCCATGTGAACTCACTCGCTTGAATTCAGGCTCGCTTATCTTTAACTTTCTCACTTGATTTGAACTTGTTGGATTAAATTCACTTGCTTGATTTGAATGACATGCTCGCTTGCTTTGGAATTTGCTTGATCTCTTACTTGGAAAACATGTTTTGCTTGTTTCACACTCACTGTAACTCACGCTCGCTTGCTGTAGATTTCAACTTGCTTGATTGTTGTTTTAATATTACATTTACTTGCATTAGAGTTGAACTTGAGCCCTTGCTTTGATTATTGCTACAATGAACTTCACTATGGCTCGCTTGATTGTGCTTATTGAAAACAAAGGGTGTCGAACACTGTCGAAAATGCACCCAAAAGACAAATGACAAGTTCAAAAAATATGACTCAATTGAATTAATTGTCTTAGTTTGATCACATTACCAATTCAAACTGGGGTGTTGGTTTCAAACGATAATTCACCCGTACAATTCAACTCAGTTACAAAACTGTTTATCTGCAAGTGATACAAAAAGTGTTGTTGATGTCGTCTTGTCTTGGAATGCTTGATGTGGAATGTGGTTGTATAATACCTCTTTATAAACTTGATGATGTGTTGCACAAATGCATGTGATTGTTTGTGCTAGTGTACTTGACCTTGAATACATGATCTTGATTACTTGTGTACTTATGCTTGCTTATGTGCATGCATATGTTTAATTTGTTGTGTACCATGTTACAAAGAGAGTGTCCAAAAAATAGACACAAGTAATGTACACACATTCACTACACACGGTGTACCTAAGATCCCCTTATTAAATTTCGAGCAGATCTAGGACATAATCACCACAAAAAATGTGATTTTATTAAGTATTGAGTACATAAGCAATATTCACCTTCAAGTAATCAAAATTCCAAGCTGGAAACCCTTAGATGCAACTCGTCTTCAAAAACTGAATTGAATGTAGACTTACTCAACCTCCTAGAAGTAAAAACTTTACTTCAAAAATTCACCTTATCACAACATGAATTACAATCTTCACCCTTATAACTCCCAAAAATAAAAACTTCTTTTCCTATCCAATGTAGTTTTCTTCCACATACTTGATGGCTTAGAAGTGACTATACTCCAATAGAAAATATAACCCCATTATTACACATCCCTTTTTAATAAAATAAAACTTATCCCTCCATAAAAAAAGCTCTACTTTATCATCTCTTTTAAAAATGAATTTATCATTTGTTATGCGTTGGGATGCACCCTTTTAGAATAAGAGCACCCATTTAATATTCAGTGACATGAAACTCATTTGGACTGCTCTAGATTCACCTCCTTTTAAATGAATTGTTGTCCTCAAGAAAACGAATCGAAGCTTGAGTGCTCTTAAAAAAAATCAAAAGGGTTACTCATATTTTGGTTAGATTTCAAGTTCTCACCTATTTGTTTACTAGTATGCAAGACAATGGTGTTCAAATCCAATTTCGCTCTCGACCCCAATTATCACATAGCCATCAACAACCATTGCCTAGCCAAGGCACTACTATTAGAAGACTTCACCTGCAAATATACAAAACTGAAGAATCTGAAAATGGAAGAAAAGAGCATCCCCTCACTGTAAATGATCAGTCAGTCTCTTTTGACTGTAACAATGATGATAGCAATGAGTTTGAGGTTATAAAAAATCCTAAGGAATCTCCACTAGCATATTTCCCAAGTCAAATAAGTGTAGAAGATGATGCAGATTCTGATACAATCCATGATTCTGTTGAGAGTTGTGAAATAGTAGCGAATGGTGACTTTAATTTGGAACCAACCCAATTTTTAGCCTCTAGTTTCTTTCCTGTTGAGGAGGCTTCAGAGAAAAGTGAAATTTATGTTAACAACAAAGAATCAGATCCACTGATAACTAACTAGGTGGCCCTGAATGGCCTCGGATCTTACAGAAAAATTAACTGCGAGCTCATGTGGCTCAGGAAAACGAGGACCAATAGTGTGGAGCACGAGAATGCAGGCCAATATTTCCAGTACACCCACACAATATTCATCTTGATCTTCTTCATTCATTCATGTTCCAGAGCCTCTAACCTGGTTTCCTCTCATTTAAAAGGTGACACTGCAGCAATGCGCGAGGGGGAGGTTATAGTCGGTAGCAGAGGCCCACCCGGGGAACATAGAGAACAATGTGTTTGTTTTGTTATTGGAATGCGGACCACTTGCAGTAACGGAGGGATAAGAAACACATCTAGCCATATAGACTAGTGGTCATGGTGCCCTCAAGGAAAATCATTGGCTTGATGATGGATAATATCTCATGGTTAAGCTTCTGAGCAAACTTGCTGCATCAAAGCTACAAGAGAAATCCTTGGCAGTTCATTTCTTACAAAATTGATAGAAGGATTAGAGGAAGTAGATGTAGCAGCTGAGTTGAGACTTAAAATTGATCAAAACCATGATGACATTATTGGGGGATTAAACATTTTGGAAAATGCTGCAGATTTAGATCCTAACTTGCAGAAGGCAGAGTTCCTTGTGCCAAAGCCTGGGTCAAGGAAGATTTTAATTAAAGTCCGATCTGTTGCGCTGAATCTCGTCGACTTCAAAAAACGGGAAGGATTTTTCAAAAGTAACGATTCTGACTTTCTGGCTGTGCTAGGATATTATGCTGTGAGTAGTGGTGGAAGTTGCGAATGGTGTTTCCATTGAAAAATAAATGAACAAGAAGTCTCAATGTTGACATGAATTAGCCATGAGTGCTTACAGGTATGGCACAGATGGTATTGTTGCCAAATAAAAAATAAACTCTCATGGTTAGTCAAAGATACTCACAATGAATTGATTCTGTATTCAGAAGCTCAACGATGTGGTCGAATTTGAGAAGTGTTGCACAAATTTTTCAGATCTGGCTCGGGTATGTGTCTCTATAAGACTTCTCTCGCATTGACCACATCAGTCACATCTCACAACATCAACAATGATCAAGAAAAACGGTGGCTTTTGTGCATGGATTTCAAACTTCCCTTCACTATCCTTAGGTGAGAATGCCTCTTACTTCTATTATTCACTTGTTCAACATTCGTCTGGTCTAAAAGCTCAGACTTCAATGCATATCTTCAAAATAGAATCTGCTCAGACTTCAATACATATCTCCAACGTAGACGAAAATCCGTTAATTCAAAATAAAATCAACATCGATCTATGCAACTCACAGATAGTTTCTTTCATGCAAATGGACTACAATAGAAACTGGATTTTCATGTCCAATCCCTTACTCCGCAACAAAAATACTCTACGGAAATGTAGCTCTTACCAAAAATCAGGACTCCTGCAACAAAAAGCAGAGCAATCAAATTTTTCACTGCTCACGGATCTCCACACATAGGCCTCACGAGTCTCATGTACATGTATCCTCACACAACTGAACGAGTCTAAGAATTTCTCTCTGAAGCATCAATTAAAAGCTTACTCACAACCTTGCTGTGATACCACATGTAAGAAATTAAATCACTTATAAAACACATAAAAACACCAGAGACATAGAATTGGCGGAAAAGGCCCGAGAGCCTTACAAAATTCATCACATATTATTCATTATTCAAATAAAGTTATAATAAAAATAAATAGATGAGGAAGTTGTCTCAAGATAGTGCGTCTATCTTGGAAAACTTGGTTGAGAAAATAGCTCAACCACACACTAATCTAGGAGCTAAGTTAGGTAGGCCTAAACTAACTCCAATTTAAGAGGAACTAACAGAATCTAGAAAATTAGGCATAAAATCCTAATTTTCAATATTTAGTTAATTTAATTAACTTTGGATTTATAATTGTTTATGAGAGAGATGCTAACATGTATATAGTACATTTAACCTTCACAAAATTCAGTACTTGGTATGGGCACCTCCTTTACGTATGTTTTTTTTGTTTAGTAGTGTCTTGCATTCATTCTCTTTTCGATGGATTATAAAATTCACCTATTATGGTCATACCACCTTTATTTCCTACACCTTGAAACTGAGGGTAAGATATCACCTTAAGAGTGGTTTTTAGACCTTAGATAACCCTTCCATGTCCTTATCCATTATGGCCCATATTTTTCAACATTTTGGATCTATTTATTTAGTCTAACATCTAAAAATAACTAAAAGATACATTCACTGGTATAAATTGAGAATATTCTTTGTGCAAAATATTTGCCACACTTTATTTGGTCATGATTTGTGCATATTTCATCAAATAAACATACATACTTAAAATGGGTGACGCTTATTATTTCTTCACCTATTCAAATTATTCTTAAACCTCGACAAACATAACTTCTTTAACACCCAACTATTGTTGCAATTTCTTCATGTATTCCTAATGTTCTTCCTTACATGTTTCAATTCATTGAGAAATATTTATCCATTTTCCAATAACTTCATGCTACACTACTCAATCTTGTACATGATAACAAAGGAGTCTAGTTTCACTAGTCAATTCATTTTTTTAGTTCATTATTTTCCTCCAATCATTGGAATATCTTTTCGGCTCCACTCTAATATTTAAATCACTAGTTACAACCCATCAACTCTTTGGGTCTCTTTGATTTAATACCAAATTGATTTGTATTATCATTTGGCTAGTCATAATCATCCAAAGTTAGTGATTACATATTTCTTAAACAAAACATACCTTTAAAATTTCTAGCCTTCAGTGTCCATGTCTTACACATTGTCTAATTGAGTAAAAAATATGAAGAAAAACAAAATAAAATTGTAACAAAATACACATGAGTACACAATACACCATATATTTTAATTAGGAAAACCATCATGAGGAGTATAATTGCAATTTTGATCTTAGATGGGATTGAAAATGAATGAAATTACACACAATATTGTGGGAGAGAAGGTACAATGTTGAAAGTAGAGTATGATATTGAAACCTAATTCTAGTAATGAATAAAAGGTGAAAAATCCTACAACATACATAAGAATACATAGTGTCTAAAATGGTGGTAGTGTATCTTTGAGAAGAGGAGATGACTATGCTCATTAACAATAATTCCATGAAAAGAAGCCAAAAATTCATTTTAAATAATTCCCTAACCATAAAGGGAAAATAACCTAATGTTAGAATGATATTAGCATTGAATCAAACGAAGATGAGATTTTGTTTGAAAGGACACCTTTTAGGGACAAAATATTTTTTTCTTGGCACTTTTTTTTAAAAGTTTATTGGATAAAAAATTAGTGCACTAGGTTGGTTCCCAGAGCAAGAGCATTAATCCATCAAAAAAATATTAGGAATACCCCATAAAATGCACTGAAAATTAAATACCTAAAAAAAATATTAAGACCATTTTTGAGATGGCCTTAGATGGCCACCTATGTCAATCCTTTGCCCCATGAGTAGCATGTTTCCCATTTCATCAATTTCCTATATCATATGGTAAAAATTATAATAGATCTTGTTCCTAGTGAACCATGTGCCCTAGTGAAGACACTTCCCTGCATTGAAAACTTGGTAAAGGTGTATGTTTTTTTTCATGTGATTTTCAACTTGATGTCCGTGATTTGGTCCAATGTAGATTTTTTAATGCAATTACAGTTGAGTTATCTAGGGTCATGCTGAAGCCTCGAAAATCGCTGTCTCAAACATTGGGGGATAACCACCCAGTCGGGACCTTAGGACAACTCCTTTTCCGTTTGGTATGATGGCTCCGACTGGATTTATAGGACTAGTTTCCTAGTAATTTAAATGGGTTGGTAATGGAATGATTGGATGAAGGGAAAAGGGGACTAAATGACTAAACTAAAAATATTTAAACTTAATTAAAACTGATAAGATAATTCTAATACTAACCCGGGCATCGAATGTGAATACAACTTTAAATTGTTTCAATTAACCAATAACCATGAAAATGTATTATAGCTTAATTGAAATATGCAGTAACAAATAAAGATAACTCTATTTAAGAAATTAAATAGAGTTATAATAACATATTGCATTCATCATCATATATTTCTTGCATATACTGTAAAGGATAAATATTTCTAACACACTCAGAAACGATATGTATAAAGAAATATTGTAAAGTGAGTACACATAACCGATAGAAATTTAAAAGAGAATATCACATAACAAAAGAAACTAACAGTGAATAGATAGAAATACCATATCCATATCGATATTTTCAAATGCAATCTGATATCCAACTCCACCGACTTCAATGTAAAATCAACTCCAGATACATAAATGCAATTCTTAAAGGCAATTTCACAGAGAATCACCAGATGTGATCCTTTATAAAAATATAGGAGTCAATGGAGTACAAAAATGTAATATCCAAGTCAAAATATTAAAAATTTAGGACCCCTTTATAAATGCATGAAAGGGGTTTAAATAGGTACTTAACAAAAATAACTAAAACTATTCCTACAATCTATCTAAATTAAAAAATATCTAGAACATAAATGCGATTATGAGGAAAAACGACTCATTGATCATCTGTTGTGGTTGATGTGTGCAGATGGAATATTTTGAGCATTTCCTTCACTTCTTCAAGATGACTAAGCTTTGAGTGCAACTGCCCTGTATATGTGGCATCGGAGAATTCAGGAATGATGCAATCGATGGCATTTGAAAGAAATTTTATTGCTATTTGCTGACTATGTTCTTATAACCTGTTCTTATAACATGGCTATTTGCACATCCTTTTGCTTCATTAACTGTGTAACTTCAGAGGCTTTGTCTATAGTAGCAGCACTATAGGCACCTGCATACTGGGATAATTTCGTGAGATCCTCAAATGGATTCACCTCAGAATTCTTATAAACAATATTCATGAATTCCACTTGTGATGTCAAAAGTGCATCTTGATCAGTTCTCCTCCTTTTCCTATGTTTTCTCACAATAGCCCTATGTTTTGGACTGTAAAAAATATCCAAAGGAGGGATTTCTTCTATCTTCAACATGATCTCACCTGTGGGATTTTCAGGGATGATTTCTACATCCTGGTCTTTTGGATCATCAACTTGGGAAGTGTTCTGTTGTCCTATTTGCTGGGAAAATTGTTCATATTGGCTCAGAAAATGAGGAGAAACAATAAATTTAGTAGCCTCTTCTCCTCCAAGTTGAGAATTTACACTATTTTTTATATCAATTTTAGGTGCCTGTTCAGTATTTTTACTATCTGTGCCTCCTTTTTCAATATGCACATTAGCATCAGTACCTGTGCTTTCTTTCCTTGCTTGGGCCGAAGGCTGCTGTACATCAATCTTAGCAGCTGTTTCTGTCTTTTCAGTATCAACTCTGCTGCTAATGTCTTTCTTTTCTAAAACATGATTAGTTCCTGTTACTTCTTTGCTAGATGTACTTCCTGTATCATTCTGTTGTGATTCATATTCCTGTGTATAAAATCTCAACTGATCTAGAGGAACTTTGAGTAACCTCTAACTTCTAAATAACAAAAATTTGTTCATTTCTTCGGCCTGAAGTTTAGAATTGGCCAAATAAAAAACTTGAGACATTTTATCTACAGAAACAAATAAATCTGGTTCATGTTCGAACTGAGCAATTGAAATAGAAGTAGTAAAATCATATGCCACCTTTCTAGGATCATATTGCCTTCCTGGGATTGTTGAAAGTTTGAGATCAGTTAACTCAACAACTTCTTTTTCAACATGGAAAAAATTGCTGAGAGTATAGTCACCACATTTAAAAGGAAAAGTAGGCCACATAAGCTTCTTGCTTTTCTTTAAAGTTCTAGACATGCCTTCTACTGTCAGCTGATAAGAAATCTCCTGTGCTAACAGTTTGTTTGGAACATATAAAGGAAGGATGTGTGGTTCTACAATACTTCCAAAAACTCTGACATATGTGAACTTTTCCTCCTCGAACCAATCTCCAATAGAGGATAAATCAACTCTAGCTTTGTCGGAAAGTCTAGGAGGGAATCGGCCAAAAATGATTTGGTAAATCAGAATAAGAAAACCATGACAAACTCTGTAAACATGACTTCTGAAATGCCCCTTCCATAAGAACTTGTGATATATATGAATTAGAACAGGTTCTTTAGGAGTCCATTTCTATCCTAATAAGGGGAATTCCAAATTGAAACAGAGGGCATCTAGGATATAAGCACAAAAATAAAAAGGAGTGGAATTTCCTGAATTTTTTTCTTTCCTGTACTCAAGAATTCTGTTGGATATCTTATTAGACAGAATGACAGCCCAATCCATTATCTCAGAATTAATAGTAGAATGTATTAATGGGACCATTTGAATGGAAAACCTAGCCGAGTTATCATTTCCAAACAATCTACACATCATTGCTGCGGCATAACAATATGGAGGCAAAAGAGACTCCACAGAGTACATACCTGATGCCTCGTGTCTGTGCTTTTCAGGTGCCCTTCTCCATTCTCTAATTGGTTATGATTGATTTTCGTTATTCGCAGCAAATTATTTGATAAAATATTTGTTATAAGTCTTCTGTGGGTCTGGAAGGTGGTACATTGCTTTGATGTCTTCTGGTCTGAATGACTGAAAGATTGCTCCAGATGAAGAAACAAAAGTTCTGTCTTTGATAGCCATGTTATCAATCACCCATCTAATAACATCATAATATGGGAAAATGTTTTCCCGAGCTGCAACTCGGTGCAGAAATGAGTTTGCTAATGCACCAAGAGGACTTTCAGAATCAAAGTCTGAGTCGGCTTCGTCAGGAGCTGTGGGCTTAGCTTCAACAACTCTAGGGTTTTCCTTTTCTAGTAGATTGTAAACATTTTCCCACATCATTTTACCAAGTCCCTGGCATGAGGTATCTGTAACCAGCTTAAGATTTGCTGGTTTCTCTTTAGGCGGCATAGTGATCACAGGAGCTTTTTCAGCAACGACGGCTTTTGATTTTCTAAATCTCTTCGACATTTCAGTATCGGGCAGTGTTTATCTTGTTCTGCGAATGAAAAAATTGGATGTTCTATTGTTCTACAACAGAGAAAAGCTTTCAGCCAAGGTGAAGACGTAATAATGAAAACAACTATACAAAAGAATTTTTCGCTAATTTGTATTTATTATATCCATGGTTAAAAACTTAAATTCCCTCTAGGGAATCACACCCATGCATTCAATAACAAAACAAATCATTGTTATTCGTTTGATTTTCGAGTTAATGTTAACGTACAATCATAGATTTGGCATATTTCGAAATAAGTGTAGGTATATTACCTTTTAAAACTTTGAAACACGATGAATAATAATATATGGACATTTAAGTTGTATTCACATCACAATTCATTTAAGAAGGAAAATGAAATAAGATTTATGCCAAATTCTGATTGCGAAGATTGGCATCGGAGATTTTTGAATGAAATGAACTGTTTAAGAACTTCTCCGATAATGCGATTGCGATGAGGTGTGGTCCGTCGCATTGGAGTTTTTAAACCAAATGAATACAATGTTTTAATTCTTCTGAAATGTGATTGCGATGAGTTGCATCGCATCGGGGGTATGTAAAAGAAACATACATTTTAAGGTTTATCGAAATGCGATTGCGATTGAGCGCGATCGCATTGGAATTTTTCAAAGCAAAAACAAACTTTAAAGAATTCTCCGATTTTCCGATTTGCGATTACTGTTCATATCGAACATTATTAAATATAAAGACTTCATATAATATTTTCGATATGATTTAAGGCTTTGTTTCTCATCGGATCGGAAAGTTATTAAAGGTTTGTACACTTTAAAAAAAAAAATATGCAATGTATCTTTTTATCAATGAATCTTTTATTTCTAATAAAAATGATTAGGATTTTTTTCTAAATCTTTTATTTTCTATCTAGAAAAAAAGATAAAAAGTGGGACCTGTTTTAAATGGGATTTATTCTAAAATTTAAAAATGGGGAGGGTTGTTGTACTGTACAACAATTGGTGATTCACTGGAAGAAATAGTTATCTCTGAAAAAATGAAATGAACACTATATTTCTAGTAAATAAAAATTTCTAAAGATAATGAAAACTTATCTTAGGATAATTCAAATAAAATCTAACTGTGGAAAAGAATAAAAATCACTTACAATTTCTTTCTAATTCCTGAAAGATAAAAACATTTTTGGGTTATCTCAAGCTTTGATTGGTTGATAATAATAAATTAAGTGGATTTCTTCAAGTTTAGCTTTTGTAATATACTCTCTTGTCACAGGCATTGCCTCTGTTGCCAGCAAATGTTCATAGTCTCGGCAGGGTTACCTTTTAACCATTAACCATTTATTATCCCATCCAATTAAGATTATGACTCTTTAAAAATAAATTCATAAGACATATTTTCTCATGTTTTTGTCTTTTATTTATTTTTTCTTAATTTAAGAGCCATTGTTCTAGTTTGGTAGCCAGTTAGTAACAATGCCATTCATTAGTTGTAATTAAACTGAACAAGCTGGCTCGTGATGAGACCCCTTGTCTTACTTTTATAAGCCATTACCCTGTTTTGGTATGCAGTATTGGTAATGCCAGTTTTATTACTTCTTATGATCATGGTAAGTAGGCTCATGATGAGACCTCTTATCTCCTAAATTTTGTCATATAATTTCTTAGAATTACATTATAAAAAATCACAACCGAAATGGATGGAGTGAAATAGTTGTATCCTTAAGAATAAATGGATGACAATTTTTAGAGTTTTTTGTTTGCTAAAGCTTGAAAAAGTATTTACAGTTTAGAGATAACCTTTCTCTGCTTAATAAACATATAATGATTTACATTTTCCTCAGAGTTTCAAAAGATCATGCAAATTTTTTGAACAAATTTTTAAAGTTTAATATCTTATTTTAAACTATCCAGAATTATAATTATTTCCTTGAAAATTCTTATTTACATAAAATAAGTATTTATAACATTCCTTCCAAGACAATTTTCAAATAGTAAAAAATCAATTAAAGACTATTAACAACCTTTATTTACAAAAATAAATAAAAATTGAAAAAAGGAATATGTATAGGTAAGAAGGGGTTACCTCCTTATGAAAAGAATTTCTTTAAGACAAACCCATTTACAGGAAGAGATTCTCTCTTTCCCATTAAATCTTGAAGTATGAATGTATATGAGCCTATCTTTTCAGCAATCTAAA
Source organism: Pinus albicaulis (assembly GCA_034641835.2). Taxonomy (NCBI): domain Eukaryota; kingdom Viridiplantae; phylum Streptophyta; class Pinopsida; order Pinales; family Pinaceae; genus Pinus; species Pinus albicaulis. The sequence goes on from CM076579.1 coordinate 891,202,785, forward strand.
ATGGTCCAAGCCACATTTTCTGAAATTTTACCTTTTTCTTCATGTGCTTTATCCCATTTCAGAACAAGATCACCAATTGACAAATTTTTTGAGCCGGTGGAACTTGAATCAAAAGAAGATTTTACAAGCTGTTGGTGTTTTTCATGAATATCTTTTGCTTTTTCTCTATCTTCTTCTAATTTAAGGATTTGATCAAATCTCAATTGAATGGACGAGGAAGGATTTTCTTCAATGAATTGCACTAGGGCTAATGATGGAAGAGATAGATTTGATGGTATCACAGCTTCTTTACCATAAACTAAATTGAAAGGTGAAGTTCCTATAGAAGCTTTAAGAGTAATACGATCAGCCCATAATGCAAAGATTAAAGACTTGTGCCAATTCTTTTGATTTTGATCAATAGTCCTTTTAATGATTTTGATGAGATTTTTGTTATTGGATTCAGCTAAACCATTACCTTGTGAATAATAATTTGCTAAATATTTCAATTTAAAACCTCTTTTAATTGCAAATTCTATTATACTATTACTAGAAAAATAAGATGCATTGTCAAAGACCAGAGCATTAGGTACACCAAACCTAGTAATGATGAATTGATCGATGAAATCAATAATTGCATCAGAGTTGGCTACTTTTAGAGGAATTGCTTCTACTCACTTAGTGAAGTAATCTGTTGCTGTGAGGATGTACTTGTGCTGTTTGGAAGAATGAGGAACTATCTCACCAATAACATGAAGCCCCCATTGCTCAAATGGTTGTTCAATGTTTACTGGCTGCAGAGGAAAAGCTGGCTTCCTCTGTCTTCCACTAGCAGTTTGGCAAATTTTGCATTTTATCACATAATCATGTGTATCTTTAAAAAGGGTAGGCCAATAATACCCAGCATGGATAATTTTGTGGGCTGTGGTATCACCTCCAAAGTGACCTCCTGTTGGTCCATCATGTAATTCCTACAATACCTTTTTTGTTTCAGTCTTTTCAAGACATTTTAATAGGATTGAATCATAATTCTTTCTGAATAACACATCATCAATGATTTCATATTTAGTAGCCTTCAACCTTAAAGCACGTTTATTCTTATAGCTGATATTAGAAGGAGCATACCCATTTTTCAAGTAAAATATCATATTAGCATACTGAAATTCAGAATCTGTAACACTTATCTGACTTACTTGAACAACATTTTCTGGATCTTGATTTTCTGGTATGTTATGAGCTCCTGCTAATAATCTACAAAAACCTTGTCATATAACAATATTTGTTGGTTTAATATCAATATCATATTCTTGCAAAGCTGTCACCCAATTAGCTCTTTTTTCTCCTACTTCTCTTTGAATTAGTAATTGTCTTACTGTAGAGAAAGGAACAATAACCTTTGTGTGTGTTTTTACGAGAAAAGGCCTAAAATGTTTGATTGACTTAAATACAGCAAAGGCTTGTTTTTCAACATCGGAATAATTCAGCTCAGCTCCTTGTAGATTCGAGCTGAAGAAAGAAATCGGTGCTTCGATTTGTTGATCATTGAGCTGTGTTAAAAAAGCATCATAAGATGTTTCGGTTTCCAAAGTATACAGAATAAAATCTTTGGAAAAATTGGGAGTATTCAATGCAGGTGCATCAATGATTGCCTTCTTGATTGAATCAAAGGCTTATTTTTATTTATATCCCCATTTGAATAACAAATTTTTCCTAATCATATTCTGCATAGGTAAAACAATTTGAGAAAAATCTGGAATGAATATTTTGACAAAATTAATCTGACCTAAAAATGATTGCATGGAATTTTTATTGTGAGGTAAAGAAATATCAGAAATTTCTTTAACTTTGTCAGGATCGATATATATACCATCTTTTGACACAACAAACCCTAAGATTTTTCCTTGATCGAGAGAAAAGAAGGATTTCTTTGGGTTTAAGGAAATACCAAATCTCTTACATCTTTCAAATATTTGTTTCAGATCATGTAGATGATTGGATCTCTTCTTTAAATAAACTGTTATGTCATCAAGATAAATAACAACTGATCTATTAATTAGACCCTTAAATGTTATGTCCATGGCTCTCTAGAAAGTAGCTCCTGCATTTACTAAACCAAAAGGCATTTTCTGATAAGCATAGGTTCCCCATTTGGTTATGAAAGTGGTTTTCAACCTATCATCTGGATGTACTAGAATTTGATTATACCCTGAAAATCCATCAAGGAAGGACATGAGTTCAAAACCAGCTACCTTTTGGAGAATTTTCTCCATGGTTGGCAATGGGAAATTGTTTTTTTGACATGCCTTGTTTAAATTCTTGAAATCAATACAGATTCTAATATCCCCATTTTTCTTCCTGACGGGTACCATGTTGGAAACCCAATTGGAATGCCTTACAGGAAAAATGATTTTGGCTTTCAGAAGTTTGTTGAGTTCTGTTTTGATTTGATCCTCAATATTTGGATGAATCTTTCTTAACTTCTGTTGAACAGGCTTAACATCAGATAGCATTGGAATTGTGTGTTGAATTACAGAAGTATCATAAGCCTTTAAATCCTCATAACTCCAAGCGAAGACATTTTTATATTTACTCAAAAGTTTAATAAAAGCAGATCTTTCTTCTCGAGTTAAATTGAGACCTAGATTAACATTCTGAGGTTTAGAGTCAGAGCCAAGATTAACTAATTCCAACTTCAAAGTTGAGATTTGAAGTTTAGCATTAGTAACTTTCTTGAATCTGTCTTTAATATCATAAAGATCTTCAAGTTTAACAACATATTTAGGAATTGGATTTTCATTATTTCTTGAAGTAATTTGCAGATCATTATCATCTTCATCAATAATTTGTTCATCATATGATTTCTCATAAGTTAAGAAATTAAAAATATCTTGATCATGGTAGAATACTCTCCAGTTAGTAATATTGTCTGGGACATATGGGCGAAAAATCAACTCTACTGAAAATCTATCAGGACTGCAATCTTCACCAGGAAGGAGTTTGGATGCAACATTAGCTAACAAGTCAGCTGATGTGTTTTGATTTCTAGGAATAGAAGAGATATTAAATGCTAGAAATTGAGTGGTAAGGTCCTGTACTAGGGTTTGATAATGTTTGAGATGTCCCGAAAGACAATGGATGTTATTCCTTACTTGTCTTATGACAATTTCGGAATCTCCATATACTTTCAAGTATTTTACATTTAACCCTATGGCCTTATAAAGCCCTTGAATCGAGGCTTCATATTCAATAGTATTATTAGTGCACTCAAATTGTAATCTACATGATAGCATGGTTTTCTCTCCTTTTGGATCAATTAGGATGCATCCTGCTCCTGCTCCATCACTAGATTTTGATCCATCAAAATATAATGACCAAAATAAAGTTCTATCTATAGGTTTATCTAAAAATGAATCAGAAATATTAACAATTCTAGAAGAATCATATTGCGAAAAATTTTCAATTTGAGAGACAAAAGTATTTACAGAAAACGGTGATTGTGGTGTAGTAAAATTTCCAAGAAATGACTCGGCAGAATAACCTCCAAGAATATTATTGTTGAAAGCTACAGGTTCGTTTGGTTGTTCAAATTCAGTTACAGTGTGCGTCATATGTTTTTCTCGCTCGATTTTGATTTGATTTGGTTTCCCTTCGTAGGGAAGACACGTATGTGAAATATCGGTTGAGATATAGCCATTAAGTTTCGCAAAACTAACCCATAGAATTCAAGAATATCTGCAATTAGAATATCAATTCTTTGGACAATCCTAGGATTGGAAGCCAATATGATGGTAATTGAATTTATTTCTCCAACAACTTGAACTTTAGAGTGATCCAATTGTACAATATGAACAACAGACTTCTGTGGTTCAATATTCAATTTAGTACAGACTAAAGAAGGCATTATATTAGAGGATGCTCCAGAATCAATTAAACAATTATGCAAATTATTATTGTAGATTTCATAAGTCAACAAAAATGGATGTGTCTGAGAATTTGATCTTTCCCCAATAAGAATAGTGTCGGTTGCATCTACTTTGTCTGGTGGCTTACCAGTCCCTTTAGCTGCTTTAGCTACTACACCACTTGGTAGAGGAGCAATAGGTGTAGCATTTAACTCTTTTAATAGCAGCTTTTGTTGATGTTTAAGTTTTTTGAGTTCATGTAATGAGATGTTCTCTCTAGCCTTTTTCATGTCTTCAACAATATTATGATCCATCGTATCTGATACCACTAGAGTTTTGGATGATGAGGTGGGAGGATTGGGAGATGATGGTTGATTTTGAGTGGGTAAGGGAGAAGCTCTCTTTGCAAGGGTTTTGTCTTTAGTACACGGAGTTGTAGTTTTCTTCTTTGGAATAGTTTGAATAGGTTCCGATGTAGATTTTCTCCTTGTACTCACAGGCATAGCTTCCTGTTCCATTTCACTATCCGAATTAGGGAGAATGAAATCCCACATTCCATTTAGTTCAGCTATTTCTTCTCTTTCATCTTCTTCATCTGACATTAGAGGAGTTTCTTCTTCTTCTTCATCTTCAGATTCTGCATTGGAGATTGCATTGGGAGGTTTTGATTCAACTTGATTTCTCTTGAAATTTCTAAATGGTCTCTTTGTAGAAGTCTCTGCTACTTGATTTTTGATCTCAACCATTTCATTAGACATAGTTTTAAGGACTTTATGTAAACCCTCCATGTCATATGGATTTCTTGGTGTCTTTTTCTTGGAATCATCTTTAAAAGTGACTTTCTTTGATTTCTTTTCCTCAATAGCATTTTTCTTATCTAGAGCAGTCATTCGTTTTTCAACTGAAATAGCTTCTTTCATATTTTCAGCTAAAGTTGGTTTTGCAGCTCTATCTACAAAAAATGCTATGTTTGAGGGCAAAGCATTAATAATATACCATTCACTTCTAACTTGTTCACTAGGTTTAGATGTTGTATGGATCTTATTCAAGAGTTTATTAAATCGAGAGTTAAAATCTTTAATGGGTTCCTTAGGTTGAGTCTTTAAATTGGATAGATCATTGATTAGGGTAGCAATTGATCTATCATCTCCATATTTAGTTAAAAATTTCTCTTCAAACATATCCCAATTAGTGATAGAATCAAAAGGTAAGGAAAAGTACCAAGATCCTGCTGTTCCTTGCAAGGTATAGGGAAATAACCTGACTACAACATCTTCATGCACTACTTGATTTAGATTTATAACAAGCATAAAGTTATTGATATGTTCTTCCGCTTGTATACCAGTATCTGGACTAAAATTTGGCAGCCATTTTTTAGGATGATTGGGTAGATCATGTAAAGGTACATCCATATTTACAGCTCCTAGTCTGGTCCATGGTCTTTGTGCTGGTTGTGCCATTCTTGTGATGATGGTAGAAGAACTAGAAGTGATAACTGGTATATGAGTAGTAATAGATGAAGTACTGGAAGAGACAATAGATGTTTGAGCAGATGGAGTTTGAGCAGATGAAGTTTGAGTAGATGAAGATGAGACTACTGCACTTTTCTAATTTGGAGCTTGGGAAACAGATGATTGAATATGTGATAAAGAACTAGTACCACTTTCTGTTTCTGATGGAGTTTTTCTTGTTTTGAATCTACTAGGTATAGGGAATTCTTTTGGGGAAATCCCAATTTTTTCACTCTATGACCTAGTAAGAGGTTTGGAAGAAAAAAACTGTGAGGTGACACTACCTTCATATAATTCAGATTCTTCTAATGATAACAGAAATCCTTGAAGTTTATGAACTAATGCTTCAACTTCAGGGGATTCAGGAGTTGGATTATTTGATTGATCTGAGACTTTGGTAGTGGGTGTTTGAATACTTTTCTCAATTTCTTCACTTGTGATTTGAGATGTGGAAGAAATTGAAGGTGATGAGGGTGATGTGCTCTTAGAATGGCTTTCGGATTTGGATTTATCTGCCATTCATAGCTTTGGCCCTCCTTCTAGCGCCAAAAATGTTGAAGCCTAGAAAATCGCTACTTCAAACATTGGGGGATAACCACCCGGCCGAGACCTTAGGACAACTCCTTTTCCGTTTGGTATGGTGGTTCCGACTGGATTTATAGGACTAGTTTCCTAGTAATTTAAATGGGTTGGTAATGGAATGATTGGATGAAGGGAAAATGGGACTAAATGACTGAAATAAAACTATTTAAACTAACTTAAAATTGATAGGATAATTCTAATACTAACCCGGGCATCAAATGTGAATACAACTTTAAATTGTTTCAATTAACCAATAACCACGAAAATGTATTATAGCTTAATTGAAATATGCAGTAACAAATAAAGATAAATCTGTTTAAGAAATTAAACAGAGTTATAATAACATATTGCATTCATCATCATATATCGCTTGCATATACTATAAAAGATAAATATTTCTAACACACTCAGAAATGATATGTATAGAGAAATATTGTAAAGCGAGTACACATAACTGATAGCAATTTAAAAGAGAATATCACATAACACAAGAAACTAACAGTGAATAGATAGAAATACCATATCCATATCGATATTTTCAAATGCAATCTGATATCCAACTCCAGCGACTTCAATGTAAAATCAACTCCAGATATAGAAATGAAATTCTTAAAGGCAATTTCACAAAGAATCACCAGATGTGATCCTTTACAAAAATATAGGAGTCAATGGAGTACAGAAATGTAATCTCCAAGTCAAAATATTACAAATTCAGGACCCCTTTCTAAATGCATGAAAGGGGTTTAAATAGGTACTTAACAAAAATAACTAAAACTATTCCTACAATCTATCTAAATTAAAAAATATGTAGAACAAAAATGCGATTTTGAGGAAAACCAACTCATTGATCATCTGTTGTGGTTGATGTGTGCAGATGGAAGATTTTGAGAATTTCCTTCACTTCTTCAAGATGACTAAGCTTTGAGTGCAACCGCCTTGTATATGTGGCATCAGAGAATTCGGGAATGATGCAATCGATGGCATTTGAAAGAAATTTTATTGTTGTTTGTTGACCATGTGGCTTGATAAGATAAGTCCACATTATATCCCATGATATTCCTTATGGTTGGCCAATTTGCTGATTTTTATTAATTATCTCTTGTTTCCATCTGTGATCATTTTCTTTTACCCTAGGTAATTGCCCGAGACTACAATCTGTAATTAAATTTATTGCAAATAATTTATCATTCACTAGCTGTGTTCCGTTGTTCATTATGCCTTTAGCTCTGGATGTGGCTTTTTCTGCTTTGATTAAATGATGTTCCCATTCTGCAAAAATAATTTTTTTATGTCTCTCCATAATCTTGGGAAGATCTGCTTTTCTCCCTGATTCTGAGTCTTGCCATAAAATAAATTCAGAGATCTTTTCATCAGCTTCATCAAATTCATTTTTAAGAGTGACTCCTTCACCTACCAAGGAAGATGTTAATTCACATAGGGATTCTGCTTCTGCAATCTTTAGACAAAATTCATTTAATTGTTGAGACAATAACTTGTTTGTCTCCAAGGCTTCATTTTTGAATTGATCCAGACTAGGATAATTCTTGAACCTGTCTAATTTAGATTGAAACATCTTCTCTTGTTCAATATTTGAAGTCTGCTCATTTTGTAGAAGAGCCTGTAATTTTTATATTTCTTGATTTAGTTGTTGTTGCTTTTCTAAAGTCTGCTAATCGATTTTTTCCTTTTCAACAACCATCTGCACTTCTAATTGTTTAGATTTGAGCTCTCCATCTTGTAATCGCTGTTCTAACTGAATGATTTTCTGTTGGTTCTGTGCAACCTGTTCTTCTAACTTGGCTATTTGCACATCCTTTTGCTTCATTAACTGTGTAACTTCAGAGGCTTTGTCTATAGTAGCAGCACTATAGGCACCTGCATACTGGGATAATTTGGTGAGATCCTCAGATGGATTCACCTCAACATTCTTATAAACAATATTCATGAATTCCACTTGTGATGTCAAAAGTGCATCTTGATCAGTTCTCCTCCTTTTCCTCTATTTTCTCACAACAACCCTATGTTTTGGACTGTAAAATATATCCAAAGGAGAGATTTCTTCTATCTTCAACATGATCTCACCTGTGGGATTTTCAGGGATGATTTCTACATCCTAGTCTTTTGGATCATCAACTTGGGAAGTGTTCTATTGTCCTATTTGCTGGGAAAATTATTCGTATTGGCTCAAAAAATGAGGAGAAACAATAAGTTTAATAGCCTCTTCTCCTCCAAGTTGAGAATTTAAACTATTCCTTATATCACTTTTAGGTGCCTGTTCAATATTTTTACTGTCTGTGCCTCCTTTTTGCAATATGCACATTAGCATCAGTACCTGTGCTCTCTTTCCTTGCTTGGGCCAAAGGCTGCTGTACATCAATCTTAGCAGCTGTTTCTGTCTTTTCAGTATCAACTTTGCTGCTAATATATTTCTTTTCTAAAACATGATTAGTTCCTATTACTTCTTTGCCAGATGTACTTCTTGTATCCTTATGTTGTGATTCATATTCATGTGTATAAAATCTCAACTGATCCAGAAGAACTTTGAGTAACCTCTGACTTCCAAATAACAAAAAATTGTTCATTTCTTTGGCCTGAAGTTTAGACTTGGCCAAATCAAAAACTTGAGACATTTTATCTACAGAAACAAATAAATCATCAAATAAATCTGGTTCATGTTTGAACTGAGCAATCGAAACAGAAGTAGTAAAATCATATGCCACCTTTCTAGGATCATATTGCCTTCCTGGGATTGTTGAAAGTTTGAGATCAGTTAACTTAACAACTTCTTTTTCAACATGGACAAAATTGCTGAGAGTATAGTCACCACATTTAAAATGAAAAGTAGGCCACATAAGCTTCTTTCTAGACATGCCTTCTAATGTTAGCTGATAAGAAATATCCTGTGCTAACAGTTTGTCTGGAACATATAAAGGAAGGATGTGTGGTTCTAAAATACTTCCAAAAACTCTGACATATGTGAACTTTTCCTCCCCGAACCAATCTCCAATAGAGGATAAATCAACTCTAGCTTTGTCGGAAATTCTAGGAGGGAATCGACCAAAAATGATTTGGTAAATCAGAATAAGAAAACCATGACAGACTCTGTAAACATGACTTCTGAAATGCCCCTTCCATAAGAACTTGTGATATATATGAATTGGAACAGGTTATTTAGGAGTCCATTTCCATCCTAATAAGGGGAATTTCGAATTGAAACAAAGGGCATCTAGGATATAAGCACAAAAATAAAAAGGAGTGGAATTTCCTGAATTTTTGTCTTTCCTGTACTCAAGAATTCTGTTGGCTATCTTATCAGACAAAATGACAGCCCAATCCATTATCTCAGAATTAATAGCAGAATGTATTAATGCGACCATTTGAATGGAAAACCTAGCCGAGTTATCATTTCCAAATAATCTACACATCATTGCTACGACATAACAATATGGAGGCAAAAGAGACTCCACAGAGTACATACCTGATGCCTCGTGTCTGTGCTTTTCAGGTGCCCTTATCCATTCTCTAATTTGTTCTAACTGATTTTCGTTATTCGCAACAAATTCTTTGATAAAATATTTGTTATAAATCTTCTGTGGGTCTGGAAGGTGGTACATTGATTTGATGTCTTCTGGTCTGAATGACCCCAAGATTGCTCCAGATGTAGAAACAAAAGTCATGTCTTTGATAGCCACGTTATCAATCAACCATCTAATAACATCATAATATGGGAATTTTTTTTCCCGAGCTGCAACTCGGTGCAGAAATGAGTTTGCTAATGCACCAAGAGGACTTTCAGAATCAGAGTTTGAGTCGGCTTTGTCAGGAACTGTGGCCTTAGCTTCAAAAACTCTAGGGTTTTCCTTTGCTAGTAGATTGTAAACATTTTCCCACGTAATTTTACCAAGTCCCTAGCATGAGGTATCTGTAACCAGCATAAGCTTTGCTGGTTTCTCTTTAGGCAACATAGTGATCACAGGAGCTTTTTCAGCAACGACGGCTTTCGATTTTCTAAATCTCTTCGACATTTCAGTATTGGGAAGTGTTTCCCTTGTTTTGCAAATGGAAAAATTGGATGTTCTATTGTTCTGCAACAGAGAAAAGCTTTTAGCCAAGGTGAAGACGTAATAATGAAAACAACTATGCAAAAGGATTTTTCGCTGATTTGTATTTATTATATCCGTGGTTAAAAACTTAAATGCCCTCTAGGGAGTCACACCCATGCATTCAATAACAAAAAAAATCATTTTTATTCATTTGATTTGCGAGTTAATGTTAATGTACAATTAGAGATTTGGCATATTTCGAAATAAGTGTAGGTATATTACCTTTTAAAACTTTGAAACACGATGAATAATAATATATGGACATTTAAGTTGTATTCGCATCGCAATTCGTTTAATAAGGAAAATGAAATAAGATTTATGCCAAATTCTAATTGCGAAGATCGCATTGGATATTTTTGAATGAAATGAACCATTTAAGAACTTCTTCGATAATGCGATTGCAATGAGGTGTGGTCCGTCGCATCGGAGTTTTTAAACCAAATGAATACAATGTTTTAATTCTTCCGTAATGAGTTTGCGATGAGTCGCATCACATCGGGAGTATGTAAAAGAAACATACATTTTAAATTTTATCGAAATGCGATTGCGATTGAGCGCGATCGCATTGGAATTTTTCAAAGCAAAAACAAACTTTAAAGAATTCTCCGATTTTCCGATTTGTGATTACTGTTCATATCAAACATTATTAAATATAAAGAATTCATATAATATTTTCGATATGATTTAAGGATTTTTTTCTCATCGGATCAGAAAGTTATTAAAGGTTTGTACACTTTAAAAATAAAAATATGCAGTGTATCTTTTTATCAATGAATCTTTTATTTCTAATAAAAATGATTAGGATTTTTTCTAAATCTTTTATTTTCTATCTAGAAAGAAAGATAAAAAATGGGACCTATTTTTAAATGGGATTTATTCTAAAATTTAAAAATGGGGAGGGTTGTTGTATAGTACAACAGGTCCTATGCTCTATGAACTCCAATGTGTACAACAAAGGCAAGAAGTATTGAATGCCAATTTGACTAAACTTGGTTTTAGTCTAAACCCTTCCAAAGCTAAAAATCAATGTGAATTCAAACTAAGGAAGTGAGAATATTGGATTCAAAAAGTGTGAAATAAGATCCCGAGAGTGCATATATCTATTTTTTAAAATGTAAAATTGGATTAAAAAAGTGTTAAATCAGATTTTGAAAGTGTGAAATCAAGTTCCGAATAATGAAAAATTTGATTCCAAAAGTGTCGAACTAGGTTCCAAATGTGAATATTTCATTAATCATTGCTATTTTTTCTTAAATCTATACTTGACTTATAATTAAGTTGCATACTTATTAGATTTTTTTTTTTTGGTTTGATCCACAAGGGATTTGAACATTGAATCTTATGGTTTACATAATACTTCATAAAATAGCGATCACCAATTGACGTGCTCCTCATGGGATTTTTGAGATTTAAATATTAATAAAATTTTAAATTTATACCATATATATAAGTGTATGCATGTGTATTTAATTAGTCTTAGCTTGAGTGGTTTTCAGAAATGTTGTCTTTCTCTCCACCCGATTTCAATTTATGCATGTGACATGGTGAGCTCACAATGAGTAATGGATTTGAGCCATCTTGTCTAAGTAGTCCCTCAAGGAACAAAACATGTATATTACTTATATGGAATATAAATATATTTCTCATCGTAAAAAAATTCAACAAGTTTTAGCTCGGGTGGTTGGGAGAAATTTTGTTATCCTCTCCGCCTTGGGTCAAGTCCCACTCATGAAATGTTGAGTTCATAATGAGTATTTCTTGTGTGTGTGTGTGTGTGTATTGTTAAATTATTTGCAAATAGGCAATACTAACCTGTGGCTAGAGTAACCATGACCCATGGGCATCTAATCCATCCAAATGACTAGGATATCTTATTTGGTTTGGGCCACAACCCATATCATGGTTGGATTTGTGCCCATGGGGTTTAACAATAGAAGAAACCAACCTAAGCGAACAACCTTGAGACTTTATATATGATGCTCAAAGAACTCAAACACTCTACCTAAGCCATCAATTTATTGTATTTTTATTAGATAAATTTAATAGAAAATTAACTTAACTATCAGAATATAGCATTAAAACCAACTATAACAAATTATCACAAAAAATTATTACTAACAAAAAAAATTATACATTTTTATGCAAAGGGAGTAAATACTCTTTTAGTAACCATAAAATAAGATAGCAACCACAAAAGATTTCCATGTTTCACATTAGTTGTAACTTTTAGTAGTAACAAGTATAACCATAATTGATCTTTCAAGGATATGTTATCACATATTTTAAGTACATTTAAAATTTTTGATCTTTGATAAATTGAAATTAGTGGTTTGATCAAATTAATAATAACTTATTAACATTATAAAACAATACACACTCTAACCAACTTCCAAATAAACAAATCAAATTCTTTTATTATATACACATTTACATGAACATAATAAGTACTAGAATTTTGTTATAATGATATGATAATAAGGTAAGTACATAATTTGAACACAAGATATATAGTGCTGAAGTGGTCAAACACAAAGACAAGCTATATCATATAATTAAGTGACCAAACACATATACACAACTATATATCTATCATTGAAACATGAAACCATTAAACACTTATAACCTAGATGAAATCAAATTGTTAAAATAGAACATTGTGATGTGATCCATGTGATGCATTCAACGCATCCACCAATAGGTTCATGACATATTGGACAAAGCCAATGCTAAGTACAAGAAATGACATGATCATCAATGGGTGCCACACAACTTCCAGGTGGGTGACAAAGTGTGGCTACATTTGCAGAAGGAGCACCTCGCTCAACCCCACTGCAAGCTTCGCCCATTATGCTATGGTTCATACACCATCACTAATGTTGTAGGGGACAATGCCTTCAAGCTCAATATTCTACCATTCATTGGTCTTCACATAGTGTTCAATGTGGACCACCTTTGGCCCTACTTTCCACCTCTACTGGACACATCTAACATGGAAGAACAACTCACACCAACAGAGTTGAACCCAAACTGCATGGAACAACCCACAACTAATCAAGTCATCAACACACAGATAAAAAAAAACTGCCAATAGAGGATCCAACTATATCGAGTTGTCAAAGCAGGAAAAATCCTTCACCAGGGCAAGTGGTTCACTAGGGACCAAGTTCAACAGATATTTCCTCACCTCTTGGAGGCTTTACATGTAATGGGGAACATTTCTTCCTAAGGGGGGAGGAATGATCCAGGTGGATATTGGTGGCCACCCACCTGTTCCACCTAGATCTTTAGTCATTTTCATAACTTTCCTTTTGTATAGAAACATTTAATATTTTTAGCATTTTTTTGGGTCTTGAACTCCTAGAGTAGTTTTGACCCCCTGAACGATGTTTTTTTGAGGTTTGCAGCAGGCTCGCAGCCATAGGAAGAAGCTTGCGACAAAAGACAAAACCTGAAGTACTCGAAGAGCTATTTCTGACGATACATCATACACACCAAACAAAGATAATATAATCAAGTTACAACCCCAGGAAAATGGCTGCCCAACTAACCCCAATGGGGGCCACAAACTCTTGGTGTTCCATCTCCTAGGGTTATGGTTTTGGTTCTTTAGGGTTTTCCCTTGTTGTTCAATAATAAAAAGGCCCTTGAGCCTCATTGTAACATAGTTTAGAGTCATTTAGCCGCCACATATCTTCTTAGAGATAAGCTACCATCACCCGAGCTAGTTTATTTCCCATTCTGCCTGTAAGAAATTTTCAGTATTTGATATTAGTTAAATGATGTGTTATTTCTATTGCATCTATGCATTTATGTTTATTTATGTATTTTATTATGTTCTTGCATAAGTCTGAATCAATGGTATCAGAGCGGTTTTCTCTTTCTCGATCTTTCTTTGCATGTCCCCAACGAGGTTGGGGAATAAGGAGTTAGGGCTCGATCTCGTTGAGCCTTTGCAAGGTCAACCTTGTAAACCATAATGAACTCCCATGGGAGAAGAAAATAAAGACAAGGGAGCAGGAGATCCAATCAAAATATTGCTCGAGGAGGCCCTCGAGAAACAAAGGAACATGACGGTGGATAAATTTGTGCACTTCCTTCAACGACTACCCACCAACAATACATCTACATCCGACAACCACTCTGGAGGTGCCATTCTTTTTAAGGTACAAGTAAAATTTGACATACCCATATTTGGGTTCCAAATAGATGAAGACGCCATAGATAGATGTTTTAATCTATTAGAAGGACATTTATCTGTTCTTGACTTTTCCAATCGAGAAAATATTACTTTTTCACTCCTCAAAGCTGCCCCCCATGTCAAGGACTGGTGGGAAACCTACTATGAGCAAAAGGATGAGAGGGAAACCTCTCTGTTCTTAGACACACCCACTTGGAATTATTTTTGAGACGACATCAAGGAACAATATTATCTTGTGGGGAGCTATGAGGACAAGTACATACAATGGACTACACTGTGGCAACAAAGGGATCAATATGTGCATGAGATGATGAATCTGTTCCATATCCTACGCAAAAATTTGGGTATCAAAGATTCAGAGAAAAATTTGGTGTTGAAGTAACACAGTTTTCTGCACAGATACATTTAGGAGGAAATGGAGTTCCTAGACATCTCCTCTCTTGGTGCAGCATACTGGTATGATGTCAAGATTGAATATAAATTAAAATAGAATAAGAGAGACTTTGGATCTACAAATAAGAAGTAAGGTAAAGGTGCCCCCAAACCGCATAACAAAGGACAAATATAAGGCAAGGCGGCCAAGGAAAACCCGACAAAGCCGCAGGCAAAGAACAAAACCACAAATCCAAAATAAAGACACGGGAAAGTGGTGTGATTTGGCATAAGGGCTCCACTCACAACACAAGTGAGTGTTGGGCCAAGCATTCACTGGTGGCCAATATGAAAGATTCCGAATCAGAAGCATGTTTTGACTCTGATTTAGAACTCGACAAGGGGAATGACAAAGGGAATCAAATTATCGATGCGTAGCCTAACGCCATTTTTTCCACCACCAATATCCAGAAGGAGGAACCCAAAGATACAGAGGAGGGGAAGTGCTTCTTCCATTCCTAGGTGTGGGTGAAGGGTTCCCCATTGCAGTTCATTTTCAACAATGGGAGCCAAAAGAACCTCATTTCAAAAGAGTTCGATAAGCGGTTGGGCCTACCAACCACAACAGACCCACAACCGTACATCATCAGGTGGCTTCACCAAGGATGGGATCTTTCTGTCAGCGAACAATGTCGCCTTCCCTACAACATCAATCCCTTCACGGATGAGGTATTATGTGGTATTTCTCCTCTTGAAGTTTGTGATGTATTTATTATTAGGCCAACCATACTTGTGGAAGCGACATGTTGTGTATGAGTCTAGGCCTCACTATTTTATTTTTACTTTGGGCAATAAGATATACAGGATATTGGAGGTAGCACTGCCTACTGCCATCTCTTTGATCACTGCAAAACAATGAAGTAAGCTCATTTCCAAAATCGGGAAATTTGTTTTCCTGATGATGTGCCCATAGGGAAAGAGGAATATTGTATCCATGATCTCCATACAGGGCTCCTCCACATGACAAAAATATATGGACAAGGTTGTGGAGGAGTACGGGGACATCTTCAACTCACTCGTAAGGGGACCTCTGCATTGTCAGGTCAAGCACTCCATTGATTTAACCCCAGGGGCACCACTACCCAATGGAATGATGTATCAACGCTCTGTTCTAGAGAATGATGAAATAAATAGGAAAATTTAGGAGTTACTGCAGAAAGATCACATCTAGCCAAGTTCATCGCCCTGTGTGAGCATGATCGTGTTGGTGCAGAAGAAGGATGGGACTCTAACACTCTATAATGACTATTGGGCACTGAACAAGATCACTGTCCGGAATAGGTATATGATCCTACGGATTGATGACCTTCTAGACCAACTAAAGGGGGCCAAATATTTCAACAAGATCGACTTGAAGTATGGGTATCACCAAGTACCAATCAAACCCTTTGATGTGTGGAAGACTTCCTTCAAAGCCAAGGAGGGCCTTTTTGAATGGCTGGTCATGCCTTTCGGGCAAACAAATGCTCCTGAAACCTTCATGAGGTTGATGGAAAACATCTTGTGACTATTCACCAACTCATTCGTGGTGGTGTATTTGGATGACATCTTGATCTTCAGCCAGATTTGGGAAGAGAGTTGAAAAGTTAACAAGAAATGTGTGTCTAATTTAATTTTCCCTTAATTAAATTGGACAATAAATTGTAATCTTATCTCATAATCACTTGTAATAGTTAACTGAGTGTGATAGACTCAGTTGGCTCATGAAATTCGAATTAAGGATGGTTGGTGAGGCATTTAGAGTGATTCTGTTTGTTTTAGAGTCTAAGTTGTAGTTAGTGTATTAGTTTAATGCATGAGAAATCAGTTAACTCAATTAAGTGAGTTAAAGTCATTCTAACTAGTTGTAACTGATTGTTGCACTAGTGAGAGGTCAAGTGAATTAAATCAGATTTAATTCACATGCAATGATTTGTCAAGTGACTAATGATTTACCATTAATAGCTGCATGCATGTCATTTCTGATGAAGACCCAGTTGAGACAGAGGTTAAAGGGATGTTATCTATCAATTGTATTATTAGTAAATTGCCGGCACACAATTAGACAACCATAGGATTTCCCATGATGTATTGCGCAATTTTGGAAGGTTGAATTTCCTAATTAATAGGGATCAATTTTTCTTAGAATTGCGCAAGCAAGGTAGGTTGAAAAAAGGCAGGAAATTGGCTAAGTGTTAGTCGATTTTGTCCAAATCAGTGTGAGACAGTTGGTAGAGTGCATCAGAATCTTGTGACAAGAGTGCATTGTATTGTTTCATGATTCCTTGGTTGATTATACAATAAAGATAGAGGGATTTTGAGCAGAAAGCTTTCCCCAAGAAAAATATCATGTTTATTTTCCGCAAATATTGTAGAAGGATTCAATATCTTGTTTTAGTATATTACATGATCGGGTTGAATCCATTGCTGTAATTTCTACAAAGAGCACCTCCACCACATTCAAAAAGTTCTCCAAACACCACAACAACATAATTTGTGTGCCAATTTCAAGAAATGCACTTTTGGAATGACCCATGTTCAATATCTGGGATACATTATTGATGAGCGGGGGGTGCATGTGGACTCAACCAAGATCCATGTCATTCAGTATTATCCAACCCCAACCACTCTAACATAGCTCTGCAAATTTCTAGGTCTTTCCAATTTCTACTGCAGGTTCGTGTTGGGGTTCTATCATATCACTTGGCCTTTGAGTTAAGTCACCAAGGGAGGAGAGAAATAGAAATTCCTTTGGTTTTAATCTCAATAGAACGCATTCACAAAGTCGAAGCATTTCCTCTGCTCTGCACCAGTGCACACATTACCACATTTGTAGCAACCATTTGAGATTGAGACAGATGCATCTGACTATGATATTGGGGTAGTACTTACCCAAGAGGAGAATCTAGTGGGATGTCATAGAGAGATACTTTCAGACACAGTGGAATACAAAGAAATGTATTCCATTGTGTAGGCCTGCCGAAAATGGAAGCATTACATTTTGGGGAAGGAAACAATCATCCACACAGATCAAAAACCACTATAGTTCATATATACACAAGGAAATTTGCATAACGATCGCCATCAGAAATGGTCCACATACCTAAAATAGTTCCATTTGAACATCAAGTACAAGAAGAGAAGCACCAATAACAATGCAGATTTCCTCATTCGACCTCTGATGGTGGTGCTAACCACTGTGCTTGATTATTATGGGAACGAGACTTTGGGTTAGCCGCATCTCTACAAAAGTGATTTAGAATTCGAAAACACAGACCAGACACTCCTTGTTACACAAAATTTTGTCACCATCCCTGCAATCCCTCGCCCCGCATATTGGAGGGTCTTTTCCGTGACCTGTGAGAAATGTAAAACTCTGCAAATACATTCTTTGCACCCTTCTGCATAAGGACATGATTCTTCCTGTTGAACATTTCCTCAGAAAGCACTCAAAAACCTATGTTTTGGCATTGGCGCAGGTACCCAATTCACCCCTCGTGCCAATGGGGGAAATTTGAACTAGAGGTCGCACCAGCTAGCACTCTGTCCTTGTGTTGAGCCCGCACCAGCCTTTTTTGGAATGTTTTAAAAAAAATTGGAGGCGGAAGTTTCCTTTAACCATCTCAAGAATGACTCATTGCAAGTGGTTAAATTCGATAAACCACGGATATTTTCCTTTAGCAAATGGTTGATGGAACATTCTAAGAGGATAGGACTCCCCCCACGATTATAGGGATCCTAACCTCTCCTTCTTCCTCTATATAAAAAAGCCTTCTCCCTTTACAAAAGCTAGCTGAACATGTAGCCAAGAAGCTGAACTTGGAGAAGAGATATTATAGCCGAGTAATCACTATAGAGAAGGTCAAACCAAGGAGGATCCCATAGAGAGAGTCCCGTCTGAATTCCCGATGAGCTTTGTGAGACGTGCTCTGCTAGAACCCTGCTAGAGGAGATCGCAACATCGAAGCCTGGTTGTACTCTTCCTTCTTTAATTCAATATACTCGACTATGATATTGATTCCATCTTTGTGTTATGTTTATTTAATGCATGTGATTTAGTCCTATTCGACTGACTGATAGTTAGGAATGCGAAATAGTATGTTGTGTATCGTCTTCGTTTCTTGTGTATGTGCAGGTATCTGGGCATGAGAACGAGCGGATCGTGATCTGTCGAATCAGGAACAAGAGGCAGACATTCTTCTGGACGACACAACAGCGCAAGACCTACGGTAGGTGATCTACCAAGTATTTATCCATTCTTAACTAAGAATCGATGTTATAGCATGTCTCGTTTGTGGCTAGACCCACTCTAGGGTTAGCGGGATCACCTCTGTCCGCAGAGGGGATTTACCTCACCAACAAATTGGCGACTCTGCTGGGCATCAGTGTGAGTTTGTCTTTCATATATTAGATCTTCCTCTTGGTTTTTTCTTTCTTAGCTTGCCTTTTCTGGATTGTTTTGCTGAGCATTAGGCCCCTGTTCAGCCCCAGAGGATCAGTTTTGACCTCTGTTTTTCCAAATTTTCATCTTTTCAAGGTTGGCTTGATTGGCGCGGTTTTCAGCCTAACAGTCGTGCCCATTGGCACGTGTCGCCAGTTTATCACCCGCGCCATCCCCTGTCTAGCACGGATTACAGCCAGACAGTCGCGCCAATTCCTGTAGGTGCTATGGTTTTCTCTGTTTTGGAGTTTTTGGTCCATCCTGGTGTCTTTGGGTGTTTTCTTGACTTGATTTGGATGCTTTGGGTTTGTTTGTGATTGTGATCAGCCTTCTTCCTTTGGTTGTTTGTCCATTTCTTTCAGCATCATGGCTTTAGGGCTTTCTAGTGCTTTGACATGCTGAGCCTCCTGTAGGAGTTTGGGTCTCTTGTTTCGTGGTCACCTTCATTATTTGCTTGGTTGCATTTAGCTCCCTAGATCCATTTTGAGTGATTTCATTTGGTGGAATGAGTCTTGAGTGAGTCTTGCCTCTTTTATTCAGTTTTGCTTCCTGTCACTCCAAGCATGGCTCACATTGCTTGCATGGGTTTGTTTTGACATCTTTCTTTGATTTGAGAGATTGTGACATTGGTTTGAGTCTTTGTTTTGTTTGCTTGTGAGTTGATTGAATTGTTTCGCTTCAACTCTTGCATTAAAATTCTCGAACTAGTGTGAAGATTCATTTTTCATGTTATTTAGTGCACTGTTTGCTCTATTACATTGAAAAAATCAAAATATATTTTGTCTTCCACCTTTGTTTGCATTGTGGAATTGAAAAATATTTCGCATAACTAGCATTTGGCATTCTAGGAGAGATTTCTCGTTCTCATTAGTTTGCATAAGGTTCTGTGGTGAATACTTCTGTGTGTTCTCATTATTGCTATCGCTTGAAAACTCCTAACCTTCTTGTAGATAGCTCTTCATTGAAAGAAATCATATTTTATGGAATGTAGCTTGCATTCAAGGATTTTTGAGATCCAACATTCGGTAGGACCTTGGAATTGAGACATAATTCAAGATCAACTTTAAAATTTATTGAATTAACATAAGGAAACATTGAAACTTAACGAAACATTTAGTGGTCTAAGTTAGAGACGTGTTCTGGTGTCTTTAAAACTAGCAACTGTCGCTTGCCATGTGGTTTCAGACAGTGCTAGTACGGACTTGTGCTCCCCGTACCGTCGAGTATATAAAGGGAGACCCCTCTAGGTTGTAATCATTTTATCCATAGGAAGCTAAGTCTGCCACCTTGTAATCGTGATACACCAAACACAGCATTCGGGGAGACTACCTACACGTACGTCAAGTCCTTGGTTGATTCTTCTTTCATTTTACAACCAAGGTGTATATGGCAGTTCACGGGAACCTGGTACAAGCTTTTACCTAGACTACCTGAGCAGTCATTTTCGATCTTTACTGACTCCATAAATTTGAAAATATCATCGAGCACTTGTCCTTTCATGCTCGCTTCAACTTGAAAGTGATAGAGTCACCTTTTGCCTGTTTCTCGACTCTTAAAATATGAAATGACAGAATTTTGTTTCAGTGTCTTAAAATATTAACTGCCCATGAAATATTCCTGGTTAAAGTTATCGTCCTTAGGGTATTGTTTTAATTTGTTTCTGATGGCAACGTTTCCAGAGTTTACCAACCAAGGAATCCCTTCCGAAGGGAATCCTGGTCCTTTTCCTACTTTTGGAAATGTTGGTGCTCCTTATATGGCAACATTGTCCCTGTGTGGGTTAACTGTTGGGTTGCCTGTATGGTTATTTTCAACCTCGATGGCCCCGAGTGTTCCATCCACCGTACAACCATCTCCTCCACTAGAACAACATCATGTTGCTTCTAAGGTGGACCTCTCCCCTTCTTCCCCTATTTCTTCGTCCTCCTCTTCTACTTCGCCTTGTGAAAGTCTGGATTCTAGTAACTAGGTGGCTAAGAAGAAGAAGAAGAAGACGAAGAAGAAGAAGTCAGATAAGCGAGAGGCTAAAACTACAGCTACTGCGCTTAAGGAGCCTTCCCTTGCGGAACCATCCAAGCTTCCACGGAAAGTCAAATTCCCTTGCACGCTCTGCAAAGGTAACCATCTGCTTCAAGACTTCCCTGGCATTCCCAAGGTACTTGACGCATGGTCTGACGACCGTCTGCCGTTGTTTTTGGCTTCTGGAAGTCATATTGCTAGCACATCTTCGACTAGTTCTGATAAGACTCATAAGAAACAAGGTACGATTACCAATCCCTGTAAGTTGTGTGAAGGGCATCATCCCATTCACCTTTTTCCGTACATGGATGAAGTCAAGAGAGTATTGGACAACTCCATTGTTTCTGCACCCTGCCTTTCGGCAGGTTATCAGAAGCTTTCTTTGAGTCCTCCGCTAGTTGATTCCATGATCAGTCAAGCGTCATCCTTGCTCGATCCCACTCCCCCAAAAGTTAAAATTCAGGAATCTCTTCCCAACCAACCATTTTTCAAGGAAACATTTGATCTGACCCCATCTGTGGTCCATCAGGTCTTTTCCGTTGAGAGTGGATATCATCCCCGTCATGTTCTTCTTGTTTCGTCAGATTCTTCAAACTTGGAGAAATATTCGTCCATCCCTATAGTTCAAGAATTTTCTCCTCCTAATCCCATGATGGAAGTCCAGGAGAGTGCTCCTCTTGCTCCAGTAACACCACGGGAAAACCATCTAAGTTCGATGGTATCCCCTCCAAGTAGTTTGGTCGCTTCCTTTGACTAGAGTCGATTTTCCGGATACCACCTTCCGTCTTATGTGCCTTTTGAGATAATGATACAGAACTTTGATTTTGTCATAGACAACACCATTATAGATGAAGGCGCATCCATTAGTAGTCTGTATTCCACTACTTGGCAAGATTTTGGTTCTCCACCGCTTATGCCTGTTACCTATAATCTGTTGGCTTTTAATAGAGGAACCAGTCAACCGTTAGGGATCCTTCCAATGTTACCTATTAATTTGAGAAGGAAAACCATCCATATAGACGTGATGGTTGTTCCAGGCCCCTTAGATTTTAATTTACTCTTGGGGCACGACTATACTTATGTCATGGGAGCAGTTGTCTCTTCCCTCTTTCATGTGATATATTTTCCACACAAAGGTTAGATCGTGACCATTGATCAACTTTCATTCTTTGGTCTTGATGTGACATCTGGTCCACCATCGTCCCTTCTGGGTTTTTATCCATCGGTTGTATCTTCCTTGCCGCAGGTTAATTATGTGGCTACCTGTCCCATGCCCGCATTCAGTGATAGTGTTGTTGTGCATCGCGTGTTGGGGGCATTGGGTCCTGATTTCCAAAATGTTGTTCTCCCATCAGATGTGAACCTCTTGGAGTCCATGAACTTTTATTCATCATGATGAACGGTCGTCGGAGCACAGTTCGTTTTCTTGTGTCAAGCTTCTTAAAAAATGAAACAAGCACGATCGAGGATAGTTCGTATTCTATTTCAACCTCGTTAAAAATTGAATTAGCCCACGAGGATAGTTATTTTAATGTGTCAACCTCATTAAAATAATGAAACACGTTCCCGTTCAATTCGAGTCTTCGTAATATCTCGTAAAATCCCAGTCGAGTCTTTCTCTTGATCTCGTAATTTGAACCTTCACACCATCTGCCTTTCATATGGACTGAAGCTTGGGGGGCATGTACCTCAAATTGAGTCACCATGCTGGGGGTATGCTTAATTTTTCAAGCATAGTTTGTTTTTGTTTCAAGCTTGTGTAAAAATGAAACCAACTTCAAGCAGAGTTTCCTGATTTCAAGCTTGTGTGAAAATGAAACCATTCCCATTTTACCTCTTGTGATTTCCATTTTATCAGCCTATTTTTTTCCATATGAGCCTTGATTTTCTCATTCCATCGTTACCATATGCTTGGCCGATCATATGCCTTCACTTGATTGTTTCACCCATTCCTGAGGAATCGCTGAAATGAGTGGTCTTGTTAGCTAGCCTCTTGACCTTTATCTTGTTCTGAGCAGTTCCACCATTACCGAAACCTGTTTATACCCTTTATACCACTCATTCCTCCAGGAGGAGTCAACTTTCAGCTCTTTTCTGACTCTCTAAAACAGAAAATATTGCCGAGTCGCTTGTCATTTTGAGCTCGTTAAATGGCTGCGGAACAATATCTACCCAGTATACGTTTACCCCTTTTTCGAGCTAGGATAGATTATTTAAGAGAAAGGAATACCTTAGCCGATAATGACTAAGAGGTTCTCTAAGACACAGTTTTCTATCTTTTCGGATATGTGAGACTATTTACGAAAACAGACTGCTGGAGTTTTCTTTTCTGCCTTCTTTTCAAACTCTCTAAATATGAAAAGATGTCGAGTTCTTCCTTTGTCAGACTCATTAAAAACTGATGACATCGGACTCCGTTGTCATGCTGTTACTAGAGTTCCTCCTTCCTAGGGCTCGTAAAATGTACTAGGTTGGATTTGTTCGAAGGACAAACTTACATCGCAAGAACATGCTATTCCCTTCAAGCTTGTTTTCAAAAATAATTGGGGTACTCGCCAGAAATGGTGGGGGAAAATGGAACCAAGATCGTAGTCGTGTTGGCAGTATGTCGCTCTTGAACATGGCACTTGTCTGCATTCGTGTCGGGTTGGGGACATCTCATCTCATTATTTGTTTTCCTCCATGGTTTTGGTTAATCTATTTTGACCACTCATTTTCTCTTTTCCATGTCACCATGACCTCAGATCCCTTGATGTCAAATACTTCCAAATCCAGTGTCGTGCTGCCAATATATTCAAGAGAAGTTTTCCTTTGCAGTTTTCAACCTCCCTTTGATTCTCTGTTGGTCTTGATTCACAAACATCATATTCCTCTGTCTCGTGTTGATGATGTGGGAAACATTATGGCCCACCTTCGATCAAGGTCACTTCCTGTTGACACCAACTCATTATCCAGGAATTTGATCTAGAGACTCCCTTCAGGTACCTTGGAGCCTGCATGCCTCAATGGCAGGTTCTTCACACTCGACGTAAGGTCCACATCATTGGCCTTCGATCGATTGACTCTGCAGGTGTTCGACACCAGATCACTGTTCACATGCCATGGATTGTACCTTTTGTACCTTGAGAGCCATTGTCATTATTGGTGGTTTCTCTCATGTCCGTTAACAACTTTCATCATTGGCTAGTAATCAGACGATATTCTTGCATGTTCGACTTCAGCTCACATATTCGCATGCTCGAATTTGTACTATGTTCAGGTCAAGATGGAGTGCAAGACCCTGGGTTTTGTCTGATGAAATCCAGGCTACGGGTTCTTTGTTGATTATTATGACTTATTATATGAATCTTTGATTGGATGGCTGCGACCATACTTGAGTCTATTTGTGGATACTTACTGTTGGATGGCTGTGTCCATACCTCGGATCTCATTATTCATATACTCTCTTATGGATGGCTGCACCCATGCCCCATGTCATATATTAGATGTATCAGTTGTATTCGTACTTGTAGGTTTTTCAATAGCAGTGTTTTGGTCGAACGCGTTCTCATAAAGTATTTCACCCCTCCCTCTCTCTCGGACCTCATGCTTTAGGGGGCATCTATTACACAGCATTTTGTCATCGTCCCTGCAATCCCTCGCCCCGCATATTGGAGGGTCTTTTTCGTGATCTGTGAGCAATGTAAAAATTTTCAAATACATTCTTTGCACCCTTCTGCATAAGGAAATGATTCTTCCTATTGAACATTTCCTAAGAAAGCACTCAAAAACCTATGTTTTGGCATTGGCGCGGGTACCCAGTTCACCCCTCATGCCAATGGGGAAATTTTCACTAGAGGCCGCGCCAGCTGGTGCTTTGCCCCTGTGTTGAGCCCGCACCAACCTTTTTTGGAATGTTTTTTAACAAATTGGAGGCAGAAGTTTCCTTTAACCACCTCAAGAATGACTCATTGCAAGTGGTTAAATTCTATAAACCATGGATCTTTTCCTTTAGGAAATGGTTGATGGAACATTCTAAGAGGATAGGACTCCCCCCACGATTATAGGGATCCTAACCTCTCCTTCTCCCTCTATATAAACAAGCCTTATCCCTTTACAAAATCTAGCTGAACATGTAGCCAAGAAGTTGAACTTGGAGAAGAGAGATTATAGCTGAGTAATCACTATAGAGAAGGTCGAACCAAGGAGGATCCCATAGAGAGAGTCTCATCTAAATTCCCGACAAGCTTTGTGAGACGTGCTCCGCTGGAACCCTGCTAGAGGAGATTGCAACGTTGAAGCCTGGTTGTACTCTTCCTTCTTTAATTCAATATACTTGACTATGATATTGATTCCATCTCTGTGTTATGTTTATTTAATGCATGTGATTTAGTCCTCTTAGACTAACTGATAGTTAGGAACGAAAAATATTATGTTGTGTATCATCTTCGTTTCTTGTGTATGTGCAGGTATCCAGGCGTGAGAACGAGCGGATCGTGATATGTCGAATCAGGAATGAGAGGCAGCCATTATTCCAGATGACACAATAGTGCAGGACCTACGGTAGGTGATCTACCAAGTCTTTGTCCATTCTTAACTAGGAATTTATGTCATAGCGTGTCTCATTTGTGGCTAGACCAACTCTAGGGCTAGTGGGGTTGCCTCTGTCCGCAGAGAGGATTTACCTCACCAACACTCTTGGAGGGTAATAAAGTTACAAATTTTCACCTCCATGATGCATTTTTATGCCACCTGGGACGCCTATGTGTTCCTTCAAGCGCGCGTGCCAAGTTAAAATTGGAAGCACACTACAGTCGGGTCACTGTGCATTTTGGGGTCAAGGAAATAGTGGTAGTACTGTAGAAGTATTTATATTTACAAAACCTTAGACATGATGTTGGGAAGTACATAAGATCGTGCATTTATGCACCATTTTGAAACCGACCATCAAGAAGCAAGGCCTATATACTTCGTTTCCTACCCCTAGTCGACCTTGGAAATCCATCTCCATGGATTACATGTTGGGCCTTCCTTCTACCAAGCATGGAAATGACTGCATTTTTGTGGTCGTAAAAATATTATATAAATGGTCATTATGGTGGTCTGCAAGAAGAATATCACAACATAAGCCACTGCTAAACTCTTCTTTGAATGAGTGTGGTTAAACTTTGGGATCCCACAATCCATTATCTTAGATTTGGATATAATTTTCCTCTGTACATTTTGGTCAAGTTTCTAGTCGATGTTGGACACCAAGCTTACTAAGTCCACAAATTTTCACCCCCAAACTTATGGCCAAACAGAGGTTGTCAACAAGTTGATCGTACACATTATGCACATGTACAACTCGAAGCATCCACACACATGGGATGAAAGCCTCCCCTATGTCCAAAAAATCTATAATCGAGCTCTCCAAAGCTCAAATCGCCACAACCCCTTTGAGGTGGGCTTGGGATTCTAGCCACTATTTCCCATTGATGTGTCCATACCATTTGCAACTACTCAGGCATATTCGGCTCATGTCCAGTCCAAAGCCGACAAGGTGAACACCTTCATTGATCATATTCAACACATCCACCAATAGGTCCATGACATATTGGACAAAGGAAATGCTAAGTGCAATCAACAGTATGATAAACATCGGGTGCCATACAAGTTCTAGGTGGGAGACAAAGTTTGGCTACATTTGCAGAAGGAGAGCCTCGCTGGGCCCCACCACAAGCTTCAACCACTCTGATACAGGAAATACACCATCACCAAGGTGTTAGGGGACAATTCCTTTGAGCTCAGTATTGAACCATTCCTTGGTTTGCAACCAATGTTCAATGTGGACCGCCATCGGCCCTAGTTTCCACCATTGCTGGACACATTCAACATTGCAGAACAACTCACACCAATGGAGTTAAACCTAGACTGCATTTAATAAGAAAAAATTGATTGGCTCATGGACACATAGATCAAGAACACCCTCTAGAAAAGGATCCAACTATATCGAGTTGTCAAAGTAGGTCAACTCCTTCACCAGGGCAAGTGGTTCACTAGGGACTAGATTCAACATAAATTTTTTCACCTCATGGAGGTTATGCATGTAATGGGGACCATTGCTTCCTAAGGGGGGAGGAATGATCCAGGTAGATATTTGTGGCCACCCACCTATTCCACATATAACTCCAATCGATTTCTTCATTTTCCTTATTTATAGCACTATTTACTATTTTTACCAGTTCTTTGGGTCCTAAACTTCCGGAGTAGTTTTTACCCCATAAGCGACGTTTTTTTAGGTCCGCAGCAAGCCCATAGCCATAGGAAAGGGCCTGCGGTGAAAATTTTAGCACTCAGAGATATATTTCTGATGATATATCGTACGCACAAAATGGAGATACTATGACCAAGTTACGACCCCAGGAATTTGGCTTCCCAACTAACCCCAACGGGGCCAACAAACAATTGGTGTTCCATCTACTGGGGTTAGGGTTTTCCCATGTTTTTCAATAATAAAAAGGCCCTTGAGCCTCATTTCAACATAATTTAGAGGCATGTAGCTGCCACATCTCTTCTCAAAGATAAGCTACCATCTCCCGAGCTAGTTTATTTCCCATTCCGTCTGTAAGAATTTTTTAGTATTTGATATTAATGAAATGACGTGTTATTCCTACTGTATATCTACGTTTATGTTTATTTTTTAATTTATTGTGTTCCTGCATAAGTCTATATCAGTGGTATCAGAGCGGTCTTCTCTTTCTCGATATTTCTTTTCATTTCCCCAATGAGGTCGGGGTATAAGGAGTT
The DNA here is from genome assembly GCA_034641835.2 of Pinus albicaulis. Classification (NCBI taxonomy): domain Eukaryota; kingdom Viridiplantae; phylum Streptophyta; class Pinopsida; order Pinales; family Pinaceae; genus Pinus; species Pinus albicaulis. Next base: position 891,230,699 of record CM076579.1, read on the forward strand.
AGGGCTCGATCTGGTTGAACCTTTGCAAGATCAACCTCACAAACCCCTACGACCTCCCATAGCTGAAGAAAACAACGATGAGGAAATTAGGAGATCCTATCGAAATATTGATCAAGGAGGCCCTTGAGAAACAAAAGAACATGATGATGGATAACTTTTCCCAAAACCTTCAACGAATACCCACTGAAAATGCACCTTCATCCAACAACCACTCTATAGGCACGACTCCTTTTAAGGTATGAGTAAAATTTTAAATTCCCATATTTGAGGGAAAAATATATGCAAACGCCATAGATATATGGATGAATCTATTAGAAGGATATTTCTTGGTTAATGACTTTTCCAATAGGGAAAATAATACTTTTTCACTCCTCAAAGCCTCCCTTCATGTCTAGGACTGATGGGGAACCTGCTGTGAGCAAAGGACGAGAGGGAAACCTCCTTGTTCTCGGCTGCACCCACTTGGAATTATTTCTGAGATGCCATCAAGGAAAAATATTATCTTGTGGGGAGCTATGAGGACAAGTCCATACAATGGAATATGTTGCAGCAACAAAGGGATCAAGATGTACATCTCCTCGCATGGTGCAACATACTCCTCGCACGGTGCAACATACTAGTATGCAGCCAAGCCAATAGTGTGCATAAATTCAAACAGAAGAAGCAAGACTTTGGATATTTGAATCAAAAGCAAGGGAAAGGTGCCCCAAAATTACAGAACAAAGGAAAAATCCAAGGCGAGGTGGCCTAGGACAATCCGCCTGAAGTCACAAGCAAAGAACAACACCACAAATCCAAAGAAAGACATAGGAAAGTGGTGTGAGTTACATAAGAGCTCCACTCACAACACAAGTCTGTGTCAGGCCAAGTAGTGCCTAGTGTCCAAGCTGAAGGCTTCCAAATCAGATGCATATTCTGACTTTGAGTCAAAACCCGAGAATCAAAATGAAAAAGCGAAGCATATTATTGATGTGGATCCCAACACCACTATTTCCATTGCTAAGATCCAGAAGGAGGAACTCGAAGATCCAGAGGAGGGGGAGTGCCTCTTCCATTCCATATGTGGGTGAAGGGTTCCTCAATGCAGTTGATTGTTGGTAGCGGGAGCCAAAAGAACCTCATTTCAACAAAGGTTGTGAAGTAATTGGTCCTACCAAACAAAACACATGCACAACCGTACACCATCGGGTGGCTTCACCAAGGATGGGATATCTGCGTCAGCCATCAGTATCGCCTTACATACAACATCAAGCCCTTCACGGATGAGGTATTATGTGATATTTCTCCTCTTGATGGTTTTGATGTATTATTAGGCTAACCATACTTGTGGAAGCGACATGTTGCGTATGAGTCTAGGCCTCGCGCTATTATTTGTACTTTGGGCAATATGTTGTATAGGATACTAGAGATAGCACCACCCAACACCATCTCTTTTATCAATGCAAAACAATGCAATAAGTTCATTTTGAAAACCGTGATTTTTTTTTCTCCTGATGGTCTGCCCTCAGGGAAAGAAGAAGACTATAACCACGACCTCCATCCAGGGCTCCTCTGAATGACAACAATAGGTGGACAAGGTCGTGGAGGAGTACAGGGACATATTCACTTCACCTTCAGGGGTACATCTACATTATCAGGTCAATCGCTCCATCGATATGACCCCAGGTGCGCCAATACCCAATAGACTGATCTATCGGCGCTATGTTCTTGAGAACGACGAAATCAAGAGGTAGATTCAAGAGTTGTTGTAGAAATGTCACATCCAGATGAGTTCAAAGACCTATAGGAGTCTGATCGTGTTGGTGTAGAAGAAGGATGGGACTTTGAGACTCTGTATTAACTATCGAGCCCTGAACAAGATCATTGTCCAGAATAGGTATTTGATCTTGTAGATTGATGACTCTCTGGACCAACTCAAGGGGGAAAAATATTTCAGCAAGATCGACTTGAAGTTTGGGTATCACCATGTACCAATAGAACCCTATGATGTATGGAAGGTTGCCTTCAAAGCCAAGGAGGGCATTTTTGAATGGATGGTCATGCCTTTTGGTTTGACAAATGCTGCTGCAACCTTCATGAGGATGATGGACGACATCTTGTGACCATTCACAAACTCATTCTTGGTGGTGTATTTGGATGACATCTTGACCTTAGCCAGGGTTGGGAAGAGCACCTCCACCAAATTTGATAGGTCATCCAAACACTGCAACAACATAAGTTGTGTGACAATTTAGAGAAAAGCACTTTTGGCATGACCCGGGTGTGAAAATTCCAAGATCTAGATCTATAATCCCTACTGCAACAAGATGAACTACTTCACCTAATTACAAATTTGATTTAACAAGTTATTATAAGATTTCTTCTTAATATATCGAAGAAGTTAATGAAGCATCCTTCACCCATTAAAATACATTTTTGAAAACAAAAACTAAGTAAGAAAAATTAATGCAAACACATGACACCATTGTTTTTGGACAAACGTCCCCTGAAAAACCCAATGTCAGAAAATTGGTGCAGCAGATCTGAGGGTTTATATATTATGCCCTAATTTTCTAAAGACATATTTGGTATGCCTTTATGGATATCCCTCCAGAGATACTGACAAAGAGTTAGTGAGAGAAATCTCACACTAATATTTGAAGCTCGACTGACCAAAAAACCCTAGATGGCAAGCCCTCCACTGCGCTGCGCAATATCTGCATCACTCTGCATGGGGAATATGTGGCTTCTATGCTATTGGTCTTCTACTAGATGGATCTAAACCTCTGGATCCTTCCGGTCTCACACCTCGACTTTCCAGCATTAGATCTGACTGATCCTCAACTGAATTTCAGATTTCCTCATAGTTGCAGTGTCGCCTTTGCGTGGAATTGCGCTGCCTTTGCGTGGAATTGTGCTCTTATACGTAGTCACTACACTACCCCTGTTGATCTGCTTTATGTCTTCTTCGCGATGTATCTTGACTCAAGAAAATATCCAAATAGAAGTAATCCACCCCTCAACTGCAATCAAGAATCACTTAGATATAATTTTTGTCCAAGCACTGCTCCGTCAGAAAAAATCGATCTCTAGATCCTCTCAGTGTATTTTACTAATGACCCTCAAGTCTTCCCTTATAGCCTTCTCATTGGAAAATAAACAACCGAGATTAGATCTCCAATAAATACTAATGTTATATTAGACTTGTTCTGCTTTATCTAGAATATTCACCCACAATTTACATTAATATTGATTAATTATTTTAATTTCCTAAGTTAGACTTAGGGTCCTCATTAAAAATAATTAATTTTCTTATAAAACTGTTTCTGGGTGGAATTTCATAAAATGACTTATGGGTTATTTGTAATGCATGTGTCTAAGACTCCCCAAAAAGTTTGAGACTTAGAGCACATTCGATGATACAAAAAATCAACACTCAAACTTAGCGAGAAATGTGCTCTAACAAATATGCCATGATGCACACTGCTCTGACTCTAAAGCATCTCCCTTTGCATTGATGATGTTTGACATGCTGCCCATAAATCGTTGCATTGCTACTGAGATGTTTCGCTACTGACCCTGCCATGATAGACAATACATATGTATTGAAAATCCCTCTCAAATGATGCATTTTCTGCTAGCACTGCTACTGCTAACACTACAGTGAAACTCAAATGTTGAGAGAAGTAATTGAAAAACATCCATGAATTTGAACAAGTGTTTAGGATGCACCTTGATGTTGAAACATTGGATGCTGCTAGTCTCTGCATTGTCCCTATGAGGAACTACAGTGCTGCTACTCTACATTGCATCCATCTACATTGCTGCAACTCTACTCTTTGCTGCTCAGATGTTAGTAGTGCTAACCACTACATCCACTGCACCAACTGAAAAATTCTCTAGCATGCTACTACTGATTATGGGCACCCGTAGCAAGGTTGTGATCCTAGAGGTGGACTCCTTCAAGATCCTGCCCAACTGTAGTTTTGTTGAACTGCATCTCAATTTCACCCCACCTCCCTCCTAGAGATGCATGGGAAATCATGGTGTACTCATCCTCATCGATCTTCACGGTTTCAGCCTTTGGATCACGATTCTCTTCCTTTTAATTTTTCTTGAAACACTGGGAAGTGTAGTGACATGGTTCACCACACTTGAAGCACTTGATCTTCGAGACATATTTCTTATGTCTCCACTTCTCCTGTTGCCCTTTGGATGCAAGGGATGCATATTCCTCCTCATGCTTCACCTTCAATCCACTGCCACTATTGCCATCAAGTTTTCATTTGACCAAGTATCTCCTTATCTCTTCTTTCTGAAGAGTAGCCTACATCTATACCTAGCCTGGCAAGGTTTCTCTATATAGGATGCTCTAGAAAAATACTTGCCAATCATCAGTGAATGCATTCAATACCATGATCACCATCGCTGTAGGAGAAGGGGTAGACCCTACTACTACAAGTTGGTCATGAATCTTCCAAAGTCTTGATAGGAATGGATCAATGCTCTCCCCTTTCCGCATCTGCACCATCCTCAGTTGTTTCTCAAGGTACATCGTCCGTTGTGTTAGCACTCCACCAGCTATCTGAAGGCTGAGAAGGAGACCAACAAAGGTAACCACATACCACTTTGACCTAGTAGCTAGCCCTACTAGGATGAGAGGGCTCTCTCAATGAGATCACAACCAATTTGACTATATCAAGATAGATATTAGGATAGGTATGTAGATCAGGGTTTGATTTTATTTTGAAGGTTTGTGCTGGATGGTGAATTAGGTCTAGGAAAAACTAGGTCAGGGCTCTGAAAATCAGATTTGCAGAGATGTAATGGAGCAAGGTAGGCACACACTTTAGAAATTTAAAGGTATCTTGGTGAATATGGTAGATTGATAGATTTTCAAAATAAGCATGAATATCATGAATTCATTTATATCAGAATAAAATGAACATAAATGTGAAAGCCTCTCCAAAACAAAGCATTGAATCAATGAATTCTGCTTATCAAACTTAGAAATCAATCATATAAGACATGAAAATGAAGATGGAAGGTAAAATAAATTATAACATATGATAAAAGAAGAATATACATTGATAAAGCACATACCACATGAATCCCACCACAATAGCTACAAATTCTATCTATTAGTTCCTGCCGAATTCATAAAGCACACTAGTGTTCTAAGATAAATTCCACAACATCCAAACTTTGAAACTGATTAAAAACTACCCCATATAGCCACTGAGGTCGAAATACTCCCTTGGAGGTCGAATTTACAACAATAAAAGTCAAATACATGCATCTATCCAAAGTCTGCTACACACTAGGGAGGTTACTAATTAACAAATTCCTCCTTTATCTAACCATCAAGAGACATATCCTCAAAGAAATAAATGGAGAATAAGACACCTATTCAACTCCATTTTTACCATTTACATTTACATTCATCTACTTTCACTTTTTGAATTTTACAAAATTCAAACTAGAAATTGGAGGAAATTACATAGTGAAAATTTTAATTAAAATCTCAAAAAATTGTAGAAGCATAGCGCCATCTTGGAGGCCATTTTTAGGCACCTTCCTGAAGTCAAAACTGAAATATGAAAGAATGGTAAACTAGCCCTGTTTGTCTAGTTCCAAAACATCTTGAATTTTTTAAAATGACCCATGGGAAGGCCTTAAAAAACTCATTCTCCCAAGGTATCTCCAAAAGCATAGCACCAGTCAAAAAGAGGGGCATAATGTTGATTTTTGACCCCTTTTTCTATTTTTTCCCAAAATTTGAGCCCTAAATAAAAAAACAGACAAAATGGGTTTTGATAGGAGGCCATCTGATTTCTTCAAATGTCACCATTTTTCATTTGGTCCAAATCTTCCCAAAATTAATCCAAAAGTGCCAAATGAGGTGTTCTATGCTATTATGGAGACATTAGTAAGAATATATAACTTACTCTTCTCCTTTTGGCTGATTAGGGTTTCCTTGAGCTTGTCTTGCAATTGCTTTATCTTGACATTACAAATTTTATTTTTTGTGTGGTAATGTTCAACCATGTCCCTCAACATCTGATTGTCCCTGTTGGCCTTGTCAAGGAGCTTCTCCAAGTGGATTTTGACCTTCTCAAGCCAAAACTTCTTGTTCTCATTGATCTCATTTGCAGTTTTGTCTTCAAAACTAAGTTCTTTATCTGTAGGGTCTTGTTCTATTTCTTTCTCCAATTCCTTTTTGAGATCCATGGTTCTTGGCCTATTCCTCTTCACCTGTTGTTCATGCTCATCATGCTCAACCACTACTTTACCTTTCTCATCATGTTTGCTTGCCTCAAACTTCCTTTTCTCCAAAACCAACCGTTTTTCCTTCAACTGCTGGTTTTCTTGCTCTAGAAATGAAATGCCAAAGTTTTCCCTTGCCAAGTTGTCTTGGATCTCTTTGATTTGTTGTAATGTTCCCACTTAGCCTTAGCTAAGAGGAACATTCAATTTTTTTTAAATTTCCGCTTCATGAATAAATGAATAAAGGAGGGCATGTAAAACTCCTAAAAAGTTTGAATAAATCAATGCCCATGTGAACAAAGACAAATGCTATGTAAATAATCACTTGCAGGTGTGAAATAGGTTTGAGCTAAAGACTGGGTCAGCCTTGACCAAATGAACAACGCTGTCTAGGTTCATTGCATCTCCAAAAGGGACAGCGCGGTTCTAGAAGGGAGCCACTAATGTGAAAAGGGCTAACTCATCAAGATGGTTTAGGGTTTGCAAGAGCTTTCTCATCTTATAAAAGGAAAATGAGGGTAGAAAGAGAAGGTTTTTGTTGATAGATCATATTTATGAGTATTTGTCTGCTTATACAAATACCTTTCTCTGCTGTTGAGTGGAAGATTGTATCTGGAATTCCTATGTAGGAGTTTCACCCCTTCCTTTGATGATTCAAGGAGGAAAGTTTGCCAAATTGAACCACTATCAGGCTTGAGGACAAGCTCCTACTTACATTGGCAGCGCTGATCCATTGAGGGTTTTGCTGTCTCTGCAAGCTACAACAAGTGGTGATCTAGATCTGCAGAGATCTAGTGTATTTTGAGAGCCTCTCTCCATGGAGTGGGTCCTTTGACCTCCTGGAAGAGTGTATCATTTCTTGTACTTCAGATCTGCAATTATTCAGTAGTTTCTATGTCATTTGAGCTACAACGCTGTCCCACTGAGTAAACTGCGTTATTTATGTATGAGGGTTTGCAGGGTGTCTTGCTCATAGTTTAGATCAGAGATCTCTTGTGCTGGGCTTTGCCTTCCACTTGGTGATCCATGGATTGGATTGTTGATCTATGTTCTGTTCAGATCTGATCCATTGTAATCAAATGTTATATTCAGAAATTTAATGCAGCAATTTCCAGGTCTACAACTTGTTTCTCAGATCTACTCTTATTCATGCATGCTTTTGTCAAAATTCCAAGTGGATCTTGTAGAGAAAACTATAGAGTTTCCAGATATGATATAGATCTGATATTTTGTCCATAGATCTGCTCTAGATCTAAGTTGTAACTTCCAGCTACTGAACCTCCTGAAAAATAACGCTGTTAAAGCATTTATGCAAATATACATGTGCTCCTGCTCTCTTTTCTGAAGATTTATTGCTGTATTGGCTCATGATTTCTACTGTATAATGAAAGGGATTTATCATAATGATTATTTTCTACTATATTACTGAAATATCAGTTTCCTTTCTGATCTCCACTGAACATTAGCTAAAACTACACAATTCCTGAAGCAGTGCTTGCATTTGATTGTAGCCTTCCCCTTTGGGTGCTTTTTAGCTAGTCTACTTTTTGGGAGATCTGTTTAATGTGCTTAAACTGATTTTTTCTGATTAAATTCCATATATAAGTCACATACAGCATAAACAAGAGGAAACAAGTCCTGATCTGCGTTATTTTTGCATAATTTTACTTATACAACGTTTTCCTTGAGCACCTTGTTGAAATTCCTGAAAAAGGAATTATTCCAAGTTCTATAGACAGAGTCTGCAGTTGGCCAAGTAGCCTCTAGATCTCATCATTTCTTTTGAAAGGTGACATATCCATTAAATGCCTCTTCAGTCCGTCTCTGAAATAGAATCTTGATATTCCCGAAAAAGGGATATTACAGTGGTATCGGAGCTCCACTCTTGGCACAACCTGTGCTTACCATTAGAGCATCAGTCATGCTGCATTTTGAAGATGAGGCTCCTCTCACTGAGAGGTAGAGGAGGTACCAAAATATAAGTCATAGAAATTATGACTACACCACTGTTTATCTTGACAAGGGCCAAGACAAGGGGAAAGCCCCTGAATCTGTGAATGATAAAGATAAGGAAGCAGAGGAGTTTGCAAAAAATCTCTTGGAGGCTATGCAAGATATGTCCAAGGAGATAAAGGAGATGAGGATGGATAGAATGAGGGAATCCCTTGGTAGATTCCATCAAGGAGAAAGTTCTAATATGTCTCAATTTGGGACTGGTCAACCTGCGAGCTTGCCACAAGCTCCACAGGCCTCACAACGCTCTACAATGCCTACCTTCTTGGCTGTAGAGAATGAAGGATTGCAAGAGCCAAACTACCTGGAAGGGTACTTTATAGAATATGACTCACAAAGTCAGAGGTTCAAGGATAACTTGAGCTTCCAAGAATTTTTCCATCTCAAGGACCGAAGGAGACCATGGTAGCAATACAGAGATGGTGGTTTCTTCCAGGGGAGACACCATACTATGGGTAGGTTATTTTTGCCCAAGTTCGATGGAACATCCTATTGTTCTACCAAAGCATGGGTGGAAAAGTTGGACATCTATTTCCAGTTGAATAAAGTGCTCGAAGTAGAAGCCATCAAGATTGCTGCACTACATTTTGAGGGAGAAGCCCACAACTGGTGGTTTCATGGACTATCTGCATTGGGACACAGCAATGTGTCTACATATGCTGAGTTCACATGGAGACTAGTGGAGAGATTTGATCGGAAATACCCAGAGGCCCCTTTTATAATCTTGGAAAAGCTGAAGCAGATAGGAGATGCAGAGGCCTATATCTCTGAATTCCTGAGATTGTCATTAATGGTCCCCAATCTATCCGTAGCAAGGAGAGTCTACATGTTCATTGATGGCCTAGAGGAACCTTTGCATGGGTTGGTTAATTCTACCAAGCCCATTACTTTGCATGATGCCATTGAGAGAGCTAGAGATCTCCAAGATGCCTTGCCAAGGGCAAAGACAACTTTCCAAAGCAAAACCCCTCATCCCTCTAAGGGGAAGGAAGGGAAAGCTGCTCCACCCAAGGAGAGCTCACTGAAGAAGCCTCTTGACCTTGATCTTCAGAGGGAGTTGAGGAAAAAGAGATTGTGTTTCACTTGTCAAGAGCCATGGGTACCAGGACATAGATGTGCTGCTGGGAGGGCACACTATATAGAAGTCTTCTCAGACTTGGAGGAGGAGGATGGGAATGAAGGACCTAGGAGGGGTCACAGTGCTGGTGATGATGAGGAGGAAGATAAATCACCATCCAGAGGTGAAGAGGGAGCCTTTGCTCCAACAAGTGGGACTCTTGCTTCTTTGAGAGGAGTGCCCAAATATTTGACCTTAAGAGTGCAAGGTTCAGTCATGAACCAGAGAGTGTCTATTTTGATTGAAAGTGGGGCAACCCACAACTTTATTGATGCTCACCTTGTGCAGAGGAGAGGGATCCCCACAAACACTTTTGATGGGTTCTCTATTTTGGTTCTAGGAGATATAACTACGCAATGCATGCAGTATGTTCCATCACTTTCTGTGACTATGGGAACCTACACCTTGGTGGACCATTTATTTGTAGTTGACATACCAGACACCAACATCATCTTGGGTGTCCAGTGGTTGATTACCTTGGGAAAAGTCACCACTGATTGGAAGGCCTTGCAGATGGAGTGGGTGGACTTGAAGAGTGGGAAACAACAAATCATTCAGGGCATGCACACCTATCCTTCACCTGATGTTTCCACCCAAACAACAGAGATGTAATTGCACAGTGGGGGCAGAGACCTCACAGTTCCTTCTCTTATGTTTATGAGAATGTTGCAAGGAACGTTCCTACCTCATGGAAAGCCACTTGGAATGCCATTGGATTCCGATCATGTGGGGGAAGCCTCACAAAGTGCTGGAGCAATTGAAGATAAAGCCACAGTGCTGTGGGAGGAAGCAAAGGGGAGGATCAACCTTCCCACAAATAATTTTGGCATGTGTAATGTCAAAGAAACAATCAGAAACAAGGCAAGCACCACCATAGATGCATCAGCAGCACTGTCCTTATTGAGTTGTGTAGATCCATATTGGAGGTCTCAACTCCTTGTGGAGTACTCCAAAGATCTGCACACCAGGATGATATTAGATGGCATGAAGCAAGGAGGAGGCTATTTGGTCCATGAAGGGGTCATCTATCATCTTGGTAAAGTATTCTTGTCTCAAGCCTCCAAGCTTAAGCAAGAGATACTACAAAGAGCACACAAAGAGTTCCTTTCCAGATATATGCAGTCAGCAACGATCTACTCCCTAGTCATGAGGAGTTTTGATTAGGAGGGTATGAAGGAAGAACTACACCAGCACTATGATTGGGGTGAACTACATCAGCACTTACAAGAGTGCAATAGTTATGAGGAGATGGGGCAGCCAAAGAATCCTATGCAGGAGACATTTCAGCCATCTCTTCCTTCTCTTAAAAGAGGAGAAATGCCCATGCCTAACTCCATGTGTGTGGGGGACTTGAATGGTAAAGAATATGATCTTATGGAGCATGTTTATTTTTCTGATTTGACACATTCTCTTACCATATGTATACAGGCCATGGATCCTACAAGGAGTGATATTACATGCAGATCTCATAGCATTGATGAGGCCAATAAAAATTCTAAATTTGGCCACTCCCTTGAGGTGCAAAGGGAGATTATCTATCATGATGGGTGCCTCCCAAAGGCACCTAACTTGGGTATCACTTTCAGCCATGTCAAAGTGACCCATGTAGCAAAGATGTGGTGGGAATACCACTTTCCACACTCAGATTTACTCAAGACAAGGAGTGCATTGCATTGGTATCTTATGTGGGATTGTGACCCACCTCCTCAAGTGCACATTTCAGTTTGCATATATGTGATTTTGCTTCCATACATAGATGATTTATTGGTATTGTTTATGGGTTTGTATGGGAAAAAAGTGGGCAGTGTATATGTACCACATGGGATGGAACTTTATCTTGTACTTCATGATACATGTTTTAGATGTGACATTGCTTCACCCATGTTTATTCTATTGAGTTTTACACTCCTGAAGGGATAGACTATGAACCTATCATGCTAGCATTGGAGGAGAAATTTTTGATGTATTGGTTTGATGAGAACTTGGTCCATGATGAAAAATTGATCCTTGATGGTGCCATCAAGGGAGAAGGAGAAGAACTAAAGCTCTTACCCTGTCAGTTGCTTGAGGACAAGCAACATTTTGGAGGGGAGGACTGTAATGTTCCCACTTAGCCTTAGCTAAGAGGAACATTCAATTTTGTTTTTAATTTCTTCTTCATGAATAAATGAATAAAGGAGGACATGTAAAACTCCTAAAAAGTCTGAATAAATCAATGCCCATGTGAAAAAAGACAAATTAGGGCTATGTAAATAATCACTTGCAGGTGTGAAAGACGTTTGAGCTAAAGACTAGGTCAACCTTGACCAAATCAACATCGTTGTCTAGGTTCATTGCATCTCCAAAAGGGACAACACAGTTCTAGAAGGGAGCCACTAATGTGAAAAGGGCTAACTCATCAAGATGGTTTAGGGTTTGCAAGAGCTTTCTCATCTTATAAAAGGAAAATGAGGGCAACAAGAGAAGGTTGTTGCTGATAGATCATATTTCTGAGTATTTGTCCGCTTATACAAATACCTTTCTCTGCTGTTGAGTGGAGGATTGTATCTAGAATTCCTATGTAGGAGTTTCACCCCTTCCTTTGATGATTCAAGGAGGAAAGTTTTCTGAATTGAACCACTATCAGGCTTGAGGCCAAGCTCCTACTTACATTGGCAGCGCTGATCCATTGAGGGTTTTGCTGTCTCTGCAAGCTGCAGCAAGTGGTGATCTAGATCTGCAGAGATCTAGTGTATTTTGAGAGCCTCTCTCCATGGAGTGGGTCCTTTGACCTCCTGGAAGAGTGTATCATTTCTTGTACTTCAGATCTGCAATTATTCAATAGTTTCTGTGTCATTTGAGCTACAGTGCTGTCCCACTGAGTAAACTGCGTTATTTATGTATGAGGGTTTGCAGGGTGTCTTGCTCATAGTTTAGATCAGAGATCTCTTGTGATGGGCTTTGCCTTCCACTTGGTGATCCATGGATTAGCTTTCTGATCTATGTTCTATTCAGATCTGATCCATTGTAATCAAATTCTATATTCAAAAATTTACTGCAACAGTTTCCAAATCTGCAACTTGTTTCTCAGATTTACTCTTATTCAAGCATGCTTTTGTTAAAATTCCAAGTGGATCTTGTAGAAAGAACTATAGAGTTTTCAGATCTGATATTTTGTCCATATATCTGCTCTAGATCTAAGTTGTAACTTCCATTTGCTGAACCTCCTAAAAAATAATGTTGTTAAAGCATTTCTGCAAATATACATGTGCTCCTGCTCTCTTTTTTGAAGATTTATTGTTGTATTGGCTCATGATTTCTACTGTATAATGAAAGGGCTTTATAATAATAATTATTTGCTGCTGTATTACTAAAACATCAGTTTCCTTGCTGATATCCACTGAATATTAGCTAAAAATACGCAATTCCTGAAGCAGTGCTTGCATTTGATTGTAGCCTTCCCCTTTGGGTGCTTTTTAGCTAGTCTACTTTTTGGGATATCTGTTTAATGTGCTTAAACTAATTTTTTTCTGATGAAATTCCATATATAAGTCACATACAGAATAAAAAAGAGGAACCAAGTCCTGATCTACGTTATTTTTGCACAATTTTACTTCTACAACGTTTTCCTTGAGCATCTTGTTGAAATTCCTGAAAAAGGAATTATTCCAAGTTTTATAGACAGAGTCTGTAGTTGGCCAGGTAGCCTTTGGATCTCATCATTTCATTTGAAAGGTGACATATCCAGTAAATTCCTCTGTATTCCTTCTCTGAAATAGAATCTTGATATTCCTGAAAAAGGGATATTACATTTGTGCATCCTTTTCCTTGACAACCCTCTCTAGGTTTTTAGGCTCATCACTAGATTCCAAGTCTACAAGGTCAAAATCACGTTCCTCCTCATCATGTATGGATGTATCATGCTGCAATGATGTTCCCTACTCTACTGGTGTAATCTTGGCCCCTTCCTCATTTCGAGGAGCAAAGACAAATCCTCCTTCCTCTCTGATAGGTGTGAGTAACCTCAGGCCTAGGCCTCTTTTAAACTTCAAAATTTTTGATTGATGATCCCATCTCCATAGGCTGTGATGAAATGGTAGGTGATATGTTTTTATGGTGATTTTGTGTAGTGGTTGTGTGCTTTTGAAAGGCTACCTCAATGAAGGTATCCCATGTCATGTTCTTCTCTTCTAACTGATGGAGAACTATGACCTTCACCAAGCTGTGGTGAAAGAGGCTAGGGTAATGTTATGTGTTTTTGACTTGAACCTTTTCAGACATCTTGATCACAATTCTATACAAGAAATTGAATAAATTGAGAGACTTCACTGCTGTGAAGTGCATGAGCAGTCTAATGTGATATTGGTACAATCTAGAAAACATGTCCTCACATGTGAAAACTTTCATTACAACCTTAATCAATGGTGCATACTTCTCCAACAAGTATTTGAATGGGAAAATATGTGTATGAGCATCCTTGTACTGTGATTTTGTGTTGTACTGCTCAAGGTCTAGGTTCATGCCTTTGAACCAATATTCACCATGATTTGGTATTCCTGTAGAAAGAGAGATGGCATCTACTGAAAATGTGAAATAAATCCCTGCAATGGTGGCCTTTTCTCCCTTCAAATTGGTGGCAAACAAATCTATAAGCTGCTCATGGAAACCTATCTCCTCCACTCTTTGACAAAACCCTAGGTAGTTGACATATTCAAAGCATTTTCTAATGAATGGTGAGGAAGTGATTTCACTGCAATTTGAGGGCTCATACCTCAGTATCTTCCCCCCTTTGTGGCGTTTTATTTTCTATGATGGTGAAGGATCTACTTCCATGATTGAAGCCTTAGATGATAGAAGGGAAAAAATAGGGAAAAGGAGTAAAGGGATGAAATGAGGGAGTTAGGGAAATTTAGGGAGATGGGCAGTGGTCTTAGGGATCTTTAGGGAGTGAAATGGAGGGAAATGAGTGAGGGAAATTATTGACACCTAATCCTAAGGGATTGGGTGAGATTGTATATTATTTTAATTTAGTAAATAAGGAAGGCCAAGAGACATTGGGAAGTGAATCCCAATAGTATCACCTCCATGTATAAGTACACACACAATCTCCATCTAATGCATCTTAAGTTTTGCGGAGTTACCTCCTGGTCTGACATGGTATCAGAGCCAGTCCCTTTTTTGGAATTCCTGCCCTTGGTGTAACTCCCTCCTATTCTACATTTTTGCAAATTGTCATTGTGCATTCAATTTTTTTTACTGCTCCTGGAATTCAATTTTTTAGTGCTCCTAGCATTCTGTATTTTGGTTTTTGGAAAATTCTGCCTCAATTTTTCTGCACGTCACTTTGCAATCTCAACTCAACTTTTTTTGCACGTCACTGTGCAATCTCAACTCAATTATTTCTGCACACCACTGTGCAAATTTAGTTCTTTTTTATTGTGCATATTTAACTCATTTTACACCCTCTCAACTCTCCACGCTCACCTCACCTCCCTCGGCCCTCACGCTGCTCCACCCACACAGTCATTTTCCATTCCCCAACCCCCTCTCTAATCTCCCCACACAGTCGCTGTCCACACCCCAACCCCCTCTTGGCACTCCCCAACTGCTCTCCCTCACCCTCGACATTCTCTCATATATATTGTAGGATTTTTTCTCTATGGCAAGGAGAAATATCCTGAATGGTCTTGGAAAATCAAGCGCACTCTCATTTTTAATGATTTGTGGAGAGGAATTTGTGAAGGAGAAGGAGACCATCCACCAGAAAATCCCACTTCAGACAAGGAGATCGCCATTTGGGAAAACAATAACTGCAAGGCCTATGCCTTGATTGCAACTTCTGTAAATGAAGAGGCGAGTCGTCATATTACACCATTTTGAAATGCCTATGAAGCCTTGAGAAAGCTAAATTAACTCTATGACTCACATTCAAAACTTGAAATCGTTCAATTAATGATTAAGCTGTTCAATCTTGAATTGAAAAATGATGACCCTCTTGCTTTAGCTTCAGAAATAAGATCTATCATGCATGACATTAAGAAAACTAGTGTAGAAGTTGGCATACCTCGCATAGCATATGTTAAGGCATTGTATCCCACTTAATCACATTATCTTGAGTCATTGCACGCAAATGGAAACCTCATGAAAATCACCTTTGATTCTCTTGAGAAAATGTTTGTAGAAAGAGAGAAGGCTTTTGGAAAGATAAGAGCCCCTCTATCTTCTGAATAGGCTGTATGATTTTCACATAGAGAAAAGAATCATGCTCAATATTCTTCCAGAGGAAGAGGTGGGTGAAGAGGAAGAGGAAGAAGAAATTTCAGAGGAAGGGGGGGAAGACAGACTCAAATTGAAAAATACGATCTTCATTGCATACGCTGCAATAAATACTGGCATGCTGCATCTACATGTAATATGCCATGGGATAAAATTGAGCAGAAAATAAATCAAGAAAAAGGTAAAACTCATGACAGAGACAAAGGTAAAGCATATGAATCCGCTCATTATGTTGTAGCACATTGTAACAATGGAGTAACTGAAGACTTGTTTGATGTTTCATTTACTTCTTGGAGAAATGATTGGTTGTTAGATTCAGGAGAAACATGTCACATGAAATTTAGAAAAGATTTTTTTGAAGCATTTACTGACCAAGTTGATGGAGCAGTATACTTCATAGATAAATCCAAACTCAAGCCATCAGGGCTTGGCACAATCAGGCTTAATTTGCCTGGTCTTCTAGATCATCTTCTACATGAGGTTCTATATCTCCCTGAGTTGAGGAGAAACTTGTTGTCCGTGGTCCACATCTGCCAGCAAGGATACTCCATTCACATGTTTGATGGCAAGATTGAGGTCAGAAAAGCATCGGATCACTCACTTTTCATGGAGGGAATAGACGAAGGAATAATCTTGAAGCTGCAAGGTTCCTCTGCTCATGCACAAAAATTTGCATTCAGTTCACATCATGATGAAGGTACATTCCCATCAAATGTTTTATTGCATGCTAGATTTGGACACTTAAACTATGATAACCTTTGATTGTTGAAAAAAAATGGTGTTAATGGACTATCTACAATTCTTAGGAAACTTAAGCAATGTGATGCTTGTATTCTAGGAAAGCATAGCAAACAACCATTTCATGATTCACATTCCAGAGCACATAGAAAACTTGAGCTTATTCATTAAGATTTATGTGGCCCTATGTGTGTTTCTTCTACAAATGGAAATAAATATATGATGAAATTTATTGATGATTACACCAGAATGTGTTGGGTTTACTTATTGAAGAACCAATCCGATGCTTTTCAAATATTCAAGAATTTTCATGCATGGATTGAAAATTATGCACAAATTCATATTGGCTCTTTGCACACTGTGTTAGTGTCCCGTTATTTGGCTGATTGGCAAGCCAAGTGACAGGGTAACATCAAACCAGTCTTTGGAGTCCAAGGACCTAGCCTTCCTGGACTCAGAGAGGGCTCTCTCTATTTGTGTAAGGGATATCTGTGTGTTTGCTTCTTGTGTTTCTGATTTTAGGCTAGTTATGAAGTAGGTTTTTGGTTTTGTTTTTAAGTTTTTGAGGGATGAAATGATCAAAGACTAATATAGATAAAAATATTGTTAGATTAACTGGGCTATGGGGTCGAAAAGGTCAATAAAGCTTTTAGATGGTGATACAAGGTTGTTGAAGGGCCGATTTGATCGAGGTAAAATGGATCTTTGGGTAAAATGGAGTGAGATGGACACTAAATGTGTGAAGAACAAAGGCTTTCAAACATAAATAGTTCAATAGCTGACATAAAAATGGTAGGGCTAACCATTAATCATGAGAAATGTAACCATAAACTGATAAATGTATAGAAATAAATATTCAAGCAATGCATAGAGATATATGACTCTCTGACTTTAGGAAATTGCTATTAGAATTTGGGGAAATACAATTAAGACAAACAAACAACTCAAATCACTATGAGGAAATGCCTAGGCATAGTATTTCAAGCTATTGGGCACTTTGAAGCAAGATTGCATAGTTTTAGGCAAAGGGCAAGATCAGTACAAGACCTCTTTGGTTCAACAAATGACAATCAAACAATCAAAGAAAGGTTTCAGAGGTGGAGCTATGACTAGCCATGAGTAAGCAGGGCATACCGTGAATCATACTTAGCATGTATAAAACCATAAATGAAACAATCAAACAATTTCTTCAGTTATCAAAGAGAAATCAAGGATTTTTTGATATGACTAAGGAGGAAGAAAACATAGAAACTATAAAGAAACAGGAAATTTGAGGTGCCTCCAAGGGCATGTCTCAAATCTATTCTCTATTGTCTTATAGCAAGCAAGAACATGGAATATGAATGAAAACTAAGAAGCATAACAGAGAGGGACACTATACCATTTTACCAAGTCAAGGAATCCAACAACAGTCCTCTTTCATCATCCAAAAACATTCAAGAAACTATCCAATGCATGAGACAAGTTTTTCTTCCAATCTTGTATAACCATATATTTCTCTATATCATCAAGTTCAACCTCATTTACAATGAATTCTCTTGGAATATATAGGCCAAGATGGAGGAGGAAACCCAACCAAGGCAACTAGCTAGCCATTGGCTCAAAAACAAATATCTTATCTTGTCCTTGAGGCTTTGCAAAGCCCAAGGCACAAAATATCCAATAAAATATCTCAAAATGCTAAAAAAGGGAATAAATTTGACTTTTTGTGACTGGAAATGTCCCAAAATAGCTTAACACACATTTGGAGAGGCCACTTTAGAAAACTTCTTTTTTGGCCAAAAAGCACTAAGGGCGCACCAACTGAAAATTGCCTATCTTTCGGATGACTTTTAAGGGCCTTCCCGATGTCAAAACGAGGCTCGTGATAGCTCGTTGGAAAGCTCTAGATGTCTAATTTCTGGAAAAACTTGAATTTTCCCAATCTAATGCATGGAAGTCTATCAAATACTAAACTAAGTGAAAAAACCCAAAAATAGGCCTTGCTGATATGTGGGCAGAGTGTCGAAAAAGTGTGTTTTTTGCATCTTTGGGGGACCAAAACAACTTCAAATTCTCTGAAATTTTTTGAGTAGATGCCCCTGAATTTAATGCATCCAATGGTACCACTCTCAAGAGTTGAGGATGCTCCAAACCAAATTGGCGGTGCCCACGATTTTATGCAATTAGGCCCAAAAATATCAAAAAACAAGAACATGTCAAAATTTGCTCAATTTTGGTGAGCAAGTACCTCAAGGCTTCATAAAAACATGTCTATAAGCTTGGGCCAAAATTCCGAGCCTAGAGGTGTCTTTCTCCTTTTTTCTCACCAGGCGCCCTCTTTGGGCAGTTTTGAGCTTTTCTTGATTTTCTTCCTTGTTGTTTGGCATTTTAGCTTTGGTGAAGAAGTCATGGCCCCTTGCCTAGAAGAGGCAGTTAGCACATGCTTTGGAGAATGCCCTCCATGCTCTATGTTTTGTGTTTTCTTGCCCTCATCATGGCTTGCTTGAGGGCTGTCTTGTCTATCCTTGTCACTGCTTTACTGCCCATCACTTTGCTCTTCATTATCACTGCTATGTTTAGACTCTTTGCCTTGTTCCTCATCATCACTAAAGTCATCTCTTTAGTATTGTGTTTGAGCCAAGAGGTCTTTAACAAGACATGTTTTTGTTTTTCGAAGGGAAGTATCCTTGTGTTTTTGGCACCAAAAACCTCTTTCCCTCAATCACTATTTTTATCTGTGCTATCCATAGCAAGAAGTGGACTTCTTTTAATTTGACAAAAAATCTTCATCCCTTACTCACTGTCTCTTCTTTGGTTTAGTAAACAAGGTGTCCTGACATCACTGTTAAAATACCTCTTTAAACTGATTTAAGACCTCCACGAACAAACTGTGTTTTTCCTTCTATCAACTGTGCGTAGTCTTAGCTATTTTATAGCACAAAAGGACTTTCAAATTTTCATATCAACCCTTATCCCTTTCGCTGTCTTTCTATGGTTATTAGAAACAAAAGGGACTTATTGAAAACACATTTTTAAATAGTCCTTCAAACTGATCATGATACCCTTCACAAACTCTGCTTTTTTTGATTTTGGAGACTACAAATCCTTTATTTTTTCATAACACAAAAGACCTCCTTCAAATTTGACAAAAGCCTTATACTCTAATCACTTTTTCTCTCTTTTCTTAAATGATCATGGCACTTTTGAAATCAATGTTTAAAGGCTCCTTTCAATTGACAAAAATTTCATCTTCTAGTCACTGTTTTTCTCTGAGTTTAACAAACATGATGCTCTTTTAAAAAAAATGTCAAGACACCCTTTTTAAATTGATTTGAAGACCTCAACCTAAGTCTACTTTTCTCTTAGAGACTATGTATGCTCTAAGCCATTCATATCACAAGAAAAACTCTCAAATCGGCTCATAAAACCTCCTCCCTTTCACTGTCTCTTTGTTATCACAGTCAAAGACTTCCTTCAACTTCTTTATAAAAGTTTCTTGATGCATTTGGAGGTGTATTTCTGCTAAAACTGGACTTTGACATCTTTTGAAAACTTTGTTGCTGGTGGCTTGGGTGCTCGGGCGCTGGGCCATTCAGGGGCAGACCGGGCGGGGTCAAAAAACAAAGGTTAGGGGCAGTTTTTATAATTTCAAAAATTGAAATTGGAACATGACTGTATTAGGAGCATTTGGCACTTGGAATGGAAAATTTTCATGCTTGGAGGGCTTTGAAAATGACGAAAAATGATCGGACCCTGCTGTTCAGGAGCAAGCCCAGGCACCGAGCCGTTCAGAAATGGGCAGTGCAGAAGTTAGAAATGGCACTGGTAATGGCGTAAAGTCGAAGAATTGGATGGCACAGTCCTTAGGCAGGTGAAAGTAGCTTTATATATGTCCTGATGGCTTGGATATAAGAAAAAAACCCATGGGCGCTGTCGTTTAGGAGGAACTGGGCCGCCAGGCGCCGGGCCGTTCAGACTTGGCTTGGGCCGCTCAAAGTTGGGTGGTGTGGAGGTGACAAAAGGGAAAACCCATGGTTGATGATGTAAATTAAAGGTGTTAAGAACGCATGACGATGAAAGGGAGGCTTACCAGTGTTTAGATGATCGGATAAAGCGTTTGAGAGCTCGGGCGATGGCGTTTAGCAGGTCACCGGGCCATTCAGGCATGAACGTGCCGCGTTCAGAAAAAATTGGGTGCCGGGCATAGGCGTGCCGCGCCTCTTTAAAAAAACTTTGTGCAACCCATCACAGGTGTTCTGCACATGTTTTCAAGATTGATACTTTGCAACGGATCATTGAAATATAGGATTAGCCTCGCGCAAGCGACTGAATTTGGTTTCATTTGGATGATCCATGACATTCCTTAGAATAGTGAAATTTTTTCTAAAAATAGGAGAAATTTCAACAGGTGGCACCTCATATTTAAGATTTTGAATGGCATCTTGAAGGCGCACAAAAGTAGAAACTGTGGACTCTTGAATTCTCCTCAAATATGTATCTTCGTGTTCTAGGTTCAACGGCATGGAAACAACTATCTGAACATCACTTGATTTCCTTGGTACAGGATCAGGATCAGCCATTATTTCATTTTCTTGACAATCATCCGGATCAGGTTCAACCATGGTTTTGATATCTCCCAAAACTGTGGCATTCTTGATTATCAACATGATCAGGTTCACCAATCATTTCCTCTTAGCATCAATGATCATTGCTCTAGTCCAATGTTCAACATCTTCTGAATGTGAAGGTGGTTGGGGCATCCTGGGATGTTTCACAATATCCCATCCATCGAACTGGTTTTCTGCACTTCTGATGTCTGATATTTCATTAGTATAAAGGAAACTTGCCATGCGACTTGGCCCATCTCTCACACCAAGCTTCATTTCAACGTTTGCATGCTTGCTTTCCTCCAAACTGCTTGATGATATTCCAGAATCTGCAACTGATGACTCATGTAGGGTCCTGTTAGATTGTTGCATCCGCCTTCTAGACCTTAACTTAGCATCTTTGGATGAAAGTATAGCACGAGCATCTTTTGAATACAGAAAATTCAACATCCTTTCAAATGCTCAGATGAATGGGAACAACTGCTTCCATAATCAAAGCTGCTACTACCAGCTCTATCTAAATAAGGCATTCTGGGAGACTCCATAGATGCAACAACAAAGTCCCTTGAACTATTGTCAGACCTAGAACTTTCTTCACTGGCAGTAGAGTAGTTTTATCTTGGGATTAAAAGAGGATGCTCCTTACTTTGGGAAGCTAGCCGAGCATCCCAGTATGAAGCTCTTTGCCATACGCGTGAACATGAAACTACAAATCCAGAATTAAGAAGTAGTGGGGCATAGAAATAATGGACTACAAGGTTCAAAAGCTGCACCATATACCATGAGAAGAACCATATGTCTTGATCTTCTTCCTCTTCTATGATTTCCCATGCAAAATCATTATCATCTGATATGGGAGTAATTTGATTAACTCCAGAACCAAGCTGATCAATAGTTAGACCACGCTGCTACCTTATGTTTACTTCCTTTTCTCCCCTTGTTGATGCCTTAATTGCAGCTTGCATAATTTCCTCTTCTATAGCATTTCCTTCTTCAATGGCTGCAATAGAATTTTCAGTAACCTGTGGAGCACTTGATCTATGTTCTTTACCATAAGGATACGAATTAGAGTAGCAACCATTTCCTGAATTTGAACCTGATATGAAAGCAAAAGATGCAATACTTTGGAAGCTCATTTTTTTTTATCTTTTTTTGTGCAGCATAATTTAGTCTTTGAAACAACATCAAGATCAATCAGTTAATGATATTCTCTCTGAGCTGTCAAACAATTTCCTTCGTCTTTTGAAAAACAAAAAACACCTTTCACCTTGTAGCCTTTTAATCACTATGTTACCTCCTTTTTAAAACAGTCTTTTGCAACCTTTGCCACATTTGAATAGAATACTCCTCAAAATGATGTGGTAATCTATAGTTTATGAGGTAGGAAGTTCTCTAAACCATGATCAAAAACTCTATTTTTGAATCAAGGAGATCATTCACCTTTAAAACCACCGATGTAGCCCTTTAGAACCATAATGCCTACATTGTTTTATAAAATGAAAAGGTCATAAGATACTGCCATTTCGTCCTTCCAAACTCTATTGTCTATGAAAGTGGCCATAAGGACTCTGTTATGCTTGATTTGTGTATAATGGGAGATTATTACAAAATACTGTTTCAGCCTTTACAAATGGTCCTTCAGACCTATCATGAAGCTTTCCTCATTATTTGCTGATGGAGGTCATGATTGATTTTCTGCTTGTCATTTTGGATATCCTCAAACAATGGTGGGCCCTCTACTTCTTTGTGAAGGAGGCCTATGCTTGAAAACTGCCATACCAACTGTACTTTTCGAAGAAGGTCTTCAACACCATACTACTCCATTTATTTTGAAATAGTGACCTTGTATCTTTTTGAAGAAGTTTATAAAATTACCAATCACTGCAGCCTTCAAAACCCCTAAGTAGCCATTGTTGTTGCAATAAGGAGGTCTTTTAAACCAAAACTTGACCTACTACTGTTCATCAAGGAAGTGGCCTTTTTTTAAAAACCACTAATACAACTTCTTAAGACCATATAAAAAAACAATGTTGTTCTTATGCATATTGAAAGGTCTTCTCTATGATTATGATATGTCTTATTTCCTTACAAGCTGTCTTGAAACTTGAAACACTGTGTTATGGCCTTTCTCATCCATTTTTACAATGTGTCCTCTATCCTTTGAGTTAGCTGAAAGAGTAACCCTTGATGTTTGCCTTTCCTTCACAACTTGGAGTGATTTTCTGCTCTTTGAATAGATCATTTTAAGTGATGACTGTGCTTTTTCCACTTGTCATGTTGAATTATCTCTTTTCAAAACAGTCCCTTGAGGGCTAATATCAACATAAACGGAGGAAGATGAGACTTAAAGTAAGTCATCCATGTTGTTATTCATTTTATGTCTATTTGTGGATTCACAGTTTCTTGAGAAGTCTGTTAACACCCTTAAATCCGCCAATGTTGGGTCAACCACACTCCAGCAGTTTTGCAACCATTTTCATCTTCTTACTCCTTCCCAAAAATTTAAGTTCAGCTCCCAAATTGTCTCCGGATTTAGTCTTAATTCCAGAATCATAATGCATCAGGGTATAAGTAGCCTGATTTCATATTGTATATCATATCATGGGCTCATATCAGTAACTGAGTCAAAGGTCCCTTATGCCATTTGAAAATGCCATACAATCCTCCTTTACTTGTGGAAGGCATTTTTATTCCCTACAGGCTTTTGTTCTGCTTATAAACTTTCAATTGTTCCCACTGATTTTCAACTTTGACTTTCCAATTGAAAACTTTCTTAAACATAATCTAAACCTGCTGATGCATTTTTTTTTCATCCCTTGGAAGGAGGTGGCCTACAACAACTCTGAAATCACTTAAAACACCTTGACCCTCTTCTTTTAAATGAAAGAGGTCTTATTGATCATGTTCCTAACCATCTGCTCTTTTACTAGAGGAGGTTATTATCATGTTCCCAACCATCTGCTCTTGCTTGGAGGAGGTTATCAGCATGATGTATTCTAACATTTTCTCTTTTGAAGGAGGTCAACATAGTCATTACATTTTATCTATTTCCCAAATTGTGTCATATTTATTTTTAATACATATCTCTGCTTGGTATATCACAATAAGTAATAAAGTGAAAATTTGACAATCTGCTATAAGAGGCATGTTCTGAGATATGTATCATGTTGTGAAAATATCCTTGTGAAATTTTAAACCAGGAGCCACATGACTTGTATTCGTAGATTATTTTCTTGCTAGTATTTATTTACTAACCTTTCTTGACTGTGTTTGTAGAGGTTTATTGAATTTTCTTTCTGACTAGTATTCTTATCCCAGGCTCAAGACAACATAAAAAGCAGTTGTCTTCTTATGTCCTGCATGATGATGTCTTTTGGAATACTTGTGTATCACTGCTTCTGAAGGAGACATTGAAACACTGTAGATCAACATTATATCAGTCCTTTGCATTTATGTGACTTTGAAAGATATATTTTTCTCTTCAGGAAACTTTTGACTTTTGAACATGCACTCCTGCTCTCTTTCATTGCAGCTCTCCATCTGCTTACTGATGGCAGATTTCGTCAACATGAGAGACTTATTTGGACTTATCTCTTTGTTGGAAATATTGTCATTGATGGCAAAGGAAGTGGCAAAGGAATTGGCATCTGAATCAGTAACTAGGAAACAGAGAAAAGAATTGTAGCAGAGAACAAAGGTCAGTAGAGAAGAACAGAGAAAGAGTGCATATACAGAGAGCAGTATCAGTCAAGGGGAAAATTGAATTCAATAGGAAGGATATTTGAGAAACCCTATGAGGGGATTAATGGTTCTCTGTATGTTGTTCGAGGAACCAATGTTAATACGGTCGACAGTGTATCCAAACTGGTAGACAGTGGAGTTATATATTCGTTGAATATATGAAATGAAAAAATTTATGGTTTTAAGCTCCACATGGAAGGGTCTACGCTATTAGTAAGGAGCTGACTGGCTTTCATGGAGAAAGGAACAAGGAGTGAGAGCAAATCAATTATAACACGGAAGAACTAAAACAGAGTATTTGGCATTGAACTTTCAGTGGAACACAGACTAACCCTTTGGAATCATGAACGGAACTTAGAGGTGGAACATAACAAAAGGTAGCACGATGGAACCCTGCGTGGAAGAGCGGAACCGTGACCGAGTGAATAGTGAAGGCAGTTTCCGGGTTTCATCGCACCACCCTTCGGTGATAGGCGGTATTTCCTGGTTGGGGAGCGATTCCATAGAAACGTTGACACGTAGCAAAGGAGGACCCACAAAAACCGCTATCAAAGCGCGTCATCGCACGTTAATGTTCGACCAAAGAAGCTGAGCGATATTATTGAACGTCGTTGATCTAGGAAGGGGTCATCGGACGGTGTTCATTTGCTATAGATGCGCGAAGGTTACCTAAGGTATGACGTGCCATCGCGCGTTATCATACGTGCATCATCAACGAACGATATCCGTCGGATCATCTGAAGACCAAGCGATGTGCTCTTCGCCGTCGGATGGAAACGATTGTTAGCGATGGGCCCCAGTTTTAAATTATATTGATTGGGCCGTCGATTTTTTGATAAAAGCGTTGGTTATTAATATAAAGTTCTATTATACATTTAATTTCCAAAGGTTGTGAATAATATTTATTTATCAAATTCCACGAATTTGATAAATAAAATTCCAATAAAAGAAAGAAAACCATCAGCGGCACATTAATGTTACTTAACCTTGACTATAGTATTATTTGACGGAGATAAAGATTATCTTTGAGACGATTCGTGCATGGAAGAACGATGATTGGGATTTCAATTTGGATTGGTTCAATCTTTAATATGAATACCATTAGCGGTTGAGTGGTTTTATACTCATGGTATTGATAAAGGCTAAACTATATAAGGAGAAGAGGATTACACTAGAGAGTGTGTGTGGAAGGGTTGTGAATAAATAAATCTCTTTAAGAGATATCTGCATATATGATGCACCTATGGATATGATCTAGAAATGATGAATCTCTACAAAGATCTGTAGAAGAAATGATGAAGATCTGACGCAAGTCAGATGAAGAAATTGAAGAAAGTTGGTGGATCTGAGGGTTGAAGCCTTCAGTTTGAAAGTAGAAGTTTTCTGCTAGTAGAAGTCGGTGTTAAAAATCAGGGGGTCAAAGCCCCCTTCCAGGAGAGGCTGGTAAACAAGATCAGGGGGTTGGAGCTCCCTTCCAGCTGTAGCTGAAAATGAGAAAAGGCTGCAGCCTTCTGCAGGTAGAAGCCTGCGTACTGGTATAAGTCTGCATCAGTACAAAATTGTAAGAATTTTTCTTTATAATAAATATTGAAGACTGAGACGACAACAGCGGTGGTTTTCTCCTGAATTGGGTTTCCACCTTAAATACTGGTGTTCATATGTGTGATGATTGATTCTGTTATTACTGCTCATGATTACTGCTTATATGAATGAATGATGCAATGATTCTAAGTAAAGAATTAAATGCTTAAAAGTAAAAAGTTTTAGTCAGCTCTAAAATACTGTTTCACCCCCCCCCCTCTCAGTATTTTTCCCAACAATTGGTATCAGAGCAGGTCCTTCTGAAAAAGCTTAGCCGCTAGAAGGAAGATCAAACAAGATGAGAAATCAAGATGGAACAACTTCTATCAGGCCTCCACTCTTCAACAGAAGCAATTTAATTTTCTGGAAAATAAGGATGAGATCCTATCTTCAGTCTCTGGGAGCAGATGTGTGGGCTATTTTTGAAAGAGGATATTAATATCCAGCCACAGTACCATCAGATCCAACGGAAAGAAAGAATTATGAAACAAATGCCAAGGCTGTCAATGCTCTATTGGGAAGTCTAACTGAATCAGAATTTGTCAAAGTCATGCAGCTGGATACAGCAAAGGAAATATGGGACAAAATCATTCTAAGTTATGAAGGTGATGCAAAGGTAAAAAGTGCTAAACTCCAAACTCTCAGAATACAATATGAGAATCTAAAAATGCATAATGAGGAGAGAATTTCCAATTTCTTTTTACGTCTTGATGATATTGTAAATCGTATGAGAAATCTGGGAGAAGCAATAACTGAATCTACTTTGGTTAAGAAAGTCTTAAGATCACTAACGACAAAATTTGAGTCAAAAGTTTCTGCTCTTGAAGAAAAGCAGGATCTTCAAAATCTTACTGTGGTACAACTTCATGGCATACTAATTGCATATGAAATGAGAAGAGGAGGACCATCTGAAGTCAAAGAAACCGTCTTTAGAGCTTCTACAAAAGGGAAAGAAGTACAAGAGATAGAAGGATCAGGGTATATCTCAGAAGAAGATGAGGTAAACTTTGTAAAGAAACTCCAACTTGGTACAGGACGGTTCAGAGGTAAGCTTCCTTTCAAATGTTTTACGTGTGGAAGAGTTGGTCATTATGCTGCTAAGTGTCCTCACAAAGAAACACATGAAAAAGGGAAGGAAGTAGCAAGAAAGAATAAGAATCGGTTTAGCACTAGAAAAAGTTACTATACTCATGAAGACAGTGATGGGTTATCAGACAGTGAGGAAGAATGTGAACAAAATCTTAGACTTCTCATGGCATTTGAAAAAGAGTCTAGAGAAGAAAAATATACTTTTATGGATGCTTTAGAGGACAATGATTTTCTTGATGAAATAAATCAACTCAAAATACGCTTAGAAGAAAGTAAAATAACCATAGAAACTCTGAAAAATCAGCTTGAAGAAAAGGAGAAACACAATGAGAAATTAGAATGTGAAATAGTAAGTCTAAGAAAAGAAATTGAGAAAGTGAAGACTTTGACTCTTAGATTTGCTAAAGGATTTGAAACCTTAGATGAGATTATCAAGGTACAACATTCTCCTCTTATAAAGACAGGTCTTGGATATATCGGAGAATATTCTCAAGCTTCAGCACCAAATTATCTAAAAGCAGCTACAGCTAGTATACAACATTCTGCCACTCAGCAAGGGTATAAAGAATCTTTACAGGTGAAGCATGACCATCTCAATTCAAAGAACACTAACAGGAATACCTTTCAAAGAAACCCCAATCAATAGGTAAATTCAAGTAGAATATTTCATGATCGCAGAAATTTCTTCTTCAATGGACAATGTTTCTCATGTCACAATTTTGGTCACAAAGTTGTTCAATGTGTTTCATATAAAACCATCATGACTAGAGAAGAAAGAAAGAAAAGGATTGATATTGGAACAAAGAAGAATAACTATAACAACTTTTCTACTCTTCAAAATGAAGTAGAATGTGCCTATTGCAATAACTTTGGTCATGAAGAATCTGAATGCAGGAGCAAAGTTTAGCAAAAAGAGCATTTTCCTTCAAGCACCAAAGTATGGAAAAAGAAGGAAGTACAGGTTGAAAATTATGGCATATCTTTATTTGCAGAAGGTGAAGAAAATCAATGGTACATTGATAATGGATGCTCAAAACACATGACAGGTGACAAAGAAAAACTTCTTGCATATAGTGCTCTAGAAAAGGAAAAGAATGTTATATTTGGAAATGATACTCCTGCTGTCATTAAGGGAAAAGGGTCTGTTTTTCTAAAAGAAAAGGTGAAAGCTAATAATTTCATGTATGTGGATGGATTAAGCGACAACCTATTAAGTGTAAGTCAGATGTGTGATGAAGGAACTGAAGTTTTTTTTAGTTCAAAATAATGTGTGGTACGTGATCTTGATACAGGCAAAATAATTATCAAAGGAAACAGAACTCCAAGAAACCTGTATGTATTGAAAAACTGCAAAGAACAATGTTACTTGAGTAAATCTTCAGAAAACTAGCTATGGCATAGAAGGTTGGGTCATCTGAGCTTCTCTCAAATCAACAAATCAAGCAGACTCAAAGCTGTTCGTGATCTTCCCAATATTACTCTACCTGGAAATATCATATGCAAATCTTGCCAATTCGGTAAGCAAACCAGAGTGCAATTTAATGCCAAGGAAGGATCATCAAGTAAGCCTCTTGAGCTCATTCATACTGACATATGTGGACCTATGAGGAAAAAGTCACCACGTGGTGAAGAATACTATATCTTATTTATTGATGATTTCTCTAGAATGTGTTGGATTGGGTTGATGAAACACAAAGATGAAGCATTTGAGAAATTTCAGATCTTCAAAGCATTGGTTGAAAATGAATTAGATCCAAAAATCAAGTGTCTTAGATCTGATCGAGGAGGAGAATATACATCAGATGAATTCCTTGAATTTTGTGAACAACATGGCATAAAAAGACAGTTTTCTGTAGCTGGCACTCCACAACAAAATGGCGTAGCAAAAAGAATGAACAGAACAGTTCAACAAATGGCTAGAGCTATGCTTGATGACTTCGGAACACCTGACACATTTTGGGGAGAAGTAGCACATACAGCGGTAAATATTCTTAATAAGGCACATGTCCGTGTAAATAATGATAAAACGCCATATGAACTCTGGTATGGTAATCCTCCCACTGTAAAGAATTTTAGAATTTTTGGAAGCAAATGCTTTATCAAAAATAATGATGAAAAACTTGGCAAGTTTGAACCCAAAGCAGATGAAGGAATACTTCTAGGTTACTCCTCTAGGAGTAAAGCATATAAATGCTACAATAAAATACTTTAGAAGATTGTTGAATGTATTGATGTTGTTATTGATGAGTCTCCTGCAGCTCCAAAAGAAGAAAAACAAACACCCGATGAAGATGATGATGACATATATCCTTCTACATCAAATAGTAATGATATAAACAGTGAACCCAATGAAGAACACGAAGATGATTTATCTGAAAAAGCTCCATCCAGATATGTTCAAAAGAATCATCCAGAATCTCAAATTTTGGGGGAAAAGGAATCAGGTGTACAAACAAGAAGGACTCTTGTGGGATCTTCTAGCTATCTGGCATTTCTATCCACTATTGAACCACAAAATGTTGATCAAGCTAGCAAAGATGAATGCTGGATTCAAGCCATGAATGAAGAGCTTGATCAGATTGAAAAGAATCACACTTGGGAATTAGTACCAAGACCTCATGACAAAAATGTCATTGGAACTAAATGGATATTCAAAAACAAGTTAAATGAGAATGGGGATGTCATAAGAAATAAAGCTAGACTTGTCTGCAAGGGGTATGATCAACAAGAAGGTATAGATTTTGAAGAAACTTTTTCTCCTGTAGCTAGACTTGAAGCCATAAGAATGTTTCTTGCTTTTTCAAGCTTCCAACAAATCAAAGTTTATCAAATGGACGTTAAATCTGCTTTTCTCAATGGTGATCTGGAAGAAGAAGTTTATATAGAACAACCAGAAGGATTCATTTTGGGAAATGATGAAAAACTTGTTTGTAGACTTAAAAGGCTCTATATGGTCTCAAACAAGCTCCAAGGGCATGGTACTATCGTCTTGAAAAATATCTTCAACAACAAGGATTTTCAAAGGGGTCTGCTGATAGCAACTTATACACAAAAACTAAAAATGATAAACTATTGATTGTGGTTGTATATGTTGATGATATCATTTTTGGAGGTAATGAAGAGTCTATGAGTCAGAAATTTGCTTCTGATATGCAGCAAGAATTTGAAATGTCTTTACTTGGGGAACTAACATTCTTTCTTGGCTTGCAAGTGCAACAAGCAACAGATGGCATATTCTTATCACAAGCAAAATACCTTAAGCAAATCTTGAAGAAGTATGGCATGGAAGATTGCAAACCTGTAAGTACACCAATGATAACCAGATGTAATCTCAGTTCTAATGATGATTCCCCCATGGTGAATCAACCAGAATATAGATCTATGATAGGAAGTCTACTTTATCTCACTGGGACAAGACCAGACATTATGCATGCAGTTGGAGTTGTGGGGAGATTTCAAGCTAATCCAAAAGAGTCTCACCTTCAGGTTGTCAAAAGAATATTCAAATATCTGCAAGGAACTCAAGACTTTGGACTATGGTATCCAAAGAATGCTGATCTCACTCTTCATGCTTACACTGATGCAGATTGGGCTGGAAATGTTGATGATCGGAAAAGAACTAGTGGGGGTGAATTCTTTATGGGGCCCCAGTTAGTATCTTGGTTTAGCAAGAAGAAAAGCTCTATTGCCTTATCTACAGCAGAAGCAGAATATGTGGCTGCAGCATCATGTTGCACTCAAATTCTTTGGATGATGCAAACCTTACAAGACATTCAAATCAAATGTTCACCTCCTATCTCCATTATGTGTGATAATACAAGTGCCATCAGCATCTCAAAGAATCCTGTTATGCATTCCAAGACCAAGCACATTCCCATCAAATATCACTTCTTACGAGAGCAAGTGCTTGAACAAAAGGTGAAATTGGAGTATGTTCCGTCCAAAGAACAAGTTGCTGATATATTTACCAAACCTCTACCTAGGGAAGCGTTCGAATATCTCAGACAAAAACTGGGAGTAGTCTCTGCCATGCAGAAGATCAGATCTACTTAAATACAGAAGATTAAATTGGTTGTGAGGTGCTGTTGGGCATCTCTAAATGCACAGGCTAAGGGGGAGCATTGGTCATATGAAAAGAATGCATTGTTGGCATTTATAAGTCATTTTTGTTATATTATGTTTGAAGATGCAACATGATCTCAGAAGGAGCATGGCATTTTCGGTTCAAAGAATATTGATCAACTCTTTGCCATTGATGTCAAAGGGAGAGGAAAAGCAAAAAGGGGCTTCTATAAGACAATCAGAGGAAGCGTATTGCCATCAATGCCAAAGGGGGAGATTGTTGGAAATATTGTCATTGATGGCAAAGGAAGTGGCAAAGGAATTGGCATCTGAATCAGTAACTAGGAAACAGAGAAAAGAATTGTAGCAGAGAACAAAGGTCAGTAGAGAAGAACAGAGAAAGAGTGCATCTACAGAGAGCAGTATCAGTCAAGGGGAAAATTGAATTCAATAGGAAGGATATTTGAGAAACCCTATGAAGGGATTAATGGTGCTCTGTATGTTTTTTGAGGAACCAATGTTAATACAGTCGACAGTGTATCCAAACTGGTAGAAAGTGGAGTTATATATTCGTTGAATATATGATATGAACAAAGTTATGGTTTTAAGCTCCACATGGAAGGGTCTACGCTATTAGTAAGGAGCTGACTGGCTTTCATGGAGAAAGGAACAAGGAGCGAGAGCAAATAAGTTATAACGCGGAAGAACTAAAACAGAGTATTTGGCATTGAACTTTCGGTGGAACACGGACTAACCCTTTGGAATCATGAACGGAACTTAGAGGTGGAACATAACAAAAGGAATCGCGATGGAACCCTGCGTGGAAGAGTGGAACCGTGACCGAGTGAATAGTGAAGGCAGTTTCTGGGTTTCATCGCACCACCCTTCGGTGATAGGCGGGATTTCCTGGTTGGGGAGCGATTCCATAGAAACGTTGACACGTAGCAAAGGAGGACCCATGAAAACCGCTATCAAAGCGCGTCATCGCACGTTAATGTTCGACCAGAGAAGCCGAGCGATATTATTGAACGTCGTTGATCTAGGAAGGGGTCATCGGACGATGTTCATTTGCTATAGATGCACGAATGTTATCCAAGGTACGACGCGCCATCGCGCGTTATCATACGTGCATCATCAATGAAAGATATCCATCGGATCATCTGAAGATCGAGCGATGTGCTCTTCGCCGTCGGATGGAAACGATTGTTAGCGATGGGCCCCAGTTTTAAATTATATTGATTGGGCCGTCGATTATTTGATAAAAGCGCTGGTTATTAATATAAAGTTCTATTATACATTTAATTGCCAAAGGTTGTGAATAATATTTATTTATCAAATTCCACGAATTTGATAAATAAAATTCCAATAAAAGAAAGAAAACCATCAGCGGCACGTTAATGTTACTTAACCTTGACTATAATATTATTTGACGGAGATAAAGATTATCTTTGAGACGATTCGTACATGGAAGAATGATGATTGGGATTTCAATTTGGATTGGTTCAATCTTTAATATGAATACCATTAGCGGTTGAGTAGTTTTCTACTCATGGTATTGATAAAGGCTAAACTACATAAGGAGAAGAGGATTACACTACAGAGTGTGTGTGGAAGGGTTGTGAATAAATAAATCTCTTTAAGAGATATCTGCATATATGATGCACTTATGGATATGATCTAGAAATGATGAAGATCTGACACAAGTCAGATGAAGAAATTGAAGAAAGTTGGTGGATCTGAGGGTTGAAGCCTTCAGTATGAAAGTAGAAGTTTTCTGCTAGTAGAAGCTGGTGTTAAAAATCAGGGGGTTGGAGCTCCGTTCCAGTTGTAGCTGAAAATGAGAAAAGGCTGCAGCCTTCTGCAGGTAGAAGCCTACGTACTAGTATAAGTCTGCATTAGTACAAAATTGTAAGAAGTTTTCTTTATAATAAATATTGAATACTGAGACGATAGCAGCGGTGGTTTTCTCCCAAATTGGGTTTCCACCTTAAATAATGGTGTTCATATGTGTTGCTTATGTGTGATGATTGATTCTGTTATAACTGCTCATGATTACTGCTTATATGAATGAATGATGCAATGATCTAAGTAAAGAATTAAATGCTTAAAAGTAAAAAGTTTTAGTCAGCTCTAAAACATTGTTTCACCCCCCCCCCCCCCCCTCTAAGTATTTTTCCCAACAATCTTTGCTATTGTTTGGATAGTGTTTGTCATTCAATTGCACCCTGCAGAGATGCAAAACATATGACTTTGAACCTTGGAGAGCTCCTTTGGTGTCTTATGGAGATTTTGCCCCATATAAGCACATTCTTTTAGACAGTGAACATGCTTATCTCTTTTTGTATTAGATCTTTTTAGAATTTCTTCCGGACTGAGACAACAAGACCTCTTAGTGGTGCCACCTAGGGGTATATCAAGGTTTTCTTTTGCAGATTAAGCGCTAATTCAGGGTTGGTTGGTATTGAACAAAGGATTCCGGCTCAGGCTATTTTTGTCGAGGAAGGGATTCTCTAAAGCGCCACTACCTATCTTAGGGGAAAAGTTCATTGATTCTGATTTTGTTTGACAAGAAGATCAAGGATAGGAAGGGAGACACTTTGTCAAATATTGGACAGTGAGTTTCATGAGAACCAAGGGGAAAATGATAGTAGACAAGCAAGACCAAGACAACTATAGACAGGGATATTTTGCTGAAACAAGACATGACTTTAAAAACTGAAGATTGCTCTGATCATAGGCTGACAGGAAGGGCTAGGAAAGCAAAAATTTGTTTGGGGGTTTTCTAGATGACAAATTGACATATGGAGATCAGCTTCTAGAAAGCTCAGCTAGGAACCTAGTCATCAACAACAGGTGAAAAATATTGATGACTAACACACTGATAATGGAAAAGAATACACTTCAAATGAATTTGAAAATTATCTTCATCAACATGGGATCAAACATCAAACAACTGTGCCCTATAATCCCCAACAGAATGGTGTAGCTGAAAGAATGAACAGGACAA
Source organism: Pinus albicaulis (assembly GCA_034641835.2). Lineage (NCBI taxonomy): Eukaryota > Viridiplantae > Streptophyta > Pinopsida > Pinales > Pinaceae > Pinus > Pinus albicaulis. Next base: position 891,265,137 of record CM076579.1, read on the forward strand.
TTTTAAATATGGTTCACTCCACGATGTTTTTTAAGAATGTAAAATTTATGTTTTGGGTTGATGCAATTCTATGTGCTGTATACATAAAGAATAGGTGTCCTTCAAATTAAATCAGAAACAAAACTCCTTATGAAATGTGGCATGGCCACATTCCTTCAGTAAAGCATTTCAGGGTCTTTGGTTCCACCTGTTATGCTTTGATACCTAAGGTACAAAGGAATAAACTTGGTGCTAGAAGTTAAAAATGTATCTTCCTGGGGTATTCCAATACCTCCAAAGGATATCGTCTCTATGATGAAGTCAATAAGAGGTTTGTAGTAGCAAGAGATGTCATATTCCTTGAATCTTCCAAGGCTGACAATGTTGTTGAGCAGCAACTTGATCGCCTGGATAGATTCACACATGAAAAGTCTTTTCAAGAATTTGATAATCAGATTCCACATCTTGAAGGGGGGATTCTTATATTGAATCTATCTATGGAATCATTTTCCAAATCACTCTCTCCCCCACATGAAGAACCAACCATGGATGACACCTTGAATGATGTGATTGACATAATTGAGAGATTGAATCTTGATTCAATTCCAACTCAGTGAAATGAGCAGCCTGGGACATCTCAGAAAGGTCCCCCAAAATGGATGACAAAGACACTAGAAAATGTTCGTTCCAATGAGGTTGGAAAGACAGGGACAAGAAGTTCCACCAGACAAAACGAAGGTGACATAGATAATTATGATTCACCAGTTGATATAGATATTGCTTATAACTGTGAATTGAATTTGTATACAAATCATGAACCAAATTCCTTCAAAGAAGTCGTTTCTCATGTTGAATGGAATGAAGCGATGCAAAAGGAGTATGATGCCTTGATAAAGAATGGCACTGGGAATCTGGTTGATCCTCCTTTGGGAACCAAACCAATTGGCTATAAGTGTGTCTACAAGAACAAGTACAAAGTAGATGGCTCACTTGACAAGCACAAAGCCAGGCTTGTGTCAAAAGGTTTTGCACAGAAAGAAGGGGTCGATTATGAATAAAATTTTGCCTCCACAGCAAAATGGGCCACCATCCGGACACTCTTTTCCTAGCAGCTCAGAAGGGATGGAAAGTTCATCAGATGGATGTAAAAGCTGCCTTTTTGAATGGAGATATAAAGGATAAAGTTTTTATGTCCCAGCTAGAAGGATTCATTGTGAAGGGCCAAGAACACAAAGTATGCAAACTTATAAAATCCTTATATGCCCTCAAGCAAGCACCGCGAGCTTGGTATGAGAAATTAACTGAGCATCTTCTGAAACTTGACTTCAAACATTTTGATCTTGATGATGCAACTTTGTTTTTTAAGAAAGTTGGAAAAACATTTGTATATCTTGTGGTGTATGTAGATGATCTTTTGATGACAGTGAACAATGAGAGTTATATTGCATCCATAAAGAAAGAATTGAAGAAAGGTTTTGAAATGACTGATTTCGGCTATGTTCATTACTATCTGGGTATTGAAGTAGCTCAACATCCTAAATTTATATTTATTTCTTAAAAGAAGTACATTGGAGATATTTTGAACAAGTTTGGCATGGATGAATGCAATCCCTTAACCACTCCAATGGAACAAAACTTGAAGCTCACATCCATTGAAGGGAAGGAATTTGAGGATGCAATGAAGTGTAGATAGCTTGTAGGAAGTCTTATCTACCTGACTACCACTAGACCAGAAATCTCATTGGTTGTTGGAATCCTCTCCAGATTTATGCAAAAACCTTGTGAAGGAAATTGGTTTGTTGCAAAAAGAGTTCTAAAGTACTTGAAAGGACCTCAAGAATTTGGACTCAAATATACACAGGTAGGTGATTTCAGCTTGATCAGATACTCTAATTCAGACTTTGATGGGGACAAAGAAACTGGGGTGTCTACTTCAAGTTATACCATGATTCTTGGATCAGGAGCTGTCTCATGGAGATCACACAAACAGGCAATTCCAACAGATTCCACAATCGAGGCAGAATATGTGGCAGAAGCTGAAGCAACAAAGGAAATTGTGTGGCTTAGGAAAATCCTAGAAGATTTGCAGATGAAACAAATGCATTCAACACCACTCATGATCGACAACACTTCTGCAATAAAATTGTCCAAGAACCCGAAGTTCCATGATCAAACAAAGCACATCAATACAAAATACCATCTGATTTGACATCATGTTGAGGCCAAAACTATCCATCTATGTCATTGTTCCACAAATGAGTAGACCGCAGACATCTTCACCAAAGCACTTGGAAGAGAAAAGTTTGAAAATTTCAGAACAATGCTTGGACTCACCAACATCCCTTCAGATTAAAGGGGGGAATGTTGACACCTAATCCTAAGGGATTGGTTGAGATTGTATATTATTGTAACTTAGTAAATAAGGAAGGCCAAGAGATATTTGGAAGTGGATCCCAATAGTCTCACCTCCATGTATAAGTACACACACAATCTCCATCTAATGCATCTTTAGTTTTGCGGAGTTATCTCCTGGTTTGACAGAAATGGGCTAGGAAATTTAAACACAGTCCTAGCTAGGGAAATTGCCTAAATTGGTATAATAGGGCTAGGTTTTATAGGGAAGATAAGAAAAATGATGGGAAATGGCTATGTGATGTATGGAGATGGTCTATAAACTACAAACAGAGATGTAGGGACAATGAAACTAGGGTTTAAAGCATCGATCCATCACTTAGAGACCAACACCATAAAATTCATGAAAACCATAGGAAACTAAGCTTGTAATCAATTTCTTGGTATGCAAAGAAAGAGATGGAATAAATATGAGTGAACTTACTTTTTATGGAGCTTAGAGGTGAAAAAATCCTGAGTGGAAACTTGAAAAATTGATTTTAGTGCTTAATTTGCAAATTTGGGCAACTCTGTCCCGTGCGTAGTGCTAGCCACCTGTGCACAACGCAGTCTTCCTACATGCAGTGCCTTCCTTCAGAAACGCAATGCAGTGTCTGTATGTGCAGCGCCAACCAATTTTTCCCAATTTGAGGTAAAAAACTCGTGTTTTATTTCCAAATTAAGGATGAGCTCGATGATGAAAAGTAATAAGAGTGCAAATGAAATGAGATTGTGTCTTTTTGGCTCTTTTATAAACTTGAAATAAATTCCTTTTCATAGATAATGGGCCCCACATGTATTTTTCTAGCATGTATTTCTTGTTTTGAACTTTGTAACCTTGGACATTGTGATTTTTTGGACTATTATGGCTTCTTTGGAACATTGAATCTTTTGGAACCTTGAACTTTTTCAAAACTTTGAACTATAGATTTTAAGAGCATGGAGTACTTATTACATATAGAAACATAAAATTACATTTTTGAAATCAAACTTTATTGAAGAAGCTTTCTTTGTTACCACTCCTTCAATTGCTATATTTTATGCATGAAATAAGAGTTTTGGTGACCTTGAAACCCTAATGACCTAATGAAGACACTGAACTGAATGAAATCATGGTGATGATGACTAAAATGATGATGAAAATATCTGAATGGTGATACACTTAGCTGAGTGATGACATGGATCAAAAATTTAAAATTTTTGGAAGGAGTGGAAACTAGTCCAAAACCTGATACCCAGTGACCAATTTTTTTCTTGAAGACCTAATGAAATGAAATTTTTTTGACTATGAGACCCTAACAAGACATGATAAGATCCCATTGATCACTATTGACCAGATATAAAGACTGACACTAACACGCTTCTTGGAATATCCCTCATATAGTGTGGCCAAGGCTTCCCACATATTCCTGGAAGTATCTTTGCCAGCTATATGGGACACAATGAGATCCTTGAATCCATCAAGGATTAGCCTTTTTTCCTTCACCATATCAACCTTGTACTGCTTCAATGGATCTGGATATGTAGGGACAACTACCTTGTTTTTCACGAAGAGGTTGAGATTGTATTCATCTAGAAGACAAGTGATACTTACTTTCCCGATCATGTAGTTGAAGGCTCTCTCCAACCAGTCCTGATTTCTAAGTCTGTGTGATGTCATGGGCATCAATTTTTTTTTTCATTTTCTCCTCTTCTTTGACCTCTACGCAACACTAGATAGGATTATGCACTCCTTTTGGAGCTTGTAGATCTGCTACCTGAATCTGATGCTCAGATCTTGGAATAACTGAAATTCCCCGACAAGGATCTTCCTAAGAGAGAGAATTCTTGCACTGTGTTGCTTCTTCTTCTTCTGACACTTTCCACCCATAAAAATAAATATATGCCTTCAGAAACTACGTCCCACGAGCTCTGTGCTAAGCCCTCTACCTTGGTAAAATTCTGATCAGGAAGTATTACCTCTCTGTCGACTCAATGAGAGAGAGACCTCCCCGGAAATTTTCCTCTAGGGATTCGAATGGATGCTTTCTGCAGCTATTCATCCTCCGACTTAGAGATGAATCTGTTATTCCTACTTCAAAATACATACTCTAAAACCATGTGAGTGCCCCTTTGGATTCAATTCCAGGCTTCTGGCACTAGATCTAACTGATCCTCAACTAAATTTCAGATTTCCTCAAGGCTTTAGCACTGTCTCTGCGTGGTACTGCACTGCCTCTGTTGATTTTCTCTCTGTATTCTCCGCGATGTATGCACGAATCAAGAAAATATCCAACCAGAATTACTCTACCCCTCAACTACAATCAAGAATCACTTAGATTTGATTTTCTTCTGAGCACTACTCTGTCAGAAAAATTCGATCTCTAGATCCTCTTGGTGTATTTTACAAATGACCCTCAAGTTTACAAATCAACGACTGAGATTAGATATCCAATCAAGGGCTAATATTATAGTATACTTGATCTGCTTTATCTAGAATATTCACCCACAATTTATATTAATACTCATTAATTATTTTAATTTCCTAAGATAGACTTAGGGTCCTGATTAAAAATAATTATTTTTTCTTATAAAATTGTTTCTGGGTGGAATTTCCAAAAACGATTTATGGGTTATTTCTAATGCATGTGTCTAAGACTCTCCACAAAGTTTGAGACTTAGAGAACATCTGATGCTACCAAAAATTAACACCAGGTTCAATATATAGGATACATTATTGATGAGCAGGGGGTGCATGTGGACCCAGCTAAGATCCAATTCATTCGGGATTGGCCAACCCCAACCACTCTAATAGAGCTCCACAACTTTCTGGGTCTTGAAAAATTCTACCGTAGGTTTGTGTTGGGGTTATCTCATATCACTTGGCCTTTGAGTCAAGTCACCAAGGGAGGAGCAAAAGAAAAATTCTTTTGGTCTTAATATCAACAAAAATCATTCACAGAATTGAAGCATTGCCTCTGCTCTGCACTAGTGCTCACATTACTAGAATCACAAAAACCATTTGATATCGATACATATGCCTTTGAATATGTTATTGGGGAAGTACTTACCCAACAGGGGCATCCAGTGGAATATCACAATGAGAGACTTTCAGAAATAATCTGAAAGTATCCTACCTATGATAAAGAAATGTATTCCATTGTGAAGGCCTGACGATAAGGGACATATTACATTTCAGGGAAGGAAACGATCATCCACACATATCACTGACCTCTGCAGTTCATACATACACAAGGGAAGTTGTAGAATGATCTCCATCAGAAATGGTCCACATACCTGCAACAATTCTATTTGAACATCAAGTACAAGAAGGGAAACACCATTAACATTGTATATTTCCTTAGTCGACCACCGATCATGGTGCTAACCACTGTGCTCGACTCTTATGGGCACGAGACTTCGAGTTGGTCACATCTCTACAAAATTGATCCAGAATTGGGAAACACATATGAGACGCTCTTGGAGGGTGAGAAAGTTCAAAATTTTCACCTCTAGGATGTACTGTTATGCCACCTGGGACACCTCTATGTTCCTTCAAGTGAGCGTGCCAAGATGATTTGGGAAGCACACTACAGTCGGTTCGCTAGGAATTTCAGGGTCGAGAAAACAATGGCAGTATTGCAGAAGTATTTCTATTGGCCAAACCTTTGACATGATGTTGGGAAGTACATCAGATCGTGCAATGAATGCACCATTTCCAAACCAAACATCAATAAGAAAGAACTATATACTCCATTGCCTACCCCTAGTCGACCTTGGGAATCCATCTCCATTGATTACATGTCGGGCCTTCCTTTTACCAAGCATGGAAAAGACTGCTCTTTTGTGGTCATCGACAAATTATCTAAAATGGCCATTATGGCAGCCTGCAAGAATAATATCACAACATAAGCCACAACTAAAATATTATTTGAATGAGTGTGGGTACACTTTGGGATCCCATAGTCCATTATCTCAAATCAGGATAGCAAGTTCCTCAGTAAAAAATTTTCAAGTCTCTTGTCAATGCTGGACACCAAGCTCACTAAGTCCACAACTTCCATCCCCAAAATAATGGCCAAAAATAGGTCATCAATAGGATGATTGTACATATTCTATGCATCTACAACTCGAATAATCCATGCAAATGGGATGAAAGCCTCCCTTATATCTAGCACAACTAAAATTAGGATCTCTATAGCTCAACTGGCCAGAACCCCTTTCAGGTGGACTTGGGATTCCAACCATTATGTGCCATTGATGTGGACATACCATTTGCTGCTACTTAGGCAGATTCAACTCATGTCTAGTCCGAAGCCGACAAGGAAAACAACTTCATTGAGAACATTTAGAACATCCGCCAATAGGTCCATGACATATTGTACAGAGCCAACACTAAGTACAAGTAACAAAATGATCAGCATCAGGTGAAACACAAGCTTCAGGTGGGCGACAAAGTTTGCCTACATTTTCCGCAAGGAGCACCTTGTTGAGCCCCACCACAAGCTTCACTCGCTCCGATACAATCCATACACCATCACCAAGGCAGTAGGGGACAATGCCTTAGAGCTCATTATTTCACAATTCCTTGATCTACATCTAGTGTTCAATGTGTATTTCCTTTGAACCTACTTTTCACTAATGTTGGACACATCCGACATTGCAGAACAACTCACACCAACATAGTTAAACCCAGACTACATGGAACAAGCCACAACTGATCATCTCACAAACACACAGATCAAGAACACCTGTCAGTAAAGGATCCAGCTATATCGAGTTGTCAAAGCAGGTCAACTCCTTCACAAGAGAAAGTGGTTCACCAGGGACCAAATTCAATAGAAATTTCCTCACCTCATGGAGGTTATGCATGAAATAGGAACCATTGCTTCCTAAGGGGGGAGGAATGATCCAAGTGGATATTGGTGGCCACCCACTATTCCACCTATACCTGCAATCAGTTTCATCGTTTTCCTTATTTATAGAAACATTTACTATTTTTAGTAGTTTTTTCAGGTTCTAAACTTCTGGAGCAGCTATGACCCCCTAAACAACGTTTTTTTTAGGTCTACAAGAGGCCCGTGGCCATATAAATGCAAGGAAACTTGTAGTACTCGGAGAGATATTTTTGATGATATATATTACATGCCAAATGAAGATAATATGGTCAAGTTACGACCCTAGGAAGTTGGATGTCCAAATAACCCTAATGGGGCCCCACAAACTCTTGGCGTTCCATATCCTGGGGTTAGGGTTTTGGTTGTTTATGGTTTTCCCATGTTTTTAAATAATAAAAACTCCTTTGACCCTCTTTGTAACATATTTTAGAGACATGTAGTTGCCACATCTCTTCTCATAGATAAGCTACCATCGCCCGAGCTAGTTTATTTCCCATTTTGTCTGTAAGAATTTGTCAGTATTGGATATTAATGAAATGAAGTGTTATTCATTCCAAATCTTTGTGTTTATGTTTATTTCTATAATTTATTACATTCCTACATAAGTACAGATTAGTGGTATCAGAGCGGTCTTCTCTTTCTTAATCTTTCTTTGCATGTCCCCAACGAGGTCATGGTATAAGGAGTTAGGGCTTGATCTGGTTGAACCTTTGCAAGATCAACCTCGCAAACTTTGACGACCTCCCATGGAAAAAGAAAATAAAGACGAGGGAGTAAGAGATCCTATCAAAATATTTCTCTAGGAGGCCCTCGAGAAACAAAGGTACGTGATGATGGATAACTTTTCCCAGATCCTTCAATGACTACCCATCGGTGATGCACCTTCATTTCAACATCCACTTTGGAGGCGCCACTCCTTTTAAGGTACAAGTAAACTTTGGCATTCCGATAAATGAGGGCCAAATAGATGTAGACATTGTAGAAAGATGGTTGAATCTGTTGGAAGGATATTTCTCGGTTCATGACTTTTCCAATCGGGAGAGGATTACTTTTGCACTCCTCAAATTCAGCCCCCATGTCAAGGACTAGTGGGAAACCTACTATGAGCGAAAGGATGAGAGGGAAACCTTCCTTCCAAGATTGAGCAATAATTCAAACAGAAGGAGCGATACTTTGGATCTGTGAATCAGAAGCAAAGGAAAGGCGCCCCCAAACTGCAGAAAAAATAAAAAACCCAATGTGGGGAGGCCCAGGACAACCCTCCAAAGCCACAAGTGAATAAAAACACTGAAAAGCCAAATAAAGACATGGGAAAGTGGTGTGACTTCCATAAAATCTCCACTCATAACACAAGTGAGTGTCGGGCCAATTAGTCAGTAGTGGCCAAGTCGAAGGCTTCCAAATCATATGCATGTTTCAACTATGAGTGATAACCCAACAAGGGGAATCACAAAGGGAAGTTGATTATTGAAGCGAAACCCAACACCATTGTTTCCACCACCAATATCCAGAAGGAAGAACCCGAAGATCCAGAGGAGGGGGAGCACCTCTTTCATTCCCAAATTTGGGTGACGAGTTCCCCACTACAGTTCATTTTCCATAGTGGGAGTCAAAATAACCTCATTTCAGTAGAAGTCGTGAAGTGGTTGGGAATGCTGACCACAACACACCCATTGTAGTACACCATCGGGTGGCTTCACCAAGGACGGGATCTTTGTGTCAACCAGAAGTCTCGCCTTCCCTACATCATCAAGCCCTTCACGGATGCGGTATTATGTTATATTTATCCTCTTGATGTTTGTGATGTATTATTAGGCCAACCATACTTGTGGAAGCGACATGTTGTGTATGAGTCTAGGAATCGTGCTATTACTATTACTTTGAGCAATAAGTTGTACAGGATACCAGAGGTAGCACCATTTACCACCATATCTTCGATCACTACAAAAGAATGCAGTAAGCTCATTTCCAAAACTGGGAAATTTGTTTTCCTGATGATTTGCTCTTAGGGAAAGAAGAAGACAGTAGCCACGAACTCCAGACAGGGCTCCTCCATACGACAACAACAGATGGATAAGGTCGTGGAGGAGTACGAGGACATCTTCACCTCAACCACAAGGGTACATTTGCATTTTCAGGTCAAGCACTCCATCGATATGACCCCAGGCATGTTGCTACCCAATGGACCAATCTATAGGCGCTCTTTTCTAGAGAACGACAAAATCAAGAGGAAGATTCAGGACTTGCTATAGAAAGGTCACATCCGACTGAGTTCATCACCTTATGGGAGCCCAATAGTGTTGGTGCAGAAGAAGGATGAGACTTTGAGACTCTGTATTGACTATCAAGTGATAAACAAGATCACTCTCCAAAATAGGTATCTAATCTCACAGATTGATGACCTTCTAGATCAACTCAAGGGTGCCAAATATTTCAGCAAGATCGACTTGAAGTCCAGGTATCACCAGGTACCAATAGAACCCTCCGATGTGTGGAAGACTGCCTTCAAAGATAATGAGGGCCTTTTTGAATGGTTGGTCATGCCTTTCGGGTTGAAAAATGCTCTTGCAACCTTCATGAGGATGATGGACGATATCTTGCGACCATTCATTAACTCATTCTTGGTGGTGTATTTGGATGACATCCTGATCTTCAGCTAGAGTTGGGAAGAGCACCTCCACCACATTCAATAGGTCCTCCAAACACTATAGAAACACAATTTGTGTGCCAATTTAGAGAAATTTACTTTTAACATGACCTAGGTTCAATATATGGGATACATTATTGATGTGCGGGGGGTGCATGTGGACCCAACCAAGATCCATGTCATTCGGGATTGGCCAGCCCCAACCACTCTAACAGATCTCGCTAACTTTCGCAGGTTCGTGTTGGGGTTCTCTCATATCACTTGGAATTTGAGTCAAGTCACCAAGGGAGGAGCGAAAGCAAAATTATTTTCGTCTGAATCTCAGCAAAAGGCGTTTACAGAGTTGAAGAATCACCTCTGCTCTACACTAGTGTTCACATTACCAGAATCGCAACACCCATTTGAGATCGGTATAGATACGTATGACTATGATATTGGGGTAGTACTTACCCAACAAGGGAATCCAGTGGCATATCATAGTGAGACACTTTCAGACACAGCACAAATTTATCCCACCTGTGAAAAAGGAATGTATTCCATTGTGCAGGCCTACTAAAAATGGAAGCATTACATTTTTGGGAAGGAAACGGTCATCCATATAGATCACCGCTAAATTTAATACATACACAAGGTAAGCTGCAGAATGATTTCAATCAGAAATGGTCCACATAATTGCAATAGTTCCATTTGAACATAAAGTACAACAAGGGTAGTTCCAATGATGCTTCAAATTTCCTCAGCCGACCGCCGATCGTGGCGCTAATCATTGTGCTTGACTCTTCTGGGCACGAGATTTTGGGATGGCCGCAACTCTACAAAAGTGATCTAGAATTCGGAAACACATACCAGACGCTCCTGGAGGGTAAGAAAATTCCAATTTTTTACCTCCAAGATGTATTGTTATGCCACCTGGGACACCTTTTTGTTCCTTCAAGCGAGCATGCCAAGATGATTTTGGAATCACACTAATGTCAAGTTACTGGGCATTTTGGAGTCGAGAAAAAAGTGAAAATACTGCAGAAGTATTGATATTGGCTTAACCTTCGACATGATGTTGGGAAGTACATTATATCCTCCACTGCTTGCGCCATATTGAAACCAACCATCAAGAAACAAGGCCTATATATTCCGCTGCCCACCTATAGTTGAACTTGGAAATCCATCTCCATGGATTACATGTCAGGCCTTCCTTCTACCAAGCATAGTAACAACTGTGTTTTTGTGTTCGTTGACATATTCTCTAAAATGGCCATTATGGTGGCCTGTAAGAAGAATATCATAACAGAAGCCACTACTAAAATCTTCTTTGAACGAGTGTGGGTACACTTTGGGATCCCACAGTCCATTATCTTAGATCGAGGTAGCAAGTTACTCAGTACATTTTTGTCAAGTCTTTGGTCGATTCTGGACACCAAGCTCACTAAGTCCACAAATTTCCACCCCCAAAAATAATGATCAAACAAATGTCATCAACATGATGATCATACACATTATGCACATGTACAACTCGAAGCATCCATGCACATGGGATGAAATCCTCCCCTATGACTAGCACAGCTATAACTGGGCTCTCCGAAGCTCCACTGGCCACAACCCCTTTCAGGTGGGCTTGGGATTCCATCCACTATGTACCATTGATGTTGTAATACCATTTGCAGCTACTCAAGCAGATTTGGCTCATGTCCAGTTCAAAGCCGACAAGGTGAACAACTTCTTTGAGAATATTCAACACATCCGCCAACAGTTCCATGAAATATTGGACAGATCCAACACTAAGTACAAGCAACGTCATGATTAACATTGGGTGCCACACAAGTTCCAGGTGGGCGACAAATTTTGGCTACATTTGCAGAACAAGCGCCTCTCTAGGCCCCACCGAAAGATTCGCCCACTCTGATACGAGCCATACACCATCACCAAGGCAGTTGGGGAAATGCCTTCGAGCTTAGTATGCCACCATTCCTTGGTATGCACCCATTTTTCAATTTGGACCACCTTCGGCCCTACTTTCCACCATTTTTGGACACATACGACATTGAAGAACAACTCACACCAACAAAGCTAAACCCACACTGAATGGAAAAATTCACAATTGATCTTATCACGGACAAAAAGATTAAGAACACCCACCAACAAAGGATACAACAATATCAAGTTATCAAAGTAGGCCAACTCCTTCACCAGGGCAAGTGCTTCACCAAGGAACAGATTCATCAAAAATTTCCTTAGGTCATGGAGGTTATGCACGCAATGGGGGCCATTTCTTCCTAAGGGGGGAGAATGATCCAAGTGGATATTGGTGGCCACCCACCTATTCCACCTATACCTCCAATCGGTTTCATCAGTTTCCTTATTTATAGAAGTATTTAGTATTTTTAGCAGTTTTTCAGGTTCTAAACTTCCAGAGAAGTTTTGACCCCCAAACGATGTTTTTTGAGGTCTGCATCAAAGCCTGTAGTACTCAGAGAGATATTTCCGACTATATATCATACACGCCAAACGAAGATAATATGACCAAGTTATGACCCTGAGAAGTTTGTTGCCCAAATAACCCCAATAAGGCCCACAAACTCTTGGCGTTCCATCTCCTGGGGTTAGGGTTTTCATTGTTTAGGGTTTCCCCATGTTGTTCAATAATAAAAAATCCCTTGAGCTTCTTTTTAACATAGTTTAGAGGCATGTAGTCACCACATTTCTTCTTAGAGATAAGCTACCATCGCTCGAGCTAGTTTATTTCCCATTCTATCTGTAAGAATTTTTCATTATTTGATATCAATGAGATGAAGTGTTATTCATGTTGCATGTGTTTATTTTTATTTATGTATGTTATTTTGTTCCTGCATAAGTCTGGATCATTCTGAAATCCCCAAATTCTTTCTTCTAGAACCCGCTGACAACAATATTCACTCATATTTTTCCAACATCAATTTGAGGTTTCTCATGCAAGAACTCATTTTTGTCTCTTAGGACAACTTTTTGCTCTTCATCTTCTTGTTGTTCACCTATTACAATTTCTTGACTATTTCCTTCCATCACAACCTCTTTCTAAAAAATCTCTTTTGCAGTAAATATTTTTGGATGATCCAAGTTTGTACTCATTAACACTTCATTGGATAATTTGTTAGTCATATACTCATGCTCATTTAATAAAATATGAGTTTCTAAAGGCAAATCAATTACCTCAATGACTACAACAATTGTCTTTGGCTTCTGAGCAATGTATAACTTGCCTCACCTTCTTTTCTCCTGTTTCAAAAAATCCTTACTCCTCATTAGCACTTGACCACTGATTTCTACTACTACACCTTCATCTTTCAATGGTAGCAATGTGTGTTTCTCTCCATCCTTTTCATAGTTATATATATATTTGTCTTCCCTTCGAATTTCTTTCTTATCAAATTGCCATGGTCTACACAATAAAACATGACAAACATCCATAGGTAATTCATCTTATAGTTTCTTATCTTAAAATCTATTATGAATTGTTCATTCAGTGTCTTTTCATCAGCAATGATGACCCTACACTTTCTCCATATTTATCTTGCACAATTTGATTAGTATGAGCTTCACGTAGAAAATTTCGACATCCATAAGATCTATGACCATATTTCATTGTATCGAAGGCACTTACCCCAAAAGTATTCAACTTTTGAATGCATGTTCTTTTTTATAGGAATGAACTTCCCTTGGAATTTGACTTTTACTTGGAGGACTCTTCTCTTCATTCATAAATCTGAATTGAATTGTTGTGATCATGTTACCTCTTACTTTTGAATTATATGCTTCTTTCTCCTAGATACTGAATTTGTTTCTTATACAAAGTTTTCCCTGCTTTAAGTGGAATTTGATAAGCTTTTTCTACTGTTCTTGGAGTCAACAAACAAATCTCACCATGAATTTTGAAATTTAGAAAATTTATACACCTCGCTACCTTATTCACATATTCTTCCATGTTACTTACCCTTACACTCAACTTGTAAAATTCATATAGGGTAGCTTCCACACTCATTTGCTTATGCCTCAAATTCTGAAGTCTTTTGAACAATTATATGTAATAGTCTCTTGGCTTGAATTTATATTTCAACTTAGCTACCATTATATCCCATGATGTGATCTTTTTATTTGCTTTCATTTTAAATGTTATTCCACCATAATGAGACATGTTCTTTCAATATCGTAAAAACAAACTTTACTTTTTTGTTATTGGGTACCTCCTCATACTAAAATTATTTATCCATGGCTATAATCCTATCAATCAATTCTACATTAAAACTTCCTTCATAGATAGGAACTTATAATTGAGATTTATAGCTTACCTTTACGATTTCCTTTACAATCCTTCTTCCACACTTTCTTGCTCTTCTTTTACTACCATGTCTTCTTGTGGCTCTTTTTCATCACCTATGTAACCTTCTTCAATTCCTCTTCTACGAGTTGCCTCTATTGTCTGTAATCATTCTTTCAAGTTCCTCATCTCTATCATTAATGCCTCTGTTGTTTGTTGTCGTCTCTGACTTCTTCTGATACCTCTTATCTCAAATGACATCTTTGCAATATTCTCCTTGACGCTTATTCTTCTCTTTTGTTCGACTTTTCTTTCACTTCTATAGGAGAAGTTATTTATGTCAAGCTTTAACTTCCTTAGCGTCATTGTGCTTACCTTTGCTACAGGATGCAATGTGCTTGTCCTCTATAGCAATTTTGTTTCACCTTGCTGATGTAGTATCTCACCTATTTTTTTCTCTAAATCTAGTTTGTTAATATTTCTAATGGTCCTTCTTCCCCTTAGATTCTCACTTTGAGCTTTACCTGCTCTTTACTCTTATTTGTTCAAGATTCACTAGCTTGAGGGTTTTTTGTTGACACCAAATTCTTCTCTCTACTTGCACTCTTCTCTCCATTGTGCTTCTATCATGGAGTTGGCATCTTCATCATTCTACTTGATTTATGGAGTTTTTATATCTTTCACTTGCAATATTATTCATGGATATGTTTCTTGTTGGAGTCGATCAAAGTCCAACAAATCCCTTAAGAGTTTACATGCTCAAATTAACTTTGACTTTATGGTGACTGAAAATTTAATTCAACTAGACTCTTGGAATTCTTGACGTGTCAGGTAGATTTTACTCTTGACCATAAATCTTGGGTGTGGAATAACAGTGATCATGCACTTTTTTTTATAACACAATGATAATGTTTTCATGACTATGATCTTTTTCTCAATTTCAACAATATTTATTTCAAAATTTTTCTATGTAGCTCTTTTTACATCCATAAAATCTCAACCTATCATAACCTATATAGAATTATATGACATGGAAAATTTCTGAGTTGATCCAACCAAAATAAATAAATAAATCTGTTGTAACAACCATGCAATCTTACCCAGTGACTTGCATGCTAAATCATAATTTCATAATTTGTTGAAAATTTCACGTGGCATTCTTAACTCACTAGTTACACTTTGTACCAAATATATATACCCATTATCATATGCCTCTACATGAATTTCCAGTTCGCAATTCCATCGTACGGAGTTGGGGCATTAGCATTCTAGATTTAAATGGAAGCACCCTCACTAACAGAGCTTGAGTAAGACAATATCAATGTCCTACACGACTTAAAGTCTATCACTACTGACTAAGAGCACTCTTCTATACACATATATCTAGAAAGTCATTGATGGACATGGTTGTGATGATCTAAGGATCTAACCGCTCCAACGCACTCATGGTGATGCACACAGTTTGGATTTCATTTTACTTGAATTCCCATCTGTGAACATGACGATGGAATTTTGTTTCATTTGGTGATCTTGCACAAGATCCTTCATGTCTTCAAGATGTTCCTTGATTGCAACTCTTCCTTACTAGTAAGAGAAACCATCCTTCCTCACTCCTTCACACTAGTAGCTCCTCTTTCAAGCGAACCTTTAACATAGACTTCCTTATGTACAAGTCCAAAACTAAAGCTCTTCTTCATAAGATAAGATCTTATGAAAAAATCACATACTTCTCTATGCTCATACCCTTTTCCTAGGCTTTGATATGTAGACCACACACTCAATAATACTATAAAAATTTATTACTCATTTTTTTATGTATTTTCCTTTTGTAGGAAATATATTTTAAAAAATAATGAGGAATTGATTTGAACCTTGAAAAGCTAGTTCGATATCCTCTATTCCTATAAATTATCAAGTCTAATCTCTTGAATATCTATACTATCCCTATAAATACTCTATACTATCTCTATAACTACTGAAATCCTCTAACTATATACATACTTAGTATATTTGTTACATTACATGATATATGAGCAGGGAAAATTTGAAGGATGGAAAATTAACTTGAAGTTTAAAAACATTACGAATCTTACTAGTCCTTAATAGGAAAACTATAAAAAAAATGATTGATATATTTGTAAAATTATTCAAATTTATAATGATTTTATATATAGTCTCTATATAATGTTGGCGATTTCTAAGGTAAAATAATTTTATATTATAAAATTTGGGCTAATCATTTTTAAAAAAAATGGAAATTAGCGAATTCAGTTTTTGGAAAAATCATGGAAAATTAGCCCACCTACAAATATTAGCCCCTAAAATTTTCCATGAATATGAGAGAAACAAATCTATCCCTAAGTATATTAATGTAGAGAACTATAGATCCAATTACAATTTAGGAAAATAAAATTTCAAGATGCTCCCGCGTCATAATTGTTGATCATATTTTTTTTTTCACTTAATGTTGGAAGATATGTATAGAAATGGTGTCCACCAATTCTTACTAGCAATGAAATTATACTATATATAAAAGAGCCATACACATACTTTGATTCTTCAAATGATCCATGTCAATCGTATTGTGGTATATTCTAAATGATGATAATTTATGAGTGAGGGCTTGGTTTGTATCACACAAAGGTGCTAGATTTGTGGATCTAATTATACAAATCACTATTATCTAATGAACAATCAATAGGGAATTCATAAAAATAGAAGTTGCATCCACGCCATGCTTTGTAACTACTTTTATTCATTTAATGAAGGCATTGTATTAGGCCTCATTGTCCATGGTGCCCCATTATATAGTCCTCAATTATTTGATGGTTTTATATTTCACTTTATTATACAAAAGGTCCATGGATATAAATTTGAAATGCATGATATTTACAAAATCTGGATTTTCATCATATTGTATTTGCCCTTAAATTCAATGGATTAATCATATTTTTCAAATAATAATAAATTATACCTGTAAATCTCAACATTATAAAAAATTATATTAGATATACACATGCATACAACAACAATAATCTAAACACACATTTTAAATTCAACATTTATGGATCTTCCTAGATTTGTTATTTTCTATGAGATCTACATAGTTTCTATATGTTAGTCATATGGCCACAATTAAATCCCATGCTTTGATGCACAAGTAATCTTAGGAAGGATGGATAATCAAGCCCTTGGTTTTGAAGAAAATAGGCCACAATATTTCCATTTCCACATTCACCACACCCTTGGATTTGTGAGAGGACAAATTATTTGACTTAATTAAGGAGAGATTTATATTTCCTAATATAATGTGGTTTTAAAATAGAAGATGTTGGATTTGGATATAAACATTTTCGTAATTATTTAATAATTCCCTCATGTATATCCATTGATTTTGGAATAACCCCACATTGTGTTTAAGTTTATTATATCACGATAATATCCCTCGCAGGGCGATTTTATAAAAAATTGGATTAAATTTGGGTGCTATTTAGGAACATATAGATCCATTTTCATTGAAAAGAAGTTGTTTTTTCCTCAAACCCTAACTTGTACATTTAAAGTATCATCACTTACAACTTTAGATGAAATGATCATTTCAATAAAAATTTTAAATGATATTATTTATTGAAATGATATTTAATATTGAACAAATAACAACCAATAAAGAGGTTATTAAACTCATATAAATCAAAAAACCATACTCAATCAACAATGGGATATTATGTTAGAGAATTATTTGAAGAAATGAAATTGGGATGACTTGTTATAGAGTCATAAATAATTATAAATTTATGACTAGTTTTCACAAATAACTTTCGAAACCTTGTAGTGATGTGAGAATATATATGTAGAATGGATTACCAACCCTTATAATAGTATCAACTTCTAAATTCTCTTTACAAGGGTCAAAGTTTTGTGTGTAGAAGGGTTTGTGTGTGAAATGTATTACTGAAGTGAGAATATATGTGTCAAAGGTTGGTTGGATTTATTGTAGGAGCACTATCTTAATCACTTTTGTAGTGGTAGAAATTTGGGGTTATAGTTTCAAAAGTTTCAATTCACTGTTGTAGTACTTGTAAAGTGAAATATTTTCATATAAGGGTCGATCATACCTTCTACTAGTATATTGTTAATCTAAGTTGTCATTGTTGGCAATAGGATGATTGATGATGATGAATGATGATGAATGACCATACTGAAAAATTAGATGATCATCTGGATTATGAAGGACTCATGAAGACACATATAATTATGCCATGATAACCTTATGATAAATTAGGCTATGATCAAACCATAAAAAACCTCTTGACATTCTGTCCTACCTCTATTTTTGCACCTGTAAATGACATGTCACATTAAAAATTATATTTTCACTACCTTGGAGAAAAACATTTTCTATGAAACCTTCACCATCATTTAGAGCATAATTTTAGATTTCCAATGAGCTATTACTTGGCCCGAAACTCCAAATAGTCTAGGAGAAATTGATTTTTAAATATTAAATATCCTATTTTTGACATATAGTCGACCTATGCCCTATCCCTAATGTCGGCCTACCTCATAAGGTCATGTCTCACATCCTAATGCGTATTAATAAGAACTTAGACTTCATTTTCTCTCAAGTAAATTCAGTGAATACAAAAAGGAGCAGTACAGTTCACAACTCATGAACTTAGAAGATAGGGAGCCTTTTTAATAAAGAAAAAAAGATATCTTATTAGGTTGGGATGTCTTTGGATTATTAGCTGACATTGAGCCATGAAAACATACCTACATGTAGACCCTTGAAGCTGAATTCTGTTACATAAATCTCTAGAAGCTCGGATCTGTCTCACATCTCCAGAAGCCTGGACTTGTCTCACATCTCTAGAAGCTCGGACCTATCTCATAATGCAGCTCAAATAAAATCATTGGCTTGGGTCTGTCTCCTTATCTCACAGCTCGGATAAATTCTCGGATCTGTCTCCATAAATTACAACTCGGATCCTCTAAACCTTTGTCTTGGAATAGTCTACAAGTCACTTGACCTGGAATTACGATGACCAACAATGTAGTTCAAATCTGTTTGCGAATTGAAGTGGTTAAGGACTTCTTAACCTATATTAAAGTGTAGTGTTTTTTGTGCTACCTTTAAGACTTGTTCTAGCTTGAAACAAGTGCTAGATGTGGGGTAGTGTGTTGCTGTTGTAGTCTCGTATTAAAATCCCGGTACAATGCAGAAGTCGTGGTACAAACTTTGGCACATAATTGATAAAGAAATATGATATAGAATAGTTGGTGCAGTTTGGTGCAAATTGGTGCAATGGAGCATCTTTGAATCAATCATCTGATAAAGAAGAAAAGAAGGATTGGTGTCCTTGGAGTAGGAGATCCTAAAAACAAGGTTGGTGCCTTGAGAAGATAGGGTCTGAGCCTCATCAAAGTCCAAGTTGGTGCTTGGCAACAGGTTAGTGCCTGAATTATAAAGAGTTGGTACCCTCACATAATTATTGTACTCAATTATTTGAAAAAGGATTGAAGTTCTACTTGATATTTAATAATAATATTATTATACACTTCGTTGTTTTAATTGTGAAGAATGTAGCTGGTAAAAAAATAAAAATTGAAAATAAATAATGATTCATCCCCCTCTCAGTATTTCCAACAATTGGAATCAGAGCCATCTTCTTCATTATCAACCTAAAAACTGGAAGAAGGATTCTTAGACACAATGAAGAACATTGAAGCAACAGGGAAGTTTCCTATCTTTGATGGTACAAATTTTGGTTTATGGAAGAAGACGATGTCCTACTATTTAATGTCCCTTGGTCCTGAAGTGTGGCATTTAGTTTTGAATGGGTACAAAGCCCCTTCCACTCTTCCAACTGACCATGATGAAATAAAAGCCTACATTGCTAATTCCAAAGCCTTAAATTCCATTACTAATGGAATCACGGATTCTGAATTCACAAAAGTCATGAATTGTGACTCGGCCAAAGAATTATGGGATAAGCTGGTTGCCCTGTATGATGGGGACTCCAAAGTTAAGAAGGCAAATCTTCAAACCTATAGAAGACAATTTGAGAGTCTAAAAAATGGATGATGAAGAAGATATTTCATCATACTTACTCCGAGTAGTTGGAGTAGTTAACTCTCTTAAAGGGCTACGAGAAAAGTATTGAAGAAAGCACCATTGTTCAAAAAATCCTAAGGTCTCTTCTTGACAGATTTGACTCCAAAGTAAGTGCCATATAAGAAATTAAGGATTTAGATACATTCAAGATGGATGAACTTCATGGAATCCTCATTTCTTATGAAATGAGAAAAGGAATTCCAAATTCCAAAGAAGAAGCATTCAAAGCCTCAAAATCACAAAAATAGGAAAAGGATAGAATAACAACAGTGATGACTTTGATATTGAAACTGAATTAGCTCAATTTGTATGAAGACTAAAGAAGGGATCTAAGCTAAAAGGTAAGTTCCCTCTTATTTGTTTCAAATGTGGAAGAATAGTTCATTATGCTGCAAAATTTCCTCATAAATATGATAGTGATGATGAAGAGGATTCTAAAAGGACGGCATACAAAAAGAAAAATTTTAATAAGAAAAACTTCTTCTCCAAACAAGATGAGTCCGATGAAGATGAATTTTTAGTTATCAATAAGACATCATCTAGAAATTTCCCTCATCACAGTAGAGGAGATGACTCATCAGATGAAGAAAATAACTATGTTGGAAGCAAAGAAGTGTTATTCATGGCATTCACAAATGATGATGATTTAAAACTAGAAGGCGAAGGAAATATGGATGAATTATTGATAAGTGCCATTGAAGAGAATGATAATTTAGGAAAGAATATTGTTTCTCTCAAAATAGAAAATGAGGAAGAAAAAATAAGGGAAGACTTCTTTAACAATAAGCTAAAAGAAAAGGAAGGTATCTGTGAAAAACATTAAGTTGAAATAGTATCTATAAGGAAGGAGTTGGAGCAAGTCAAAAGGAGTTGGCAAAGCTCTCAAACAGTTGATAACATCCTTAATAGTCAAAAACCTCAATATGACAAATCTAGGATTGGTTTCAAAGAAGAATCATCAAGTACTAAGGATAATACAAGGAGTTATTCTAGCGTACTTTCTTGCCATCCAAAAGAGGAAAAGGTATCTCACCAAGAAGAAAGGCCCATCTCCAACATAGGAAATGAAGGAAGAAAAACTCCAAGGAAGAATGTTGATTCAAGTTATGGCTTTTAGAATAGGTACCAAACTATATTTCTTGGGTATTGTTACTATTGTAAAAACTTTGGTCATCAAGCTAAGCATTGCAAGGCTCATAAAAATGAAGCACCAAGATTGAAAGATCAAATAAACAAACTATGTGATCCTAAAGAGAAAGGACAAATCAATACTTACAATTCGTTTTATCCTTTGTCTAATTTTGATCCAACTTGTTCATCGTGCAATAATCATGGTCATAATGAGCAAAATTTCCCACTCAAAAAGGAGGAAACTAAAAAGGTGAATCTCAATACAGATGAATGTGGCCTAGCTCTATGTGCTCATAGTGATGAGAATCATTGGTTTGTGGATAGTGGATGCTCAAGACATATGACATGTGACCAAAATAAGTTTGTCTCATTCAACAAAAAGAACGGAAATGTATCTTTTGGAAGTGGATCTGCTAAGATCACTGGAAAAGGAACAACTACTCTCATTAATGGACAAGGAAAGGTTGAAAATACCTTGCTAGTTGAGGGGCTCAAACACAATCTCTTAAGTGTTAGCCAAATTTGTGACCAAGGACATAATTTTGTCTTTAGTACTAAAATTTGTGAAATAAGAGACTCATCCTCAGGATAAATTGTGGCAAAATGAGTAAGAAAACCAGATAACATTTACATTCTAAAAAAAATCCAAGGAGATAAATGTTACTTGAGTCAAAAAGATGAAATTTGGATATGGCACAAGCGATTGGGGCATATAATTTTTAACAACTTGATCAATATCAGTAAGATTAATGCAGTAAGGGACATTCCTAAAATGTTCAACGCAGATAGAGTTGTATGTGGCCCATGCCAGCATGGAAAGAAAACTAGAACTCCAACTCTTCAAGGTGAAAGGTAATTTGATTTATTTTTTTTATTCCCATACTAGAATGATGTGGGTATATTTCATAAAATATAAATCCGAAGCATTTGAATGTTTTAAGAATATAAAATTTCTCGTTGAAAATGAGAAAGATTCTAAGATTAAATGTCTTAGAACAGATAGAGGAGGAGAATTCACCTCAAAAAAATTTGATGAATTATGTCAAGAAAATTGAATTGAAAGAGAACTCTCCACTGCTAGGACTCCCAAACAAAATGGAGTGGTTGAAAGAAGAAACTGAACCGTTCAATAAATGACAAGGACAATGCTACTAGCAGCTGATTTGCAACCAAATTTTTAGAGAGAAGCAGTTGGGACGATAGTTTATACCTTAAATCGAACCCAACTAAGACCAAATAATGAAATGGATCCTTATGAATTATGGAAAGGAATACCTGCTTCAGTAAAGTAATTTAGGATTTTTGGAAGCAAATGCTTCATAAAAATCAATGATGATTCACCATGAAAAATTGATTCTCGGGTTGATGAAGGAATATTCCTTGGATGTTCCACAAGGAGCAAAGCTTACAAATGTTACAACAATTGTCTACTGAAAATAGTGGAAAGCATTGATGTGAAGATTGATGAAGTCATTCTAGAAAATAAAATTGAGCATCATGAAGTTGAGCCCTTCCTTGAAGAAAGTGAAGAATAACCTGAAAAAGATGAAGAGCCACAAAGTGAACCTTCACAAACTCCTTCTAAGATTAAATTCCTTCAAAAACATCATCTGAAATAATAGATTATTGGGAATATAGATGAAGGAATCCAAGCTCGAAGAAGGATGACAAACACTCCAAGAAAAGATGATGTTTCTCTCTTATCATTACTAGAACCTGAAATTTTTTCTCAAGCAAGTAAAGATACTCATTGGATAAAGGCCATGGAAGAAGAAATGTCTCAAATCGAAAAGAATAAGACTTGGGAGCTGGTACCTTGCCCAAAATATAAAAATATAATTGGAACAAAATGGGTATTCAAAAACAAGATGAGTGAGGATGGACAAATCATCAGAAATAAATCCAGACTAGTTTGTAAAGGATACTCACAAATTGAAGGTATTGAATTCGAAGAAAACTTTGCACCAGTAGCTCGATTAGAAGCCATAAGATTTTTTTTGGTATTTAATTGCTCAAAAGGATTCAAGGTTTATCAAATGGATGTAAAATCAGCATTTTTGAATGGAGATATCAAGGAAGAAGTTTACATGGAGCAACCAGAAGGATTTGATCTTATCGAAGGAATAGACTTTGTATGCAAGCTGAAAAAGGCCTTGTATGGATTAAAACAAGCCCCTAGAGCATGGTATGCAAAGTTGGATCACTACCTGCAACAAGAATGTTTCAAAAAGGGAGTACTAGGTATCGAACTCTACATGAATATGGACAAGGAAAAATTTCTTATCCCTCTTGTATACGTTTATGATCTAATCTTTGCTAGCAATGAGGATGAGATGAGCCATGAATTTGCTATAAATATGTCCAAAACATTCAAAATTTCAATGACTAGTGAGATGTCTTACTTTCTTGGGCTACAAATATCTCAAACCTCTGCAGGCATGTTTATATCTCAAGCAAAATATCTTAAAGACATGGTCAAAAGATATGAGATGGAATTGTGCACCTATGAGCACACCGATGACCATAGATTGTAAATTAAGTAAAGATGATGATAGCCCTCTCATAGATGCGACTCTTTACAGGTCAATAATTGGAGCTCTCATATACTTACTGCTATAAGACCAGATATTATGCAAGCAGTGGGAATGGTAGCAAGATTTCAGTCAAGTCCTAAACAATCCCATCTAGTAGCATTGAAGATAATTCTCAGATATCTGAAAGGAACGGCTGATTTCAGTCTTTGGTATCCTAAGGGTTAAACTCTTATTGTGACAACTTACTCTGATGCTGATTGGGCTGAAAGCGTGGATGATTGAAAAAGTACTAGTGGAAATGCATTCTTTATGGGAGATTGTCTTGTATCTTGGATCAACAAAAATAAATCATCTATATCTCTTTCTACAGCTGAAGTCGAATATATCAATGTTGTTGATTGTTGTACAAAAATTCTATGGATGAAGAAAGCCTTAAAGGATGTCAACATAGAAACTAAGCAAACAATTACTATTTTTTGTGACAACACTAGCACCATCAGTCTTTGAAAGAATCTAGTGATGTGAAGATTGATGAAGGCATTCTAGAACAAGTACCAAACATATTCCAATCAAATACCACTTTCTCCGTGAACAAGTTGCTGAACAAAATATGAATTTGGAATATGTCAATACAAAAGATCAAATTGCAGATATCTTTACAAACCCCTTCCACGAGAATCATTTGAGTAACCTCGCTAAAATATGGGGGTCATTTCTCTTGCATCACATTAAATAAAGTAGCATCTCAAGAGGAACAACATGATAGGGGGAGAAGCATGACAGGGGGAGCACATTGGAGCCCATTTCCATTGATGTCAAAGGGGGAGAGAAGAAAAATATTATCATCCAATGACAAAGGGGGAGATTGTTAATCTAAGTTTTCATTGTTGGAAATAGGATGCTTGATGATGATGAATGATGATGAATGACCATACTAAAGGATTAGATGATCATTTGTATTATGAAGGACTGATGAAGACACATATCATTATGGCATGATAACCTTATGATAAAGTAGGCTATGACCAAACCATAAAAACCTATTGACATTCTGTCCTACCTCTATTTCTGCACCTATAAATTACCTGTGACATTAAAAAATATATTTTCACTACCTTGGAGGAAAAAAAATTCTATGAAACCTTTACCATCATTTAGAGAATAATTTTAGCTTTCCAATGAGCTATTACTTGGCTTGAAACTCCAAATATTCTAGGAGAAATTTGTTTTTGAAGATTATATATCCTATTTTTGACATATAGCCGACCTATGCCCTATCCCTAATGTCAGCCTCCCTCATAAGTCATGTATCACATCCTAATGCGTATTAATAAGACCTTAGACCTCATTTTCTCTCAAGTAAATTCAGTGAATATACCCAAAAAGGAGCAGTACAGTTCACAACTCGTGAACTTAGAAGAGAGGCAACCTTTTTAATAAAGAAAAAGAGACAACGTATTAGGTTGGGTTGTATTTGGATTATTATTTGAGACTGAGCCACGAAAACATACCTACGGGCAGATCCTCGAAGTTGAATTCTGTTACAGAAATCTCTAGAAGCTCGGACTTGTCTGACAATTCAACTCAAATAAAATCGTTTGCTGGGTCTGTCTCCTTATCTCACAGCTTGGATAAATTCTTGGATATGTCTCCATATATTACAGCTCAGATCCTCTAAACCTTTGTCTCGGAACAGTCTACAAGTCACTTGACCTAGAATTGCGGTGTCCATCAGTGTAGTTCAAATCTGTTTGTGAATTGAAGTGGTTAAGGACTTCTTAACTTATATTACAATGCAGTGTTTTCTATGCTATGTTTTGGAATTTTTCTAGCTTGAAACTGGTGTTGGTTGTGGGGTAGTGCGTTGTTGTTGTAGTCTGGTATTAAAAACTTGGTACAATGCAGAAGTCCTGGTACAAACTTTTGCACATAATTGATAAAGAAGTATGATATAGAATATATGATGTAGTTTGGTGCATATTGGTGCAATGGAGCATCTTTGAATCAATCATCCGATAACGAAGCAGAGAATGATTGGTGTCCTTGGAGTAGGCGCTCCTAAACACAAGGTTGGTGCCTTGAGAAGATAGGGTCAAAGCCCTAGAGGTCGGAGCCTCATCAAAGTCTAAGTTGATGCTTGGCAATAGGTTGGTGCCTGAAGCATAAAGGGTTGGTGCCCTCACATAATTATTGTACTCAATTATTTGAAAAAGGATTGAAGTTATACTTGATCCTTAATAATATTATTATTATACACTTCGTTGTTTTAATTGTGAAGAATCTAACTGGTAAAAAATAACAATTGAAAAGAAATATTGATTCACCACCCTCTCAGTATTTCCAACATATATCCACTTCTATTGGTGGGAGAAAATTCCAAAGTGAATTTATACGTAGGAGGATCACTTGAATCTTCCCCATCTTCCATTTATGAAGCTTCTCTTCTCTTCTATGACTAAGAGAAAACATAAAATGAAAATTTATATGAAGAAGTGTCACTCGGCCCTTCCCTATTCTAATCTTAATGAAGAGGCTATTTTATGAATAAGAAAATAAAATGAAACAAAAATTTATATGGACAAGGGTTGACGAAGTCCTCTCCTTAAAATTTTGATCTAACCCTTCTCCCTAGTAGTGTGATCCAACCCTTCTCACTAGAAGTGTTGATGTGATATTCTCACCAGAAGTGTTGTTTTACCTTTCTCTCGAGAATTATTGGCTAATCATTATATGTAAAAAATAAATACTATAAATTAACCACTCCATTACATAGAGGATGCAAAATTAAATGATAAGAGAATTGGTATGTGAGGGCGTAGATGGAGATTCTGAAGAGTGCTAGGGTTTTTCACATTTGTGGAGCCTTGCTAAGAAATGGCGCCGATCTCAAGCTAGCCTTTGGCAATGAAGGAACACTTTGGAGTAGGTTGGAAATGACTCGAGTTAACTTTGGCGGAGGGTATAGGTTTTACTTGGCTCTGGATGCTGCAATCTGACAAAACTACAGTAGATATGTGTTTTGGGTCTCCAGCGAAAAATGATATTATCATGTTGTTGAATACTATAATGAATGGGGTCTTAATACACAAAATATCTGTTGACGATAGAAGATATGCTTTCACATAGTGGTTTTGGTCGTAGTGTAGATCTTGGACGTCGCTATAACCTTCTTTCTGATTAGATCTTGTCACTTTTGCACACTATGCATGATTGGTATTTCATATTACAAAGATGTTATGGTCAGTGCTCAAGATAGTTTCATCTATGCAAGAGATCTAGCCCGATCTCCTAGTTCTAAGTTTTTCATAATAAATATAGAAACAATTTGACAGAGATCTCTATCAATCATTGTCTCACGGGGTTCATAACCACCAAAAGAAAAACCCCTTGTGCTAGATATGAGGTTGGAAATACTAAAGAATTGGGTTTCATCCTCCTTATGGATACCCTTTCGTCTCTCTCTTCCAGATCTGGACAAGAGATAGATTAAGATAGAAAAATTGCATATATTCATAAAAATATTCAATGGGAATACTTTCATTTATTAGATATCAAGCCCGATTCTAGTGCAAATTTTGAAGCAAACCATTCAAAACAATCTGGGTATACTAGAATCCTAACAAAGTTTGATATTCAAGGGGAAACTATAGCAAGGTTCCCTTCAACTAAAATACTATGCCACTACAAGGAATGTTAGCATAATATTAAAAGTGAGGCTATAGGGTGGAGCTTCAATCTCCAAAAACACTAATGCACTTGTCTTGTTCAAGTATGCAATGAAAAGAAAGGCTACCGCTTTTGTTGATCAGACCCAAAAACTGCCAGGACCTTACATAGTTGAACAAGCAAAAGAAGAAGCAACCATGGAATTAAAACACCTAGAGCTAAAATATTTATTTGTTGATCTTCAATCTAAGGCATTAATATGTAGGTGTAATGGTTTCTAGCCGCGGTTTGAATATATACATTAGTCGGTGTTTACTTCCTGGCCACATAACTATATCATAAATTTGTGTTCAATAAGTTTCTTCATAGTTCAATTTGATACACAAAAATACTTGGAGAAATTTCTAAATGATGGTTCATGCTTTTGGGGTAGAGTTGGGCTCTTCATTACCCCATGGTTTCCCGATTTTGATGCCACATGCATGTAACCACCAAATCTCCCCCTTCCTTTCCGACATCAGTAGTTCCTAGAGGATATTGGAAATACTCTAGGAAAAATTAAAAATATGGACTTTGACATAACATAAAATGGTCTCTTCACATTGCAAAAATATGAGTTGAGATAGACCTCAGCAAAGTTCTACCTGCTCATATCCAACTGAAACATAAAAAATTTCAGTAGAACCGGGTATTAGACTATGAGAACATGAAATTTATATGTTAATTTTTTTTTCAAATAGGACATATGAAAAACACATGCCAATAGACAAAAAATATCTAAAAAAAAAACGAGGCAAGCCCATAAGCAAAAGGGATGGGGTGTACTTGATCCCCACCTTTTATGAAGAAGAAGAAGAAGAGACTATGGATAATGATCCAAATACGGATGCATAAGCATAATAAGGAAACCAAGCAACAAAAGGAGATGTGAACTTGCTAGAAACTGTGATCGATATCTAGAAAGGCACTGAATTGGTAGAGATCAAAGCAACAGATTAATAGAAAGAGGAATCACTCAATGAAAAGAGAATGGGGAGAATTGAGAGAGCCCATGTCTCTAAGATGGATTTAGATAAAGAAGCTCCATGATCAGAATTTGGATCAAGGCCTAAAATTAGCTAAAATTTCAAGTGCTCAAAAATGCTTCAAACCAAGATGAGAACGTAGAGCTCGTCACCAAGATTCCAATGCAATTCGTTTCATCAAATTCTGAATTCATGAGATTGAGTTATGGCCTATTGTTCGCTTTTCAAAACAGGTTTAGAACCGGATCGACCAACAGAGTGGGATCTGAATTGGTGGTTGTCATGGTGTCTTGGACTTTTCATATAGAATCAAGGATTGCACAGCTGCAGAAATGTTTCAGGTGGAACAGATGACCATGATCCAATTAACAACAAGCACTGAACGGTGGTGATTAGATCACAGAAGCAGCAGTGGGAGATCAACGGGAGAGATCTCATCGTAGTTGAGAAACATCGCACATCGCACAGAATAGAGTTTATCGTTAAAAGAGTTTCGCAAATTTAAATTTTTTAACCTACGATGTGAAGTGAGAAGGTGGAGATATAACTAGGATCGTTGGATCAAGGACCAAACTAACAGTGGAGATCGTAGCGCACGGGAAGCGAATTCGCAGTTCACAAGGAATAAGGTTTAAGGGTTTAAAGTTAAACTTGCAAAGTGCGATGAGTTACATGTGTCATAAGATGAAGAGTGATGGGTTAAGATTTCTGATATGCGAAATCTTAAATCCTACGATATGCCAAAAGGTATTTCGGGCGAATTGCGATGTGGCGATGCGATCGCAACTTCACGTCAGCACTTGTATTGTTTAAACGTTAAGGGTATTTGTTATATTCCACGATGTGCGACCTGTGAGATTGTATGTCTCCCAATCTACGATGTACCTTGTATTATGGTTGCAAATTTGTTTGATATTGTAAAGTCCCATAAAAGGGATCCGATGTTGATCGTGAACGTATGTATGTTTAATGAAACTCCAATATTGTATTATGTTGTTTCCGCTAACGTGTAAGCCACTTAACGGTTAGGGGTGGGCATGTGGCCACCGCCCTAACCATAACTTTTAATGCAAGACTTTATTGGCGGAGTGGATAAGGGCGTGCCAAATTTGGCGGTCAGCCCTAATTTAACTCCAGTTAATTGGAGTTCTCCACATTTAGTGGAGTTTTCCTAGGAGATATTGGGAAAAAGTGTAGAAGGCTCAATTTTCGACCATTATGAGTGAATGAAGAGTCATTATTGACTAATTGGAGCATTCTGAAGCCATTGAAGTAGATTTCAGAGTCAGAAAAGGTCATCTACATATGTTTTAGTGCATTTGAAGATTTTTGAAGGCCAAGGCCACCAGGTGTCGGGGTCATTTTCAGGGCATCCAAAGTCCAAATTTAACAAACAAACAGTGATTTTTGGGTGATTATGATTTCTGAAACTCATTGGAATAGGTTCCAAGAGGTTCTGAAGATTTTAACATCAATTTAAGCACACTTGAAGCTAATACAAAGGTCACACTATGAAGTTGGACCAAGGAGATGTAACCCAAGAGGGTTGAACTCCTTTATCAAAATTATCTGTGTTAAGCTTTGTTATATGTGCTTGTTGTGTTTACTATTCTTTTGTTCTGTCATTTAAAATTATGCTCCTTAAGCTTATGACAAACTCATAATTTCACTAAGTACATTGTTTTCCAATTACATGCTCTTAAATAAACTCATGAAGGATAAGTAAAACAATGCAAAGAAAAATTTATATCTGAAATGAAACTAGCACAGCATTAACTAGCATTCATTTTCAAATCACTCCACTACATACAACTGGAAATTAATTAGAAATAGTAACAACTCAAAAATTCGAGAGAAAGAAAGGAAAAAAGGGGAAGTTAAGTGATTACTATCACACTCAATCCCGACAAATTTATGTAATTTTCATAGTTTTATTTTTATTGTTCATCAGTTGAACAATTGATATGATCGAATTCTTAACAACATCTACACAATGTATTTTTGTTCCTTGTATACAGGTTGAATAAAATTATTATTTTTCTTTAGAAAAATAAAATAAAATAATGGCATATTTTCCCCAAAAAATCCCTTAAAATAGACTTAGAATGGAAAATTATGGTGATTTGAAATACATGAGTCCAATTAAGGCACATTTAAAGTTGTTAATAAGGAGGCACTTTCTTATTGCAAAAAGGTTTATTGTGTATATACTATTTTGGGAGTAAGAAGAGTTAGATCAACCTTTTTGGGAGAAGGATCACTCGACCCTTCTCACTTGTCCCTTTTAGTTAAAAAAATTAGCCAACCTATATTGTAAGAAGGGTCAATGGATCTTTCTCACTAATAGTGTCAATTAACCCTTCTCACTAAAAAGTATTGCTTGAGATTTCCTTCAAGAAGTGTCATTGATCATTCCCTCTAGAATTTAAATTTAAAAAATGAACCACTTTAGTGCATAGAGGATGAAAAATGATCCCCCCAAAAAATGAAATCATAGAAAATGGACATAGAATTTAAAACTTATGAGTTTATATAAATTATTGTTTGACACTTATTATGGGAGGGGTTGATTGACCCTTCTTGGGAGAAGGGTCATATGATCCTAATTTTTATGTGGCATTTGACTCTTCATAGTGGAAGGGTTTTGTGTCATTTGACCATGCTCAATAGAAATGTCTAGTTATAAGGGTTAATTGACCCTTCTCTAAAGAAGGGTTTTCTAAGTATTTTCACTAGAAGCGTTAGACCCTAATTTCTCATGTATTTTCCATTTTGAGTCTAACTTAATTGATTTTATTTATTTATTTTGCAATAAGATTTCATAATGAACATGAGTGGTTAGCTAGGCTTGAAATTTGGTTTCTAGTGATAATGTTCAATTGAAACTACTAGGGAGAACAATGCAACAACACTTCTATTGATAAAGCTTGGCCAACACATCTAGTGATAAGGGTCAACCAACACTTCTTGGGATAAGAGTCTTCCAAAGTAACCAGGGAAAAGGGTTGGAGGACACTTCTATGGAGAAGAGCCATTTTTCATCCCTCATAAATTTTCACTAAGCCTTTTTTTCAATAACCTAACCCTCATGCATGCAAATTTTTACTTCTTTCAATGGATAATTAGGAAGGGTTCTTTGACCTTGTAAAAATTGTGAATTCATGTTGAATTTTTAAAATAGAGGTTCAACCGTTTGAATATCAATTTTAGATTCATGAATAATTTTAGATTAATTTCAAATACAATGGTTGTTATGAATATAAATAGTCATTAGGATATTAAGATCAATGTAGTTCCATAGAAATGGATAGATCGTCGAGTTATAAATTTTCCATCTTTTCACAACCTTTCCTGTGGTTTTAACCCTTTTTCGCTTTCCTGTAACTCTGTTTTATTCTAGTTTAATTCTTTATGCAGGATTATGTTCAAGATATTCATTTAATGCATTTATTTAGTATTTTAAGTTATGACTAAATATTATAAAAATAACATAATTTCACTTATTTTTACATTTGGTTAGTTTGTTGATGATTACAAGAACATTTAGAGCTTGCAATAGTGCAAAATTTTCATCACTTAGCTCCAAATTCGAATTTCCTCTTTAACAATTTGAAGATTTGATGAGGATTTGGGATGATCATTCAAATATCTTGGATGTAGAAAAATATTGGAGGCATTGATCAGATTTGTTATCAAATATCTTAGAGATTCTGGAGATATTGTTGACTTGCTAATTATTGGCAATTTGTTGTAACTTCCTAAGGGAGTGGTGGATCCGAATTTATTATTTCTTATCTCAATTTCAAATCAAGTTCATGTATAAATAAGAGTGCCTTATCCATTCCAAAGGAGGGGAATTTTGAAGGATATGTTCAACCTATGATGGAATAGAATAAAACTTCTTAATATTTTCTCTCACATAGATTGTCATTCTCTAGTTTTAGATGTAATATGTTTTGATTTACTTTATGATGTTATATGGTAATCTGCTACCTTTTACTTGGGAGATTGAGCTCACTTGAATTAGATCATGGAAGTATTTCATTTCAATTTACATGTCTTTATAATTTGGCAATTTGATTTCATTAATGGTATTTTCCTTTTGCAATAGCTTAATTTTCTTTTAAGAAATCATTCATGGAAACAAGAAGTGTCTAAATCATGACAATAGATAACTTGGTGACAACAAGCTCCTAGTAGCATGATCAATGTTCAAGTACATAGTCATTTTCAGGAATGATTAAGTTTTATTTTGATTGATGAAGTCTGGTGTGTTTCATTTCCACAGTTAGTTTCATTGAATTTTATTGTGAATATACCAAAGGAAGTATTGTTGTATAAGGTTTAGATCTCAAAGATTAAACATTAAACGACAACCTGATTTACAACACTCATGGATATAGTAATTTAGAATTTGATAATGAATTTGTCTTTCATTCCATTTATTTCATATAATTGATTTCATAATTAGGATAAACATTGATCAATCTAGATAAAATATACTATGAATAATCTAATTTTCCACATACTATGTTTTCATTTCACAAATTTATATTCTTTGAATTGATAATAAAATGTAACATGATTTATACATATAGACCCCCCTTCATAGATACCTAACTTATGGTTGTTCGACATAACTACAGATACAATAATAGGATGAAATACTTACACATTGAGTTTATTAGAAGACATTATAATTCAATTATTTACACAAGTTCTTATAAATCTCAAGGGTTGGCTTGATTGGTATTTTCTCTTGTGCTAATCCCATAGAATTCTTGGGATCAAATATCACGAGACGCTTTAAAATTACAAAAATACTTATGCCATGAGCGCACATAAATTCCAAGGAAGAAAAGAAAGAGAATTTTGTGAAAGATGATTTGGTACCAACACTCCATTTCCTTTAGTAAATAGATACCAGTAAAAATAAAACTATTTCCTGAGAAAAATAATTATATATATATATATATAGATATAGATATAGATATTCAAATTAAATATTTATATCAAAATTTTATATAAATATTTTATGCATATTATATTTACTAGAAAATAATTTAACTTATTAATCAATTTTAAATAATTATCCTATACATAATTTCATGCTAAAATTATTTAATTAAATGTATAATTTCATAAATATATTTTATATAATAAAATCTAATATAAATATTAACAATGAATAATTGTATTAACGCTCACTTTAGAGAAACAACCAATTTTCAAATAATTTCTTCTCAAATTTTATATTATCTATAACACTCACTTTACGGAAACAACCAATTTTCAAAATTTATATAAAGTTAAAATTTTGAATTCTAACACCATATGTTTTTTATTCCTAATAATATTATAAAATACTATTTTCAATTTCCTTTCTCTCATTTTGATTTTTGTTTTAATAATTTATTTTTGACGAACAAGTAAATGGTGGAGAAAAACAATCCATTCTGGGTGAAAGGAATCTCGTGAATCATTTAACATAGAAATAAGATTTTAATTAATGGTTAACATTCTATGATATTGAAAAACTTTGAATTCTTGTTTTTTATAATTTAAAAAAAATTATATAAAGTTAAAATTTTGAATTCTAACACAATATGTTTTTTATTCTTAATATGTTTTTTTAATAATTTCTTTCGTCGAGAAAAACAATCCAGGGTGGGTGAAAGGAATGGTTAACATTCTATGATATCGAAAATGATTAAATATATATGCTTTCTTATTTCTTTTCCTTTAAATGTATTAAACTATTTAACATTAACTATTTTTTTAATCATACACCACCTAGTATCTATTTTTTTGCAAAACAGTATAATTCTCTATATAAATTATATTTAGTAATATAGTGTTATTCAAGCAAATATAACGAAAATCTAGATAATAAACTATCCTAGTTATTTTGCCTCAATCCTATATCTTTTAGTGAATGCTGAACAATAATCGATCCATATAATAATTTCATTGGAAAAACACTCCATATAATGTTGGACAATAATCGATACATATAATAATTTCATTGGAAAAACAGTCGTGATAAATTTCCCTCTCATTTTTGAATTGCAATCCTTTCCTATGAAATTCTCTTATGAAAGTCAATACGATGAGACATCTCTTGTTTTTAGTTAAAATAAAATATGAAAATGGAGTGCATAATTATTTTTAATTTTACGTGAAAAGGTTGATATGGTTAAAATGTTGAAATTCGGAATAAAAAAGAGGGGCATCAACGTGTGAAATGATTGGATATTGAAAATTTGAAAAATGTTAAAATTGTGAAATACTTAACATTTATATCTTAATGTTTAGAAATAA
Source organism: Pinus albicaulis (assembly GCA_034641835.2). Classification (NCBI taxonomy): domain Eukaryota; kingdom Viridiplantae; phylum Streptophyta; class Pinopsida; order Pinales; family Pinaceae; genus Pinus; species Pinus albicaulis. The sequence goes on from CM076579.1 coordinate 891,300,108, forward strand.
TTTTCTAATTGACAAACCGTTAATTTTATTTTGGTTTTCTGGGTTAGCACTTATAGATATATGTAGTGTGACAATGTTTTGAAAATTATATCTAATATTTTTGTAGGACATGTGTTTTAAGAAAAAAATATTTTTGTTTTTTACATTTTTAAAATTATAAACTTTTCATGTCTTACTTTTCTAAGGTGTTTAGGGTGCTATTCACCTATAAAACTCAAGGGAATTTGTTCTTATTTTAGCAATGTTTATTTTCTTCTTGAAGCTAGAAATAGTAGAAAGATCATTTTGGTCTTGTAAATTAGGGTTAATGATATCATTGTAGTAAACCATTTTTTCTTATTCTCAATCTAGTTTGAATACCATAATTTTGATTTATAGTTAGTTGCAATAGTACTATTAATCATATTGATATAATGAAGAGCATCCTCTTCCACTATTCCCACAAAGGGACCCAAGTAGCAGCATCCCTAGTCCCCTAGTCCATCCTCTCTTGAGCCTCCAGTGTCTTTTATTAATGTTTTCAATAGTGATAGGGAGCCTCTTTTTATGTTTGTCAACTTTGAACATGTAATAATAAGGTTTTCTTTTTCTTTTTAATCCGACGGCAATAGAGTTGGCGACAGAGATGGTGGACTGCGATAGTATCCCTTGGTTTACTACAACCCTAAATTTCACAACTATATACAATCATTGGGATAATAAGTAAATCCAAAATCAACTTAAAAATAATTTTCAAAACTAAATTATGCTTCCAAACCTCCTCTAGTCCTCTTTTCAATACAATAATTCCATTTTATATATTGACATACACAAATTTTATATATATATATATATATATATATATATATATATATATATATATATATTATTTTGAAACAAAATTTAATATTTGGAGATATTTCTTTATAATTTAATTTCTTCAATCATATATATATTATGAATCTGCAATTCAAATACGTTAAATTTTAATATGAATTATTATTGAGTATTAAGATATTGTCTCTAATTATTAAATATATACTTAATAAAGAGAAATGCATATTCCTAGTATATTATTCTAAGAACTTTTGCACTATATTATTTTATAATATACAATAAACTTGTCTTCATATATATATGAAAAATAAGTTCATTAATGTTGTGTGTGTTTGAGGTTTTTTTTGGAAAAAATAATAACTTTCACTTGAAGCACAAACAAAAAAATTAGTTACAATAGTTACATTCCATATGTGCACCAAACACCCTACAATTCTCCAGTGGAGTAACATCTAGATAATGAATTTTAAAAAACCTCAAATAAAATCATTCAATATAAGGTCCTACGTTTACATCATGATAAGTTTACATAAAAGGTGGTTGAAACCAACTTCACTTCTCCCAACATAGGTATTACACAATCTAAAAACTCATAATATTTAACATAATAAATTTGAAGGATATTATATAAGTAGTCATATATGTTAAGATCCTTCTGATAACTTTGGAGATTTTATAGACACATCATCTATTTCCATATTCAGCTCTCTATATATGTGCATAAAGGAAATGGTATGTTATGAAACCAGCTCCGAAAACAGAAGAAAAGAGAGATCAATGCCTTATAAATAAGCCACTTTGAGGGGGCAACCTCCTTTACATTACATAAATGAACAATTCTTGGATGATACAAATGACAAAATCTCCTTTCTATATATAGGAGTCCATGGGGTCACAATAGAATCCTAGTTGACCTAACAATAATAATGTAAGGGCACAATAATAACAATATGGGGGTTAGATGGGTACAACAATAACAATAAGGGGGATACACTAACACAATAAGGGACTACACTAGTAATATAGGAACCTAACATGCCCCTCTTCTTCAAAAAAGTGTTGTCCTCAATGCTTGAGTAGATATGAATGCTTCTGTATAAAATTCTCATCTTCCCACGTAGAATCTTCAGTGGGTAAGTTCTTCCACTTTATGAGATACTCTGAAATGGATCGATTTCGTAGCTATTGAGTTCTTATTTATGTGACTTCTTCAGGTTCCAATATGATTTTTCCTTCCTCGTCAAGTTCTGACAATATTGTTTGAACTAGAAGTTTGTCACCTATAACCTTTTTTAAGCATGAAACATGGAAAACTGGACGCACTCGAGAAGAAGTAGGAAGCTCCAATTTGTATGCCATAGTACCAATTTTTTGCAATGCCTTGTAAGGACCATAGTACTTTGGCGATAATTTATTATGTTATCGCTCATTTAGTTGTAAAACTTTCCTTGATAGGGTCATGCATGTCATTCACCAAATGGATGAGGTCTCCTAAGCCATTTCAATGTGATATATAAAAAAAATTCATTTTTTGAAGCCTATCCTAAGTTTAATGTCCACCTCCATCCAGGTTACTTCAGTCAAATCAGTCCCATATCATGTCAATTATCATTCCCATGCATTTAAAACTAAAAATTTCACACATGTCACTTTTTCATATTTTCGTAGCGATTTACAAAGGAAATCCACAGATTTCGCTACGAAACTACCTAATAGTTTCATATCGAATCTGTCATAATCCTAACTGTCTTCGCTACGAAACTACATTTTTTCAGCCAAGATTATCAGAGCGATGTGAGGTGTCAGTTTATGATTAGAGGAGTAAAGGTGGAGGTCTTTCAATCGTTATGGTAAGTTTCAAATGTACACAATCATTTGTAATGTAATCATGATCCTTTTTTCGTACATGTGTTATGATTAAAACCTGAGATCAGTTAACCTTTTTAAACCTCACCCAAAAACAACCTTTTGTCATATTATTTTTTATCCTTGCATGTGAGTTGATCCCTGGAGAGTTTCTTCATCGATCCAAGCAGGTTGTTGTCAAATTCAAGTTCTGTAGGTGTCATCAACAAGTGAGGCAGTGAAGACTATAAATCATCCATGGCCGCAAGAAAGAAAACAAAAAAGGGTGGCCATTGTCTTAGGTATGAAACCATGGATTTGAAATTACTCATTGAAGACCCTACTGCTATGGAAGTTTTCAGGAGGATTGGTTGCTTGCAATCCAGAGGTTGCAGGGTTTTCATGCACAAGTTTCCAAGGATTTTTCCACCAAATTCACAAGAACAACATCAAAATTTGGGATTCTGAATCTTACAGTGACACAAAAAAGCATATCAATAGCTATAAGAATTCCTAGAGTTGGTGAAGAGTGGTTTAAAGGTATAAATTTTACAATGCAGGGTTGTAAAGATTTTCTCAAGCAAGAACACAATGGAGTTGATTTGACCAATGTTATCCCTAGGAGTTTTATGAAGGAGAATTATGAAAAACTGATGATGGTCATTCAAAAATATTTTACCTGTGAAGGAAGATTCCACATGGTTTACTCATACCATATCAGACTTCTTCTGCACTTTGTAGGTAAGAGATCACTTGACTTACCTTTCTATTTATATAGGAGTTTAGGGAAAATGTCAGATAGGGTTCAAGTCAAATCAGAAGGAAATGAGACATCTCTTTTTCATCACGGTCTAATAAAGCTGTTAGTTTTGGAAGAATTGAGAAGGTTAAACAGATATTGGACTTCTTTTCTGTTCATGAGTGGTTATAAAATATATGTGTTCACTCCAAAGAAAATCTCAAAACCTAGAACTATTACATCACTAGCTGTGACAGAAGAAGTTGAAGAAGAAAAAAGATCATCCCCTGCAAAACCAATGGACATAGGAGCAGAACCTCTGCAAGAGACTGACACCCCTCAAGCAGCACCTACAAAACATAAACATAAAGTTAGCAAACAAGGTAGTAAGAGGATGACTAGAAGCCCAATATTGGCCAAAGGGAATCTGGAGGATATCCTTCATGTAATTGATACTGAAGAGTCACCAATATTGCAAGCTGGAGATATTGAAGATGGTGGAAGAAAACTGAAGAAAGTTAAGACTGCTAAGAAATTATATTTTGCAGGTGAAGGTGTTGGCTTTATATTTCATCCAAGGAAGCCAATGATTAGTTTGCAAAGAAGGCCATGGAGAGAAAAAAGACAGAGAAAATCAGTGAAGCTTTACAGCCAGTAAGCATCATATATTTGTCTCCATCAGCAGAGGAAGAAGTTGTTATCAGGCAGAGAAAGGGAAAAGAGAAAATAATTGAAAAATAAGAATTAGAATCCCTCCAAGAACAGTTGAAGGAAGTAGGTAAAGAGATATTAGATTTGAAGTCTAAGGCAGAAAAGCACAGGTATGAGAAGGTTCAATTTGAACAAATGATGAAAATATGGGAAGGTCAAATCTCAACTGTCTCAAAATCTATGGAAAATTCCAAAATATTGTTGAAGAGGACTCGGCCATTAAGATGGGTGGTCAAACACACCAGGAAGATGAACTTATACTTGCAAGCTAAAAATAGAGCATTAAAGGATCAAGTGGAAGACCTTCAGGAGCAGCTGGACTTGATTCAAGTTGAGCTGGAGAAGAAAGGGTTGAGGATGAGAGTGGTTGAATAACCTATAGGAACTCATTGTAAATGAAGAAGAAACTCCTAAAGACTGAATAATTGAGTTGAAAAATGTTTGATGAGGTTCATGGCTTGCAAAGAACCTAAATTTTTCCTCAGGAGATCAATTTTTGAAGACAGTCACAAAAACAAAAACATCTATTTTTTTGGGTAGTTTCATAGCGTGCTTCAGGCTTGAAGCCAGAAAAACGCTACGAAATTTCTGAAGGTGCTATTTTTCTTTGAAATTCAATTTTGTGAAGGATTAAGGATGGGAGTTTTTTTTTGAGATATTTTAGCTTATTCAAGGTTCTTGACTAGCAAAGGTGGTAGGGATTTGGATGAAAAGGCATAATTTCATATGCTACGAAACTGCCTAAACTACTATATTTCGTAGCGAGGGGTTTTTTGAAGATTTTTGAGGGTTCCAATAGCACACCATCCATCTAGAGAAATCCAGACTGTCAGTGAGCCATCCCAGCATAGACTCATTACTCAAAATGAGTGCCACACATCTAGCTCAACGTGCAGATTGATGATTAAAGTGGAGATTATCCATTCCTGAAAAGTAGGACTGAGTTTCCTAAATCTAGGGGGTACTTTAAATATCTTAGTGATAGTGAATTGTCTCTCGAACATGTGATCTCTATTATGTAACTGTTTTACTGTTAAGAAAATTGAATGTAATAAATAGAAAGTAGAGTCCTATTAGGAGTGTGATTTCTTAAAGGATAGTTGTCCTTTTTCTATTCCAAGAAAGTCGGTTCAGTTATGTTAGGTGTCAGAGTTAGAGTTTGAGGATCTAGCCAGTTGGGCAGATCATTTACATTGTAAATAATGTCTATTTATAGACTGAACATCGAAGAGAAAAGTGTTGGAGAATATTGTACCAAATTTCTACTTGTTATGTTTTTCCATTATTAGTAATATACAGTGACATTCTACTTCCAAACCTGAGATTCTAATGAGGTTTTTAATGTTTTGTTTCTCTATATCTTTTATGTCTAATCACTTGCAGTGAATTTCACCTCTAATTACTCAAAATTCATGCTAGCATTATCTAACTTCCTTTAGGGGTTAAATTGTTGTGTTTTCCTTATGTTGTATGTATGTACCATCCTTATTAAAACCTCTATTTTCCTCAGCTTCCATGTGAAGAATTACTGTCACTAAAGTCACTGATGTTGACTCCATAGCCCAATGGTAGCAAGCCTTTCATTTTTCAACCTGCAATCAAGCTAAATGAGTCACAATTCATAGAGTTAGCCATCTAAATAGTATTTCTATTGAAAAATCATAAATCCCCTTTGAGAGAGCCCTCTAAAATTGAAGAGGCTAATCTTTAGTTAGAAGTAGTTTGAAAGAGTTACATTGAGTTGATTGATGAGCAACCTATCAATATCAATTTGGTGATAACATGTTATCCTTCTTAGCTTTCTTGAGGGACATTTTTTTATATGGTTGTAGCTATAAAATACCCAGTCTTCTACATCAAAACTTCTCTCACTGTGATGTTGATCTTCTTGTTGTTTCATTTGATTTTGTGCCAAATTTAGATTATCCTTTAAGAGTTGGAGAACTTGATTTTGATGCTCGATGTGATCTTCCACTGCTTGAACCTTAGAATTTTCTCTTAAAGATGATGTGATGGATGGTGGATGATATCCATAAAGTGCCATAAATGGGGTCATTTTTGCTGCCGTATGGAAGGAAGTGTTATACCACCATTCAGCCAAAGGTAACCACTTGACCCATTATGTTTGTTTATCAGATACAAAAAAACGAAGATATCCTTCCAAACATTTGTTCACTATCTCATTTTTCCCATCAGATTGAGGATGATAAGATGAGCTATGAGCTATTTGAATACCAAAACAAGAAAATAATTTTGTCCAAAAATTTCCAGTAAAAATGGGATCTATGTCGCTTACAATAATCTTTGGGTTTCCATTTAGCTTTTGAATTGTTTCCATAAATGCAGTAGCAACTCTACTTGCTTTAAATGGATGAGATAATGCACAAAAGTGCGCATACTTGGTAAGTCTATCAACTACCACCATGATGACACTCTTTCCTTTGGAATTAGGTAAACCTGTGATAAAATCCATTTCAATATCCTCCCAACGTTGACTTGGAATGGATAAATGTTGTAGATGACTCGACGTCTTAATTGTCTCAACTTTATTTTGTTGGAAAACCAAACATTCTGCCACAAACTTTTGAATATCAGATTTAAGGCCATCCCAAAAAAAATATTTCTTCACCCTGTGGTAAGTTTTTAAAAATCCTGAGTGTCCTCCTAAGGGAGAAGTGTCAAATTCCAAAGAATATTTTGTTTTAGTTGGGAATTCTTACAAATATATAGCTGATATTTGTACCATAAGGAATCATGTTTCCAACTAAATGTATCAGATGTATTAGAATATTGTTGCAACTTTTGAATGAGTGTCCACACTTCTTCTTCCTTTTTCCATTCATCCCTTGCTTCGGTTATCAAATCTAGTTGGATAATATAAATGGCACAAAGCAATGCTTCCACCTCTTCATCCTTTCTTGACAGTGCATATGCAACAACAATTGGCTTCCCTTTTTGTAGATGATTTCAAAGTCATAACCAAACATATTTGTGACCCATTTTTGCTACTCTTCTAAAGATAGTCTTTGTTCCAAAAATTATTTAAGACTCATGATCATTTTTTACCTTGAAGTGTCTTCCCATTAGGTAAGGTCGCCATTTTTTTTAGTGCATGTAGTATTGCCAACATTTCCTTCTCATAAATAGCTTTCTATAAATACTTTCCTTTGATTGGAGACTTTCAAAAGAAATGGGTCTTCCCTCTTGCAGTAAAACAGCACCAATTCGATTTCTTGAGGCATCACATTCCACAATAAAGGTTTTTGTGAAGTCTAGCGTAGCTAAGACCGGTGCTAGGCACATTTCCTCTTTAAGATGTTCAAAGGCCTTATTTGCTTCAAGAGTCAATGAAAATGCATCTTTCTTAAATAATGTCATTAGAGGTTCTGCTATTCTCCCATAATTCTTAACAAACTTGTGATAATACCCGGTTAACTCGAGAAATCCTCACAATTTCTTTATGGTTTTGGGGACTTTCCATTCCTTAATGGATTTAATTTTCTTAGGGTCTACCTTAACGCCCTCGTGAGATACAATATGACCCAGATATTCAATGTATTGTACTCCAAAGAAACATTTGGAGGTTTTTGAAAATAATTGTTTCTCCTCCAATAGTTTAAGAACCCTATCAACATGTTGAACATGATCCTTCCAAGACATGTTGTAGATTAGTATATCATCAAAAAATACTAACATAAAATTTCTAAAGAAGGGTTTGAAAATGGAATTTGTCAACCCTTTAAATGTATAAGGTGCATTGGTAAAGCCAAAAGGCATGACCAAAAATTCATAATGACCCTCTTGAGTTCGAAATGTTGCTTTCGTAATATTTTTAGTATTCAATCTAATTTGATGATATTTTGAACGAAGATCCAAATTGGTAAAATAAATTGCTCCATGTAATTCATCCAATAATTCATCAATCACAGGAATGGGAAATTTACTTTAATAGTGAGCTTATTGAGCTCCCTATAATCCAGACACATGTGCTATGATCCATCCTTCTTGTGCACCAATACTACTGGAGCAGAGAAAGAAATTTGACTCAGTTGAATTATAACAGCCTCTAACATTTCTGCAATCATACATTCAATTTCACTCTTTTGGACATAAGGATATCTGTAAGGCCTAATGTTTGGAGGAACACTTCTGCAGATGAAATAGACCGCATGATCATGATCACGAATAGGTGGGAATCCTTTGGGAGTTTCAAACACCTTGGAATGATTGTCCAAGACTTTTTGGAGATCTGTAGAAATAGATGATTTTGATGTTGGAAATTCTAGTGAGCATAATTATGCAATCACACCTAATTTTTCTTTCTTCATAAGCTTTGTCATGACATTAGAGCTTATTATCTTTCCCGACTTCCCTGCGATACCCCGTAATTCAACTTCCTTTCCTTCCGGAAAAAAAATTCAAGAAAAGTTCTTGAAAATTAAAATCTATCATCCCCAAATATTGTAACCATTGTAATCCTAGTACAACATCAACACCTCCCATTGGAATGGAAAAAATTGGACTATTAAATACATATTCCCCCATGGTTAGCATGATATTATGGCATTTTCAAGAGAAATTTATGGTTCCTCCATTTGCAACCATCACTTGACATTCTGGTGTTGGGTATAGGAAGCAATTCAATTCCTTAGCTACCTTACAATGACTAAAATTATGGGTACTACCTGAGTCAATGAACACTATTACCTTTTTCTTCTTGATATGTCCTTCTAGCTTGAGAGTTTTAGGCGTGGTAATTCCTTCTAATGCATTACATGATATGGTCGGACTCATTTCTTCTTTCTCTAGGGTTGTTTCCTGGTGTATATCCTCTTCTTTTGAAGTTTCTTGTTCATTTTCTTCCCCCTCTTCACAATATATGTACAATAATTTCTTCTCAACACACTTATGACCTTTAGTGTATTTTATATCACAACTGTAGCAAAGCCCTTTTTCTTTTTTTTCCTTCCAATTGTTGTGGTTTCAACCTTGTAGGTTGTGGAAGTCTAGGAGTAGCAACACTTCCATATTTATAGATGTGAGTGTTAGGCTTCCTTGTCGCCATAATTTTACATTCAATTTTTCTTTCCATCCTAAATGCCTTCTCCAATGAATCAAGTTCCCAAAGCCGAACCTCATGTTGGATGTTATCCTTTAAATTCCCTATGAAGGCATCAATCCTATGTTCCTCTGGAATATCAACTACCCTTATATTCTTTTTGTAAGTCCTCAATGTGCTCCACCACTGAACCCTTTTGTTTTATATTTATCAATTGGCTAAAGAAGGAGTTTCTCTTTATATCCTCATAATGTGCTATCATTTCCTCCATCAAAATTGGCCAAGTGAAAAAAAAATTACAGGAGCAAAGCCTTTCATACCATACAAATGTATTTTGTTCTAAATATAAAGTTGAAAGGCGTACCTTTTGTGTGTTTTTCACATTATTGAGATCAAAATATTGATCCATCTGTAGTATCCATGTTACGTGATCCTTGCCATAAAACTTCCTCAAATCGAACTTTGGAACATGGCTGGTCTTCAATCCAGCATTAGAGTTCATGAAATCACGATTAACATTTATTTTGTTCTCATCATGAGTTTCTTCTACTATATTTTCACCATTAGGAATCATTTTTTGTATCAAATTTGTCAAAGCCTCCATGTCTGCTTTTATAGCATTCTTCATGTATTCCATTTTTTCTTCCATGTCTTCCATGCCATTATTCAAACCATCCATATTAGCTTTCATGCCTTTCTTCAAACCATCCATCTTGTCTTCCACGTCTTTTTTCAAAACTTCCATTTCATTTTTTTTTTCTCTTTGTGAGAGAAAAATTTGGTGCACTTGCTCTTGTAATTTTGATATATCATGTTGCACCTCTTCCTCTTCATGGGTCATAGTAGAGTATTCTGAGGGATTAATGGGTGTTGAATTATTTTTAGGGGGAATTTTATAACCTAATACTGATATCTATGCTTCAATATGCCCTTGGAATTAATTCAAACTTATTTTTAAAACAAGACTTATGCAATTTGAAAAAAAAATACACACATTTTTCTTACTTTTGAGGAGCTCAATATTGGAACTGATTATCTCTGTGATTTCATATCTTCAATATCTAAAATTCATTCCTGTAGTAGCCCTCTGAATATTCTTTTGAACACCATAGTTCTAACCTAATTTGGATTCTTCAAGGTAAAGTTATGCCCAATCTCCCACAATGACATAATTATGGACAGGTTCATTAGAGCAAACTTGTACAATGTTCCACATGTCATTGTTTCCTCTTTTGGCTTTGAAATTGATACACAAGAAACTACAGTCCGTTTGATTTCAGCCATTTTTTACACAATTCCAATCTGATGCTCAGACAAAGAGTTATGAAGATTTTCCGAAGGTCACCTCTTTTAGATGAAATTCGGGAGCCTGCAAAATCCCTAACTTCCACAAATCATATCTCTGAAAATATTGAAAACCAAGATCTGAAATTTTTACATGAAGTTCTTCAGGATGTCTTCGAAATGGGTTTTTTTGTGTCTAAACCCTCGTAGAAAAAAAATTATAGCGAAAATGCCGCAATGACCTATTTGAAGCAGCAAAACCCTAGAATCCAAACCATTGATACCAAATGTTATTAAACCAGTTCCAAAAATAGAATAAAAGAGAGATAAACTCCTTAGAAATAATCCACTTCAAGGGATCAACCTCCTTTACATTACATAAATGAACAATTCTTGGATGATACAAATGAAAAAACCTCCTTTCTATATATATGAGTCCATGGGGTCACAAAATCCTAGCTGACCTAACAATAATAATGTAAGGGCATAATAATAACAATATGGGGGTTACATAGGTACAATAATAACAATAATGGGGCTACACTAACACAATAAGGAACTACACTAGTAATATAGGGACCTAAAATGGTAGAAAATATTGGGTCTACTATCTTTACCTGATGAAATAGGGTTGTCGGAATAAAAATGAATACATATAACTTATGTTATCTAATCCATTACCAATTCTAAATATTCCATTACTTAAATATGAGAAACACATTTTTCTATAACCAATCTCAATAGGATTTTGAATCCTTCCATTATTGGAAAGTGTAACTAGGATCGGTCTTCATATTGACTATGTAATTATGTAGTTATGTAAAGAAGAAGACAAAGATAATAAAATATATTTTTGGTATGCTTGCCTCATGGGTTTCATGAGAAAAATTTTATTATAGATCAATAGAATTCTTCTTGATGTCTATTATGGATTTGTCTTCTGGTCATAAATTGTATTAATTAAAGAGTCATTTTTATGAAGAGTCAAGTCACACTTGTTTTCCTCCAAACTGCGTCACATAAGCCTTGAATATTGCACACAAATGATGATCAAGATCAACATTGGAGAACCCTTCAAGTCAGCATTCATCACACAAGAAGATATACTCTACAAGTCAACCTATAAACAGTTTTCATTTCAGCCTCACTACACATGGATAGTTCGGCTTAATTACAGGTAGGGTCAGCTATATATACCCTATATACTGCATAGAAAAGGAATCACAGAAACTAGGTCTTCTTTGAGTCTTTCGGTCAATGATTAAGGAGATCAAGACTATGGATTGTGAGGATAAGGAATGGGGTTACTACAGTGAAGAAAGTGTGAAGGAAGGGAGATATAACATCATATATATATATGTGAAGACTTGGGGACCAAATTACAGGAATAACCTCAGATATATGACTATGTTAAGGTGCAGATAAGACTATGTATTATCTGAATTTATTAAGGTGCATAGGATTACGGTGAAGTGCAAAGAAGGTATGTAATAAAGTGCGTGGAAAGGGTTGTGATAAGAGTGAAAAGTTGCAGCATTGTGACAAATACAAGGTCACAAGTCTATGATGACATGATTATGTGAGGATATCACTACAGTATAGTGTATATTATTCATCAATACGAAATAGTGTGTACTTCTCATCACTACAGTAAAGACACCGTGCTGATATAATAAGCAAGGATCTCAAACAATCAAAGAAAAGAGAATACAAGAAGAGATGGAGTTCTCTAGTCTTGGTGCATAATGGTGCATGACGGTGTAGGAAAGAAGGATCAGTTCAAGGAATCAATGAAGAAGCAGTGTCAAGGTCTTGGAGGCATACAAGATTCAAGGGTCTGTGTCATGGTCATGGTACTTGTCATCTAAAATTATATGAGAATAATTTATTGTGGGTTTTTCCTCTCCAAGAGGGAGAGGTTTTGGCCCTGGCTTGAAGAGCCTAAATTTGTGTCTCTTGTGTTTTGGTAATTTCTAATGAAAAACATAATAAGCTAAGAAGATAAGACATAAGTAAAGGAAGTAAGCTCACAATTAATTATCGAGAAGAGAATTTGAATTAATCAATGCCCTACCAACTTCTCAACATGGTATCAAAGCTAAGGTGCTAAAGGCAAGGGCTACTTAGCAAGGAGACACTCAATGAAGCAAGAATCAAATTCAAGGTCAAAGTTTGCATTGAAAATTAAAATCAGATTGCAATGAAGATTCTCAAGCCATTTCAAGAAGACATTCAATCTCATCCAAAGTATCCACTCATCAAGGAGATCATATTTGCCATCAAAGATTCATGACATTAAAGACATTAATGGAAGACACGTCATCAAGCACCATTCAACTTTATCCAATACCTTTGAAGACATATACATTGGATAATTCAATCTAAGAGGGAGTTCCTAACTTCATCTTCATCATCATAAAGGAAGCTGCTAGAAGGAGGAAGTCACTCTATTTAATTAAGTATCTATGACCTCATCTAAATCTGTCAAAATGACGTATTGCAAAGAGAGCAAAAAATTGGTTAGGTCTTCAAATTTTAGTGCATGGAAGAAGATAACAGATTTGAATCTAATCGAAGACAAATTTATGGGATACATCTAAGGATCTACAATTCAACCCTCAAAATAAGATGCTCCAGCTCATGCCAAGTACATGAAAGGAAAAATAAAAGCCCAGAGGATTCTCATAAAATTCATTAAGGACTCACTCATACGCTATGTATAAATATTCTCTGTGAGTACTGTAGAAGAATCAATCTCTCTGAGAAAAGGACTATACAAGATTAAATTTTCAAGAGAGGAAGGAATCACTTCATATTTTATGAGGATTTCCGAAATAAGAGACCAACTGTAGGAATTGGGAGAAGTAATGTCTAATAATGAGATGACTATAGTGGTGTCGAATGCTCTATGGGAAGAATGGGGAAACTTCACTTCATCTTATACGGGAAGAAAGAAGCAACACCATTCCAGGATCTATGGTCTCTATGTAAAATAGAGGAAATTAGGGGAATTTTGAGGTCTAAAATGGGCCTCCTAAGGAAAATGTACAATAAAAATTCACTTTATAAGAACTAATCACATTTTAAGGGATGACATCATCCCTAATGGTTGAGGTGGCATTGCTTGAGTTAAAGGTACTTACTTGTCACATTCTCAATGGTGGATAAAAACTCATGGTTAACCATGGTAGTGCTCTAAGTAATTTTAAATTCAAAGTAAAGTACTCATTATAAATGTCATTTCACACTTTTTAAATAAAATTCATACATAAAATAATATATTACATTTATTATACTATTTTTATATAGTACATTAATTACATGTTATTATACAATTTAAATAATAACATATTATATTATGAATTTATACTTATATTTTATTTTAATTTATTTAAGTACAAAGGACAAATGCATTAGTTGTTCAATAATAATGATTTTTTCTTTAAAAACTCATTATTATTTATAGTCACATCAATACAATTTTTTTATTAATTTTATTTTGGTACAACTTTTGAATTGAATTTAACCATGGTTACATGGATTATGGTGCAAAAAGTGAATTTCAAATTCATAAATATTATTTTATTGGTTTAGCTATTATTTTATTGTTTCCTTAGGAGGCCCATTTTAGACCTCAAAATTCCCCTAATGACAAGACTGAAAGCAAAAGTTGATACAGGATCAAGTGAAGGGAATCAAGCCTTTGCAGTGATGTCTAGGAAGAAAGGAAGATTCAAAAAATTTAGTCCTCAGAATAAAAGAGGAAATATGGAAAAGTTATGATGCTTTGGATGTAATGAACTTTTGCATTATAAAATGGATCGTCCTAAATCTGTGAAGGACAAGAGGAAAAAGGAAGAAGTTGAAGTCACATATGTAAGGGAAGAACTTGATGCAAAAAATCTAAGAAAGAAGAGCAAAATATCTCTATTATGATTGATATCATATTTCCCTTTAAGTGATTTATGTTGATTGTAAAATAGTATGATAGGAAGCAATATATAGTAATAGCATCGTGATAGAAGCATGGAAGGAGCACTTGAAGAAGTAGCTCCTAGAAACCTCATCGATATCCACATTTTTGGAAGGAAGTCATCAAGATCAAGGGTCGTCATTTAATAATAAATATGAGAACAAGTGCTGACATTTTACTAATGGAGATCTCCATGAATTCACTGGTTAGAAAGAAATCAAAAGGTTTCATCGAGAATTCTATGTTATTGAATTCTAGGATTAGGATGTGTTGACATATTGATGAAGCAGGTCAAGGGAATGAAGTTCTTAATTCTAGTAAAATTGTTGCAAGATGACTCAAAAGGAGAAGAATGAGGTACATATATCTATATGTTGACATTGGGTGCTATGAATTCATGTCATGAGGTTGCAGGTGGTGGACTTCTATGATCTATGGAATAAATATCTCTTCTAGTGCACAGATTTCCACTAATAGAAAAAATTAAATATTTCCTCATATGGAATATGAGTTGTTTGTATGCAAAAAAGGAACTAGATACTGGAAGTTCCTGGGAATGAAGTTGTATGGAAGAGATCTTGAAGTGAAACCATGTAAAGAGGCATCTATTATCCAAAATCCAAGAAGATCTGACTAGGAGATCTCCTGGGAAGATATGTGGACTCCGATAGAAGTATGGTAAAGAAGAATACCCTTGAAAACACATATCTTTAGGAGATGTTTCAATCTGAATAAAGGATGTTGAAGCATATAGGAATATTTCATGGTGAAATATCATCACTAAGGTAACTTTTGATTTAAAAGTTTCTATTTATATGTCAGGATAAGTTTATGCAGGGCTGCCAATCATGTGGAAGGATTTAAGATCCTTGGGAGATGGTTCGAAGGAAATCATCATCGCATAAAGGTGGACCATATGAGAAAGGACCTATGAATCACTTTCAGGTGGATGACATGACTCATGGATGAAAGTGATGGATGATTTGTGCCCTACGAAGCCAAAAGTTGAAGATTCCTCAATATCGAAATCTGTGACATCGAGGGGAGGAATTATTCATGATCAAGTGGGTGTCTCACCATTGTTGCTATAGGTCCATGGTTGAGAGGGAGCCTGGTGTTAAGTTTCTTACTTGAAATAAACTTGAAGTATGCCCTTCCTAAGTTAAGAGGGAGTGACGTATATGATTATATAATTCATGTGTCATGCACTAGACCAGGTCTAACAACCGTAAGTCTTACTAAAATCCATGAGGAGAGAATGGATAAACACATCATGCTAGTCTTCACCTGGGAAGATAGAATGGAGGATTGGGTATTAATATGGCATCTGGTACTCTTTCATAATGAGATAGGGAATTCAAGATAAGAGTAGTCAAGGACCGATATTCTTTGAGGGTTGGCTACCCAAGAGAAGTATATTCCAAGAGGGTCATACTTTGGGAACACCTGGGTGGAGTATGCACCTTGGAGAGACAATGACTATGGAGTCTATAAATCATCTGTCTCACCAACATTACAGCCGATTGTCTCGTTGAGAGATGGAGTTGTTAGTCAAGGCCTTGCACTAGGAAAATTCTAGTTGATATGATGCTATACAGATGCGATTACCAATTTGATTATTCTTATGAGATTATTCATATTGAAAGTGACCATGTCCTGTTATGAATAACTCCCTAGTTAAGAGGGAGTGTTGGAAAGTGTAACTAGGATCGGTCTTCATAGTGTATATGTAGTTATGTAATTATGTATTTATGTATTTACGTAAATAAGAAGACAAAGATAATAAAATATATTTTTGTGATGCAGGAGCATCACATGAAATGAATTTCACCGACTTGTGCAGTCAAATTATCTTTTAGTAGAGAGGGTTGGATCTCTTGAATTTACTTTCATTTCATTTATTGTAATAGTTAGTGCAATTCTAAATTAGGAGAAAAAGATAAGTCTGCTTGATTAAAATGCATAGAACAATGGAATAGGGATTTTAATTTTTTATTTTTTAAATATAGTGAGCGCATTTAGTATGGAGGAAGGAAAAATCGCATTTATTTTTATAAATCAGAGAATCTGAATAAAAAGGATAGAGCGGATAGAGAGAGAGACAAAGAGGACATAAAGACAGCGAAGAATTGATGTAATCAAGCCGAGAAGGGCAAAAGAACTCTGTAATTTTTATTTTTCTGAGTAATTGATTGGCATGGATGTGCAAGTAATTGTTCCTGTGCATGTGAATTCATTCGAAACTTTCTAAGGGTAATTTATGGAAGGAGTTAAACAATCTGGTAGTATCCTTATGTTTTTACAATTTATTGTCTTCGCCTCAGAAATGTGAATTAAACCATGTTTAAAAGAATTGTGTGTATTATTTCAAGTTCCAAGACTTAAAATAACTTAGGAAAATCATTGTGTTTTTATTGCAAAACATGTGTCTTGTGATTTCGTTCGAAACCCATGTTTCTTTGTTCACATCGCAAATCCCAAACTTAAGTCAAAAATTACAAAATCACAAATATTTTCATACATATTATGTGTGATCGGCGGAGTCCTAATTTATGTGATCTGCGATCCAGTTAAAATCAGGAAGTTGCAATATTGTTTAGAAAGTGTCATATAGTTAAAAATGTTTGATTTAAGTTTCTTTTTACTGTTTAAAGAATTTGTTTTGAGTCTGCATGGGAGCAGTGTCGCTTGTACATCATTTTTGGTATCAGAGCATTGATTGAAATAGAGTGTAATTCAGCAATATGCCACCTAGAAGAGCAGCTAACATAGGGAGAGGAATACCAGTAGAAAATGTGATTCTACTGGAAGAGGTTCAATGCCTTCGTGCAAGGATGGAAATGATGTAGGTTTCCAAAAGGAGAGCGCCTGATGATGGAGACGATAGTGTTGAAGAGGAACCTTCAGAAGAAGAAGAAGATGAAGAGAATGAGATAGCAAAATTTCTCAAGATGTTGATGAAGGCAAGCGAAATACCAAATATAGAAGTGCCTTTGTATGATGGAAATATAAATGTGGAAGAATTAATGGACTGGATTAGTTCATTAGACAAGTACTTTGATTTTGAAGAAATCGAAGACAAAAAGAAAGTGAAGTTTGTAGCTACCAAATTGAAAGGCCACACATCCATTTGGTGGGAGGAGTTACAGGTATCCAGACAAAGAAAAGGAAATCCAAAAATTAAACAATGGGATAAAATGGTAAGTAAATTAAAGTGTAAGTTCATGCCAAATGATTATCAATTAAATATTTTTAAGCAATTACAGAATTTGAAGCAAAAAGGGATGACAGTTAAAGAATATACAGAAGAGTTTTATAGACTGAATATCAGAGCTGGACATGTGGAAGATGATGTTGAGAAAGTAGCCAGGTACATAAATTGTTTGAGGTATGATATCAAGGATGAGATCAGTTTATTAAATCTGAAAAAAATTGAAGATTCTTACAAAGAAGCCTTAAAAGAAGAGGAGAAGATACAGAGGATGCAAAGCTAGAGAAATATAGGGAAAAAATACAGTAAGAGGAAGAGGAGTATTCAAACCCAAATTCCATCATTTTTAGAGTGAAGTAGGAGGTTCTAGTAGTAGACCAACACAGAGAGGAGATTCTGGTGGAGGAAGGTTCGTACCCAGAGGTAGAGGTCGAGGAAGATAGATTTGGTGCTTTACATATGGTGAATGGGGACATGGATTGTGGGACTATCCTCAAAATAATTCAACAACTCAGAGAGATGTGAATATTTCTTAAGAAAAGGAAGAAAATCCTCAGATTGTGGGAAAAGAAGAACCACCCAAAGTGGGAGAATCATTGTTATTGAAAAGGGTATTTCTTAAAGCAAAAAAAGAAGCAGAAGAGCCAATTCGGAGCAAGAACATATTCAGGACTATATGCAAGTCCAAGGGGAAATCCTGTAAAGTGGTAATTGACAGTGGAAGCACTGATAACCTTGTTTCCATAGAGATGGTGGACAAATTGGAATTAGTAAAAATGGTACACCCTACTCCATATAAGGTGTTGTGGTTGCAAAAAGGACATCAACTTCTTGTGACATAACAATGCAAGGTATAGATACAAATTGGTACCTACAAAGATGTTATATTATGTGATGTAATGTTGATCGATGTATGCCACATATTGTTGGGAATACCCTGGCAGTTTGATCGAAAATCTATTCATGATGACCGAAGAAATACTTATACCCTAGAGAAGGATGGGAATAAACACACATTGATGCCATTGAAGAACGAAGCAGACAAAGAAGTGCCTAGAAACAGTGTTATGCTAATGAGTAGAAAAGAACTGCTGCAAGAATTCAATAAGGAAGAAGAATTAAATTTTTCTATTGTGGGTAAACCCAAGGTAATTCTAACTTCCACAAATTTAGATGATCTGCCTGAAGAAATTAAAAATCTACTAAATGACTATGTTGATATTATTGTTGATGAGTTTCCAAATGCATTACCACCAATGAGGAGTATTAGTCATCACATAGATCTAATATGTGGTGCAATTTTGCTGAATAAAGCAGCATATAGGTTAACTCCTCAAGAAAATGCAGAAGTTGGGAGACAAGTGCAAGAATTGATGGATAAGGGGTTGATAAGAGATAGCCTTAGTCCATGTGTTGTACCAGCAATACTGAGCCAAAAAAAAAGCAGGGAATGGTGCATGTATACTGATTCCAGATCCATAAACAAAATCACCATTAGGTATCATTTTCCTTTACCACGCATGAATGATTTAATGGATTGCTTGAGTGGTTAAAAATATTTTACTAAAATATATTTGAAAAGTGGTTATCATCAAATAAGGATTAGAGAGGGGGATGAATGGAAGACTGCGTTCAAAACAAACAGTGGGTTGTATGAATGGTTAGTGATGCCTTTTGGAATCACTATTGCGCCCAGCACATTCAAGAGATTAATGAATGAAGTCTTGAAGGAGTATGCATGCAAGTTTGTAATTGTTTAACTTGATGATATTATGGTTTTTAGTCAAAGTAAAGAAGAGCATATGGAGCACCTTAAATTAGTTCTAAAAACTTTGTAGAAAGAGAAGTTGCTAATAAATTCGAAGAAATGAAGTTTTATGAAGGAAGAGCTAGTTTATTTGGCATTCATAGTCACTAAATGATGCAGGCAACCTGCATTTCCCAGAATCACATTTCTTGTTCAAAAATACCATTCAATCACTTGTTGAGAAAATTCCCTTCTGGCAAACTTAACTTCTTTTGGAAACTTCTTTGTACAAAAAAATAATGGTTATAAAACCATGATTATTAAAAGCCATGCTTGGAATCAAAACAGACTTCATAAACTCAAATACTTTTAATCAAAACCCATTCCAAGACAACAAGCTTTTCCATAAAAACTTCATGCCGAAGTTCACCACTTCAAATGTCAAGATTTTAACAAATCGACTTTCATCAGCAATCCATAATGTTAACCTTATCATATATTCTCGGTCTTTGGATGAAAAATACCCATCTCATTTACTGTAAATATGGATCTGGCCATGCACTTACCTCTGTGAACACCATACACAATCAATAAGGCGCCCTCTCTTTGCGTAGCTTTGATCAACACTTTCACTCTTCAGCAGAAACTTTTATCATGGCAATTATACAATACACAGGTTCTGAATAAATCTTAATGATAATGTGAGTGCAAATATAAATTTCAATCATAATTCTAATCCATGCGCTTATGCCTCTCTATGTTTCATTCTTAACAAACCATGACTCATAACAAGATTCCGCTCTTGAACTTTATAAGCGCACTTTACCCATGACCATTCATATAAAAACTTAGGATTCCAACATTCGGGTTTTAATACCGTTTCAATTCAACATTTAAACACTAAATGCATCGATACACTATTGAATCCACAGCTTTTTACACCATTTAAGCAAACCGATCTCAAAGGAACAGTGCCATGTTCACATACCGGCGTTTCTGATTTATCCATCGATTCATCCTGACACTGCATATAAACTGGGAAAAGTAACACAATTCTGTTTCAATTTGTAACAATCACACAAAAAAGTACCTTCAATCGATTGATTCAAAACTTCTGGCTTTGACTATCAGCTTCTACACGGTTTCCGTCAAACACCACGAAGGGAATCGGATTTCAAACATTGCAATCGAATTAAAACTTCAGATAAAAGTGCTATTACACTTTCATTCCAGCGCCGATTTCAGACTCAAACTGCTTCCTTTAATGTCAGCGTTCTTGATTTATACCATCTACTGTCTGTTCAGGAATTGATAGAACAATTGTGCCAATGTTCTGCCTTTACATTGGTCAATCTCAACCAGTTGAAACACGATTTCAGCAAAAACGTTCTGCAATTAATAAACTGATGCCACTACTCACAATTCATTTTTCTTTGTATTATGTCTCATGGTTCGATTACATTGTTGTTGTTCCAGAATTTAAATGCAAATAATTACACACTGGATTTAAATTAAGCGCTCTTCACAAAGGAGTGATCAGACATCCTTACGAATCCACGGAGATTTTTCAGATTAATAGATAAACACCAGAATTAAACATTTGATGTAATTATTCGTTGCTTCTTGAATAAACCATTCACTACAGGATTCAATTTGAATTTCAAATTGACATAACCAGTGAACTCAATTCGTAATTTGGAACAATCAACAAGTCAGCACTACCTCTACGCCTTTCTCATTGCATTGTAATATCCACACCCATTATTCAAATCAGATTGTCAGTGCATTACAATTCCGATTCATACAATAACAATTCCACAGCTTTACAATGGAGATTAACTTAAAATCAATTCCTTTCATTACTCATGCAAACCTGAAATGAAGTCCTTCTTCTTCTTGGCCTGGTTTCAAAATTTCATTGGCCCTTACAAACTGCCAGAGGCTTACAGCCTTGGCTATTCAAGCCTTCTTTCAACCACTCTCACTCACACTCACTCAATGTCTTTTTCTCACAAACCCCTTCCTATTTATACAATTTTAAAAATCATTTAATTAAATTCTCAATCCCTTCAATTCCTCAACAAACCCCTAAATCTCTCAACATCCCTAAAGGATAGGTTTTTATCCCTAAAATCCTTCAACTAATTAAATTCCCTCATATCCTTTTATTAAATAAAATGATATTTACAAAAATCCTCACCTTCTCCTATTTTATTCAAATTAATTAATAAAATATTAAAAATCATCACACCCCCTTTTAACATATTTACAAAATAAAAAAAACGCCCTTGATGCTCCTGCATCACTAAAGATGGCTTAAAAATGGACCCAGAGAAATTCCAAGAAATTTTAAATTGGTTGAATCCAAAGAACATATTTGCGGTAAGAAGCTTTCGCGGTTTTGCAAGTTTCTATAGGAAATTCATAAAAAAAATTAGTCAGATGTGTGTGCCAATTATTGAAACAATCAAGGAGAATAATCAACCATTTAAGTGGATGGAAGCAATAGACCGAAAATTCATACTGTTGAAAAAGAAAATCACAAAAAAACTATTTTTGGCCTTGCCAAACTTTGAAAAAAATTTCCAAGTCGAAACTGATGTTAGTGGAGTTGCAATTGGAGCAGTTTTAAGTCAAGAGTAGAGGCCAATAGCATATTTCAATGAAAATTTGAATGAGGCTAAGAAAAAATACTCATCCTATGACAAGGAGTTTTATGTTATTGTGCAGGCTTTGAAAAAATGGAGGCATTATCTGTTACAAAAAGAATTTATATTATATTCTGATAATCATGCATTACAATTCATAAATAACCAGCCGAAATTGAGCCAGAAGAATGCCAAGTGGGTGTAGTTTTTGCAAAGGTTTACTTTCATGATTAAGCATACAAGCGGTAAGTTGAACAAATTCGCTGATGCTTTGAGAAGAGTGAATTTAATTGTGTAGGAATTAAAAATTGGTGTTGTAGGTTTTGAAGAGATGGTTGACATTTATAAGGAAGATGCAGAATTTAAAGACATTTATGCAGTTGTGAAAAATCCAACAATTCATAATAGAAGCCAATGGTTGGATTATCTTATCCAAGGAGGTTTGTTGTTTAAAAATAACAAGTTGTGTATTCCCAAATGTTCTATGAGGGAAAACATAATTAAAGAAAAACATAGAGAAGGCTTGTTTGGACACTTTGGACAAGACAAGACATTTTCTCAGGTAAATGATTTTTACTACTGGCCAAAGATGCAAACTGATGTTAAGATATTTGTTGAGAAATTCAGGATTTGTCAGCATGCTAAAGGGAGAAGCCAAAATACCAGATTGTAACAACCATTTCCAATACCAAACCAACCTTGGGATGCAGTTAGTATGGATTTCATTTTGGGTTTGCCAAAAACTCAAAGAAAAAACGATTCTATCTATGTTGTTGTAGATAGTTTTTGAAAATGGCTCATTTTATTGCATGCAAGAATACTAGTGATGTAACTCATATTGTTAATCTGTTTTTTCAGAAATTGTAAGGTTGCAAGGGCTACTTGTAAGTATTGTGTTTGACAGGGATACAAAGTTTGTTGGGAATTTTTGCAGAACTCTATGAAAGAAACTAGGTGAAAACCTTAGTTGCAGTTCATCCTATCATCCTCAAACGGATGGAGAGACCAGAGTAGTAAATAGAAGCTTGGGAAATATATTGAGGGGTTTAGTTTATAAAAATCCTAAGTAGTGGGATTTAGCACTTGCTCAAGCCGAGTTTGCTTATAATGATACTCCTAACCGGAGTACTGGGATGAGTCCATTCCAGATTGTTTTTGGATGAATCTAATAGGTGTGTATGAGCTCAGAAATTTGGGCAAACAAGAGACAAGGTGTAATATTTCCAATTAGCAGCAGCTAGTTGGTAATATTAATTTTGGCCAGTTTTGCTTTTATAAAGTTAATTCAGTTAATAAAGTGGGTGATGAGACACACAACCTACACTTAGGAAATAAACATTCCCTAAAGTCACTTGAGCATATAATTGTTTGGCAGCATGGGGCCTAGGATGACGGAGTGGCAACGTGAGGGAAGTGGCAATGTGGCCAGCGTGGGCCCATGACATCACAGTGAGAGAGGGACAGCGTGGGCCAAGAGGGACAGCACAGTTTGGTGGGGCCCGAGTGAGAGCAAGGCTCTCAAAGCATAAAAAGGGGAAGAGGCTCCTCATTCTCTCATTCTGATTATGCATCTATGTTATTTGTCTTTTAACATTGAGCACGCTTTTACTATTGAGCAAAGTCTGCAAGTGATTTTCAGCACATCGGGTGTCTCCGTGCGGAGATCCCAACCTCAGCCCTAGGGGACTTCGATTGCCTGCTTGGGTGTGGAGTTTCACCCTTGTTTTTCTGGAGAGAGTTGCAGCTACCATAGGAGGAGCATCCACTCAGAGAGACAACATAGTTAGTGAGAGGGAGGACACAATCTTGAGGGGAGGTGGTTCCGGATTAGGGATTTGTTGGTGGATTCAGCTTAGGATAGTGGGTAAGGGACCAGCCCTTCCCTATTCCAGCATTTTGGTGGATTCAAGGGCCATTATTTGGAGCAAATCATTCAGATCCAGCGTCCCTCCTTGAGGAATAGCATAGCGCCTCAAGGGAGCCATTTTCGAGGGTCGGCCATTTCTAAAAATCTTTCTGGGTTTTTCTGGGTTTTGGGAGTAGAGGCCATTCCCTAATTTTCAAAATTTTCTGAGGTGGGGAGCAACCCCAAAGATTTGGTTCATTCCAGCAGTAGCAACAGCACCAACAGCTTGGAGATTACTCAGTCATTGAGGGAGCAGCCATTTCACAATATATTATGAGAGTATTTCTACGCTTGCCTAATGCAAGCCAAGGTGCCATCATTCTGATCGCCTTTGTATTCATTTTATCTTTCAGTACTTAATAAAATGGCTCAGTGTTCTCCATATTTTGTCTGGTTCATGTGATGCCTCTCTAGTTGTTGTAGTTTCTTGTTTATGTGTTTTATATTACTGTTTATTTCTATTCAGGATATTACAGTGGTGTCAGAGCTTCATTCTTGTCTCAGCCATGGGGATATTTTTCTATGAACAAAGAGGGTAGGCAGAATCTTACCCACCAAAGGCAGTAGAGGTGGAAAATATGGGGGATTCAAAGAGAAAAGGGGAAGCAACCTTTGGTAACATTTTTAAGGCCTTAAATGATTTAGCCAAAGGATAGAAGGGAATGTTGGAAAGACTCAAACAACAGAATAAGAATGAGAGCATCCATCAAGAATCCCTAGTTGGGGATACTTTGGGGGTTTCACAATAGTGTGACCACCCTTTACCAGTCACTCACCCACCAGCCTTCAGTAGACCAACCAGGATCACAATGCCTACATTCTTACCTCCAGTACCAAGTGAGAAAGGTAGGCAGCATGATCATATACCCTTTGGAGATTATTTCCGCGAATGGCAGTCCATGGGGGAAAACTTCAGAGTGGCTTTGCCCTTCAGAGATTACTGTCATCTCAGGCAAGATGAAGAAGGAAGGAACAGTGGGGGATCTAGCACGCAGAGGCCAGAGTTGCAGCATACCACTGGGAGGACACCTTTTCCCACGTATGATGGATCCACTGATTACACGGTTCGGGATCAGGTGGAAAAGCTGGATACCTCTTTCTAGCTTGACCGAATAACGGAGGGGGAAGCCATCAAAATGGTTACCTCACACTTGGAGGATTAGGGCACATGGGATCATGGGGAGCATGTGGATAAACCTAGTATGACGCAAGGGTCACCTGTGTTGGAGACTTCTTTGACCATATCAATTGACATCTTAGTAGAGAGAGTAGAGCTTACCCCAGTAGTGCCATCCATTGAGGTGATGACCAGGGTAGTGTCCGAGTCTTCAGGTGGTAGCAGCACGTGGAAGATGGGTGAGGTGCCAGGAGATGTATCCACATTTAATGAGGCACTAGGAGATACAAAGGTATTGGACGATGGTCGCACACAATGGTGTCATCAGCTTCGAGCCAACCTTCTAGTTTTGAAAGGGAAGGCCACATCAATACAAGAGGCTATTTTGTTACAGAACGAGGAGCTAGAGGGCATGAGAATGGTTTGTGCCAAGTCAGCGGCCAATTTGGCCCACATTGGGGAATGGTTGGATTCCTTAATGGTATAGCTAGAGGGCACATTGGAGTGTTATAACAGCCCCCTTTAGGCATGCATAGACAGGGCTAGCAACATTGTTGGGTCACCTCTTTCGATTGGAGAGAGAGAGACGGAGCCACCTAGTCAGATCTCATACGTTGACTTGGATAGGGGGATGAGACGATCGGAGTTGCACAGGGTGCAGCATCCACATGTTGAGGTTGGATGGAGAGATATTTTGAGTTGGTATCCGCTGGAGTGGGTTATGGAGATAGTGGTGGACCCGGGTGTAGTTCAGCAGGAGTTTCCAGGTGTTGGGAATACATGAACCCCAGGATGGCATTGGGATCTAGGCAGGACTACCTGTCATTTCCCAGGCAGGTCAGTTGACTATGTCCTGGAGGGTACAGTTGGCATAGAAGTTGAGCATGCGCATTCGCTAGGGGAGTTTTGGTCAGCTCCAGTGGCCAACCAGTTTAGGGGTAGACTCCCTAGGTTGTCTTGGTATGAAACTTGTACGTGGGGTCACAGGGTGATCAACATACCTTGGCAGGAGCTTGTCAGAGGAGGTGGCATTGGCAGGACACTAGATGGTGCCTTCTATGGAGCCAAGGATTCTTCACCTTTGTGTGGGGCACAGAGGTCACAACAGAGCCGAGCAGTGGTGGTATCACTACTGACACATAGGGAGATTCACTTCTAGGACCCCTCGAGGAGGGTTTGGAGTGATGATCCATTCGTCGGCGAGTATAGTGATGTGATAGTGGAGGTGATGATACCGATTGGGGGTGGTCCGACGTGTAGAGACACAACTCTAGGCCATCACATCCAAGGATGTGTGGGAGCATCTAGCATTGAGTAGTGGACTACCGGTGGACATGGAGTTGCATGGTGGTGTACCGTAGTGTGTGGGACTGCATTGTGGAGTAGGAGTGTTCTACATCACATTGAGAACATGCGAGGAGTGACTGATGCCTTGACACAGACAGGGCACGAGACGGTACAGGGTGGTACAACAGTAGTAGGGGTTATCCAGCAATGTACAGGGGTATGCCTCAGTGTGCAATGGCATGTCGAGGAGTACATGGATGATCGATGGTATGCGAGGGCGTATGGTGCTGCATAGCAGGGTCTTAGAGTATTGCGTCCAGGGAGACTCACAGACAGGGACACCAGGCATACCTTTGGGGGTAGTTCACCCAATATCAATGGGGAGACAGATGAGCGATACTTGACGGTATCTGTGGGGACTCGTGCACCTGACCCTCTTCTACATCACTCACAGGCACAGTCGATTTTTTTGTTGTCCTTTGGCACTCTGGGCATGAGCAGCGAGGTACGCAAGGCTCACCCAAGATATTTGGATGACACTCAGCACACTAGGGGACAGACTTCTCAGCAGTGGCACTGGGTCAGTGCACTAGTTGACAGCCACAGGTTAGGGGATGAGATGATCCTCTACAGGGGTGGCACATCAGTCATTGTTGAACCTATGCTTGGGGAGTTTGTCATGAGGGAGACATGCGTCACTCTTTTATCAGGGCATGTCAAGACCATGCATGAGCAGAGGATACTAGATACAACAAAGGTAGCATCCCAGTATGTGTTTGCGCTCCAGACAATGTATCGACACATTATCGAGAGGGTGGATGGCATATCTAGTGGAGATGGTTGGCAGGGACAGGAGGGATCCACATACCTTGAGTTAATTGTGAGTATCATATATCTATCTATTGATTGTATTCACGGGGTGGCTATTTGTCACATATGGCTTCCAGCAGTCATCGATACTACACAGTGGCCAACACAAGGAACGTTAGAATGCATCATATTTTCCCATGATATATGGACCCTGTATATTGGTCATGAGCAGAGACTAGAGATGAAGCACGGAGGGATTCCCGCAGTTGTCAGAGCTATGGTGCAGCAGGTCTGACTATGGGGTGAAGAGATTCAGTTGATTGATAGCCCATTCTGTCTCATGATGGTCAGAGTCAAGACAGAGAGTGATCTAGTTCACTGTTGGGTTGGCACATGGGGGTACATAAAGGCCTTCATCAGATGGCAAGGCAGACTTTCTCTGTTGCTGCATAGGTTCAGAGCTACATTTGGAGGGGTAGTTATTGGCATCATGGCGATTCCTGGTCCGGATGAGCCTGTCTCTCATAGATCTCCTGCCACTAGGTCTCAGGAGAGGAGGATACAGTCTGCTCATGGCAAGGAGTATCTCATGATCGGAGTAGCACAACATCAGCATGGTGGTACCTCTAAGAGATTAGCAGTATACTTGAGCATTACAGCTCTACACAGCTTGATAACCTCTAGGGGTGAGCTGTATACTACATGGGGAGATCATGTATATCTTTCATCGGGCTTTAGCGATTCATTGATGAAGTGGTGGACTTCATCAGCATGGCAGGATGGTGAGTGGAGCAAGTGGAGCTTCATGTTGGACGGGATGGCTTGGGATCTCGGCATTGAGAGATCCCTCCATATCAGGGTGATACAGAGGAAAGGGAATATTCAATGGCGCATCTGGGACCCAGGCATATTTTACAGTGATGGTGGGGAGCATCAGCTAGAGAGGAGGCTTGTTCAGGCGTTGCTTAAGGACAAGAAATTTTTTGCGGGGAGGACTGTAATATTCCCAATTAGCAGCAGCTAGTTGGTAATATTAATTTTGGCCAGTTTTGCTTTTCTAAAGTTAAATCAGTTAATAAAGTGGGTGATGAAACACACAACCTACACTTAGGAAATAAACATTCCCTAAAGTCACTTGAGCATATAATTATTTGGCAACGTGGGGCCCAAGATGACGAAGTGGCAACGTGAGGGAAGTGGCAGTGTGGGCAGCGTGGGCCCATGACAGCGCAGTGAGAGAGGGACAACATGGGCCAAGAGGGATAGCGCAGTTTGGTGGGGCCCGGGTGAGAGCAAGGCTCTCAAAGCATAAAAAGGGGAAGAGGCTCCTCATTCTCTCATTCTGATTATGCATCTATGTTATTTTTCTTTTGACATTGAGCACATTTTTTTTGTTGAGCAAAGTCTGCAAGTGTTGTTCAGCACATCGTGTGTCTCCGTGCGGAGATCCCAACCTCAGCCTCGGGGGAATTTGAGTGCCTACTCGGGTGAGGAGTTTCACCCTTGTTTTGCCAGAAAGAGTTGCAGCTACCATAGGAGGAGCATCCACTTAGAGAGACAGCGCATTCAGTGAGAGGGAGGACGCAGTATTGAGGGGAGGTGGTTCTGGATTGGGGATTTGTTGGTGGATTCAGCCCGGGATAGTGGGTAAGGGACCAGACCTTCCCTATTCCAGCATTTTAGTGGAGTCAAGGGCCATTATTTGGAGTATATCATTCAGAGCCAGCATCCCTCCTTGAGGAATAGCGTAGTGCCTCAAGGGAGCCATTTTTGGGGGTCGGCCATTTCTGAAAAGCTTTCTAGGTTTTTCTGGGTTTTGGGAGTAGAGGCCATTCTCGAATATTCAGAATTTTCTGAGGTGGGGAGCAGCCCCAAAGATTTGTTTCATTCTAGCAATAACAGCAACACGGCAACAACACCAGCAACTTGGAGATTACGCAGTCATTGAGGGAGCAACCATTTCACAATATATTCTGAGAGTATTTCTACGCTTGCCTAGTACAAGCCAAGGTGCCATCATTCTGATCACCTTTGTATTCATTTTAACTTTTAGTACTTAATAAAATGGCTCAGCATTCTCCATATTGTGTCTGGTTCATGTGATGCCTCTCTAGTTTTTGTAGTTTCTTGTTTATGTGCTTTATATTACCTTTTATTTCTATTCGGGATATTACACAAGGAGCGCAAAGGCGGAAGAGTTTGTAGTGTAGATGCAGATGCTACAGGAAGATGTCAAAGAAAGATTGTAGGAAATCAGTAGAAAATACAAACAGAGAGCTGATATGAGGAGGAAAGAAAAATAATTCCAAGTGGGCGATCTCGTCATGGTGTACCTGAGAAAAGAAAGGTTTCCTGTTGGGACTTATAACAAATTGAAGATGAAAAAGATAGGTTCGTGCAGAATTGTAAGAAAAATTTCAACCAATGCCTATGAAATTGAGTTTCCAAAAGGAGTTGGTATATCTCCAATCTTCAATGTTGCAGATTTGTACCCATACAAGGAGCCATAGGTAGATTTACTTGATGAACCTGCAAAAGATGAAGTTCAGACTTTGAATTGGGAAGAACAAATGCCGAAGACAGTTAAGAAAGAGGTGGAAGTTGTTCTGGAGAGGAGAGTAGCTAAAAGAACCAGAGAATAGATTTATTTTCAGTATCTAGTCAAATGGAAGGGACAGCTAGTGGAGGATGCTAGTTTGTTGACAGCGGTAGAATTACAGAAGTATGGATTAAATCCCTAAATTTTAATGGATGATTCTTCTCTTCCCTAGGAGTCTGATGTAGGATCATCACATGAAATGAATTTCACTGACCTGTGTGGTCAAATTATATTTTAGTAGAGAGGGTTGGATCTCTTGAATTTACTTTCATTTCATTTATTGTAATAGTTATTGCAATTCTAAATTAGGATAAAAATATAAAAAATTTCGATTAAAATGAATTGAACCATGGAATAGGGATTTTAATTGTTAATTTGTTAAATATAGTGAGCCCATTTAGTATGGAGGAAGGAAAAATCGCATTTATTTTTATAAAACAAAGAATCTGAATAAAAAGGATAGAGAGGATAGGGCGAGAGAGAGGATAGAACGAGAGAGAGGATAGAGCGAGAGAGAAGGATAGAGCGAGAGATAGAGAGGACAGAGAGACAGCGAAGAATTGATGTAATCAAGTCGAGAAGGGAAAAAGAACTATGTAATTTTTATTTTCTGAGTAAGTTCGTTTAAGTCTTGAAACTTGAAATAATACACGCAATGCTTTTAAACATGGTTTAATTCACATTTCTGAGGCGAAGATAATAAATCGTAAAAATGGAAGGATAAAAATAGATTGTTTAACTCCTGCCATTAGTGACCCTTAGCAGGTTTCGAATTAATTCACACGCACAGGAACAATTACTTGCAAAACCTGTGTGTTGTGATTTTAGCCGAAACCCGTGTTTCTTTGTTTGCATCACAAGTCCCAAACTTAAGTCAAAAAGCACAAAATCGCAAATATTGTGATATATATTATGTGTGATCGGCGGAGTCCTAATTTATGCGAACTGCGATCCAGTTAAAATCAAGAAGTTGCGATATTGTTTAGAAAGTGTGATATAGTTAAAAAGGGCCAATTTAAATTTCGTTTACTATTTAAAGAATTTGTTTCGAGTCTGCACGGGAACAGTGTCGCCTATACATCATTTTGGTATGCTTAGCACATGGGTTTCATGAGAAAGGTTTTATTATAGGTCAATAGACTTCTTCATATGTCTATTATGGATTTTTCTTCTAGCCATAAATTGTATTAATTAAAGAGTCATGTTTATGAAGAGTTAATTCACACTTGTATTCCTCCATATTGTGTCACATAAGCCTTGAATATTGCTCACAAATGATGATCAAGATCAGCGTTGGAGAACCCTTCAAGTCATCCTTAATCACGCAGGAAGACATAATCTACAAGTCAGCCTATAAACAGTGTTCAAGTCAGCCTCACTACACATGGACAGTTTGGCTCAATTATAGGTAGGGTCAACTATATATACCCTATATACTACTCAAAAAAGGCATCACATAAACTTGGTCTTCTCTGATTTTTTTGGTCAAAGATTAAGGGGAACAATATTATGGATTACAGACATAAGGAATAGGGTTACTACAGTGAAGATAGTGTGAAGAAAGGGATATATAACATCGTATATATATGTGAAGACTTACGGACAAAATTGCAGGAATAACCTTGGATATATGAATGTGTTAAGGTGCGGATAAGAATTTGTATTATATGACTGTGTTAATGTGCATAAGGCTATGGTAAAGTGCAAAGAAGGTATGTAATAAAGTGTGTGGAAATGGCTGTGATCAAAGTTTGAAGTTGCAACACTATGACAAATACAAGGTCACAGGTCTATGATGACAAGATTATGTAAGGATATCACTACAGTACCGTGTATACTATTAATCACTACAAAATAGTGTGTACTGCTCATCACTACAGTAGAGACATTGTGCTAATATAATAAACAAGGATCTTATACAATCAAAGAAGAGAGAATACAAGTAGAGACCGAGTTCTATAGTATTGGTGCAGAACGGTGTAGGACGATGCAGGAAAGAAGGATCAATTAAAGGAATCAATGAATAATAAATTTCAATGTCTTGGAGGCATACAAGGGTCAAGGGTGTATGTCATGGTCATGGTACTTTTAATCTGAAATTCTATAAGAATAATTTCTTGTGGCTTTTCCTCTCCAAGAGGGAGAGGTTTTGGCCCTGGCTCGAAGAGCCTAAATTTGTGTCTCTTGTGTTTTGGTAATTGACTTGATGAAAAACATAAGAAGATAATAAGATAAGACATAAGTAAAGGAAGTAAGCTCACGAGTAAATATCAAGAAGAGAATTTGAATTAATCACTTCCCTACCAACTTCTCAACACCATTCAACCTTATTATTATTTTTTGATCCCAACTAGGATATTTAATGAGAATCAAAGAGATATACCACTCCTCTACAACCACATAATATAAGGAAACCTTTTTAGGTATAATTAGACAAATCTTGTGGATAATATTTTTCCATCTTGAGGTTAACTATTCACCTTGGAATGTTTACCTTTGGAGTAATTCTTATACATTTATATAAATTTTTATTTGATGTTGAAACCTATAAATGAGGATTCTCTTCATCATTGAATATGATTAATTTATTTTCTATCCAAATGGTCTAAGAGGAAGTAAAATTTATGATCATACGTTCTTTCAGGGTTCTATCATCCAACATAGAATATTTCTACCAAGTACCCTATCTAATGGTTAAGGGAATAATATATCTTCATAACTCCTTTGTTAAAGTACGTCGAACTAAAAAATGATTGATTGATTCCCCCTCACTTTTTCACATATTGCATCGACCAAGACCTTTCCTTTCCATTTTCTATAAAACCTTATGAATCAATGTATTTTATGTTAAAGAAAACCACATAAATATATTGGATTTCATCAATGCTTTTAATTTCCAAACGTTTCTCCACCAATAATATATTATCATTGTTATGTTATCAAACATAGTCTTACAACATAAGGTTATATTAAACTATTAAATGGAAGTTTTTTTAGATCATACCACGGATTCATCCTCAAAACCCAGTCTAATAAATCTCTAAACTGGACTCTTGCTAAGAGAATTCCATTGTTATAATATAGACTCTCCAATCCTAGGGTCTCAACATATTTGCAATGTTGCAACTAAATGTTAGTACCGGTTAGATATATTGAATATTAACCAATATCTTTATATGCATGTCTTATTTAGTGTATTAATAGTTTTTAAGGGATTTGATGATGGACATCACATCTCATTCATGGATCTATCTCTAATCTAACATTATCGTCCCCTACTCTCAAAGAAAGGTAATTCCCAATAAGAGGAAAATATAGAATTTGGGATGCACGTATTATTGAAGCATTTGTCGATAGTTTTATAGGTAACCTAGTCAATTCTTCATAGTTAGTGGAAAATTTTTATTATGAGAGATAACATTATGCTATATACCTTCATAATTAATGATTATCTGTGGGTTCCTAACAAAAAATTCTTTACCAAGATGGTGTATATTATTTAAATCCCCATCCACCTATAACCTTTCTCTTAACAATTTTCTTTTATTTTACTAAATACTTCCATATTTTTCTCTTCTCCCTATCCACAAGAATTGAAATCATTTTAGCCTCATATTTTTTAGCATTTGATTACATATGTAGGCCATAGAGTGATGGTAAACAAGCATAGCCTCAATAATGAATCTTATAAGATTCAACATACCTCCAATAGCCAAACACCTATTAAACCATGTAGTGATCCTATTTTTATTCTTTTTGATACATCTAGATACAATCTTGAAGCCCATAGTCATTACGTGAGAGCATAAATCCCACATATTTGAAACCTTTATTAAAATATATGGATTGAAATTAGGAACTTATGGAAATCACATCTTCTTGACTCTATTGAAACCTATTTAGAGTGATGATTTATGTGCATTTTATTCTATTCTATTATCTATATGATAGAAATCAATATTTTCATTATATTTTAAGGTCATCCCTAACTTGATACATTTAAATGATATTCTCCTTTTATATTCATTTATAATCTTACTTAATCATTCAACTATAATAAATAATAATAATAGTGATAGAGATAACCCTATATAATATCTCTAGATAGCTTGAAATTTTTTAGGAATAAAGATATTAATATGAGACATCCTATTTTCCGATTGACAAGAAGAACACAATAGACAATGTGGATAACAATCACACTAATTTACAAACCTCTCACATGATTGTTCTCTTTTGAAAGGTTTTTCTAAATCACCATTGATTGCATCTTCTTAGTCAGACTGAATGTGAGGATATATTGGAAATCCCAATGGCATAATGGATTTATCTATTCCTATAGGAACCAAATTGTTCATTGAAGTAGTATTATGGAAAAATTCCTCCAATATTTTGATAAATATTTTGGAAATAAATATTTTCAAATAATTACAAAGTGAATAGTTACAGACACCCTAAAGGAAGACTCAATAATCTCTTTTTGGGATCAAATATATGAAAGTTTAATTAATGGATCAAAGGAAATTTCTTGTTAACTTTGATCCTTCAATTGGTTTCAATAATTACTCTTCAATAACTTCATAAAAAACAAAAAAGGAACCAACCAACCATTATGTATATGACTCTTTTCTCTTTAGAATGACTACATTAGGGATTTCAACTTCCTCCAAAATCCCAACTATAATATTCTCATTTCATTCCTTATTAAATAACCTAGTGAAATAAGAGGTTAGTTTTTTAATCTGTATTATATTAACACTTCTTGGATCTCAATAAATAGTTTTAAAATTTGAGGACCCTAGGTATACTATGTCCTTGTACCTTATTGTCTTTCTCCCATTTTCTCCTTTAATTTCCCAAATGGTGTTGATTATTTTTCTTTGCTTTGCTTAATTTTGTAAAAAAATGTGTTTTCATGCCCTTGAGCTAGCCACAAGGCTCTACTTTTCATCCTCCATTTAGATATCTCCAAGTTTAGGAGTTCCTTTTGTTGTTATTCAATATTTTTCTCTAATCGTTTTCAATGTTCAATAATACTACAATGGAACTGTAGTCATATAATTTAGATAAATTTGATTCCACTTCTACTAGATATTCCTTCAAGGACCAATACTTTTCCTTATCCCAAGTTAAATTTTATTTTAAAGCATTTTAAATTCTTAAAAAAAAAATAGGATTACTCACTCATGTACAATATAAGAGAAATGTCTCCATATTTCCTTGAAATTTTTCACAAATTCTTCACCCTCAAGCCATAGAAGATTGAATTTGAATAGGATAAATGGGTTCTTCATATCCTCTTCCATTTTAAAATATATTAGAGAATGGTTAAATAATACCAAATAACCATCCCATGATTTTATTATATTAGAATCCAGTAACAATCTCTCAAACACTAAGAATTTATCAACCCTTTTATAGATACCCTCACTTTTGACTTGAGATTTCTTCATTTTGGCACAAGGTTAATAGGCTCCACATTGTACAACCCTGTTTCATTAATGATATGGAGAAAATAATACGTTGACAGGTCCATTTTGATAACTTCGCGTGATATTTTAGTTCACTGAGCAACAAAATTTAGATCACCACCCACAATTACATATGCATATTTTAAGAAGTCACATGTATTGATCTCATCCAAACACACTTTTTGTTATTTTATTTACTATATAAATTAACTAGAGAACTAACAATTTATATTTCAAGAGAATTAAGTTCTATTTTATGTCTAGCGTTTTTTTAACTAAAGGGAGTAGGTGTGCCTACTTATAAAACCCCAATATTTAACATTAGAATATAATTATGCAAAATTCTAGGTTTTCAAGGGGGATAAAACATTTTTGGAATGGTCAAGATGTAATATAGATTCAGGGATCAAAATGATTTCTATAATTTGTAGTTTCGACAGTTGAATAAATAAATAAAATCAAAGTGGGTTATAACAATAGTTTTCAATGGGCTATATCAAGGATGAGATGGTCGTGAGTTCTTTAGGGTTACCTTGATTGGTTTGAATGAAATATTCCAAGGTACAACTCAACGTGAAGTCTCCAATTATACTCTAGTTGAGTCCCATTGGGTTACTAACTACTCTTGTGATGAACAACATAGCCACTCTCCACTAGGAGTTTCTGAGGAAGAGGGGGAAATGCACATGGTTTTCCTTGGAATACACATACACATAGAAATACTATTTTTTCCGAGGAAAAATTCATGGAAAGACTCAATAGATGCTTTCCCACATTCATACATGACATACCTAGTACACCTATTAATGTGTACTAGTGTGCACCACCTAGGCGGATTTCAACTAGGAAAACGAAAACACAAACTCATTAAATTCTTAACACTATTGGTGAGAAGTAGTTGAATAACT
The DNA here is from genome assembly GCA_034641835.2 of Pinus albicaulis. Lineage (NCBI taxonomy): Eukaryota > Viridiplantae > Streptophyta > Pinopsida > Pinales > Pinaceae > Pinus > Pinus albicaulis. The sequence continues at coordinate 891,336,239 of CM076579.1, forward strand.
TTGTAATACGTGTGTGTGCACACACACACAAAATTAGGTCCAATTTAGCTTTGTTGTGGGTTTCTCTTGATGCATCATTTCCTTTAATGTAAATAAATCTATGTATATAATCTTAAATGGATACAAAACTAAGTTGATTAAGAAGTGTTGATTGATCCTTCACCTAAATATATAAAATGATAAACCATAAGAGAACTATATAAATATTTTTGCAACTATTCACTAATAAATTTATGAGTGGGAGAAATCTAATATTGTTTATTTTCGAATGATTTCCACAAAGGGTTGGTTGGATATTCAAGTGGGATGTTATGATACAACATTTTTTACAAGTGTCAAGTTGAACCTTCTATATGGCATAAGATGAAAATTTATATGTGGAAGGGTTAGTTGATCCTTCTGATAATAGTAATCTATATTTGGTTTTTATTAGGGCCAAGTAACCCTTATGAGAAAATGAAGAAAAAGAACAAGAAAATAATAAAATTTCAAGAAGCTAACCACTCTAGTGTGTAGAGTATATAAAATTAAACAAAAATAACTTTCATTAAAATATATTCATCAGCCAAAATTATGGCCTTTTAAAATCCGACATTTGTGACTTCCAATGCTTTGGGTTTCTCAACCTAGAATACTAAAAATTCTTGTAAATTCATTTTCAAAGCTCATAAATATGTCATTTTGAATCCACTTTTATTTTTATTTTATTTTTAATTTAATATAACTTTGTGTTCTTTATGCACTTCAGTGGTTATTCTCTAACTTATTTTCTAATGATATGGTTGGTTGACACTTCTCGAGGGAAGGGTCAAATGACACTTCTAGTTAGAACGGTTAGTTGAAACTTATAATGATAAGGGTTGGATAAACATTCTTAGGAGAGGGGCCTGCCGACACTCTTGGGAGAAGGTTGTTTGAGCCTTGTCCATATAAATTTTCATTAAACCTCACTTCCTTGTCAAATAATATGTTCTTCATCAGGGGTAGAATGGGGAAGTGTTATATGGTACATTGATTTATAAATTTTTAGTTCAAAATTTTATCTTAGTCAGAGAAGAGAAGGAACATAAATGGAATATTGTGGAAGAGTCAGGCAAACCTCATACATATACATTTTATCTTTTAACATTTTTTGTTGCTAATAGAATATAATATACTAGTAGAAGGGTGACCATTCTATAAATACATTTTATCTTTGCAACTACAACAAAGGTTGGCAAAAAACTTTTGAAAAGGTAACCCTTGATCACTGCTACTACAAGGGATGAACCTTAGTGAAGAGGGAAGATGACTCCTATCCTAAGAAGGGCAGATGATTCTTCTCACTGGAAGTATTATACTACCCTTCTTCCATGAATATTTGGTTGAAATTTCTCACTTGAAGTGTTTAATGTTTTTTTTAACCAAAATGTGAGAAATCGATATTTAAAATGTTTGTAGTAGAGCTAAATAATCAAAATTACAAGGAGCTTCTTGGTATGATTTTCCCAATGTACTAAATAGTCTAAATGTATCAAATAGGTGAATTTTTAGGTGTCCATAATTATAAATTTCCAAATTTTGCTTCACAAAAAAGGACACATAAAATTCTAATTCATTTAAAAAAAAAACATGTTAGTTATTGGCTTCTTCATTTCCCATTTTGGAGAGATGTGGTTCCTAGTTGCCTAGATCTGTAATTTTAATCATTTGATGGACATTGTCTTCCTTCTTGACATGATATTGAATTGAACGTATTGGAATCTATTGATGGAGGCAACAGAATTAGATCCTTTGTTGAAATTGCAAACAATATTTCTGAGTAGGGAGCATTACGCCTTCAAAACATTAATTTATTGCTTATATTTAACCAAACTGTTTACAATCATTTAATTCTAAGATGTGCATTGATGCTCATTTTTATAGAATTTCAAAGTAATTAAAAAGAGGGGTTTTTTTTTTCTTTTTTCTTTGGATTGATTCCTCTTGTCTCCTAAGAACTTTGCAAAATTCTTGCACCTCCCAACAATACATAGATAGTTCACCCATAGAAGAACCACTTTGTTAAGCCTAAAACCATTATTAAACTAGATATATTGATTTATTGCATGTATAGTGTTATATTATTAGGTTTACCAAAACCTTCCATTCTATACTTTAATTATAATTGTATCATGTGTGTGTGTGTACACCTAGGATACCTAGTCTTAGGATCATTTCATCTTATCTTTTGCATCGTATTCATTTAATTTTTTCAATTTTTAAGTCACTTAGTTCATTACATTATGTATTGTAGCCTATTATCCTAGCATTTTTCTCCTTCAATCAAGACATTGTAGCATTTTATATATATTGTTTCTAATATTTGTAGAGTTGTGTTATGAACTATGTGCCCTAAAGTGATAAGAAACCAATAATATAGTCCTCTTTGAGGGGGGACTTTATTTTACAATGTACAAGACAAGATTTGATGATCCGAAGACTAGGTCTCCTTAGTATATATATAGGAGGCAAAGGGTACAATTATGATAAAATGGGACCACGGGAAATTATAGCCTACATAATAGTATAACAATAGAAATATAATAAATCGATATCTAGGGCATAATAAGGGGTTATAGGGTTAACATGGGGCTTATATAGCAATTAACATGCCCCATCCCCCCCCCCCCCCTTTAAATAATTATTGTTCTCAACATTTGACTATTTTGCGGGTGTTTCCGCATGAACAACTCATCTTCCCATGTTGCTTCTTCCACTGTTAGTTTCTTCCATTTGATGAGGTACTTAGTAATTGCTTTACTTCTCAACTACTTATCCCTTGTGCAAGATTATTTATGGTTCTATTATTGTTTTCCCTTCTTTGTTAATCTATGGTAGAATAGTTTGGACTAGGATTTTGTCACTGATTACCTTCTTTAAGAAGGAAGCATGGAAGACTAGATATGCATGTGAAGATGGAGGAAAATCCAATTTGTAAGCCATATTTCCAATCCTCTGCAACACCTTATTGGGGCCATAATATCTTGGTACTAGTTTATTTTCCTTATTTTTTTGCTTAAGGGGCATCTATTTATAAGATTGTAGTCTCACAAATACACAATCCCCCACTTAAAATTCCCTTTTAATGTGATGTTGATCTACTTATTGTTTCGTCTTATTTTGTGCCACAACCAAGTTGTTCTTGAATAGTTTGATAACCTCTTGTTGGTGATGTATGCGGTCCTATACTACTTGAGCCTTTATATTCCCTTTCAAGAGTGATTGGATGGATGGAGGATGATATCCATAAAGTGCTACAAATGGAGACATTTTTTATGAAGTGTGGAAGGATGTGTTCTACCATCATTCTACCAAGGGTAACCATATGACCTATTTTATCTATTTATTATATTCAAATCAATGTAAATATATTTCTAAACATCCATTCACAATATCATTTTTACTATCAAGTTAAGGATGGTAAGATGAACTATGATCCAATTGAACACCCAAACAAGAAAATAATTCATTCCAAAAATTTCCAGTGAAATTGCATATTTGTTACTTACAATAATCTTTGGTATTCCATGTAGATTTTGGACTATTTCCATGAATGATTCTACCACTATACTTCCTTTAAAAGGATAATAAAGAGAGAGAAAAATAGGCATACTTTGTCATTTGATATACCAGTACCATAATGACATTAATTCCTTCATATTTTGGTAAACCTACAATTAAATCCATTGAAACTTCTTCCCTATGTTGATATGGTATTTTTAATGCTAAAGGATCCATGTGGTCTTGATTCTCTTTCCCTTATTTTTTTGGCATACCACACATTTTTCCACAAAATTTTTCACCTATACTTTAATACCTTCCCAAAAAAATATTTCTTGATCCTATGGTATGTCTTCTAGAACCCATAATGTCCTCCTACAGGAGAAGTGTGTAATTACAAAAGGACCTTCTATTTGAGTTGATAATTCTTGCATAAGTATAAGTGATACTTATAGTGACAACAAACCATTTTTCCACACAAATTTTTCCACTGCATCAAGGTCCTCCTGTAGTTTTCAATGAACTTACATACCTTCTCATATTTCTTCCATTTTATCCTTACTTCTTCCACCCAATCAAATTTTGAAATGGAAATATCTCATAGTAAACCATTTGTGCCTTCCTCTTTCCTTGAGAGTACTTCTAACACATTATTTTTTTTCCCTTTTTGTAAATAATTTCAATGTAATAACCCAGCATATTTGTGATCCATTTTTTTTCACTTCTGAAGATAGTATTTTCCCCAATAATTACTTCAAACTATCATGATATGTTTTTACTTTGAAGTATATTCCTATTAGATATGGGAACCATTTCTTAACTACATGTAGTATGAGCAACATTTTTTCATAGATGGATTTGAGTAAGTTATTTTCTTTAATTTCACTACTTTAAAATCAAGAGGCCTTCATCTTGCACCAAAACCGCACCAATGCCATTACCTGAGGCATCAAATTCCACAATGAAATTTTTCCTGAAGTCAGATGTCGCCGAGATGGGAGTTGTACACATAGCCTCTTTAATTTCTTCAAAAGCCTTGGTTTCTTCTTTAGTCCAAGAAATATTTCCTTATTCAATAATTTTTTAGAGGTACTTCTATTTGACCATAATTCTTGACAAACTTGTGGTGATATCCTGTCAATACTAAGAATCCTCTAATTTTCTTGAAGGTATTAGGGATTGGCCATTCCCTTATAACTTTTATTTTTTTAGGATCCACCTTAACACCCTCATGTGATACAATATGGCCTAAATATTTCACTTCTTGAACCCTAAAGGCACACTTGGAAGTTTTTGTTTTTCCAATAGTGTTAAGACCCTATCAACATGTTGTACATATCCTTCCTAAGATATGTTGTTGATCATTATGCCATTAAAAAAAACTAGCAAAATTTTCTAATGAAGGGTTTGAAAATAGAATTCATCAAGCTTTGAAATGATGAAGGTTGATTTCTAAGTACAAATGGCATAACCAAAAACTCATAATTTCCTTCATGTGTTATAAATTCTATTTTGGGAATGTCTTCTTGCCTCATTTTATTTGGAAATTCCATAATGGAGATCCAACTTAGTAAGGAAAATATCTCCATGCAATTTGTATAATAATCCATAAATGAAAACAATGGGAAACTTATATTTGATTGTCATTTTTTTGAGTTTTCTATAATTTGGATGCATACACCATGAACCATACTTTTTTATAACCATCACCACTAGTGAAGAGAATACACACTGACTAGGTTGAATGATGCCAACCTCTAATATTTCTTGAACCATACACTCAATCTCACTCTTTTGTGTGTGTGGATAAATATAAGGCATAATTTTATGTGGTACACTTTGACGCTGCAAATGAATAGCCTAATCATGATCTCGGTAGGTGGAAGACCCTTAGTAATCTCCCAAAATACCCTACACTAATGGTTGATAACTTTTTGGAGTCCATTGGAGCGGAGGATATAGATGTTTGAACATCTAATGAACACAATTGCGCAATTACATCTTGGTTCCCCTTTTTTAGAAAATTTTTCATGCTATCAAAGCTTATCACTTTACTAGGTTTTCCCTAGATGCCTCTAAGCTCAATTTCCTTTCCTTCTGAGAAAAATATTATGAAAAGATCTTAAAAATTAAGGGCCATTGTTCCCAATAATTTTAATCATTAGACATGTATTACAACATGAGAACCACCCATTTGGATTGAAATCATGGGATGATTCAAAAAACACTCCCCTAGATCCAGCCTAATACTATGGCATTTACCTAAACAATTTATGCTACCTCCATTTGCAATCATTACTTGAAATTTTGGCGTTGGATATACAAAGCAACTAAGAATTTTTGTAAATTTGTAATTGATGAAGCTATGTGTATTTCATGAATCAATTACTAATGTTACATTTTTCATTTCTTTTTTATATCCTTATTATCTTGAGTATTTGTGGAGTACTCATGCTAGCCAATGCATCACAAGAGAATTTTGGAGTAGTCTCTTCTAGCTCTAGACCTTGTGACAGTTCCACTTCTTGATTTTCTTCATCTTCAGATTCTATGTAAATAATTTCTTCTCACTGCGTTTATTCCCCTTATTGTACTTTCTGTCACAGTTGAAACATAGTCCCTTTCCTCTTCTTACATCCCTTTATTGAGGAGTCAACCTTGTCAACTTATGAGAGGAAGCATGATTTTTTCTATAGTTATTAGTGACTAATTTTATAGTGGCCATATTTTTAATCTCAAATTTTCTTGCCAAAATAAAAAATGCTCTATAGATTTAGGTTCAAAAAGATGCACCTCATGTTGGATGATGTCCTGTAAAGTTACCATAAATAGGTCTAACAAATTATCCTCTGAAATATCCTTTACTATGAGACTCAACTTTTGCAATTGTTGAATGTTCTCTATAACGAGACCATTTCTTCGAATACTTACCAATTGACTAAATAATGGTATTCATCTTCTTTTTCATGGTATTCATGGATTTTTGTATTCCTTCCCTATGTTCATTCATATTATTTTCCATTCATCCATAATTTCTCTTTTTATGTTTTTTTCTTTAGAGCCTAATACATCCAACTTTTTCAACGTACTACCATCCTTTTGACTAACTTTCTTATCTAATTGGGAGAATCTAAATTCTAGGTCTTCACTTTCTTCATGATTATGGAATGCGCCTTCAAGGGGTTTAATTGGTATATTATTTTTCTTTGGAGGAGTTTTGGATGATGTCCTGTAAAGTTACCATAAATAGGTCTAACAAATTATCCTCTGAAATATCCTTTACTATGAGACTCAACTTTTGCAATTGTTGAATGTTCTCTATAACGAGACCATTTCTTCGAATACTTACCAATTGACAAAATAATGTGTTTCTCTTAATATCCCCATGATGGGCTATCAATTCCTATGTAAAATGGACCAAGATATAATAGAATCACTTTTTCTTCCACAAATTCATTGATACCATACATGTTGGTCTTGTTCTAAAAACATGGATGCAATATTTATGTTTTGTAAGGTTGCCACTTGGTGTATATAAAATTATTGCTCCATCTAAAATATCGATGTTATAGGATCATTAGCATCAAACATCCTCATATCTATGTTGGGAATGTAGTAGTTCCTAGGTGTTGACTTAAAGCTCTAATGATGGAGATCTTGGATTGAAAATTCACGATTATGGTTATGCTATTAAATATTTGAGCTCTCCAATTGTGATAAAATATTTCCCATAGTGATTAATCTCTAAAACAATGCTTCTCCTTATTTTCATGGTTTCCTTGGATATCATTATCCATTTTGGAAAGCCTCTCTGAGAGAATATTTTCCCTAGAATTCATAGATTTATGTATTTATTTCTTATTTTCATTCATCTTCTTTTTCATGGTATTCATGGATTTTTGTATTCCTTCCCTATGTTCATTCATATCATTTTCCATTCATCCATAATTTCTCTTTTTATGTTTTTTTCTTTAGAGCCTAATACATCCAACTTTTTCAACGTACTACCATCCTTTTGACTAACTTTCTTATCTAATTGGGAGAATCTAAATTCTAAGTCTTCACTTTCTTCATGATTATGGAATGCGCCTTCAAGGGGTTTAATTGGTATATTATTTTTCTTTGGAGGATTTTTTGGAAAAAAATTATAGTAATCTTCTTTATCGCAATTTTTCAGTCACAAAAAAATTGATCTTCTAAACAAAATTTAGATCACTTGTAATTTATGTACCTTTAAAACCTTAATTTGGAGAATATCTGAATGAGTAATTTGTTTCTTGATATACCACTGATCATTTGAAACTTTGGTTTGTAATACTCTAATTTTTCTTCTCTAAAATTCCACGAGTTTGACTATAATTTGATGTGCAAAGTGAAAGTTATGGTTAATTTCCCAAAAATTGGTGATTTTTTTGCTTATTTTCATGAGAAAAAATGTATAGTGTACCACGTATATGAAACTTTGAATATAATTCTCAAATATATACTTGAGCTAATTTTTTATGTCTCTTAATATCTCTAAATATTTCACAGTTTGAAAAGTCCAAAAAAACAATTTATAGCAAAAGTACCAAGCTTATCAATTTGAAACTAATTTTAGGATCCTTTGCAAACCATAACTTCCACATGGTGTATCTCTAAAATTGTATTGAACCAAAATATAAAATTTGAACCAAAGGTTCCTTGATATTTCTCTTACATGGGATCCAAGTTTCACCATCTAAGACCTCCCAAAACAAATTTATTTGGAAAATTTCAAATTGACCTATTTGAAACTGATTTTAGGAACATTTAGGAACCCTAATTTCCTTACATCATATCTTATAACATATACCAAACAAATATCTAAAATTGGAATAAGATGTTCCCAATTTTTTCTCTTCAATTGAATTTTATATTCACATGTTTGAAACCTACAAGAAATAAATAAATTTATAGTGAAAATGCCAAATTGATCAGTTTGAAGTTGATTTCGGGAGTAGTCAATAACCCTAACTTTCTTAAAGCATATGTCTAAACATATAGTGAACCAATATCTAAAATTTTAACAAGATGGTCCCCATTATTTATCATAAATATTTTCCCATTTTCACCAATTGAAATCACTCAAAAAAAAAGTAGCAAAAATTCCAAGTTGACCTATTTCGAGCAACGAAACCCTAGGATCATGAGATCTAATACAAAATTTTATGAACTTTTCACCTTAAAAGTGATAATAAATAAATAATTACAGCCCTCTTTGATGGGGAAACCTCCATTTACAATGAATACAATGTACATGAAAGATTTGATGATCTTAATACTAGGTCTCCTTAGTAGATATATAGGAGACAATGGGTATAATTATAATAAAATGGGACCATGAGAAGTTATATCCTACATAACAATACAAAAATATAAATCTAGTCACTCAATATATAGGGATTACTAAGGGGTTGTAGGGTTTCACATGGGGCATATATAGAGCTTAACAAGCTAGACTAAGTAAAGAATTATGAAACATTCGATGTTTTGGGTGGAAACTCCACCCATCAATAGGGATAAACGAGGCCTTTAGAAAGATGATAATGGAGCATGGAGAGGAAAAACACTTTATAGGAAAAATTATAGCCATTGAGAGAAGGGTAAATTTTTAAAAGGAGAGAAAATCCATGGAAAAGGGGGGTAAAAGAAAAATATAATAATTAGAAATTAATAAAATTTTAATAAAGTAACCAATGAAAGAGGGTTATGGTAGGTGATGAGAAAAATAAAAACAAATGGAATAATAATTTAGGGAAATGGACAAAGATAAATAAAAAGAATAATGAAAAATTATTATCACAAATGGTATATACTTGGGCTAGGGAGTAAGGTCTAAGAGTGAGAAAAGGCACAAAAAGGAGGAAATAGAAAAAAATAAACGTTAGGTAGCCATGAGAATTAGGAATTAATTGATAGAGAAGAGAACACAAAATGGGGAGAAGAGATAAAATATGATAAACAAGGAAGAAGAGAAACAAGAATGAGAGAGAAGAGAGGGAGTGAAGCTAAGAAGAGTGAAATTCAAGGGGAGAGGCACAATTAAAAATTATTGACTAAGCTGCTGAATATCAAGTTTAAAATATTGGATTAGTTTATAATTATCTTCATGATTAAAGTTATTATAGTGATTTTCAATTTTGATGGCTTCTAGAATTATTCAAGGGGTAAAAAAGCATCAAAGGCTAGAATCTTGGTTTGGTAAAAGGAGATAAGATGTTTAAAGTTGTGAAAGTGGTAATCTATAGCTAATTTAAAAGTACAATTATGAAAAGTGTTAGTAATGTGTTCTATGAGGCAGGATTTGAATGATCATCTAGTCTTCCTGGTGTAATACTTGTGATAGGAGAATGGAATTTAGTATACCATAGGGTCTAGCATCAATTCGAGTTTGGCTTTAGAACATTTAAATAGTCATTTGAGGGTTTTGAAGGGTTTACTAAATGTTTTTAATATTATTTTGTGTAAGAACCTTGGAGATCATATCGGAAATGCCTTAAGTGTGGGGAAGAGAGATGAGCTCTAGGAGGTAGGGAGTTAAAAATAAAGGATTTATGTTTTCAATAGGAATGGAAAATTTATGGACTTGGGTGAAAAATTACCCATTTTACTTAAAGGATTTTATTAGATGGGATTTATTTGTATCTAAGAACTCAAGAGTTGAGATATGAGAGGCCCAGGCTATGATGGCTTTTAGAATTTCATATTTTGTGCAAGGTGATGGTGACAATGGGTGTGAGTTATCTATTTGTATGGGTATTTTTTTATAGGCTTGATGTGTCATCTTGTTGTCAAGTTGACAGGAGATGAGGACATTGAGGAAGGGAATGGAATTATTGCCTTAGATTTCCATGGTAAATTGTATGTGGGAGGATAAACTATTTAGGTGGTTAAGGAATGAAAAAAGTGTAGGGTGGCCATGTGTTGAAATTGTAACTAGGTTTGGTCTTCATAATTGTCATTGCACTTGTATCAATATGTATTTCATAAAGAAGAAAAATTATTATTATTGTTTTTATTGTCAAGCATGTTCTTCTTGCTTTGTTTTGGTCAAAAGAAAAAGTTAAAGGGCATGTTCTTCGTCACCCTATGAAAAGTAGAAAATTTGTTTTTTTGTCAAATATCATTTGTCTCATCAAGTTGCTAAGTTGGTCCTCCTAGAGTTCACGTTTGATTTCCAAAAGGATGCAACACTTCGCATGAATAAACATCTATAAATTCACACCTATCCTCCACCATTTATAAAGCAATTTGGTGCTTATTTATGGAAGAAAATTCGGATGTATGAGGCATATTTTCTTGGGTAATATGAATTGCAGAGAGAGATATTATTTTTTTGTAATGTCAGTTGCAGAGAAAGACATTATTTCTATGTAGTGTGAGTTGCAAAGAGAGACATTATTTCTATATAATGTGAGTTGCAAAGAGAGACATTATAGTTGTGTAATGTGAGTTGCAGGGAGAGACATTATGTTTATGTTGCAGGGAGAGACTTTGTCTTTGTGTAATGCGAGTTGCAAAAAATACTACTATCTCTGAAATGTGAGCTACAGGAAGGAAATTATTTTCATGAAGTGTGAGCTACCTATCTTTGTGGGACGAGACATCTAAACGACAAACATGTGGCAGGTTGGTTAACTATCTTGTGGACAAAAACATGGCAGAGTTTGGAGGGCTAACTTGGAAATTAGAGCATTGGTTAGTTTGACTTGGATTTCTCTTATTGATGAAGAATAGATAAGGAAAGGATTGATGAGTTTTCCTTTTGTGGGTTTTTCCTTAGCCTCTGGCCTAACTTATGGTTCCTTTTTTAATTTTTGTGCATTGTGATTTTTATAATTAAATGTATCATTGCTTGAGAACATAATAGAAGAAATAAAATTCTAAGTAAAACATATGTAAACAGTCACAAATAATTATCATGCCTATAAATTCTCTATTTTTCTTGAATTTAAACATGGTATCAAAGATAGGAGCAAGGCCCAAATACATCTCTATAATTGAGCCAATATTACGAAGGACATATTCACCAAAAGTTGAATTTGTAAGAATATGGTTGAAAACAGAATTCCTATTGAAGAAAAGACCCTAAAAAAACCTAATATTATCTTTACTCTAATGGTTGAAATATATTTTCTATAGGAGATGGACCGAAGGTCATATATTGTTGCTACATGCCTATAATAGGTCGAAATTAAGAAAGCCTCAATTCTGATCTTAATCTAATATGATACAGGTTCTTATAGAAAGCAAAATATTGACCCTCTGAGCTCTCTTTGATGAAGAACACATAAAATAATAGTTTGAATTCCTATGAAAAAATTGTATGATATATGAGATTATTGTAGCACTATAGTATGTGAAAATATCTATGGCACATTGTGGTATGTGAAACTCTCTATGGCACACTTTTCTATGGTCAAGAAAATTTTCTATGGCATCATGTTCTCGAGCTATCTATCTATGACAGTACATCACTATAGAATATGATTTACCCATTGCAACTTATTAAGGTAAAAGGCTGATACTTTATAGTTGATCTTTTTGACATAAGATATTTGGTGAATAATTAATGTGTTGTGATATATCTCCTTCTCCTTAAAATAAGAACTATGATTTGAAGAAATCCAAAGTCTGTGGAAACATATCAACCTCCATCTCTATGATATAATATCCAAGTGACATATCAATTTTTGGAAAATTAATCAATTTGAGAATGGAAGTGATTAATCTGTGAAATAGTAAGTCAAGTCTCTACAATAACATTACAAGGATTAAGCAGGTCCTGGAAAAGAGGCTCTCTCATAATCCCTCTAAGACACAAGTTGTAAATGCATCCAAGTTCACTCTTAAATATGCCATTTGAATTTAAGTTGTGGCATCTTTATCATATCTCTATAGTACTCAAATTGTAGTGGTTTTGACCTACACTTTTGCAAGTTTTGTTGATATGAAGACAAGTCCAACATTCATGTCAGAACTTTGAAATCCAAACCATAAAGAAATGATACAAACCTCATTCTCTCAGTCTGTGTACCATTACAAAGATGTTTTCTTGAAGCATCCAAAAGAAATTATGATTATATTGGACCAGATCTCTGTAACATCTCTCTTGTGAACTGAATCCTTCTAGGTTACATTTATGTGGTTCGTATCCTAGTTTTAAAGTCGAAAATATGAGGCATGTTTGTTGAAGGAATATTATATACATTAATAGAAGAAAAGATAAAATAGTTTCGGTTGCAAATAATCAGATATCTATGATAAAAAGGAATAAAAGTTTGGATAAGTAAGGTTGAAGAGGTATGTATAACTTAGTTCATTTCAAACTTTTCCTACTATGTCAATTATATTACATATAATGTTAAAGTCTACTAGGTTATGAAGATTCTAAGGAATAACATGTACAGTAAGATAATAACATTATGATCATTTTTGAAAGATAATGACTTATTATAAAATATTTTGTATAGATATATTAGAGATCGCTATCTTATCATTTGGATTATTTCGTTTCATATGAAGACTTGGTTTTGTGATCAATAAATGAATTGAACTCCATTTCATGTATATAATATTTTCCAATAACATCTCTAGGGTTTGCAACTAACACATTGGTACACTTGTAGAACTTGCAAATCTAAAAGTCGGTAGGTTTGGAGATTCTTAATAATGAAGCATATATGGTATGTAAATCCTAGCACAGATTTGATTTATAAAACCATAAGAACAAAACCCCAAAACTAATCATTTCCATTGTATAAGAAACCCTAGCTCTTGATAATGACAGAAATGGCATCACGTTGATGTAAATATAAGGTTGGTGAATAGTTCCAAGATTCATAGGGAGCTAATTCACTTCTCAAAAGATAAGTACTCTACATCTCCTTTATTTGATTACTATTGTTGCTATTATCTTTGGATAATCCTTTACACTTTTCTTAGTTATATTTATTCTTTCATAACTTCCTAATAAAGCACGTGGTTCCATGATAAGACTTGATAAAAAAATTGGAAGAGCATAGCAAAGCACAAGGAATTTCCTAAATCATAGAGAACATGAATGCAAAAAGAATAGAGCAATTTGAAGTGTGCATTAGAGTAGTCAAAATCAAATGACAAGCATGGAAGCAAGAACATTTTCCCAGTAAGAGGGAGAAGATCATGTTAAGTCTATTTCCTTAGTTAGAAGAGTTACCCCATATTTTTAAGAAGCCTCATGATTAAATAAGACCTCGTACTTTGGAAAAGAAGGATTCATGAGCCAAAGGAAGAAATATTGACTTCAAAGGGAGCTAGAAATAGAAGTTAACCTAAAGAATCTTACACTACAACTTGGGGCATGAGGATACATCGTTTGGGTTGGCAGTGATAATGATGAGTAGAGATACTACTAATGGTTTGTATCTGGTATGGTTTCCTGGAAGAGTATGAAGCAGAATTATGTTGCACTACAGAGGAAAAATATGTGGCAATTGGTACAATTAGATGTGAATAATTTTGGCTCCGTAAAAAATTTTATGGAATATTTGACGATGTGTTGGATTCGATCGTGATTCTCTACAAATATTTTTAAGAACATGGATTTTCATAGAAGATGGAAGTGATTGATTATTTGAGACTATGGTGAAAATAGGAGCTAAGAAGCTACAAACAAGATCTCCATGAATGAATAGGTAGCTTATGTAGGGGAAGTATGAGTACTTCTGACACAAGCTTGGGCTTGTAGTTATCTCCTCCCAAGATTTAGAGGGAGTGAGGATGGACACATTTATTCTACATGTGTCACATACTATGACCAAGAATAATAGTCATAATCCTAGTACATGAACATGGGTAGGGATACTGGTGGATTGGAAAGCATCAGGGACACACATTCTTGAGTTATTAATTGTGACTAGTACTAACAGTCGTAAGAATCAATTGCATGTACTCGGTAAATAATGGTCTGGTGGATTAACTTTTCTTTGGATTAGGAAATGGTCATGTGAGGATATAGCTTATGAACACCTAGGTGGGACATGTGTCTTGAGAGCCTGTGGTGTCCAATTCAATGCCTCCCAACATTGTGCTCTGATCTAGTGGAGAGATAGAGTGTACTTTTCAAGGCCTTGGTAGTTTGAAAATGTTGATTATGATTATGTTATAATCATTGATGCTTGTCAATGTGGATCCTTTCTTATAGTAGTTCTCAACTTGAGAATATACTAAGTCATTATGAATACCTCATTAGTTAAGAGGGAGTGTTGAAATTGTAACTAGGTTCGATATTCATAACTGCCATTACACTTGTATCAATATTTATTTCATAAAGAAGAAAATTTATTTTTATTATTTTTATTTTCAAGAATTTTTTTGTGCTTTGTTTTGGTCAAAATAAAAAGTTAAAGGCCATGTTCTTCGTGATCCTATGGAAAAAATAAAATTTGAAATTTTGTCAAAAGTCATTTGTCTCATCAAGTTACCAAGCTGGCCTTCCTAGTGTTCATGTCGGCCTGCCCAAAGGACGTGACCATTCTCATGAAGAAACAACTATAAATTGGCACCTATCCTCCACCATTTGGAAATCAATTTGGTGCTCATATGTGGCACAAAATTCGGATTTCTAAGGCATATTTTCCTACATAAGACGAATTTCAAATAGAGACATTATTTATGTGTAATGTGAGTAGCAGAGAGAGACATTATTTCTATGTAATGAAATTTGCATAGAGATACATTACTTTTGTATAATGTGAGTTGCAAAGAGAGACATTATTGATGTGTATTGTGAGTTGCAAGGAGAGACATTATGTTTGTGTTGCAGGAAGATACTTTATCTCTACGTAATGTGAGATGCAGAAAAGATTGTTATCTCTGAATGCGAGCTACAGGAAGGAAATTTTGTTTGTGGAGTGTGAGCTACCTATTTCATTGGGACAAGACATCTAAAGGAAAAACACGTGACATATTGGTTAACTATCTTGTAGTTAAAATCATGGCAGAGTTTGGAGGGTTGACTTGGCTATTGGAGCACTCGTTAGGTTGACTTGGATTTCTCTTGTCGATGAAGAGTCTATAACGAAATGATTGATGGGTTTTTCCCTAACCTTTGGGTTGAATTCTAGTGTCTTTCGTATTTTTTTCATTGTGATTTCTATAATTAAATGTATAATTTCTTGTTGACATGGTAGAAGAAAGAAAATGCTAAGTAAAAATTATGTAAATAATCACAAGTAATTATCATATCTAGAAATTCTCTATTGCTCTTGAGCTTCAACACCATGAGGAAAAACCGTAAAGCAATCATCTACGAAATGATAATAACATTTATGTTTCAGAGGAAAACTATTTAAGATAGATTCTTCAAGATGTTCCAAAAATATTTTGGATACTACTCGGGATAGGGAGGGCCCCATTGAAGTTCCTTCAGTCTTCTTATAGAAAAAACATCTAAAATTGAAGAAAGTAGAGGAAAGGTAGATGTTAATGAGGTTAAGGGTATATGTATTTTGTTAGATTAGATATAATGCTAAGGGAATGAAGAACAAGAATTCTGGTGAATAAGGAGATGACATTGAAAATTACGATGATGTCATTATCCTCAAGATGAAGGTGTTGAGCTTTTTTAATAAAATCAAAAGAGTCTTTGATAAAATAAGGGGTATTCCCAACAAAAATTTTCAATAATGAAAACCCTTGTAACTCAAGCCTCTTGTATCTTAGCTCTCTAGTTCTTAGATATAGATAAATACCATCTAATAAAGATCATTTAAGTAAAACTAAAATGGATAAAGTAAATCCTATAATTATAACTCCATATCCCCCAGCCCCTAGCTCTCGTCTATCTTCCCTACATTTAAGGAACTACCAATATGATCTCCAAGATTCTTACAAAAAAAAATGGCAAAACCATTTTTAAACCCTTCAAATCCCTCAAATGAATATTAAAATTTTCCAAATACAAACTCAACCTAATCTTGACCCTAGGGTATACCAAATTCCATGCTCATGTGGAAAATCTTACATCGAGTAGACTAGACAATCGTTCAAAACACTTGCCTTAAGGAACACATTATTGACACTTGTCATAATATTACTTCTAAATCAACTATAACTAAGCATTATCACAACTCCAAACAAATATTCTTTGAACAAACCAAAATTATGTCCTTTTATGATTTTCACCCCTCTCATATCATTCGAGAAACCATAAAAATTGAAAAGCACCCTAATAACCTTAATCATGAAGACAACATTAAATTGAGCTCACATGTTATTCACTGGAAACATGTTATTCACTGGCTCAATCAATAATTTTTAATTCTTCCTCCTCCCCTTGACTTACCTCCCTCTCGGTTTCACTCACACTCTCCCCTCTCATCCTTCTTTCTCTTCTTCCTCTTTCCTTGTCTTGTCCCTCTTCTCCCCACTCCTTGGTCTCTTCTATACTAATTCATTCCTACTTTATATGGCTAATTCAACCTTTTTTTAACTATTTCTTCCCTTCTATGCCTTTTCTCACTCTTTGACCTTGCTCCCTAACCTTATTCTTTACCATTTATGTTAATTATTTTTATTATATCTTTTAATTATCTTCACCTATCCCTCTAAATTATTATTTCATTTATTCATTTTTTTCTCATCACCTACCCTGAACCTCTTCCTTCGGTCCTTTTCCTAACCTCTTATTTCTTTCTAATTATTATATTTATCTTTTACGCCCTTTTTCCCATGGATTTTCCCTCTCCTTTTGAATTTCTATCCTTCTCTCAACGACTATAATTTTTCTTATAAATTGTTCCTCCTCGGTGCTCTCCATACTCATATTTCTAAATGTTTTTTTTTCCTCAATGATGGATGGAGTGTCCACCTCCAATAATAACACAAGCAATATAAAAAATTGCGGAAATCTTCACTCTCAAATTTTCTCTATAAGATTTTTTTGGGAAGATTCATATTTTTTTGAGATTGTGGAGAAATAGTGAAAAATACATAGTCAAATTTTCATGTTTTAATTCACTATACTTTTGTGACTAATCCTAAAATAATTTTGAAATGAGTTGTGTTTTTATTTTAGTTTTCACTTTGTTTTCTCGGAAAATTCAGACAACAAAATTTTATCAAGACCGAGGTGAATATAATCCATTGTATTGGTGCCAAAAGTTTCTTATTTTTTCTATTATATTTTTTTAGATGTATTTTATGGAAGATAAGGTTTATGACTAATTGTGAAATTAGTTTTAAAAGAGCCATATTGGAATTTTCACTCTCAATTGTTTTGGGTGAAATTTTATATTTTGAAATTTTTAGATCACCAAGGAGACACAACAAATTACATGTGAAAACAATTTTAGATTTTAAATCAATATTTTTTTGAGATAAACCTTGTAGAAATTAGGGTTTTTGACTAATTGAAATTAGTCTTGGAAAAGTTAATTTGGAATTTTTTCTATAACATTTGTTCAATGAAGTTTCATATTATGAATTTTCAAGAGTTTAAGAAATCATATCACGGTGATATAAGCCAGAAATTAAGACTCATAAGGGCTCAAATTTTTTATATATATCAAAACAAAGTTTATCCATCTATATAGTCTCCAAATTAATGTTTTAAGGGTATGTTACTTACAATTGGCATAAACCTTGATTGGAAGATATATTTTTGGGTGATAAAGAGGAATATTATTATTACTTTGACATATGGAAAAGGGTTCTACAAGAAATACTACTCCTTATATAAAATAAAACATGACATCCAAAGAAATTGAAGGCTCATTATACAAGTTCTCCCAAATAAAGAGACAAGTTGGTTAAGTGAGTCTTAGTATTGTGAAACAAGTGGATTCATCATGTTCTCAAGAATTTCCTTAAAAGGAAATTGAAACCCAAATGAATGAGAATAAAAAATGGAAAATAAGATGGATGAAATGGAAAATCAGATGGATTCCATTTCATTAATTCCGTGCAAAATATTCTCTCAAAGAGGCTTCCTAAAAGGGATATGGAGATCCAAGGAAATCATGAAAATAAGGAGAACAGTTGCATTGGGACTCAATCACATATGGGGAGTATTTTATCATAATTGGAGAGAACAAATATTAATCATGGAATCATGGTCATTCATCACTCCAATATCCACAACATCAAATATTCAAATCGACACCAAAAATCCACTCGATTCCAAAGATTGATATAAGGAAGTTTGACGGTAAATATCTTGTAACATGGATATTCAAAATGGAGAAATAATTTTATATACACAAAATTTTAGCATTACAAAAGGTAACCATTGTATTATGGTCCATTTTTACTAAGTAATAGATAGCACATTATGGGGATATTAAGAGAATTGTGTTCTTTGTTTGATTGGTAAACCTTTGGAAAATAGGTCAAATTAGAGAGCACATTCAATAATTCTAAAAGTTGAGTCTTAGGATAAAGAAATTTCCAAAGGATAATTTGTTCGACATATTTATTGGAACTTAAAAGAAAATCATCCAACGTGACATTTGTATCTTTGAACCTAAATCCCTAATCATGCTTTCAATCTCGAAATGAAATTTGAAAGTAGAAATATGGCTACTAGAAGAGTGGTCACTAACAGTTATAAAGAACATCATCTTCCTCTCCTAGCCTCACTCAACCAACGAGGTTGAAACCTCAACAAATGGATGAAAGAAGAGAAAAGGGACTATGTTTCAATTATAAAAACATATACAGTAAGGGGCATAAATGTGGTGAGAAGAAATCATTCTACATAGATGGTGAAGAAGAGGGAAGATTACAAATTGGAATTGTCACAAGATCTACATCTAGAAGAGACTACTCCAACAATGACTTGTCATGCATTGGTAGCCATTATTACTCCACAAAACCTCATGGTAGAAGGATATATCGACATGAAAATGATAAAAATGATGATTGATTCTTTTGTCCTTTGAGATGATTGTAGTCAATAATCATGCCAAAGAATCTATAATGTTTTGTTTTGTTTTGTAATATTGGAGGACCAATGCATAAGATAAATTTTAGCAAACAGTTATGGATTTGAATTTTGTAGATAATATCAATAATTATAAGTAAGGGATGCTTTTTTATCTCACACAGTGATTAAGATTTTATATTTTGATTAAGTGGACTTATGTAAGAAAATGTGATTATTAAATATTCATATTGCATTCTTCAATAAATCATAAGCTGAAAAACATTTAAACAATGTCTAAAATTTCAACAAAATATATCTAACAATATCAAGATGTTGACAATTTATAAATAAAAGGGACTTACATCAATATACTTTTAAGTAAATCATTCTTTATAATAATAATAACTTCAGGAGGAATTATAAGATTGCTGAAACATAGTCAACCTCACCTAGTTATCTTGATAACAATTAAATATATGAAGAAACAAAATGGTTGAAAACTGGAAAAAATCACATAGAAAAAAGAGTTGTATGAGATAATTTGAGAATCCTTCTTGTATTACTGATGGTAAAAAATACTTGTACAAATTCTTCTTACAAAAACTTGCTCATCCAAGAGTGAAACCTTTAATAACTCGAACTGAGATTTATTTATACTAATTAACAAAACTTTAGAAATGTCTTAACTGATTTACAATAATAGGATAAAAGAAGAATATAAGAAGGAGATAGATAGATGGAGTGTCTCTGTTTTTCTGGAAGTTGTTGATGATTCGGCCCCTTTTGATGGAATTTGTTGCTAACTTGGCCTCTTTTTTTGGAAGTTGTTGTTGACTTGGCCCCTCAAAAATCTTATATGCTGGCATGTTGTAAAATTAATCCTTTACTCTATGGTTTCACAAAACTTATCCCATTGATCTTGACTTGGGATTTATATGTTCATCATTTTCCTGAAGATTTCATCTACTTCAGTATATTTGTCAAAAGTTGGTTTTTGAATAATTAAATGTTTGATTTGATGTTGAATGATCAAATCAAACTATAGAGCTTCAAGAAAATCTTTCCCTGTAATGTGACCTTTGATACCTGCAAACTTTGATTTATCTATTGAAATTGTATATAACTTTGTGCAATAATCTTCTAACTTGACCAACTTATCATCTAATCCTACCAAGCTTGGCAGTCCTTTATGATTTAAAACATTAAATTTAGTATGAAACCTTTGAACAATAATATTTAAATCTTCACACTTGGTCTGCAATTGGTTATCAAGTTTCTTTTCTGCAAAACCTTCCTTATCTCCAAAATGGTTGCAGTCTTGTCTGAGATATTGATTGCTTCCAACTCCTCTTTTTTCTTTGAATTAAGAACCTTTATCATGTCAGAAGCTTCACTTGGCTTCTTTTTGAGTTGATATTTCTTCTCTTGAATTGTTGTTCTGCATTTGGTGATGAGTTCTCATTGTTCGAAGATTATCTATATGGATGGCCATACTTCAGTGATGGACTTGATGATGTCCTCCTAGATATTATGCTTAGCTTCACCTAGAGTTGCTACCATTAGAGATTCACTTTCTAGTTCTTTGATTTTATGTTCCAACTAATGAGTCTTTTTCATTTCCTCTAGATATAAATTATCATTTTTAATCTTTTGTGACTCAAGAAGTTGAAACTTTTTTTGTAACTTCTCATGTGATTGCTTCTGATTGGTCAAATCTTGTGCCAATTTTTCTGCATCAGTTGTAGTCAAAGTTGTTGAAGGCTATGTACCTGTAGAATATTTTTGAGTTGCTAAAGTAGGATCAGTATTCACTTGGAGTGTTGATTTCTCTTTCAGCAGGAATTCTTCAATTTGTTCCTTCGTCTTTCTAATTTACAGATTTTGATCAATGATCAACTTCAGCATTTCCTCCTTATTAGATTCATTTTCTGCCATATCCTTAGTCTGTGGCTCTTCAATTGAGGGTATCTTGAGTTGTTTTCACAGAGAAAAAATGTCTGCATTCTTCCTTTTAATGATTTCCTCAGCTGCCTTACAGTCCTTTAGATCATATCCAACTTTTACTACAAGGTCTTCTAATGACTTCAACCTGTTGTCTTTAGCCAATGAAGAGAATTTCTCAATCTTCAATTGAGATTGAACATTTGACAGTGTTGCTTTCAATTTGGAAAGAAACATGGTTGTTGTGGTCATTTTTGAAAATAGCATCTCTCCTGACTTCCTGTGTATGTCCATCTGGACAATTGGGTGAATCTTCTTTGTATCAAAAGAGAAAATAGTATTCTTATACTCATCATGAGTCTTAGGAAATGGCATTTTCACTTTCAGAAAGGCCATCTCCATCCTTCCTTTCTCACTGTCAAAGCGGAAGTGAGAAGCATGTGTTGTGATGTAGATTTTTGTTTCCAGAATTGGTTGTAAACATTTGATTTCAGTGCTTCATTCTTGTGCTCAATGTCTAGAAATCTAGAGAAAATATTTTGCACTTTACAAGAGTTGGAATATGAACGCTGGATTATTTCTAGTGGTTCTTGAAGGTGATGTTGATGCAGGAGTCCGGGGAACACTGGTGGATGTGGATACTTCAGTATCTCCAAAATCTATGATGTTTGGTTGTTTCTCTTCTGAAAGCAAGGTGGAAGTGAGGTTTGGATTTTTGTGCTGAAATATAAACTCTTTCATGATTTCTTTGGCATGTGGAGTCTATTCTCTAATTCTTTTATGTTGCTTACTGTCAGACACTGGTTTCTGTACATTTGAAGTGGAAATGTCTTGTTCATCTGCCTCCTGTAGAGTATCTTCTACCCATTCATCATGGTTCATATATTTCTCTATTTCTGCTCTGGAGGTATGAGTGTAATAAGTTGTCTTGAGTTCAACTCTCAGGTCAGAAATAATGCCATGGCGGTCATATGACCAAGTAAAACTTGGTTGAAAACCCATCTTCTTTAACAATGCATCTGCATCAGCACCAGCTTCTCTGGTATTGCCGATGAAGGATCCAATGTTGGCCTTGAGTTTAAACTGGGCTTTCCTCTTTCCTGAGACAAAATGAAATTCATCCATGTTTAACATTTGTCTTATGTAATCCAAGGAGAAAACTATCATAGGTACATATCTTGGAAGTTTGTATGGTGAAAGTTCGCAACCATACACCCTGATCTCTGTGTAATTTTTATACATGTACCAATTACCTGTCTTTGCTTGTTCACTGAGGAGCAGAATTATTTTAATGTCTTCTCCAATTCTAGGCTCTGGTTGACTGGTAAGGATCTTCCTTACTGGATGAATGGACGAGTCTATGAATTCTAAGAAAGAAGTGGTTGTTGATGAAGCTCTGACCAATTTTGTCCAGTGAATTACTGATTGATTCACTCTTTGTGCATCCTGCTTGATGAAGTGGATAGGCAAAAGTCTTCCTGCTAAAACAAAATCATATGAATAATCACAGAAGAATAATTAAATACTCCTTGTGTGGTGAAGTTCATGAATTTTTCATACATAATATCAGCCAAGAAATGGTTGTAATTATACATAAACAATGGTGATTTTTCAAGACCGAAGATAAATAAGAAACCTAGAATGGGTTCATCAATGGTTTCATCATTTGGGTATCCTAACAAGTAAGAAAGAAGGAAGATGTCGTTTTTGGAAACTATAGGAAATATGGAGGACGCATATGGGGGATTTCTCTTTGGTGACTTTGCATCCTCAGGTAGGAAAATGTCAAATATTTGACCTCTCTAAGGGAAAGATCATTTATGATAAATTTCCATGAGAGCAGCAAGTGAGAAATGGGACAATGAATCAAACGAAGGGATGAGAAGCATTTGGTTTATTTTTTCAGGGAATATGGTGATCAGAATGTTTCCATTCTAAGCCACCACTGACCTGGTTATAGGGTCATACTACTTCTAACACCAGGAAATTAAATCCAGAAATGGGTGAGTTTGAGGGAATGCAAACAAAGGCAACATAGATTCCCAGAACCTAATAGGGTCTTGGTTATCTATGTGCTTTTGTTTTAGCCAAAAATGTAGGTCATAGAAATCGAATTCACAGTGGAAGTCTGTGATTTTGAAATAGGCGACGGCTAGGGGTATGAGGTTGAGATTAATTTGTGGAGTTGCAGGGATGTCTTCTGCAATGGGTTTGGAAACCTCAGGGATGACTTCAGCAGTTGAATGAGCAACCTCAGAGATGACCTCTACAACACTGTCAATGCTTTGGACTTCTTCTGTCACTTTCTTGCCTTTACCCTTAGGAGTCGTTTGTTTCTTTGTTTTGGCCTTCGGTGCCATGCTTGACTGGTATTGACTAGAACAAGACTTTGAAGCTCGGGTTATAGAAACGATGACAGGGTTTCAGGAATATGGAGGGTGATTACAGAAATGACAATTTGCTATGAAATGAAATGTGATGATAAGAGAAATTTGAATGGGGAGGTAAAGTAAGGAACAAGAGGCTGTAGGTAATTTTATAAGCTGCGCTTCAGGTTTAACGGTCGTGGATAACAGTCTGATGAGGTTTAATTTCATAACGGGGTGATTAATGGTCTAGGATTGGATTAATTGGCCAATGGGGTGATTAACGGGTATAATTGGATCGTTGGGGAGTAACGCCAAGTGACGTGGAGGGATATGATTGTTTGGTGGACCAACGGGTATGGTGCTGGAAAAATGATCGTCAACGATGAAAAACCGGAGGTGGATTTTAGGGGGGTACCTCTCGGTTTCCTGTTTTAGGCGGAGGGCATGAGAAGTGATGTGGTGCTGCCACGTTGCAAATAAGGGCGTCCATGAATACCAGACTTTAGACCCCCCCCCCCCCCTCGCGTTAACAAGAAACTGTCGGGGGGGTTACGAAGTAGATATCCGCCGTAGATCTAAGGGGAGCTCCAGATCTGCCATTGAAAATTGCAAGCGCTTTATCTCAAGTGATTTGACCACTTTGTCGTGTAGTGATCTTATAATAAAATCAATATGCACTTATATATGAATTTAACAAATGAAAATTAAACCCTTTTTCAAATATTTTAACATACATAAATTAAAACTTTATATCTTTGAGAATATTCCGCATTTAAACAGGTGGCCATTATTTTATTTTAAGCACTAAAGCATTAGCATTTTTTTTTTTTCATGCTTCCCTAACATTTTTTTTTATTTTGCCTCCTTTATTTAGAGCAAACTACTCTATCATTTTATTCTAACATGGATGTAATAAAATATAATTTTCCTAACATTTTTTAAATTTTTCTTTTTCATCCATGTTCTAACTTAAAATTTTATTTTTTATTTTTCAAACTACCATGCTAACTTATCAAAAAAAAATGTTACAACATCGGCTCCAGCTAGGGACTGCTTCCCCCTGTGGAATGCAGAGAACAAGCAATTCCATGTGCCTTCTCCTCGGGCTATGGATTCTTTGTTGTAAAAAAAAAATAGACTTCAAATGATAAAAGAAAATTATTATGTACAATGATGATGTAGGATCTCCTTCAGTAATGGATATAGTGTTTCAAAAATCTGCCATTGATAGGAAGTGTTGAAAATTGTCCTTCCAAATTCTATAGAACAAATGCGTTGTTTCCTTTTACCTCTGCAATGCTGAGTGGCCCAAACTATAAATTTTCAAACTTTCCATGCTTGCCTTTATCTTCTCTCCTAGCATCCCATCTTAAAACTAAATCCCCTTCTATAAAATCTCTTTCCCTTTCCTTCCTGTCAAAAATACTCTTCATTTTATTCTGATATTTCCTCAGTTTATATTGAATCTCATCTTTGTTTTCATTCAACTCAATAATCTAATTTATCCTTCTAGAGAAATCATCAGGTGCATCAGTAGATTCTTATAGAAACTTGAGCACAGGGAAAACTAAATTTGTAGGAAAAATAACATCTTTGCCATAAACTAATTGGAATGGAGATTTACCTGTTGATCTTTTGGAAGAAATCATATTTTCCCAAACTGCATAAATCATATGATTGTCCCAATTTTTCTTGTGGTCTTCTAAAGTTTTCTTGATTACCTTCACTAAACTCTTGTTAGATGATTCAGCAAGACCATTTCCTTGTGGATAATAGGGAGTTGAGTGATGCAGTAGAATCTGATATTTCTGGCAGAATTCACTCATTTTTATGTTGTTGAACATTGTGGCATTATCAGTGACTATTTTTTGTGGACAACCAAATCTAGATAAAATGTTCTCTTCAATGAATTTGATTACAATTGAATTTGTGGCATTTCTTACAGGAATGGATTCCACCCACTTGGTGAAATAGTCGGTAGAATTTAAGATCCATCTGTGATGATTACTTGAGTTTGGGTGAATTTCTCCTATAAAATCTAATCCTCATTGAAGAAATGGTGCTGAGACAACTACCGGAACTAGTGGAAGGGTTGCTAGTTTTTTCTTAATAGCAATGGCATATGACATGGAACACAGGCTTTGAATTTTTCTCCTACTTGTGAAAACGAAATAGGCCAATAGAATCCTTCCCTATATATATTGTATGTTGTTGCTCTCCAAGCATAGTGGCCTCCACATATTCCTGCATGAAAGTGATCAATGATTCCTTCAGTCTCTCATTCTGTTAAGCAAAGTAGTAGAATATTAAGAGGATCTTTCCAGTTTAAGTTGGCATTGATGATACGGTATTTGATGGATTTCAACTTGAGAGTTTTTCATTGGGCTTTTGAAAACTAAGCTGGAAATTCAAAATGGATCAGAAAATGAACAATATCTACATACCAATATGATAAAACAAACTTCTCATCAATGAGAAGACGGACTGCTTGAGTTGAAGGAGAAGGTTCTTGTGTATTCTTTACTTGCACTCCATGGGAAGGTTCTTGCGGATTCTCCCCTTCTGAATTTAAGGAAGGTTCTTGTGGATACCTCCTTTCCAAATTTGAAGAAGGTTCTTGTGGATTCTTCTCTGAAACTTCAAAAACAGAGTTTATGCCCAAAACTTTACAATTGGATTCAATTAACAATTGAGATAAACCCTGCACCTTTACTAACTTGGTAGTTTTAATGGTAAGGTCAAACTCAAGGATTTAATTTATCCATCTTCCTCTTCTCCCAGCGGTGTCTGGTTGTGTGAGGACAGTTTTTACAGCATTATTAGGCACATAGGAAATGATAGTAGAATAGAGGACAAACATTGTAAAAGACTTTAGGGATTGAACTAAGGCATAGGATTGTTTTCGATAATATCATATCTGAGTTCTGCATCTCTCATGACCTTATTAAATAATTCTATAGGTTGATCATGATAATCTTCATTCTTTTGCAAAAGGACAACAGCAAGGGTGGTTTCAGAAGAAAAAGAGAACATGTTGAAAGGTTCAGACTAGTTTGCTCTAGCTAAGGTTTGGGCTTCAAATATGGCCTTCTTTATTTGGTCAAATGTGTATCTTGCACGAATGGTCCATTTGACTTCATGGTTCTTTTTTAGCATATATGTTATTTCCTTCACTATTTCTGCATATTTAGGTATAAACCTTCTCAAAAAGTTAATTTTCCCTAAAAAGGCTTGAATCTCTTTCTCATTTATAGGTAATGATAATGATTGAATAGCAGAGACCCTTTTGGGATCAATAATTACTCCATATTTTGAAATAATATGACCTAGTAATTTATCCTATTTAATGGCGAATAATGAATTTTTGGGATTCAAAGATATTCCAAACTTCCTGCACCTGTCAAAAACTTTCATCAAATGCTTGAGATGTTTCTGATCTGATTTAGAGAAAACAGTTAAATCATCAAGATAAATAACAAAAAACTTGTTTACCTTCCCAATGAAGGCCAAGTCCATGGCTCTCTGAAATGTTTCTCCTATGTTTGATAGACCAAAAGGCATCTGGGCATACATGAATGTACCCCAAGGTGTGGTAAAAGTTGTCTTCTCCCTATCTTCTGAATTCACTAATATTTGATTATAACCAGAGAATCCATCCAGCATAGAGAGTTTGTTATCACTTGACACTTTTTGAAGTAATTGATCCATCTTTGGAAGTGGATAATTATCTTTCAAGGGTGCTTTATTAAGGTTTCTAAAATCCACACACAGTCATATTTCACCATTCTTTTTTCTCACAGGGACTAAATTAGCAACCCAATTAGAGTATCTTAATGGGACAATTATTTGGGCATCTAAAAGTTTTTCAATTTTTTTTATATGGTGGGAAGAAGAATTGGGTTCATCCTTCTTAACTTGTGCTGATAAGGCTTTGCATCTGGTTTTAGTGGAATTATGCTCAATTAAAGATGTGTCATAATTTTTTAGATCAGCGTAAGACCAGGAAAAAAAATCTTTTTAATTCTTAAAAATTTTGATTTATTCATATTTAATTTTAGGAGTTAAGGATGTACAAAGTTTAATGTTTTTAATCTCCTCATCAGTACCAATATTAGTGTCTTCTATGTCAGTTTCTAGTGAAGCAGAGAACGGATTTTTGGGAACATCATTTTGATCAAACAATTTTTCTAAAGGAGCAAGTCCCTTGGGATAAAATTATTTGATAGTTTTATTATATCATGATCAGCTACCTTTGATTTTAGATCTTAATTTTCCTTGTTTTGGGTAGCTTCATTAATGTCTGAGTTATCCTCTTCAATTTGCAATACAAAAAATTGGTCAATGACCTGAAGAAAGGATTTTAATTGTTCATCGTCTTCAAATATTTGAAATGTTTAAGATTGTATAGGATTGATGGCCTATATTTGATTTGTATTTGATATTGAATTTGAAATTGATCCGGAATCTTGAAAGAACTAGCAGAAACATCTAATGAATCTGCATGTATGTTTTCATCTGTAGGAATGAAAGTGATATTGAAAGCATCAAAGGAATTTTCAATTGTGTCCCAAATCTCATTTATGTAAGACCTAAGCCTAGGGTGCTTTTTTTGACAAAGAATCCTTACCTATCTTACTATAATTTCTGAATCAGTGAAGACGCTCAAATTTTGGACCTTTAAAATTTTAGCAAGTTGTAATCCTAGGATAAAAGCTTCGTATTCAAAAACGTTATTTGTGGCCTCAAAATATAACTTTCATGATTGAGTAATATTTTCTTTATTAGATGAAATCAAAACAACTCCTGCTCCAACTCCATCTTTGGTGCAAGATCCATCAAAGAATAATTTCCAAAATTTCAGTTTGAACCAATTTAGGGGTGTTAACTATATCCTCAATCTTGAGTTGAGATTATGTGAAGTATCTAATGATAGTTGAAAACAGCTAAATTCTTGATCAACTGCATAAATGGGATGATTTATAGCATGATCATCTTTGCAAACAGTGTTTAGGAATCTGAATTCTCCATATAACGTAAGGCTCTCTCCGCCATATACATGAATAGTGGCAAAAGATATGTCCATTTGAAGACTTCATCCTAATTTTTCACAACATGATCTTGATAAAAGAATTCCAAATTTGGGAGGAATATCAATGTCAACTATGTCTAATCCTACACTTTTAACTAGTATTTGATGCAAAGTGACCACTAGATATTTAATAAGTCCTAAACATTGGACCCTCTTAGAGTCAAAGGTATATAAGTTGTGATAGGTTTGAGTGATATCCAAATTAAGTTGTTCCATGATGACTTTAGGCATTAAGTTGTGTGAAGCACCATAATCGAGCATACAGTTGTATAGTAGGGAGTCATGCACTTTATATCACATAAAAATGTGGTATGGATTCATCAATAATATCAGAACTAGGAACAAAATCTATGGTGGGTCTTTCATTTTGTAGATTAATAATATCTCCTTCAGCATCCATACTAGAGTTTTGGATCCATTTTTCAACTTGAATTCTATACCCTGGGTTTTTAGAAAGTTTTGAAAGTGGAATTGGAATTTTAACTTTTTCTAATTCTTTCTCAACATTAAAAGAATTCAATATAGTATTTCCAATCAGGGTAGAATAATTTTCCTAATTTAGAGGTTGAACATAAGTATTTTTAGTTTTAGCAGTTTTTACTTGAGGCTCAATTATTACAGGGTTTATGGGATATCTACTAGGACCAACTCTAGGTCTTAAGTAATATCTTCTTTTGAGTTCTGCAATCAGAAACTTAGAAAAAGCTTGATACTTAGAAACTTGAGAAGTATCTTGGTCTTCTTGAGGGGTTTGACTTTGGGGAACAGGAACAATGACAGTCTAACGGGATGTATGAACTATATTATTAATGACTTCAGTGATATAAAATGTATTGTCATCAGGTTGTTGATTATCAATCAACAACGGTGTGGGTACTTGTTGGTCATTATGAGGCCTCTAAAGAATTTGCAATGGAGCAGCCATTTTATACTAACCTTGGACCTATGTTTGTGGTCTAGAAATAGTTTGTTGGACTATTCTTGGTTGAGTTTCAATCTTTGAAACACTATTGGATAGTTTTTTAAGAAGTGGATTTCTAAGAAGTGTTGTGATTTCATCAATTTTTGCAACTTCACTTTTAGATTTAGAGGAAGAAGATGCTTCTTGATTTTTTAATTTCTTTTGGGCTTTTTCAGCTTTAGATTTTAACTCAGCTGATGCAGACCTATTTTCTTCGACCTCTATAGCATTAGTTTGAATTTCCTCTAAATTTCAGGATGTCCTTTCTCTCAACATGACAGCAAAGTCATCCTCAAAGGCATTTGAGAATCTAACCTTAGCTGCTGCTACAGGAGGTTTACAATCAGGAGGCATTTTGTGGTAAATCTTATTGAATCTTTTGATGAAATCAGCAACTGGTTCTCCAAAATTTCTTTTTAGTTCTTCAAATTCAGTTAATAAATACACATGATCCTTTTTTAATCCCCATTGGTTTTTAGAGATGGTGGTTATTTCTCCCCAGGATCTAATAGAATTTGTTTGAAGTTGTCTGAACCAAATCCTAACATTTCCTTCTAGAGATTGGACAAAAACATTTTCATATTCAATGTTCATGTTATCGGAAAAATCCAAAAATGTTGACAGATGGTCTTCAGTTGATAAGTTAGTTTCTCCATTAAATCTAGGGAGGTGTTTTAGATATCCAGGTGGAAAATAATTGAGGATATTAGGAAGTAAAATAGGGGCATATATTACTTGTACAATTGTTCTAAAACCAGCCATACTTGAAGATGTTGAAGTAGAGGAATGAGTACTAGTAGTTGAGGAAGAATAAGTAGAAGTTGTAGATGAAGAAGGAGAAGTTGGAGGTGAGGAATGAGGTGGAGAATGAGGAGGAGAATAAAATGGAAAGCCTGGCCCCCTTCGGGACCTTAAAGGAGTTCTAATAACCATTTTTTGAACCTATTCTTATCCTTCTCTAGGTTCAAATAAAGGATTGGAATAAAGAGAATAGAGATCCTTTGGTTGATGTGAAGTTGAGGGTCTAGAGTATGTAACAGGGGAAATGAAATCAGTAGGTTTGAATCCAGGCAAGTTTAGATCCAAATCCTACTCTGATATAGGAGATTCAGAAGGTTCCTGAGGTATTTTATAGGATTCTAAAGAATGAACTAACAAGGCTAATTGAAAGTCCAGTCCTTTAGATACTAGTTCGTGCACTCTATCAGGTATGTCTTCTGATTCTAAGGGGACATGTCCAGATCTGAAAGGATCAGGAATTATATTTATATCTTGTTGAGGAATAGAAGAATAAGGGGTTTGATTCCTTCTCCTGGGATAAGCTCATCTCACCAGTCTCTCTGGATCTTATAAGGGTTCAATAATCTTGGAGTCAGATCGAGATCTGGTGTGCTTTGAAGGAGACAGTTTGGTCACAGTGGAATGGCCAGGTGAGAAATTTTGACCTTACTAAACATTTAGTCACCTTAAAGGAATAGGGTTTTATCATTTTCCCAGGGAAAACAAATCAAATTCATTCCCCAGAAACAATGCCAAATTGATGTTATCCTTTGAGATGATTGTGGTCAATAATCATTTCAAAGCATCTATAATGTTTTATTTGTGTTTTGTAATATTGGATGACCAATGCATAAGATAAATTTTAGCAAATAGTTATGGATTTGAATTTTGTTGATAATATCAGTAATCATAAGTAGGAGATGCTTGTTTATCTCACACAGTGATTAATATTTTTATATCTCGATTAAGTGGAATTATGTAAGAGAATATGATTATTAAATATTCAGATTGAATTCTTCAATAAATCATAAGCTAGAAAACATTTAAACAATATCTAGAAGTTCAAAAAAATATATCTAACATTATCAGGATGCTAACAATTTATAAATAAAAGGGACCTACATCAACACACTGTTAAGTAAATCATTATTTATAATAATAATAACATCAGGAGGAATTATAAGATTGTTGAAACACAGTCAACCTCACCTAGTTATCTTGATGACAATTAAATATATGAAGAAACAAAATGCCTGAAAACTAGAAAAAAAACACACAGAGTTGCATGAGATAAGTTTAGAATCCTTCTTGTATTATTGATGATCAAAAATACTTGTACAATTTATTCTTACAAAAACTCGCCCATCCAACGATGCAACCTTTAATAACTCAAACTGAGAGTTATTTATACTAATTAACAAAACTTTAGAAATATCTTAATTGATTTACAATAATAGGATAAAATAAGAATATAAGAAGAAGACAAATAGATGGAGTGTATCTATTTTTCTGGAAGTTGTTGATGATTAGGCCCCTCTTGATGGAAGTTTTTGTTGACGTGGCCTCTTTCGTTAGAAGTTGTTGCTGACTTGGCCCCTCAAAAATATGATATGCTGGCATGTTGTAAAATTAATCCTTTACTCGATGGTTTCACAAAAATTATCCGATTGATCTTGACTTGGGATTTCTATGTTTTTCATTTTCCTGAAGATTTCATCTACTTCAGTATATCTGTAAAAATTTGGTCTTTGAATGAATTAATTTTTGATTTGATGTTGAATGATCAAATCAAACTATATAGCTTCAAGAAAATCTTTCCCTATAATGTGACCTTTGATACCTGCAAACTTTGATTCATTTATTGCAATTGTATATAACTTTGTGCAATAATCTTCTAACTTGACCAAATTATCATCTAATCCTACTGTTATCACTTTAGTAATTATAAAGTTGTGAGATTTTTGTTTTTAGTCAAAGAACACTAGAGTTAACCACAGACAAACTTTTAAACTCTACGATCTAGCCTTCCTAGGGTTCAGAGAGGGCTCTCTCTTTAAGTTTTAACTTTGTTTGATTTGAAAAATATTAGGCTAGTTATGAATGTGAAGATTTGGTTTGGTTTTGGTAGATTTGGTGGGAAAAATCACTTTAAAGGATGGATATTGGGAAATCTATTTGTCCATTGGGCTAAGGAGTCAAAAGCAAGCAAATAGAATAGGTATCAAGGCCAAAAGGTCAAATGTTTTCAGGGCAAGATAGATAACCCTTAAAGATCTTGGAAAGTTGTTTTTATGAGGTGGTATGATCAGGATAAAGGAAAATTACGAATCCTTCGCTCCGGAAAAGGAGTTAGTAGGAAGAGGTCAAATGAGAGAGGGAGAAATTAAGGGTTCCCTACACTGGAAATCAGATGAAAATATAGAAATGATAACTAGTTAAAAACAGGGTGCTCTCAACAAATTCTGTAGTAATACTCCTAGTTATTCATTCAGATTTAGAACAAACATAGATTGATGCATGTAACAAAGAAAGATAACAATGACAAGTAAGGAAATACTTCACTCCAAAGAGCTCATCACAGGAATCCTGAAATATGATGCCAATTGGTTTGATTCAGCGTGCTACTCGAAATTTGACACACAACAACTTTCAAGTCCAACAAAAATGACTATAACAATCTCCAGCAATTTTATTCCACCCAAAGTACTTCTAAATATGAAGTATCTATACAT
This sequence comes from Pinus albicaulis, assembly GCA_034641835.2. Taxonomy (NCBI): domain Eukaryota; kingdom Viridiplantae; phylum Streptophyta; class Pinopsida; order Pinales; family Pinaceae; genus Pinus; species Pinus albicaulis. The sequence continues at coordinate 891,369,561 of CM076579.1, forward strand.
ATTTCTTTACAAAATATCCTAGAATGGTTCTAGGAATTATCTAAGGGAAATAAAATATCTTTACAACAATAATAGAGACAGTTGCTTAACAAATCAGCAAGCTATCCTATTTATCCAAAAGAAATAGAAATTGCTTTGAGGATAAGATGCACCTGGATGCCTTGGTGTCCTCCTTGCTAGCTTTAGATATTTAAATTTGTTTTTTGGAATCTAATCTGCCTTGTTTGATACTCTTTCTCTGATTCTCTTTATTCACTGATACTCTTTAACCATACTAAAAACTGTTTACTGCTGTAAAATATGTTTTGACTGTAAATCAGCAAACAGTTTTTTCCTCCTTTCATCTGCCTATCTTTTATCCTTCATAATAAATTTGTGAGTGACTGCCAATCCTCATCTTTAGGAATTTGTATTTTCTTTAATTTCCTGAAGTTTTCACCAGCTTCAATATATCTGGAAAAAGTTGGCTTGACGATAAATAAGTGCCTTATCTCATGTTGTAAATAGAATAAGTCTTCAAAAATTTTGAGTAAGACTTTTCCTGTTGGGATGCCTTGTACTGGTGGTTTATTTACCTGTTCCTTTGAAAATTCTCTAATATTTTTATCATAGTCATTATGAGACATCATTTTATCATTAATAACCATAATGTCAGGCAGTCCTTTTTGCCTCAAATTTGTAAACTTAACCATTAACCTGGCTATGGCAGTATTCATATTCTCACACTTTTCTTCCAGTTGCCTCATTAGATTCTTCTTTGTAGTAACTTTCCTAATTTCTAGGAGAGTTTCAATCCTATCAGTAATCTTGAGTTCTTCTAACTCTTGTCTATTTTTACTGTTAAGGAATGTGATCAGCTTTACAGCTTGCTATGGTTTGTCAGCCAGTTCACTTTGAGTTTTCTGAATTTATGCTTGGCCTTTTAGTAATAAATCTCTATGTTCAAAGATTACCTGAATTGAAGGCCATACATCATGTATGGCTTCAATGATATTTTTCCAAAGATAGTTTTTGATATATGATATTTTTTCCTTCAATTTCAATTCCTTCTACAATTTCTTCAATTCTTCATTCAATCTGATGGCATTTTTCTCATGTGTTTTTGAATTTATCTGAGCCAATTTGTTTGAATTCTCAATATTTTCTATCACCTGTTTCAATCTGCTGATTTCATTTTTAATAAGAGACATTTCCTCCATAGCTTTCACCAATTTGCTTTCTTCATCTGTATGGTGAATTTCTATTTTAGATGATTCAATAGCTGAGGTTGTGGATGAAGTTACTGGCACTGTAATAGCCAGTGGTTATTTGGGTCCCAACTTTTAAGCTAAAGTTGAAGGCACTGTTGTAGTGATTATAGGAATAATTGTAGGAATCTCTGGTATTTTTGGTGTTTCTTTCTCCTCGACAAGCTTGTCCATCTGTATTTCCATTTCCTTAATTTGAGCCATCAAATGAAAAATCAAATTCATTATGTCATATTTTTTTTCGGTCCTTCTATTATTTATTTTGTTTGAGGATGCTCACTTTGAGGAAGTTTGAGTTTTTTCCTCAAAGATGCTATATATTCATTTTTCTTCTTTGCCAATTTCTCTGCTACTTTGATATTAGCAGGATCATATCCCACCTACAAAACTAATTCTTCTAAGGATTTTATCATGAGATCCTTGGCATACAATGAAGCTTTTTCCATATTCATCTGATCCTGCATGTTGGAAATGGTGTTCTGGAGCTTCTGAGCACTCATGGCTTTATTTGTGACAGTAGAGTATAGCGTTTCTGAGGTCTGTCTATGGAACTCAATTTGATCAAGAGCATGGATCTCATTTGTCTGGACTTCCAAATCTGGATTTGAAAAATCAAACGCAGACAGAAGTATGTTTTGCATACTTGGTTTTTGTTTGAGATATTGAGAATAAATATTGTTTTTTATCTCTTCATTCTTCAGTTTGATCTATTTGTATTTTTCTTTGATGTCTAGGTCTTTCTTCTCAGTTTCCTGTAATGAAGAGGCTTCCATGCTCTGTTGTCTTTCTATCAACTGTGCATCTTCATTGTTAACTTGTTCTTCATTCTAATTCTTAGTAGTTGGCTCATTGATCATCACAGTGGCAACATATGTTTCTGGAAAATTAGTGTTGGTATCTATAAGCTCTGTTTCTTCCACATTAATTGTTACCTTTCCTTTACCAACTGAACTTAACTTAGGCCTCTTGTTATATATTATCTTGAATTTAGTTTCAGTTGTAGTTTCTACAACATAGGCTCCTTCTTCCCTTATTCTCTTAGTGGACTTTTCTGGTTGATTTGCAGTCTCTAAATGTGACTAGTATTACTTTTATTTACTGCATCTGTTAAGGTATTTTGAGTCCACTCAATCTGATTTGCAATTTTTTCTATCTCTTGTTTTGCTTCATGAATGAAAGGGGTTAACTTACATTTAACCCTTAGTTTACTCAGGACCCTTGTGGATCATAATTCCAAGGAAAAATTTCCTCAAATTTATATTCCAATAGTTGCTTAGCTGCCTCTTTTTCTGCATCCCTGTGATTGCAGATGAATGGCCCTATTTGATTCTTTAGTTTGAATTGAGTTTTCTTCTTTGCTGCTATGAAATTTATAGAATCAGAGTTTAGGATCTGCCTGATATACTCCAAGGAAAAGATCCTCATTGGAACATATTTGGGTAACTTGTAAGGTAACAATTTTTACCCAAATCCTCTGATATCAATATATTTTTCATATAAATACCAGTCACCAACCTTATTCTGCTCTGGCAACTGCAATATTTTTTTCATTTCTTCATTTATCCTTGGCTGCTCTATTTTTGTTAACATTGTGATCACTGGATGTAGGAATAACTCTGAAAATTCTGCATAAGTGAAATCTGTACATTCTTTCCTGAGCAAAGATGTCCAGAAAATGACAGAAAGAGGATTTCTCTCTATGTCAAGATTTTGGAGAGTAACTGGAAAATTATCTGATTGAAAGTATAAAAACATATGGAAAAGGAAGGAATTATATCTGAATACTCCTTCAATTGGAAAATTGATCAATTGATAATGAATACTATCTGCAATGAAACCAGCATAGTCAAATATCATTGATGGGGGTTGCCCTGGGTAGAAAGTGGATAAGAACCCTAAGATGGACTCATCTGTGTGTTCATCAGTAAAATATCCAAGGATGAAGGAAAGCATGGAAATCACATTTCTTGAACCTTCTGCGAATTTGGCAGTAGAATATGGGGGATTTAGTTTAGGAATTTCTACATGTGAGGCCATGAATGTTTGGAAAATCATGAATCTCTTAGGAAAATCTAGGCCAATATACAGCTTGGTAAGGACCTCTATGGATAAAGGGACTGCTTGAGGATCAAGCTGAAGTTGTAGCATCTGGATTTCTTTAGCAGTAATGGTAAAAAGCGCTTCTTTATTGGCATTTACAATGGCTCTTTTCTCAGGCACATAGTACTGTTGACATAACCTAATAACTTCTTGGCATGGATGAGTTAATGGGACAACACACTTAGGCAAATGGGATTCCCAAATATGGACTTCTTTTTCATTATGTAAGGATTTCTCATAGCACTACTTATGAATATCTAGCAAGTTAAATTCAACAATGGGATCTGCTATCTTGTAATCAACATCAGCCAATGGAATATGTTCAATGTCTATGACTAGGGGTTGTAAAGGATTGACAACAATAGCAGTGTTAGAAGTCATGGATGGAGTTGGTTTAGGCACTTTGGAAGCTTCAATTTTGCTAAAGCCTGCTTTTTAGGCATTTTGGGCTACTTTTGCAAGTTTAGACAGTTTGTAGAAGTATTTTTACTTTTTAGCCGAGATTTCTTGAATAAACAAGAAAAGTATCATCTTTTCTTTTCAATTTGGATCTTCAATAGGATTTACAGGCTTTTGAACTGGTTTAAAACAAGAAACAAGGGTTTCCTGAGTCTTTTAATGAGAAATTGGGCTAAAAAAGTCTGTTGAATTTACGCAAAGAGGCTTATGACACCTTCAGATACTTTTTGGCTTAATTTAGAGCTTGAAATAGTTCATAAAACTGTACAAACTCACAATTTTCTCTCACAATAGTGCGCAATAGTTAAAACAAGGTTTCTGGAAAAAATTTGACAGGGTTTCGCCGGTTTTTGGACTATTTTGACAGGCTTCGTTTATTGGTTTTTAAGCTTTGAATGTGTTTTTGTTCTTTTAAAGGCCTTTAAAATCTTATTGCAAGCTTGAATTTTAGAGAAATACCTGTTTTACACAAGTATTGGGCTTCGGAGCAGTTTCTAAGGTTTTTTGAATGAAACAATAGCTTCTGTAGAGTTTTTGGGGCAATGTAAATCTCCTCGACAGTCTTAAATGGTCACAGGGTAGATTTTTGCAGGCTTTTTGGGCATAAAATGGAAAAAAAATGATGTTTTTACAGTCGGGTAGGTGTGTGCAAAGGTTAATGTGAAGGATAGAAAGGAATGAATTACATTTCCAAGGTTTATTATGCATATTTAGGGCTTAACCGTGCCAAAATTTAATGGTCAAGTCAGCGGGAATGGTGGTTTCGGGGTTCAATAGATCGAAACAGGAGTGGTTATCGCATAGCATTTGGGCGGCAAGCAGTTTCAGGGCTAACCCACGCGATCCAATGAGAAATGGGCACATGGAGGAGAGAGGAAACCACGAAAACGCCCATTTCACGCAGATTTTCCATGGGGGTGACTGCGCATGTTTTCTATGCAATATTAGTTTCTATTCGTCATATATGGATTTCGAATGCAAACGGCCCAGATCGGCTCGGAAGTTGCGTCAGAAATGGAGTGGGGCTGGGGTTTCATATGTACGGCGGGGATGGTTTTAACTTTATAAAAATTATTTTAATAAAGTTTAAACTTTAGTGTGTATGATGACGGGGCCAAGTTTTATGTGCTATTTAAAACAATTTCCAATGTTTTAATTATAGATATGGGCGCGGATTTTTCTTATTATATAGTTTTGTCAAATTTTAACAGTTTTAAAAACTATAGGGGGTGGGATATTTAAATATAGATATGTTAAACCAATGAGATAAGGGGGGATTAATATTGCACACATGGGATATTAAACATTGGTTTTAACTTTAAAATAGTGGGTTTAGAGGGTTATTTAAAATAAAAGGTTTTAATACTATATGGGATGGTGAAGTTAGGGATTTAATAAAATAAGTTAGGTGTTAATATGAAAAAAAGGGATAGTGTAATGGACACAAAAATACATGTTAACAATAAGTAAAATGCCAAAAAATAAAGCATTGCTTATCTTTGTTGTATTACTTCACTTTACCTTAGGAAAAATGTATTTTTAGGGTTTATGAATGATTTTTTGAAAGGGAATGAAGTTAGTCATTTAGGGTTTTAATTTTACTAAGTAAATATGGGTTTTTACTTAGGAAAATGGATTAGGATTATGAAATGAAGGATAAATATTGATGAATGTGGGTTTTGTGTTGGAATTCAATATTTTTAACTAATTAGTCATCGAGCCTTGGGTTCGGTCCTAACAAAAGTCAAAGAAATACTCTGAGCCTGTTTGACTAATAGTTTAAATTACTGAATATTTGGAGGGGAGGGGAAATTAGTGATTTTTTCCCAATGATGCTTTATTACATGATTTCTCAACTGCTTTCTACCTACCCATCTTTATTTCTAACATTTTTACTTCATTTTCATGGGTGCATTTAGGTTTTCAACCCTAAAACCTTTTTCTTTCAAAGCATAAAACTATCTAAGTCTACCTTATTTCATCCGAGGGCTCAGAATAAACTGTTGAGCTCCTCATTATTCTCTACTTATCTACTGATTTTTCAAGTTTAAATTGTTTGACATATCTTTATTCTCTATCTAAAACATGAAATTGAAAGCATGAAAAGATAATATTAAATTGTTTAACTAATCATGGATTGTGGAATTTATTGACACTCTGCACATAATCATTATTCTTGCAGTAAAGTAAAAGTAGTGGCATTTGGATTTTCTCACTTTTAGGTCTTATTTCTCTTTTATTTTGGGGTATATATTTTTATAAGTCCTTTGATCTTTCTTTTAGGAATTTTTACCCTCTTTTTGGCTTTTATTATTTTTTCATTTTTTCAAAATATGGGAAAACAACTTGCAAAAAGCAGGGTATGTACATATTTACAAGACTATCAAAGTCAATTCAAAATTTATGAATCCTATTATTATAGGACCCTAACAGTGGCTCCACTTGGGGATGGCACTTCCTGGTGAAATGTCAAGAACTTTTAGATCAATGGCCTTTGGAATTTGACTGTAATGACCCTGTAAATGTTTTCTGATATATACAATTATTCATACTTATGATATTTACCTCTCAAATCTTAGGGCCTTCTCTCCGGGCTTAAACTTTGTTAGGAAAACATCCAATCTAATATAAAATCTGCAATGAATATATACAATGATCAAAGTGAATAAAAACTAACTATTTGTTAACTTAGGAGAGTAGTTGTGCTTCAGCGTTCTGCCATTTACTGGTCCTTCTTGCAGATCTATTCCATCCATTTCTTTCAAGAAGAAAGCATTATTACTTCTATATCCATAAATCAAATAAGGTCCTTTCCACAAAAAAACAAATTTTCCATGTTTTCCTTTGTCTTCTCTTCTGGAATCCCACTTTAGCACTTTATCTCCAATGTAGAAATCATCCTCTTTACTCTTTTTATCAAAAAATTTCTTGATTTTGTCATGGATAACTTGGGATTTAATATATATAAACTTCTTCTCTTGTTTGCTGCAAGTGAATAGTTTTATTAATCCTTCTCTAAATGTCATTTGTTTCAAACTGTAATTCTTGGGTAATCTTCACCACTGGTACTCCTAAAGAGGATGGAAAAACAGCATCCATTCCATAAACAAGTTGGTAAGGGGAGGTACCAATGGATTTTTTAGTAGTAAGTCTATCTACCCACAAGGCGTTGACTAACTTCTTATTTCAAGTCTTTTTATTGTCTTCAAGTAATTTTTTGATGATATTTACAAGGCTCTTGTTTAAGGATTCAGCTAGGCCATTACCTTGGGGGTAATATGCAGTAGAATGACCTGAGGTAATATGGCATTTGTGGAAAAATTCAATCATATTTTTGGATATGAATGCTACTGCATTTTTAGTAATTATCTTTTGGGGACATCCAAATCTTGAAAGAATGTTGTTTTCTAGGAAATAGATAGTGACAGTATCTGTGACTTGTCTGGAGGGTATGGCTTCAATCCACTTGGTAAAATGGTCAGTGGTTGTCAAAATCCACCTATGTTGGCCTGAAGATGGAGGGTGAATTTCACCAATGAAGTCTAAACCCCATTGTTGAAATGGAATTTCAGTTGAAATACGCTTTAAAGGCAGGGGTAACAGTTTTTTCTTACCCTCAAAAATTTGGCACTTGTGACAGGAAGTTACAAACTTTTTGACATCAGTAAACAAATTAGGCCAGTGAAAACCAGCTCTTAGGATCTTTTCTGTAGTAGTTTTCCAATATATATGCCCTCCACAGTCACTTGCATGAAATTCTTCAAGTGTTTTGTCATATTTTTCCTTTAATAAACAATTTAATAAAATCCCACTATGATCTCTCCAAAAAATTACATTGTCTAAAATACAAAATCTTATCGCCTTTAGATTTAAGAATATGGCTTTGGTTCTTGACAATCTAGGAGGAGCTTGTAAGTTTAGTAGTACAAATATGATATCTGTATACCAAGGTGAGTCTGAAAAGGCTTCACTGGTTATTGGAGTCGTCATCTCTTCCTGATCATCTATCTGGGCAATAAAATTTATGTCTAGAGCATTAAAATTAGATTTAACCGTAAGTCTAGCTAATCCTTGACCTTTGATGAGATTTTTGGGTTTTATCTCTATCTCATATTCTAAGATAGTGGCAATCCACTTACCTCTTCTTCCATTAGGACCATCCTGAGTAAGATTGTCTTTTACTACAGAATTTGGGACATAGGCAATGATGTGAGAGTAGAGAATATAAACTCTGAAGTCTTTAATGGCCTTTACAAAAGCTAAGGTTTGTTTCTCCATGATGATGTACTTCAAAGGGGCATCTCTAAGGGTCTTGCTAAATAAATCTATGTGTTTTTCAAATCCCTGGTCATTTTTCTGTAGTAAAACTGCAGCAATGGTGTGTTCTGAAGCAAATGAAAAAATTATGAAATCCTTCTTAAAGTCGGGACTTATTAGGATTGGATTTTTGGTTAAAGCCTGTTTGATGGAGTCAAATGACTGTTTGGCCTCAATAGTCCATTTAAGAACTAAATATTTTTTAAGCATGTTGTTTAGTTATCTAATTATCTCATCTAAATTGGATATGAATCTTCTTAAAAAATTAATCTTACCTAGAAAGGCCTGTAACTCTTTGATATTTCTTGGTGGACTGATGTTAATAATTGCTTCTATCCTAGCAGGGTCTATTTTGATTCCTTCTTTAGAAATTATGTGTCCAAGTAACTTGCCTTCTTCTAATCCAAAAAAACTTTTCTTAGGGTTTAAAGAGATGCCAAATTTCCTGCATTTAATAAAAACTTGTGTCAAATGATCCAAGTGTTCATTATCAGTTTTAGAAAACACAGTAATGTCATCTAAGTAAATCACTAAGAAATCATGTATTTCGTTTGCAAAATATATGTCCATAGCTCTTTGAAAGGTTGCACCTGCATTCATTAGACCAAAATTCATTTTTACATACATAAAAGTGCCCCAAGGAGTAGTAAATGTTGTTTTGGCTTGATCTTCTTTTTGGACTAAAATCTGGTTGTATCCTGAAAAACCATCTAAAAGTGAAATCCTAGAAGAGTCAACTACCCTTTGTAATATGTGATCCATTTTAGGTAAAGGGTAATTATATTTTAAGGACACTTTGTTTAGATTCCTAAAGTCAACACATAATCTTATCTCTCCTGTTTTCTTTCTTGTTGGAACTAGGTTTGAAACCCAATCAGAATATTTGATTGGTGCAATTATTTGTGCATCATACATTCTTTTCACTTCCTTTTCTATCAAAGGAAATAAAACAGAGTCAAAACTTCTCAACTTTTGTTTAAAGGGCTTTTGATCTTCTTTTATTGGAATTTTATGTTGAATTATGTTGGTATCATAGGATTTGAGATCCTCATAACTCCAAGAAAAACATCTCTATATTCATTTAAAAGAGAAATATATTTTTCCTTTTCTTGTAGAGGTAAGGTTTTGGAAAGTTTAATTATTTTGGGTTTTAACTCTATACCAATATTGCATTCTTCTATATCGGATCTAACTGGCTCCATTTTGGGTTTTCTAGCTACATCATTTGAGTCAAAAAGATCTTCTAAGGGAGTTAAACCTTTGGGTAAGAAATTATCCTTAAGATGCAATATGTCAGATTCATCATCAATAATTTCTTCAATCTCTAATTTTTCTAAGTTATCTATATCTGATTTACTAAATCTAGATGGTTTAGCAAACTTTATTTTATTTACATCTATGTTATTCAAATCAATTTCACAATTTAAATCTTGTTCTATAGTACAATCTGTGTCTATCTTACAATTCTAAAACTCACTTTCATTGTTTATAAACTTGTAAATAAGTTCATCTTGAGAAAAAATTTGCCAATACTTGAGGTTGTCTAGAATTATTGATTTGTGCCTAACTTTGGCAATATATTTGTGATTAGGTTGGAATGGTAAATTGCATGTACTAACAAAGGTTGCTAGATAGTGAGCCTGTATATTTTGTTTTCAAGGTATAGCAGCAAATTTACATTCCAATAAATCATTACTTAAATCTAGCATAGTATCTCTGTATCGGCTTAATCTAGGATTGTAAACATAATATACTCCATTTATTTGTTTTATGATCAACTCTGAATCTCCCATGATTAATATTCTTTTGCCTCTTGAGTTCCTAATAATTTGGAGTCCTAGAATGAGGGCTTTATACTCAGCCATATTATTGGTACATTTGAAATTGAGCCTGAAAGCATGGCCTTTTGAGTGATTAGTCTCCATGTTGGTTATCCAAACTCCTGCTCCTACTCCTAACTTATTTACTGAACCATCAAAGTCTAAATGCCATAAAGATTCATGAAAGATATTATCATTGTTTGGTGTTTTCTTTTTGTCTATTAATTCATTTTGGATTTCATTAGTTGCAGAGTTACATAAGATAAAAGAATCAAGGTCAATTGGTGTAGAGTAAATTGGGTAATTTATAGATCTTTCTGCACTACTGACCATGTACTTCATCAATTTTTCCCTATATAACTTCTTAGGCTGACCAAAAACTGATATAGTGGCATAAGACATGTCCAATTGTAGAGATCCCTGTAACTTTGCTCCCCATGAGCGAGATAGTAACATTCCATATTTAGGTGGTATATCAGCTACTACAATGTCCATTAATATACTCTTACCAGGATATTGAACTAGTGCTACACAAAAATCTTTGATTAAACCCAGGCATTTAAATTTACTTGAATCAAATGAAAACAAATCTTTGTAGGGCCTTGTGATTTCTAGATTCAAAGTTTCCATTATGGCTTTGGGCATTAGATTATGGGAAGCTCCTGAATGTAACATTATGTTGTGTAAAATTTGATCATGAATGGTAAGACTAATATAAAATGGAGAAACTACTCCATCTACATGTTTTCCATTCACATCTGGGCCAAAAATCAACTCTGGCTGATCATCATTCAGATTTATGGAATCTTATCCATCATTTACGTTTAATGTTTCAGTTATGGTTGATTTATACAAGTCATATTTTACCAATTCTGTCAGAGGAATTGGTATTTTTAGCTTTGCAATTTCAGATTGTATGTTGAATGTAGGTTGTGACTTACTTATTTGAATCAATTCTTCTTTGGTAACTGTAGTTTGTGTTGGTTTGTCTTGTTTATCTATAGTTATGTTTTCATTTTCAATTAGTTTGACATTCTCTGTATGAGTTTCTAGTGTTTTATTGCTCCTAATTTTCTTTTCAGGGATTGTTTGTGAAGCAGTAGATGTTCTTTCAGACTTAGAATTATCAGCATATGTTTTTGAAGTAACAATTTTTGGATCCACTGATTTAGGATCAGCGGAGGGTACTTTAGGATCTAAATTTGTTGTTTTCACAGAATTAGAAGCTTTTGCAGCAGTATATTTCTGTGAATATTTTATAGCTTGAGCAACTTCATCAATAATATCAACAATTTTGGGGCTTGATGCATTTTTAGGACTAGAAATGTTTTGGGAAGAACTAGAGTTTTGTTTATTTTCCCTTGGGAGAATTTGCAGAACTTTTGTTTTGGGAGCTTCTACTATTTTCTTATTCTGTGTTTGGGAAGTCTTCTTGGTAGAAGACTCATTGTTTTTCTTATTTCTAAGGTTATATTTCCTGTGTATTTCATTTATAGCATAATCATAACCTTGTTTATAATCAAAGGATTCACTTGAATCTAATTTGAGTTGTTATAGTTCAAATAATTCCTGATCTTCATGAGTGAGAAAAATATTATTACTATCATCTATTCCCATTAGATTTATTGCATCCTCATCATCATCATTATTCTGAGAACTTTCAGCATAGTTATCTTGGAAGGGGGGCCTTATTATCTGGTCTGCAGCTGTTTCTTTTTCTTTTCCTGAATTTGTATTTTTCCTAAAATTGGGATTTCTAATTTGTTGTTGATTATCCCATTGAGGTCTTTACTCTATGTTGTCTAATCTATCCATCATCCTCTCTAAAGTTTTAGCTAACATGTCTATTTTTGTGTCTGAATTGGAAGTTTCTTCTTAATGGTCACTCTTCTCTCATTTCTTAGTCTAGATTTTCTAGCTAAAATGTTTACTTCTACACTAACAGCATCTATTTGCATTCTTTCTAAGGTTTCTGCATTTCTTTCCCTCAACTGATAAGCCATGTCAACATCAAATCCATCAGGGAATTTGAGTAGAACATAATCAGGAGTGGGTTTAATATTTGCAGGGAGGGAATTGTAAACATTGTTATATCTAGCGCAGTAGTCTTGGACTGACTCATTTGGAGCTCTTCTCATGGCATCAAATTCAGACAATATCTGGAGTGGATTATTTTTCTTTTCCCATTTATTTAAAAACAATATATGAAACACAGCTAAATCAGTTACACTACCAGTAGCAAGACCTTTAAACCACTTCTTAACTTCTCCTGTTAATGTTTGTGCAAATAAACTCATTTGAACATCTGAATCATCAATCTCATGGAGTTCGAAGAAATCTATGATTTTAGTTATGTATTTTTGAGGTGTATAATGGGTAGTGGAATCAAACTGTGGTATCTTACTCTGATAGTCTTGAGGAATGTCATGAAGTAACACTGGTAAGACAAGGGGAGCATACCTAGCAACCATAGCTTGAAGTTTAGCTTGGCTAGGAGGTAAAGTAGAAGTGCTTGGGGCTGAACTAGAAGTGATAGATGATGAACTAAAATTTGTATTTGAGGTGATGGGAAATGAAACTGGAATACACATGGAACTACTAGGGAATGAGGATGATGTGTTTGACAAATCAAAAGGTGAGCTAGTGGATATAGTGGATGAAGTGAGTGGTGGAAATAGTACTCTAGGCTGTAAAGGTGTCGAGGCATAAAAGGTATCTTTTTAACACCTATTTATCTCACATTAATTATCAATCTGGGAGCGAATTTTTATTTCAAGAGTGTACTCAGTCTGAGGCAGCAATTTATCCAAGAGTAATGCTGTGAAGATGTAGTACAGAACAAATGCAAAGGTAACAAATGCTTGTAAAGAAACCTACTTACAGTGACATGAATGGAAAGATTAAACTACATCAATCTTGCGGAACATCGATCAGGGATGCAGTAGCAATAACTCTTTCCCTTAGAAATCGATGCAAGATTACCAATTCTGGGGACTTGGAAGAAAAAGCCTTTATCCTCGACAATTGGAAATCTTAAAGAAAATGAAACACAAGCAAATTCAATAAAAGCAATTTAAAGGAAACGAAAGCTGGAAATGAACATCAGCATGTAACTGTAACTCATCTATTTGCTGATCTAAAGCTATGAATCAGAAATAAACAATAAACATAAATGGAACAGCAATATGAACAACAATCAAATAACTCTGTAATCATAATAAATCTAAATGCAATTATCACACAACAGAAATAAAAGAATAGAAATACAAACAGCGGATCGCTCCACCAGGGCCGGGCCCTCAACCGCCAGTGAAAGCGTCGCTGGGCTACTGCAGAGCTTGAGAAATGGAATGAAAACGCCTGTTTGTATTAATCAAACATGAATTGCTTTTACATCAGTTGCTCTTTGATCACAAGAGTCAAGGAATTACAGTGATACAAAATGAATACAATAATCATCCATTCTCCTACATCCTCCCATTGTTCTTTAATACACAATACATGTTCTCCTTTTATAATCAGAAGGAGGAGAAATTAAATAGAAAATATAATCTTCCATAACAATATGATCAACCAGAAAATATATTTCCAACAATCTTTTAATAAGAGCAAGGCGAATTTTGCTTTGCAGCTGAGATTTGGAGGACGGCCGCAACAACAGAACTGAGAAAATCGTGCTCGAAGAACCCTGTGTATCTCTCAATACAGGTTGCATTTGGGCAAACCGTTCTTCAATAAATTTAATTGGGTCCGTTCTGGACAAAACCCATGTTCCGGATTTTCCAGATTCTTCTTCATTTTCTCAGAATATTAACCGCAAAACTGTCACTTCTTATTCCAGCGGATTTCTGAGTTGGAATATTTCATAATGATTTGGAAATCAAATCTGCAATCTGGAAATTATATTAGAGGCTAAAATGGTGAATGATATTAATAAACCATCATTGATAAAATTATGCATAATAATAATCAATTTATTAAAAATAAAGGAGGAGAAATAATATTCATCCATAAGAGCATAAATCATTATAAGATGGATTTATATAATAAATTATAATAAATGATATGATAAACAAGAGTAAAAGTGGATGAAGTAAGTGATAAAAAGTGGTCGTATTCACGGCCCAACATACCCCCAAACTGAATATATTGCATGTCCTCATGCAGTCCAAAAATGAATATATTGCATGTTCTCATGCAATCCAAAGACAAAACCCATGTGTTAACCAAACAAATAAAATTGTTCATCCCAACCCATGAAATGGATGGAACAAATGCATGTTTCCTCAAATAATGAATATTCAATTTTAGCAATCTTGATAAAGGCATAACAATTTTTAGAGTTGATGTTCAACTGGATATGAAGTTGCAGAAAAATGTAACATAAGTAACAACAAACTTCATTAACCATTTTCTCAAAAATCAGATTGTTTGGATCATGAGATATATAAAAAAATGGTTGTAGGTGATAGTGCATAATTTTCAAAATTTTATGAACTAATTTAGCATGAAATTATCTGGGTTTGTGTATTTTAATGATACCTCTCTATTATCCAGAAATCACAAGAATTCAGTTCATAGTTTAAAAGATATATGCAAATCAATTTCTGTACTATATACAAATGAAATTGTATGCCTTAAATGATAAATAAAGTGGAAAACATCCATCCTATGTAGAAATTCCCCCTCAAACTGAAGAATTAACATGTCCTCATGCGATGCTAGAAAACAAAGAGAGGTGGTTGCTATAATCTGTGGAAATCGATGCTTGGTGTAAAACATGGAATAAGGGAGGTGTTGAAAATGAATAAGAATATCCATGGATGATAGAGAATATGATGGACATGGTCATAAGAAAGAAATGAAATAAATCAACACTCCCCCAAACTGAAAGATGAGACGTGTCTAAAAAAATGGGAAGTGGTAAAGATGTGTAATGAATGATAATAAATAATGCTCAATGGATGTTCATGAAATTCTCCTAAATTCATAATAAATCAGAAAATTATGCTATTTTATCTCAAGTGTTACCTCTGAAAAAATGTGGAATGACATGTAGTGACTGGCCTTTGTTGAAGCTGATGTAGGCTGAGCGAATACTAAAAGTGATACAAAAGGTAGAATCCATGCAAGCACATCATGTCTGAAGAATTGTGTGCATTCGCGAGCCTTTGCTGTTTAGTTGCAATAGTGATCATGCTGCGGATAGAATTTTCCCCATGCTAGTTGTTCTCCTGTAAACAAATCACAATTCTGTATGCAATTTTCTTGAATCCACGGTTTTGGTTTTAAATGGCAACAGATAAGACGCATGAAAAAAAGTTCAAACTAAAAAAAAAAATTCTGTAAAAAATGCAGTATCAATATTGTGACAAATCAGCAAAATAAAATAGCATCGTATTGCACAGCAATTGTACAGCATAGAAAGACATACATACTTATGATATAATCAATGATATTATAGCATTTACTGAAATCCATGCATGTAATAAATCGTTAATAAATAGAAAAGTGTTTTGTAATGATTTAAATACGAGGAGAAGGGACAGCATATGATAACCATAAGTATAATTTCGTTATTTACCACTTTGGATTAATATGATCAACTTATAATGATTTTCATGTATAATAGGTTCGGAGGTAAGGGATTCATATTTTCATTTGATATTTAAATAAATATATAGGAAAAGAGTTAAATATCACTATTGATGTGTATAAGTGTGACTCCAATACCATCAACAGAGCTCTGCTGCCCACAGGTGTCCATAACCTTGACAGAGTTGTTGTCTTACCCACGGAACCATTGTCCTTTATGTATGTTGAAGAAGTGCTTTTTAGTGAATATCATGACGGAGGCCATTGTGCTGGCTTGGTGACCAGATAAACCACAATGCCATTCACCGGAAAGAAGTGAAAGGTGGGCAGGCCGGCTCATGATGAGACCTCCTGTTCCAAGGACTTCTTGATTTTTTCAATTGTCTGTTGGACCATTTCCCTGGTTTGGTGGCCATAATGGGAATGCCACTTCACTGTCTTCCCTATGATCACGGTAGGCTGGCTCTTGGTGAGACACCCTATCCTCCATCTGCAAAGTCATTATTAATAAAATATATAAATATTTTTCTTTTCATATAGCACTTTCCTATTTAGTCATAAAGGATGGCTCAACTCTCCTTAAGAGTAGGAATGGTGGAAGAAGTCTGAACAGCTCAATAGAAGAGAATATGCCCTTGTTCCTACTCCATAAGTAAAAATCAAATAAAATTATAAAATATGGGGAAGAACCAACATGATAAATATAATCGATCATATGAATTTAGCGGTAATAAGACAACAAAATCATGTTATTGATTATGTCTCTTTTCCTTTTTCTTATCATTACTAAACAACTTTCTTAAAAATGACGATTTCTTTTGATTTGCTGATTACAGTAAGCTCTAATTTGTATGATTGTGTATTCTTTCATAAATTGTATGTTTTTCTTTCAAAAAGTCATGAAAAATTCAAAAAAAATTCTAAAAATGTTGTTTAAAAAACAAGAAAAATGCACTCAAAAAGTGTTGTTCCTTTGAAAAGGAACAACAAAAACAATCTGCGAAAATGTTGTTCCTTTGGAAAGGAACTGCAAGAACAGTCTGCGAAAATGTTGTTCCTTTGGAAAGGAATAGCAAGAATAGTCGGGGTCGTTCCTTTTGAAAGGAACAGCAAAAATGAACGGTGTTGTTCCTTTTGAAAGGAACAGCAAAACTGAGCGGCGCTGTTCCTTTTGAAAGGAACAGCAAAATGAGCGACGATGCTCCTTTTGAAAGGAACAATAAAAACATGCAACAAAAATGTTGTTCTTTTAAAAAAAAAACAAAACAAAACAAAAAGGAAAAAAAAAAAAAGATAAAGGAAAGAAAAACGCTAATATGCAATCCATTGCCAAGCAAATCCAATCAAATAGAAAGGAAATTTTATGTACAGGTTTCAAGAAATTTTTTTACAGAATTGCAGCTATTGAAGAATTGTCTTCTGTAACTGAAGCTTGCATGGTGGGTTCCTTATTGTTTAATTGCAAATGGAACGGAAACTATAATTTGGAGGGATGAATACCTGAAACACAAAAACATAAAAGAAATCAGAAAAGAAACAACACTTTATTAAGTTACAACAGCTATGATGTTATTTCTAAGAGAATATCAAATCTATTAATGGAAAAAAATGATCTTTTGAAAAATGTTTGGCAGCAGTGGCATGAATCTTCAAATGGGAACAAATTCTTCATTTCTTCTGTTATGAAACCGTTAGGTAATGAACTAGATGAAATGCCCTTGTTTTACTAAAATTTCTTTCAAGAATCACTCGTCCATAAATTGACCTTTTTTGTTCTCCTGAGACCTGCAAAAAACGAGTGTCTACCTGCAATAAAACATTAAATCATGGAGAAAGAGAGGTGTGCGGGCTCTCCTAATCCAAGAATTATGCAAAAAACTAACAAGTAGTTACTCTATATAACAAGTCCACGGAAAAATAAAGCAAATTATATTTGCTACCTGCGGGAGAGCAGTGGTCGACGATACTAACCAACAGTGTTTTAATCATACCTTCTTTGTTTTTTGTCCGATTTGAGTAATTCCAAAGCAAAATGAGAGCTAATTAAAAGGGTTATCTCCATTAGAAACAGGGTTTAAAAATTCCATGTAATGGTATGTTAAACATGCTTAGAACAACCTGCATAATAGAGTCATTTTCTATTTTTCAGCTCAGACCAACAGTTGGTATTTCAAGCATACATTTTTCATTTGATGGCGGATTGAACCGATTCAAATTGGAGATTAAAATAGATTCATTTATTGATCTCCAATAGAAACAATTTTTGAAGACAAGAATAATTGATGGGTCAAATATGTTAAGGAACAGCCGAGAAAACAGAGTTTCAAGAGTGTTGATTTATGATAGGCAGTCAATATTTTGGTCATAAATTCCTCATACGATATCAAAATTGAATGATTAAAATTGTGTTGTAAATTAGATTCATAGAGGAATCTACCATAGAAACAGGTTTTAAAAATATACTCATTTAGACCTCCAAAAACTGACTGTCCCAACTCTGTTCCTGAACTGCCTACTAGACACCCTGTCAATGTTTTGGTTCTAACTTTTTCGTTTCAATTCTAAATTGAGTGATTCCAATTGGGTTGGAAAGTAGACATTAAGGGCTAATTATAATATAAACAGGTTTTAAAAATATTCAATTTTGGTCTCTCAAAACATGACTGTCCCAACTGTGTTTTCAGAAATATCATCAAGCCCGCAAGCCAAAAAAATGATATTCAAGCAATTTTTCCATATTGATGATAAAAAATGAATATAAGTGTTTGTAGAAAGGTTATTTGCAATATAATTCATCTACATACACAGATAAATTATAATATTTATCATCAATGTTGATTTTACAGCGTGCTGAAACAAAAAAACAACTATTTTTACAAAAATAAAAAAAATGTGTTTGTTTTATTTTCTCTTTTATTTATTTCTCCACTATCCTACTCTGAATTGAAAAATGAATATGATTATGTATAAGAGTATTTCCAGTGGAGCCATTTCCGAAATAAGGCTTCAATTATGTACATACCCAAATTTGAAAGATTTATGTTAATAAAAATTAGGGTATGAGAAGCCAACTTCCCTTGAAAAGATGGTGCCAAAAATTGTTGAAGCATAGAGTGATGTTGCAAACAAATGATGGAGTGAAACCAATCTTCAATGTATCCGTTACTTTCTTGGTTTACCATAGCCATCATATCATGAGGTTCTTGAGCTTTTAAAATGGTTTGTTGGTGAAAAATAGAAGAAACCTCATTTTCTTTCGTAACTTCTACAATTTTTGGATTTGATACATTCTGGATCTCAGTATAAATTTTTTCCAATGGTATATGTGAGATAGAATGCGTGGGAAGGGTGGTTGAGTTTTTCAGTTCAACACTGTAAGCATGTTGTACTGGTTTATTATCGTGTGGGTGTGGAATGTGTTAGCGCTCAAATCTACCTTAGGCTGAAATAAGGTAAAACTCAAGGCAACATCAAACCACGCTTAGCCTCGTAGCTAGCCCTACGAGGACAGGAGAGGGCTCTCTCCGGGTCTATCTCGGCAAAAGGTCTTCAAAGGGGTTCAGATGACTTATAATGAATATTGATTTTAGGCTAGTAAATAGATTAGGAAAGTTTGATTTTGATTTTTTTGGGTTTTTGTTGAAAAAATGGGAGAAACAATTTTGGGCTCGGGGATGAAGCCAGATCTTTGCAGGATTCGAGTTGGGGCAAGGTAGGCAGTAGTCTTGATGCTTTTTGATTAGGTGTATGGATGGATCAGAATGACAAGGAGCTGAAGAGGGCAAGGGAGAACAGGAATCCTCTCCAAACTGGCGAAAACATGTAAAACTAAACAAATTTAAAGGCAGAGCACTGAAATCAATGGATTCAACCTTATTTACTCATTCATTTAGTTTCAGAAGAAAAGAAGGGAATGGTATACATGAAACATTAAATAAATTACAAGTAACTGAGAGAACACACCATCAAAACTGAAAACCACAAGAATCCCAACAGGTGCTGCAAAACCTCTGATCTTTCCTTAGCCAAAATGTAGAAAATATGTACAATAGTGTGCCAAACTTTTCCCAAGAGTCCAACCCTGATAGTGTCTCAGAAATTACATCATATAGACCATCCTAACCCCTTCCCATGTCTCTAGGGGTCGAATTCCTCCTTCTAGGAGCAGTTTCAACCAATTCTAAACAAGGAGCTAAAATCTAGGCAGCCAAACAACTTGCCTCTAAAAGGAAGGAAACTGATTCATTTACTTGATTTTCACTTTTTTGTGAGTGAATCTTCTAGAATAGGTAAAAGTGAGTCAAAGTTACATTAAAACCACAAAATTACATCAAGATAACTCAAAAATTACATCCACAATCAAAACTGGTCCAACTGGCCGAAATTCTGAGCTGGAAGATGAAAAATTAGCCAATTTTCTCTATGCGCCGCGCGCCTGAGCTCTATGCGTCGCACGCCTTTCAGCCTATTTTTGGGGCACTTCCCGGCATCAAAATCAAGCTCATGATAGCTTGTTGGAAAGCTCTGGATGTCTTCTATCCAACCCAAGTGGAATTTCCCAATTTGGAGCTCATTTTCCCCTCCAAAACTTCATTCTCCCACAAGTACTTCCTGCTGGTGCAAAAGGAGGCAGAAAGGTGATTTTCATGGTGTTTTTGGCCCTTTTGATCATCCAGAACTTGGTGAAATGCTTCGGCCATTTCTAAGTATGCATAACTTACCATGAAAAATCCAAAAATACAAAGTTTTCCTCCAGCAAGTGTCCCAATCATAAGCGCGCATCGTGACGCGCTACGCGTTGGGCAGAAAAACCTGTTTTGAGACCAAAATTTTCCAAAATGACAAAAATTTCTCCAAATTTGCTGAAATTCGGAGCGAAGATTCCCCATCATGCCTCATTCTCAGCTAATGAAGCCTCGGCCAAAATCCGGAGTGGATCAGGCCTCTTTCGCCGTTTCAGTGCTCTACTCAACCTTCTCTTCAAAATCTTCATTTTTGCTTTGCAGACGTGCATGCGGGCCCAATAATGACCTTTCATATGGTGGAGCATGTCTTTGTCTCTATTGGCCTTTGCCAACAAATTCTCAAGATGAATTTTAACATGCATGAGTTCGGTCTCTCGCTCAATTGGTGTCATGTCACCAGGTCTCTTCCGGGCCAATTGTCGATCTTCACGGATTCGCCGCAGCTCTACAAGTGTGTGTTGATCCTCTAGCTATTTGTTACGCTGCTCCAGGTATTTTATCACCCACTGAGCTCTCTACAACTTAACATTCAGCGTGTCAATTTCGTCCTTCTGCTCGTGGATGATCTCTTTCAGTTTCGAGCTAGGAGAGCTCGCATCAACATCGATGAGTGTAAAGTCAGTGTCTCGGCCTCCTGAAGGGCCCTCATCGTGCATAGGCCTCTTGTCTCTATCCTGAACCTGTACCTGTGCTGATGAAGAAGGCGAGACCCCTTCCACACCATGTGGAGATAATACTCGCTCTGCTGATGAAGTCAACGAGACCCCTTCCACATCATGTGGAGATAATACTCGTCGTGTAGCTGCAAATAAGGCCCTGTGGCCTCACTAATATGTCACATACACTGGAGCACTGATATGCTCAGTCTCAGGAATATCCAACTGGTGTGAAGGCTCTCCCTCATCATGAATTACCTCGGGAGGCGGCTGTGATGCTGAGAAGAAGTCACGGGAGATGAAATCCTCCCAAGCAATGCCTTGCTGTGTCAACTGATGTACCACCATGATTTTGATCAGCGCGTAATGATATATGCTGCTATGCTGCTGTGCTGGGGTCTTCTTCTGTACAAGAAATGTCATCCGCTCTATGTTGCGGCACATAAAGTATGGAATGCTCATCATACGTGCCCTCGTGAAATGCATCAGCAAACGGATATGGTACGCATAGAGGCGCGAGAATCTGCCCTCGCAACTGAAATATCGAATGATGAGTTTCATCAATGGTGCAAACTCATCCTTCCTAAATCTGAATGGAAATACCCTGCTCAGCTGCCTCATATACCCAGGTTTGATGTATGGCTCATAATAGGATTTCTCTAGCTGATGTCGTTTGTTCCATTCCTCTCCTATGTTTGGTATCCCGGTGGCCTGAGCAATGGTCTCTGGTGACAGAATGAAGTTAACTCCGGCAAGGTTTACACGGCCATCATGTAAATGTAGAACAAATAGGCGAGCTAGCTCATGATGATGCTGAGTTTGGGAAATCATCTCACAGTACTGGAAACATGACTGATGTTGAAAACAATCCATTGCAAGCGGGCAAGCCTGCAATTGAGCCAAAGAAGTAGACTCCTCCCTGACATGCCTACCACTTTTGCCACTTTTGTGAGACCTCCGTGGCACATTAACCTCTGTTGTGGAATCACTGTCATACTCCTACTCATAAACTGAATCTGTCTCTGACATGGCGTTGAAATCAAGATGTTTGCAAAATATATGTTGATATAGGTATAGTGAAAACAAGAGTTCAGTGTATGCTCTAATCCCAAATGTGTCACATGTATATCAAGGTGCTATAGGAAAACCATAATGATAAAGGTACTGTCAAATAATTTTGAATGGAAAATAGCCACTGCTTGACTACATGGAGATTTTGACAAGTGAGTAGGAAGGAGTGTAATGTAGTGTAGGACAAAGAACATCCCTTGCAATGATAGTTAGGCTTTGTCAATGGAGAATGGGGAATAGTGAATATGGGACTGTGTTACAATATAAATGATAAACAGTGTGACAATGACAATGGTAATGACAGCAGTGATTTGAATAGGAGAGAGAGAGCGTGAGGTTATGGTAGACCACAAGCGATGACACCAATAATAATAGAGAGCATGGGCATATATATCAATAACACAAGTTTGGAAACCCCCACAATACCATTAACATGTCTTTCAAAACCCTAGGGAGTGATTTTAGCAATGAACATATGGTTTATATTTCACCACATCAAACACTTGTTTTTCCATTTTCAAAATACCATAACATGTCCATGATTCACTAAGTAAGCATGAATAACTTACTTGCGAGCAAAATGAGGTAATTTGGCATGAATGTGGGCGAAGGAGTAAAAATTTTTGGCCCTGAAACTCTACGTGTCGCGCACATGCCCAGTGCGCCACGCGCTGTGTATGCGTCGCGCGCGTGCAAAAATGCACGGGCCTGTGATGCCCAATGCGTCGCGCGCCACCTGTATGCGCCGCGCGCACTACCACTTCGACTTACATGGCTTTGAAAACAAGTTTTCGCCCTTCAACTCTCCAATTCGACCTTTGCTTTGGGAATTTGTGAAAATGACTTGTCCTCCATGGTTTATATAGGTTGAAAAATATCTCATAAGAATCAGATTTGCTTTTAATTTTCTCCATAACCCACTTTGTAATGTTTGGCAATCTTGGCACTTTATCATTTAATGCAATTCTGTCTTTTGGCTTTTCACTTTTTTTTTCTGAGTTTTGGACTGATGTAATGATTTGATTTTTGCAGGGATTTTGGCATTTTGACTTCGGCAAAGACCAGAGGCTTTCTTTGAAATTTTTATGGTGGAACAAATACAAAATTATTACAAAAAATAAAATTGACAGTTTCTAGTTCAAAACAGAGTTTTGGACTAGAAATGTCTTCAAATGTTTTTGAGAATAAAAATATGAAATAGGAACCTTTTCGAAACCATCCTCATGGCCTGCGGGCTTTTATTGTATGTATCAAAGGAGTGAAAACCCTAGACTCTAGGACTAAAGACTCTTTTTGACGAAAATAATCATTTATGACCATGAATGACGTGACCTGAACTTTGATGATTTTTGAGGAGTTTTAATTAGCCTTGCAGGTACAAGCATGAGGAAACACAAGATGACCAGACCCTCTTGTCAGTCAATGACATGCCCCTAGCGAAATGCAACGAAGTGAAGTGAGCGAGACACCTAAAAATGATATGCAAAAAGCGAAATGATCTCTGACGGAGGGCTGTAAGGACCGACTCTAACAGAATGAGTTGAGCAGGAGATTGTGTAGGAAATGGAGCCTCTTGAGGATGTAGTTGATTGTGTTGAATAAATGATTTTGATTGGAAAACAAGGTGTTGTGGAAAAGCTGGAAGATGTGTTTGTGCTACAAGATGAGGGAGAGTAGTCATGCAATCATAAGGTGAACCATGCCAATCTTGTAGACAAGATTGGTAATGGTTATATTGAGATTGGCATGGCTGCCCTAACATATGAGTATTCCATAATGGATTATGCAAGTAAGAGAATGGAGAGGAAGTGTTTTGAACCATACCTGTAGGCCATGATTTCCGTGGTTTTGACCTTGTTGCAGCTTCCCCATCTCTTTGATATGCTGCTTCCAAATTAGATAAGGAAGAGTGAGTATCTATGGGATGCTCCTTTTGGTAATGAGGGCAAAACACTTCATCAAATTCTTGATTTCTCTGAACGTGCAAAACATTCAATTGTGACTTTAGAGAGCTAATAAAATCATATTTAAAATTTTCAAATAAAACCTTGATTTCAGCTCTTATGTCTCTTGTTCTTGTAGTAGATTTAGAAAAGAAAGAAGAAACTTCTCTAGAATTCTTACCAGCCATAGAAATTCCTCTTGAATACCTTATGCACAATTCACAAACATCATCATATGATAACTGAAAAACATCACCTTTTCCTATCAGATTTAAGAGTTCTAAAAAATCATCTTTGATTCCTTTAAGGAGTGTTTTCAAGATCTCTTTTTCCAAATGCTTATGCCTTGATTTTTGAAGGTTGAATCGAAATCGCTCTACATAGTCCCCCAAGCTTTCATCTTCCCCTTGTATCATACCGAAAATATCTTCATTGGATTTGCAGTAGTCTTGGTACTTCTTCAAGAATATGTTCTTCATGTCCTCCCATGTTTTGATGCAGTTCCCACCTAGGCTCATGAACCATCGGAGAGCTGCTCCTTCTAGAGTAAGAGGAAACACTTTCAATCTTTGATCATTAGTACAATAATCATATCCTCTATAAAGTATTTCAAACTCAAACAAGAATGTATTTGGATCTTCATTTGTCAAACCATGAAAATTTGGTAGAGACAATGGGGGAATTATGTGCATTTGTGTCACTCCTCCTAGATCTTTGATAGGGAATTCAAAAGTTACAATGTCAGCCATTTCTTACCATAATAGAAGATGTTCTTCAGGTGTTTCTTTAAGGATCCTCCTTCCAATGTTCCTATCAATTGGTTAGTGAAATGGGTGGTGCTTACATCACCACTCGAGGGGAATTACAAGATTTTTTTCAAAAAAGACTCTACCTCTAAAATTCAAAAAAAATGCAAGCATTCATTCCTACCTTAAGCTTTCACTCAATTCTGCTGTGAAGCGGGCCAGTGAACAAGTGTGTTTCTTGCTCGGTGCGCAGGTTCTTACCTTCCGTCTTTAATACCCAATTCTTCCCAAGCAGAAAAAATTAAATATGCATCACTCTTTCTAAATAGCATACACTCTCCCCGGCAACGGCGCCAAAATGTCGAGGCATAAAAAGGTATCTTTTTAACACCTATTTATCTCACATTAATTATCAATCCGGGAGCGACTTTTTATTTCAAGAGTGTACTCAGTCTGAGGCAGCAATTTATCCAAGAGTAATGCTGTGAAGATATAGTATAGAATAACAAATGCAAAGGTAACAAACGCTTGTAAATAAACCTACTTACAGTGACATGAATGGAAAGATTAAACTACATCAATCTTGCAAAACATCGATCAGGGATGCAGTAGCAGTGACTCTTTCCCTTAGGAATCGATACAAGATAACCAATCTAGGGACTTGGAAGCAAAAGCCTCTATCCTCTACAGTCGGAGATCTTAAAGCAATTGAAACAAAAAGCAGATTCAATGAAAGCAACTTAAAAGAAACACAATCTGGAAAGGAACAGCAGCATGTAACTACAACTCATCGGTTCGCTAATCAAAGACTATGAATCAGAAATAAACAATAAACAGAAATGGAACAGCAACCAAATAACTATGTAATCGTAATAAATCTAAAGGCAATTATCACACAACATAAATGAAAGAATAGAAATACAAACAGCGGATCGCTCCACCAGGGCCGGGCCCTCAACCGCCGGTGAAAGCGCCGCTGGGCTACTGCAGAGCTTGAGAAATGGAATGAAAATGCCTCTTTGTATTAATCAAACATGAATTTCTTTTACATCAGTTTCTCTTTGATCACAAGAGTCAAGGAATTACAGTGATACAAAATGAATACAATAATCATCCATTCTCCTCCATCCTCCCCCAATACACAATACATGTTCTCCTTTTATAATCAGAAGGAGGAGAAATTAAATAGAAAATATAATCTTCCATAACAATATTATCAACCAGAAAATATATTTCCAACAATATTTTAACAAGAGCAAGGTGAATTTGGCTTTGCAGCTGAGATTTGGAGGACGGCCGCAACAATAGAACTGAGAAAATCATGCTCGAAGAACCCTGCGTATCTCTCAATACAGGCTAAATTTGGGCAAACCATTCTTAAATAAAGTTAATTGGGTCCGTTCTGGACAAAACCCATGTTCCGGATTTTCCAGATTCTTCTTCATTTGCCCAGAATCTTAACCGCAAAACTGTCACTTCTTATTCCAGTGGATTTCTGAGTTGGAATATTTCATAATGATTTGGAAATCAAATCTGCAATCTCACAATTATATTGGAGGCTAAAATGGTGAATGATATTAATAAACCATCATTGATAAAATTATGTATAATAATAATCAATTTATTAAGAATAAATGAGAAGAAATAATATTCATCCATAAGAGCATAAATCATTATAAGATGGATTTATATGATAAATTATAATAAATGATATGATAAACAAGAGTAAAAGTGGATGAAGTAAGTGATAAAAAGTGGTCGTATTCACGGCCCAACAAAAGGTAGTCTAGGTATAAATGGATCTGTAGATGTGTTGGTATTGGAAACTATATATGATGTAGCAGCATACAGAGATGAATCTACAACTGGTATTATGGTGGTATATAACTATGGAACTGAAGGCTTAGTGGTATAAGCTAATAATTGAGCTAATTCAATAGCTTCATCAATATCTTTGAGAATAGTAGCATTAATTTCTTCAATTTTAGTCTGATATTCAACTTTCTTTGATTTAGATTCTACTATAATATTTTTATTTTATTTTTTCCAAGAATGAAATAAAAACAGGGTCTAAAACAACAGTATAAAGATCACTTTCAGATTGGCTTCTAAACAAATAATGCTCAAATTTCAGATCAAAATCTATATCTTGAAAACTTACTAAATCTTGTGGTAATGAATTGACTCTTTTTAATGACACTTCAGCTTCTAAATTTTCTATCTGCTTTTTCTTTTTGCCAATTCGATCTGGGTTGTCTACTATAACAGGAGGTTTAGGATCTGCGTTAGACCTCATATAGTAAATTTACCTACAATCCAGAATTATAGTTTTTTAATACCCACAACTTATAAAAGCAATCTTAAAGTAGAAGGATAAATAAAAGATTTTCTTTAAGACTAGTATTATGACTGAGGATTGGTTAAGGTCCCTAGTATGGTCGCCAGTAACGTTATCACTATAGTAATTCTAAAGTTGTGAGATTTTTGGTTTTTAGTCAAAGAACACTAGACGTAACCATGGACCAACTTTTAAATTCTAGGATCTAGCCTTCCTAGGGTTCAGAGAGGGCTCTCTCTTTAAGTTTTAACTTTGTTTGATTTGTAAAATATTACGCTAGTTATGAATGTGTAGCTTTGGTTTGGTTTTGGTAGATTTGGTGGGAAAAATCACTTGAAAAGATGGATAGTGGCAAATCTATTTGTCCGTTGGGCTAAGGAGTCAAAATCAAGCAAATAGAACTGGGATCACGGTCAAAAGGTCAAATTTTTTCAGGGCAAGATAGATAACCCTTCAAGATCTTGGAAAGTTGTTTTTATGAGGTGGTATGATTGGAATAAAGGGAAATTAAGAATCCTATGATCCGGAAAAGGAAGTAGTAGGAAGAGGTCAAACGAGAGAGGGAGAAATTAAGGGTTCCCTACACCAGAAATCAAATAAAAATATAAAAATGATAACTAGTTAAAAACAAGGTGCTCTTAACAAATCTTGTAGTAATACTCCTAGTTATTCATTCAGATTTAGAACAAACATAGATGGATGCATGTAACAAAGGAAGATAACAATGACAAGTAAGAAAATACTTCACTCCAAATAGCTCATCATATGAATCCTAGAGTATGATGCCAATTGGTTTGATCCAGCCTGCTACTCAAAATTTGACACACAAAAGCTTTCAAGTCCAACAAAAATGACTATAACAATCTCCAGCAATTTTATTCCACCTAAAATAGTTCTAAAGATGAAGTATTTATACATAGTTCTTTACAAAATATCCTAGAATGGTTCTAGGAATTATCTAGGGGAAATAAAATATCTTTACAACAATAATAGCGACAGTTGCTTAACAAATCAGCAAGTTGTCCTATTTATCCAAAACAAATAGAAACTGCTTTGAGGATAAGATGTAGTTGGTTGTCTTAGTGTCCTCCTTGTTGGCTTTAGATATTTAAATTTGTTTTTTTGAATCTGATCTGCCTTGTCTGATACTCTTTCTTTGATTCTCTTTATTCACTGATACTCTTTAACCATAGTAAAAATTGTTTACTGCTGTAAAATCTGTTTTGACTGTAAATTAGCAAACAGTTTTTTCCTCCTTTCATTTGTCTGTCTTTTATCCTTCATAATAAATCTGTGATTGACTGTCAATCCTCATCTTTATGAATTTGTATTTTCTTTAATTTCCTGAAGTTTTCATCAACTTCAGTATATCT
The DNA here is from genome assembly GCA_034641835.2 of Pinus albicaulis. Lineage (NCBI taxonomy): Eukaryota > Viridiplantae > Streptophyta > Pinopsida > Pinales > Pinaceae > Pinus > Pinus albicaulis. Next base: position 891,397,971 of record CM076579.1, read on the forward strand.
GGAAAAAGTTGGCTTGATGATAAATAAGTGCCTTATCTCATGTTGTAAATAGAATAAGTCTTCAAAACTTTTGAGTAAGACTTTTCCTGTTGGGATGCTTTGTACTGGTGGTTTATTTACCTGTTCCTTTGCAAATTCTCTAATCTTTTTATCATAGTCATTCTGAGGCATCATTTTATCATTAATAACCATAATTTCAGGCAGTCCTTTTTGCCTCAAATTTGTAAACTTGACCATAAACCTGGTTATGGCATTATTCATATTCTCACACATTTTTCCCAGTTTCCTCATTAGATTCTTCTTTGTAGTAACTTTCCTAATTTCTAGGATAGTTTCAGTCTTGTCAGTAATCTTGAGTTCTTCTAACTCTTGTCTATTTTTACTATTAAGGAATGTGAGCAGCCTTAAAGCTTGCTCTGGTTTGTCAGCCAGTTCACTTTGAGTTTTCTGAATTTCTTCTTTGGCTTTTAGTAATAACTCTCTCTGTTCAAGGATTACCTGAATTGAAGGCCATACATCATGGATGGATTCAATGATATTGTTCCAAAGATAATTTTTGATATATGATATTTGTTCCTTCAATATCAATTCCTTTTGCAATTTCTTCAATTCTTCATTCAGTCTGATGGCATTTTTCTCATCTATTTTTGCATTTATCTGAGCCAATTTGTTTGACTTATCAAGATTTTCTATCACCTGTTTCAATCTGCTGATTTCATTTGTCTTAAGAGACATTTTCTCCATAGCTTTCGCCAATTTGCTTGCTTCATCTATATGGTGAACTGTTGTTGTAGATGATTCAGTAGCTGAGGTTGTGAATGAAGTTACTGGCATTGTAGTAGCCAGTGGTTATTTGGGTGCCAACTTTTCAACTAAAGTTGAAGGTACTGTTGTAGTGATTACAGGAATAACTGTAGGAATCTCTAGTATTTTTGGTGTTTCTTTCTCCTCGACAAGCTTGTCCATCTATATTTCCATTTCCTTAATTTGAGTTGTCAACTGAAAAATCAAATTCATCATGTCATATTTTTCTTTCTGTCCCTCTATTATTTCTTTTGTTTGAGGATGTTCACTTTGAGGAAGTTTGAGTTGTTTCCTCAAAGCTGTTATATCTTCATTTTTATTCTTCACCAATAACTCTGCTGCTTTGATATTAGTAGGATCATATCCCACCTGCAAAACTAATTCTTCTAAGGATTTTATCCTAAGATCCTTGGCATACAATGAGGCTTTGTCCATCTTCATCTAATCTTGCATATTGGAAATGGTGTTCTGGAGCTTTTGCGCACTCATGGATTTATTTGTGACAGTAGAGTATAGCATTTCTGAGGTCTGTCTATGGAACTCAATTTGATCAAGAGCATGAATCTTATCTGTCTGGACTTCCAAATCAACTTTCTGGTAATCTGCCACTGCCTTTGGAGATTTGACTGTGGACTACAACACTGACATAATTAGCTTTTGATTTGAATAATCAAATGTAGACAGAAGCATGTTTTGCACACTTGGTGTTTGTTTGAGATATTGAGAATAAATATTGTTTTTATCTCTTCATTCTTCAGTTTGATCTGTTTCCATTTTTCTTTGATGTCTAGGTATTTCTCCTCAGCTTCCTGTGATGAAGAGGCTTCCATGCTCTATTGTATTTCTATCAATTGTACATCTTCATTGTTAACTTGTTCTTCATTCTGATTCTTAGTAGTTGGCTCATTGATGATCATAGTGGCAACATCTGATTCTGGCAAATTAGCGTTGGCATCTATAAGCTCTGTTTCTTCCACATCAATTTTTACCTTTCCTTTACCAACTGAACTTAACTTAGGCCTCTTGTTATATATTATCTTGAATTTAGTTTTAGTTGTAGTTTCTGCAACATAGGCTCCTTCTTCCCTTATTCTCTTAGTGGATTTTTCTGGTTGATTTGCAGTCTCTAAAGTGTGACTAGTATTACTTTTATTTACTGCATCTGTTAAGGTATTTTGAGTCCACTCAATCTGATTTGAAAATTTTTCTATCTCTGGTTTTGCTTCATGAATGAAAGGGGTTAACTTACATTTAACCCTTAGTTTACTGAGGATCCCTTATGGATCATAATTCCAAGGAAAACTTTCCTCAAATTTATATTCCAATAGTTGCTTAGCTGCCTCTTTTTCTGCATCCATGTGATTGCAGATGAATGGCCCTATCTAATTCTTTAATTTGAATTGAGTTTTCTTCTTTGCTACCATGAAATTTATAGAATCAAAGTTTAGGATCTCCCTCATATAATCCAAGGCAAAGATCCTCATTGAAACATACTTGGGTAACTTGTAAGGTAACAAGTTTGACCCAAATACTCTGATCTCAGTATATTTTTCATATAAGTACCAATCACCAACCTTATTCTGCTCTGACAACTGCAATATTTTTTTAATTTCTTCATTTATCCTTGGCTGCTATGTTTTTTTTAACATTGTGATCAATGGATGTAGGAATAACTCTAAAAATTATGCATAAGTGAAATCTGTACATTCTTTCCTACGCAAAGATGTCCAGAAAATGACAGAAAGATAATTTCCCTCTATGTCAAGCTTTTGGAGAGTAACTGGAAAATTACCTGATTTACAGTATAAAAACATATGGAAAAGGAAGGAAGTATATCTGAATACTCCTTCAATTGGAAAATTGATCAAATGATAATGAATATTATCTGTAATGAAACCAGCATAGTCAAAGATTACTGATGGGGGTTGCCCTGGGGAGAAATTGGATAATAACCCCAAGATGGACTCATCTGTGTGTTCATCAGTAAAATATCCAAGGATGAAGGAAAGCATGGAAATCACATGTCTTGAACCTTCTGGGAATTTGGTAGTAGAATATGGGGGATTTAGTTTAGGAATTTCTACATGTGAGGGCATGAATGTTTGGAAAATCATGAATCTGTTGGGAAAATCTAGGCCAATATACAGCTTGGTAAGGGCCTCTATGGATAAAGGGACTACTTGAGGATCAGGTTGAAGTTGTAGCATCTGGTTAATTGCTTCAGCAGTAATGTTAAAAAACACTTCTTTATTGGCATTTACAATGGCTCTTTGCTCAGGCACATAGTATTGTTGACATAACCTAATAACTTCTTGGCATGGATGAGTTAATGGGACAACATACTTAGGAAAATGGGATTCCCAAATATGGACTTCTTCTTCATTATCTAAGGATTTCTCATAGCACCAGTTATGAATATCTAGCAGGTTAAATTCAACAATGGGATTTGTTATCTTGTAATCATCATCAGCCAATGGAATATGTTCAATGTCTATGACTGGTGGTTGTAAAGGATTGACAACAATAGCAGTCTTAGAAGTCATGGCTAGAGTTGGTTTAGGCACTTTGGAAGCTTTAGGTTTGCTAGAGCTCTGCTTTTTAGGCATTTTGGGCTACTTCTGCAAGTTTAGACAGTTTGTAGAAGTATTTTTACTTTTTAGCAGAGATTTCTTGAATAAACAGTCAACGTATGGTCTTTTCTTTTCAATTTGGATCTTCAATAGGATTTACAGGCTTTTGAACTGGTTTAAAACAAGAAACAAGGGTTTCCTAATTCTTTTATTGATAAATTGGGCTAAAAAAGTCTATTGAATTTAGGCAAAGAGGCTTATGATACCTTCAGATAATTTTTGGCTTAATTTAGAGCTTGAAATAGTTCATAAAACTGTACAAACTCACAATTTTCTCTCACAATAGTGCGCAGTAGTTAAAATAGGGTTTCTGGAAAAAATTTGATAGGGTTTGGCCTATTTTTGGACTATTTTGACAAGCTTCTTTTGTTGGTTTTTAAGCTTTGAATGTGTTTTTGTTCTTTTAAAGGCCTTTAAAATTTGATTGCAAGCTTGAATTTCAGAGAAATACCTGTTGTACGCAAGTATTGGGCTTCGGAGTAGTTTCTGAGGTTTTTTTAATGAAATAACAGCTTCTGTAGAGTTTTTGGGGAAATGTAAAGCTCCTCGGCGATCTTCAACTGTCACAGGGAAGATTTTTGCAGGCTTTTTGGGCATAAAATGGCGAAAAAATGATCTGTTTATAATTGGGGAGGTGTGTGCAAAGGTTAATGTGCAAGAGAGAAAGGAATGAATTACATTTCCAAGGTTTATTATGCATATTTAGGGCTTAACAGTGCCAGCATTTAAAACAGGTCAAGTCAAGTGGGAATGGTGGTTTCGGGGTTCAATAGATCGAAACAGGAGTGGTTATCACGCAGCATTTGGGCGGTAAGCAGTTTCGGGGCTAACCCACGCGATCCAATGAGAAATGGGCACGTGGAGGAGAGAGGAAATCACGAAACCGCCCATTTTGCGCATATTTTCCATGGGGGTGACCATGCATGTTTTCTATGTGATATTAGTTTCTATCCGTCAGATTTGGGGTTCGAATGCGAACGGCCCAGATCGGTTGGGAAGTTGCGTCGGAAATGGAGTGGGGCCGGGGTTTCATATGTATGGCGCGGATGGTTTTAACTTTATAAAAATGATTTTAATAAAATTTAAACTTTAGTGTGTATGATGGCGGGGCCAAGTTTTATGTGCTATTTAAAATAATTTCCAATGTTTTAATTATACATATGGTCGCAGATTTTTCTTATTATATAGTTTTGTCAACTTTTAACAGTTTTAAAAACTATAGGGGGCGAGATATTTAAATATAGATATGTTAAACCAATGGGATAAGGGGGGGATTAATATTGCGAACATGTGATATTAAACATTGGTTTTAACTTTAAAATAGTGGGTTTAGAGGGTTATTTAAAATAAAAGGTTTTAATACTATATGGGATGGTGAAGTTAGGGATTTAATAAAATAAGTTAGGTGTTAATATGAAAAAAAGGGATATTGTAATGGACACAAAAGTACATGTTAACTCTAAGTAAAATGCCAAAAAATAAAGCATTGCTTATCTTTGTTGTATTACCTCACTTTAACTTAGGAAAAATGTATTTTTAGGGTTTATGAATGATTTTTTGAAAGGGAATGAAGTTAGTCATTTAGGGTTTTATTTTTACTAAGTAAATATGGGTTTTTACTTAGGAAAATGGATTAGGATTATGAAATGAAGGATAAATACTGATGAATGTGGTTTTTGTGTTGGAATTCAATATTTTTAAGTAATCGATCATCGAGCCTTGGGTCCGGTCCCAACAAAAGTCAGAGAAATGCTCTGAGCCTTTTCGACTAATAGTTTAAATTACTGAATATTTGGAGGGGAGGGGAAATTATTGATTTTTTCCCGATGATACTTTATTACATGATTTCTCAACTGCTTTCTACCTACCCATCTTTATTTCTAACATTTTTACTTCATTTTAATGGGTGCATTTAGGCTTGCAACCCTAAAACCTTTTTCTTTCAAAGCATAAAACTATCTAAGTCTACCTTATTTCATCTGAGGGCTCAGATTAAACTGTTGAGCTCCTCATTATTCTCTACATATCTATTGATTTGTCAAGTTTAAATTGTTTGACATATCTTTATTCTCTATCTAAAACATGAAATTGAAAGCAAGAAAAGTTAATATTAAATTGTTTAACTAATCATGGATTGTGGCATTTATTGACACTCTGCACATAATCATTATTCTTGCAATAAAGTAAAAGTAGTGGCATTTAGATTTGCTCACTTTCAGGTCTTATTTCTCTTTTCTTTTGGGGTACATATTTTTCTAATTCCTTTGATCTTTCTTTTAGGACTTTTTACCCTCATTTTGGCTTTTATTGTTTTTTCATTTTTTCAAAATATGGGAAAACAACTTGCGGAAAGAAAGGTATGTACATATGTACAAGGCTATCGAAGTCAATTCAAAATTTATGAATCCTATTATTATAGGACCCTAACACCTACCAATCCTGGAAATCCTTTATGATTTAAAACATTAAATTTAGTATGAAACCTTTGAACAATAATATTTAAATCTTCACACTTGGTATGCAATTGGTTAATCAAGTTTCTATTCTGCAAAACCTTCTTTATATCCAAAATGGTTGCAGTCCTTTCTGAGATATTGATTGCTTCCAACTCCTCTTTGTTCTTTGAATTAAGAACCTTGATCATGTCAGAAGCTTCACTTGGCTTCTTTCTGAGTTGATCTTTTTGCTATTGAATTATTGTTCTGCATTTCGTGATGAGTTCCTGATGTTCGAAGATGATCTGTATGGATGGCCATACTTCAATGATGGACTTGTTGATGTCCTCCCAGATATTCTGCATAGCTTCACCTAGAGTTGTTTCCATTAGAGATTCACTTTCTAGTTCTTTGATTTTAAGTTGCCACTAATCAGTCTTCTGCATTTCCTCTAGATATAAATTATCATTTTTAATCTTTTCTGACTCAAGAAGTTGAAACTTCTGCTGTAACTTCTCATGTGCTTGCTTCTGATTGGTCAAATCTTGTGCCAATTTTGTTGCATCGGTTGTATTCAAAGTTTTTGAAGGCTCCGTAGCTGCAAAATATGTTTGAGTTGCTAAAGTAAGATTATTATTCACTTGGAGTGGTTATTTCTCTTTTAGCGGTAATTCTTTAATTTTTTCTTCCATCTTTCTAATTTGCATATTTTGATCAATGATCAACTTCAGCATTCCTCCTTGTTAGATTCATTTTCTGCCATCTCCTTAGTTAGTGGGTCTTTATTTGAGGGTATCTTGAGTTGTTTGCGCAGATCAAAAATGTTTGCATTCTTATTTTTAATGATTTCCTTAGCTGCCTTGCAGTCCTTTGGATCATACTACAAGCTCTTCCAATGACTTCATCCTATTGTCTTTAGCCAATGAAGACAATTTCTCAATCTTCAACTGAGATTGAACATTTGACAGTGCTGCTTTCAAGTTTGAAAGAGACATGGTCGTTGTGGTCATTATTAAAAAATGCATCTCTCTTAACTGCATGTGTATGTCCATCTGGTCAATTGGGTGAATCTCCTTTGTATCAAAAGAGAAAATAGTCTTCTTATACTCAGCATGAGTTTTAGGAAATGACACTACCGCTTGTAGAAAGGCCATCTGCATCCTTCCTTTCTCACTGTCCAAGGCAGTGAGAAGCATGTGTTGTGATGTAGATGTTTGTATCCAGAATTGGCTGTAAACATCTGATTTCAGTGCTTCATTCTTGTGCTTGAAGTCTAGAAATATAGAGAAAATATTTTTCTCTTCATAAGAGCTGGCATCTGAATGTTGGATGAATTCTAGTGGTTCTCTTGTAGGTGATGCTAATGGAGGATTCTGAGGAACATTGGTGGATGTGGAGACTTCAGTATCTCCCAAATCTATGATCTTTGGTTTTTTCTCTTCTGAAAGCAAGGTGGAAGTGAGATTTGACTTTTTGTATTGAAAGATAAACTCTTTCATGATTTCTTTGGCATGTGGAGTCTCTTCTCTGATTCTTTTCTGCTGCTTAATGTGAGGCCCTGGTGTCGTACATTTGAAGTGGAAATGACCTTTTCATCTGCCTCCTGTAGAGTATCTTCTATCCATTCATCCTGCTTCATATATTTCTCTATTTCTGCTCTGGAGGTATGAGTGTAAGAAGTTTTCTTGAGTTCAACTCTCACAGCAGAAATAATGCCATGGGGGTCATATGACCAAGTAAAACTTGGTTGAAAACCCATCTTCTTTAGCAATGCATCTGCATCAGCACCATCTGCTCTGGTATTTCAGATGAAGGATCCAATGTTGGCCTTGAATTTGAACTGGGCTTTCCTCTTTCCTGAGACAAAATGAATTTCATCCATGTTTAACATTTTTCTTATGTACTCCAAGGAGAAAACTCTCATAGGTACATATCTTGGAAGTTTTTATGGTGAAAGTTCGCAGCCATGCACCCTTATCTCGGTGTAATTTTTATACAGGTACCAATCACCTTCTTTGCTTGTTCACTAAGTTGCAGAATTATTTTAATGTCTTCTCCAATTATGGGCTCTAGATTGCTGGTAAGGAGCTGCCTTGCTGGATGAATGAACGAGTCTATGAATTCTGAGAAAAAAGTGGTTTTTGATGAAGCTCTGACCAATTCTATCCAATGAATCACTGCTTGATTCACTCCATGTGCATCTTGCTTGATGAAGTGGATAGGCAACAATTTTTCCTACTGAAACAAAATCATATGAATAATCACAAAAGAATAATTAAATGCTCCTTGTGTGGTGAAGTTCATGAATTTTTCATGTATAATATCAGCCAAGAAATAGTTATAATTATACATAAACAATGGTGATTTTTCAAGGCTGAAGATAGATAAGAAACCCAGGATGGGTTCATAAACGGTTTCTTCGTTTGGGTATCCTAACAAGTAAGAAAGAAGGGAGATGTAGTGTTTGGAAACTATAGGAAACATGGAGGATGCATATGGGGGATTTCTCTTTGGTAACGTTGCATCCTCAGGTAGGAAAATATCAAATATTTGAGCTCTCTAAGGGAAAGATAATTATGATAAAGGTCCATGAGAGCAGCAGGTGAGAAATGAGACAATGAATCAGACGAAGGGATGAGAAGCATCTGGTTTATGTTTTCATGGGATATGGTGATTAGAATGTTTCCATTATGAGCCACCACTGACCTAGTTATAGGGTCATACTTCTTCTGACACCAGGAAATTAAGTCCGGAAATGGGTGAGTTTGAGGGAATGCAAACAAAGGCAACATAGATTACCAAAACCTGATAGGGTCTTGGTTATCTATGTGCTTTTGTTTTAGCCACAAATGTAGCTCATAGAAATCAAATTCACAGTGGCACTCTGTGATTTTGAAATAGGCGCCAGCCAGGGGTATCAGGTTGAGATTAATTTGTGGAGTTGCAGGGATGTCTTCTACAACTGGTTTGGCAACCTCAGGGATGACTTCAGCAGCTGAATGAGAGACCTCATATATGACCTCTACAACACTGTCGATGCTTTGGACTTATTATGCCACTCTTTTCTTGCCTTTACCCTTAGGAGTCATTTGTTTCTTGGTTTTGGCCTTGGGTGCCATGCTTGATTGGTATTGACTAGAACAAGAATTTGAAGCTTGGGTTATAGAAACGATGACAAGATTTCAAGAATATTACAGAAATGAAAATTTTTCTGTGAAATGAAATGCTAGGATAAGATAAATTTTAATGAGGAGGTAAAGTAAGGAACGGGAGGTTGTAGGTAATTTTATAAGTTGCGCTTCAGTTTCAACAGTCGTGGCTAACAGACTGATGAGGTTTAATTGCATAACGGGGCGATTAACAGTCCATGAATGGATTTATTTTCCAACGGGGTGATTAACAGGTATAATTGGATCATTTGGATTAACGGCCAAGTGGCGTGGAGGGATATGATTGGTTGGGGGACCAACGGGTATGGTGCGGGAAAAATGGTCGTCGGCGATGAAAAACCGAGGTGGATTTCGGGGGGGGCGGGGGTACCTCCCTGTTTCCTATTTTTGGTGGAGGGGTTTTGAAGTGATGTGGTGCTGACACGTCACAAATAAGAGTGGCCATGAATACTAGACTTCAGACCCCCCCCCCCTCGCGTTAACGAAAAACTGTCGGGGGGGTCGTGAAGTATATCGCCGCCGTAGATATGAGGGGAGCTCCAGATATGTCGTTGAAAACTGCAAGCACTTTATCTCAAGTGATTTGACCACTTTGTCGTGTAGTGATCTTATAATAAAATCAATATGCACTTATATATCAATTTAACAAATGAGCATTAAACCCTTTTTCAAAGATTTTAACATACATAAATTAAAACTTTATATCTTTGGGAATCTAGCACATTTAAACAAGCAGCCATTGTTTTATTTTAAAGACTAAAGCATTAGCACTTTTTTTTTATTTCATGCTTCCCTAACATATTTTATTTTTCCTCCTTTATTTAGAGCAAACTACTCTATCATTTTATTCTAAAATGGATGTAATAAAATACAATTTTCCTAACATTTTTTAAATTTTTATTTTTCATCCATGTTCTAATATAGAATTTTATTTTTTATTTTCCAAACTTCAATGCTAACTTATCAAAAACAAATAATGTTACAACATATTCAAATAGTACCAATAAATTCGTCAATTATAAATTAGCAAAACTTCTCAATTGCTTTGTATTTCCAACACCGGAATTTCAAGTAATGATTCCATATTGAGGTACCATAAATTGTCTATGGAAGTACCATAGTATTAATTTGAATATGAGGGAGTAATTATTGGATACTTTCATGATTTCAATCCAAATGGGTGGTGTTAATGTTTTACTAGGGGTCCATTTGTTACATTATAATTGGGAACAATGGCACTTAATTTTCAAGATATTTTCATTATATTTTCCTCAAAACGTAAGGAATTTTAACTTAGAGGTATCCAAAGGAAACATACATTAAGACAAAATTACTCAAAAAGGGATACCTTGGTGTAATTTCACAATTGTTCTTACTAGATGTTCAAACATCTATATCCTCTACTCTAGTGGATCCCAAAAAAGTTGTCAACAATCATTCCAAGGTATTTGGAGATATTCCCAAGTTTCATCTTCCTTCTTGAGATCATGAACATGTTATTCAATTGCAACTCGGACCACCTAAAATTAGGCTTTACAAGTATCCATATGCATAAAGAGTGAGATTGAGAGTATGATTCATGAAATGTTAGATACCAACATCATTTAACGTAGCCAAAGTGATTTTTCTTCACCAATGATGATGGTTATAAGAAATGATGGTTTGTGGAGTATGTTTCTAGATTGTATACAACTCAACAAAATGGTCATCAAATTCATATTCTTGTCATTAATGAATTATTAGATGAAATACATGGAGTATATTTCTTTACACATTCGGATCATTGTTTGGGATACCCCTAAAAATAAAAATGAGGAAAGAATTCATTCCCAAAACAACCTTTATAACACATAAAGGTCATTATGATTTTTTTTATGCCATGTATACCTACAAATGCACCTTCAACATTTCAAAGGTTGATGAATTCCATTTTCAACCCCTTCCTTAGAAAAATTGTGTTAGTATATTTTCATGATATAGTAATCCATAGAAATGAAGAGCATGTACAACATTTTGACAAGGTCTTAAGACTATTATATATTGTGACTTCCTAGTGTGACTTTTGGATACAAGAATTGGAATACTTGGGTCATATTGTATCTCATAAAGGTATCAAAGTGGACCCTAATAAAACTACAACTATGATAGAATTTCCGATCCCAAAAACCTTGAAGAAACTTAGGGTATTCTTAGGATTGATAAATCATTACTATAAGTTTGTAAAGTATTATGGTCAAATAGTAGTTCCAGTAACAACATTATTAAAGAAGGAATCATTTTCTTGGATTATAGAAGCAACCAAATATTTTGAAAACTAAAGGAGGCTATGTGTAAAATTATTGTCTTGGCCACACTTCAAACTTCACACAAATGTTTATTATGGAGTATGATTTTAAAGCCATGGAATTAGTGAAATTTTAATGCAAGGAGAATGACCCCTTTCCTTTGAAATCGGTGAAATTAAAGGAAAGAACTTTATCAAACCTATTTAGGAAAAATAAATGTTGACGATACCACATGCAAATAAAAATTGTCACCCTTACCTAGTAGGAAGACACTTCAAAGTAAAATAGATCATGATAGTTTGAACTACTACTTAGAGAAACTATTATCTTAAAAAGGGAAACAAAAATGGGTTACAAATATGCTAGTTATGACTTTGAAATTATCAAAGAAAAAGGAAAACATAATATGGTGGTAGATGCACCTTCAAGGAAAGAAGAATCATAGGGTTTACTATGTTTTATTTCTAATTTTAAATATGATTGTATGGAATAAGTAAGGACATATTGGAAGAAATATCAAAAGGTATGCAAGATCATTCAAAAAATAAAAGAGTACATAAGTGAATTAGAAAAATTTGTGTGGAAAAATGATTTGTTGTGGTATCAATATCACCAATATTTATGCAAGAATTCCCAACTCAAATAAATTTTCCTTTTCGAATTGCACACTTCTCCTATAGGAGCACATTTAGGGTTCTTAATTATCACGGGATCAAGAAGGATTATATCTAGGAAGTTATTTTAAAATTGATGCTCAAAATTTTGTGGTTGAATGTGTTGGGTATGTGTTATATTCTTTCCACGAATAATCATGCGCGGGGGGGTAAGAGGGGGGGCGATAGCCCCCCTTTGCGTTGCGCGCAACGGGGGGGTCACAGGGGGGGTGGTAGCCCCCCCTGTCGAGGTCCAAGGCAGCGCCTCGGTGAAACTTTTTAGTCCTTAATTTCAGTTGGGCGGTCCGCGCCCATGGTTTTGTGCATGGTTTTGCACATGGTCTTGGAGTATGATGGTTTTCAGCCCATGGTATTTTGTAGATCCGGTCAAGGGAACTACGGTTATGTTCTAATCCAAGGTTAATGGTTTAGGGTTTATGTATGCTTCGGCATGTATATATATGTGTTGTAACACTAAAAGGAATATAATGAAATATCAAGTTGGTCATCCCGATTTGGGATCCAGGATAAAATATATGTGTTTATATTTTCTATGTTTTATGCTCTTGCTATTGTTTATTTTATGTTATAATATTCGTGTGTAGATAATTTTTGTTCAGGGTTAAAACCTACATTTGGTTTCGGAGTTGTTTCGGCTTCAAGGGGACGCCTTTGCTGCTGAGGATTTTTTTCTCGGGCCTGAGGTAGACCCTGTTCAGTGAGAGATCTGCGGGATCGATTCTTGCGGTGAAAGAAGATGGCGAGCAGTGGAAAGATAGAGATCGAGAAATTTAATGGTCATAGTTTTGAGTTGTGGAAGCTCAAGATGGAGGATCTGTTGGTGGATAAATATCAGTGGATCGCAGGAGATCCAGGTACTAAACCAACGGCAATGTCAGATGAAGACTGGAAGAAACTGGATCGGAAGGATAAGAGCACAATACGGTTATGTGTCTCAAATTCAGTATTGTTGAATGTATCTAGGGAAACTACAGTGAATAATTTGTGGGAAAAACTTGGGACTTTGTACCAATCTAAGTCTCTGGTGAATAATTGTTCCTGTGGAAAAAGCTGTATAACCTGAGGATGAAGGATAGAGACTCGGTGACAGAGCATCTGAACGCCTTCAATATTGTGGTAAGTCAGTTGTCATCTGTTGATATTAAAATCTCATATGAAGATAAGTGCATCAGTTTTTTTTGTTCTCTACCAGATTCGTGGGACAGTCTATTTATTGCAATAGGTAGAAATACAACTACCTTGAATTTTGATGACATTGTCTCATCCTTGTTGTCGGAGGAAATGAGACAGACAAATATGGAGGGCCGAAATGGAGATGCCTTATCTGTACGAGGAAGGTCCCAAAACAGAAACAGGAATAAGGTTTCGAGTGGGAGATCCAAATCTAGAGGGAGATCTAAATCTCCTGGAAATTTTGTAAAGGTATGTTGGAAATGCAGAAAGGAAGGGCACTACAAAAGGGAGTGCAGATCTAAAGCTCCTAAGAAAGGAAAGGGATCTGATGGTGCTCCTTCTGCAGAGGAAAAAACCACCTCGGATGGAGGTGGGGATGTGTATTTGGCTTCTTATTCAAATACACATGTAGATCATGAGTCATGGTTGATTGACTCAGGTGCATCCTTTCACTTCACTCCCCATCGGGAGTGGTTCTGCGAGTATGAGAAATATGATGGCGGTGATGTCTTCCTAGGGGATGATAGGAAGGCCAGAATCATCGGACATGAAAAGGTGAAGCTGAAGCTGCAAGGTGGAAGGATTAGAACACTTCCCGGTGTTCTACATATTCCTACATTGGCCAGAAATCTGATTTCTGTAAGCAAGATGGATGATGCAGGTGTAAAAACAGTTTTCGAGAAATATGCCTGCAAGATGGTTCAGGGAGCACTGGTATTAATGCAGGGAGTTCGGACTGGAACTCTGTACAAGCTAAAAGGTAGCACTATTATTGATGGGTGTAACAATTATGTGGTTCCTAAAAGTGGAGCGGAAAGCCTAGTTGTCTCTGGAGAAAAGACCATGTTGTGGCATCAAAGGCTTAGACATATTGGAGAGAAGGGCCTTCGGATACTGCATAGAAATCGTATGGTAGAAGGTATGCCTAATTTCTCTCTGTATTTCGATTTCTGTGAACATTGTGTATATGGGAAGCAGAATCATGTGAGTTTTCCTTTTGGTGCTAAGAGGGCAAACAAGATATTAGAACTTGTGCACAGTGATGTGTTTGGACCTGTGTCAGTTCCATCACTAGGAAATTATGTGTAATATCTTTCATTCATAAATGAATTCTCAAGGAATACATGGATATATTTCTTGAGGAACAAATCCGAAGCTTTTGACAGATTTAAAGAATTTAAGGCTCTGGTGGAAAACCAGACAACGAAGAAGATAAAGGCGTTGAGGACAGATAATGGTGGGGAGTTCCGCAAGAAGGAATTTGAAGAGTTCTGTAAGAAGTGTGGTATAGCACGGAAAAAAACTAATCCATACACACCTCAGAAAAATGGAGTTGCATAGAGAATGAACAGAACACTGATGGAAAAGGCAAGAAGCACGCTCAGTGGTACCGGGTTAGGATAAGAATTTTGGGTAGAGGCAGTGGAGACTGCATGCTATCTGGTCAATAGATCACCTTCATCAGTGTCGAAGGATAAGACTCCACATGAGGTATGGACTGGTAAGAAACCCTCTCTTTCACATCTAAGGGTATTTGGATGTGATGCATATGTACATGTTCCAAAGCAGAAAAGGATCAAGCTGGATAATAAATTTGAAAGGTACATCTTTATTGGGTATAAGGATGGTTTAAAGGGTTACAAGCTTTGAAACCCAGAAATAAGGAAGGTTGTGTACAGCTAAGATGTGGTGTTTAGAGAAGTGAAAGATGTTGTTAAACATGAAGTCCTACCAAAGGAACCTGAGAAGATAGATTTTGAGCTAAAGAAGGATGAATCGGACTCTACAACAGAAGAAGACTCAGAAGATGAAGAGCCACAAACTCTAGCTATTAGAAGATCAGTTCAGGAAAGAAGGCAACCAGAAAGGTATATTCCATCTGCTTTCTGTTCAGGTTTTTCCTTAACTATAACTGATGATGATCCCAAAACTGTCAGGGAGGCAGTAGATTCAGAGGATGGAAAACTCTGGAAGGAGGTCATGGTTGATGAAATGGCATCCTTGCACAAAAATGAGGCATGGGATCTGGTGGAGTTGCCGGCTGGAAGGAAGCCCATCGGGAGCAAATGGGTGTTTAAAAAGAAGATGAATGTAGAAGGCAAGGTGGAGAAATACAAAGCTCAGTTGGTAGCAAAAGGTTATTCCCAGGTGCCGGGAATTGATTTTGGTGATATTTTTCTCCTGTTGCCAAGGTTACTTCTATTAGATTACTTTTATCTGTTGCTGTTGCATTTGATTTTGAGATAGAACAGATGGATGTGAAGACAACATTTCTTCACGGGGATCTAGAAGAGGAGATCTACATGAAGCAACATGAAGGCTTTATGGTGAAGGGTAAGAAATAAATGGTATGCAGGTTGAAGAAGTCTCTGTATGGGTTAAAAAAGTCACCAAGGATGTGGTATTAGAAATTTGATACCTATATACGGGGACTTGGCTTCACTAGAAGCAAGGAGGATCACTGTGTTTATTTTAAATTAATTGGTGACCATGTTATTTATTTGGTCTTGTATGTGGATGATATGTTGTTGATTGGAAATTACAAAGAAATTATCCAAGATTTGAAGACCCAACTGTTCTCCAAATTCGACATGAAGGATCTTGGTGCTGCAAACTATATTTTGGGCATGGAAATTAAGAGAGACTGGGAAAAGAGGAAGTTGTGGTTAAACCAGAGGAAGTATGTCGAGACTATATTGCAGAGGTTCAACATGCAGGATAGTAAACTGGTGAATGTTTCTATTCCTGTAAGTGTAAAGTTGTCCGTCGAATGTTGTCCCAAGACACAAGAAGAAGAGGAGGATATGTCCCGTGTTCCATATGCAAGTGTAGTGGGTAGCTTGATGTATGCAATGGGCTTTGCTAGACCAAAAATTGCACATGCAGTGGGATTATTGAGTAGGTTTATGTCAAACCCAGGGAAGGAGCATTGGACAGTAGTGAAGCAGGTTTTCAGATATTTACGTGGCACTAGTGATTATGTCTTGTGCTACCAGGGAAGACCAGGATTGGAAAGAATGTTTGAAATTCGTGGTTTTATTGATGCAGACTAGGCTGGAGATCTGGACCAAATAAGATCTACAAGTGGGCATGTGTTTAGCCTATTTGGAGGCACAGTCAGTTAGATGAGTAAAAGACAGTGTGTAGTGGCTCTTTGAACTATATAGGCAGAATACATAGCAGCCACTCATGCAAGCAAGGAGGTAGTTTGGTTGCAGAGATTGTGTTCAAGTATGGGGTTGGTACAAAGAAGCCATGTGGATAGACTCAGGATAGCCAAAGTGCAATTTTCGCTAAGAACCCCGCCATCATTCAAAGACAAAGCACATTGATGTCTAATATCACTTTGTTAGAGATATGGTTGAGGCTAAAAGGGTGTTGCTGGTAAAGGTGGACACTTTGAATAATGTTGTAGATGCATTGACGAAGTCTGTGAGCACTCAGAAGTTCTCTTGGTGTAGAGAAACAATGGGTGTTGAAGAATTGGGCCAATGACTAAGCACTCTTGTGGCCCCCTGCGGAAAGAAAACAACAAGTGGTAGAATTTTGGGTATGTGGTATATTCTTTCCACGACTAATCACGCGCGGGGGGGTAAGAGGGGGGCGATAGCCCCCCCTTTGCGTTGGGCGCAATGAGGGGGTCACAGGGGGGGCGGTAGCCCCCCCTGTCGGGGTCCGAGGCAGCGTCCAGGCGAAAATTTTTGGTCCTTAATTTCCAGTGGGCAGTCCGTGCCCATGGTTTTGGGGTAAGATGGTTTTCATCCCCTGGTATTTTGTAGATCCGGTCAAGGGAACTACGGTTATGATCTAATCCAGGGTTAATGGATTAGGGTTTATGTATGCTTCAGCCTGTATATATATGTGTTGTAACACTAAAAGGAATATAATGCAATATCAAGCTGGTCGTCCCGATTTGGGATCCAGGATAAAATCTTTGTGTTTATCTGTTTTATGTTTTATGCTCTCGCTATTGTTTATTTTCTATTATAAGATTCATGTGTAGATAATTTATGTTTAGGGTTAAAACCTACAGAATGTGTAGTCTACCAATAGAATAAAGGAGAAGCAGTCAAGACCCCAAGTCTTTTGCAAGCTATACCAAGTTAATGTTGGGAAGAAGTTTCAATGGATTATGTTGCATGTTTACCCAAATTTGAAGGAAATAATGCAGTTACGATAGCAGTATATCAATTGAAAAATTATTCCCATTTTCACTCTCTTTCTCATCCTTTTAAAGAAAGTACAGTGGAAAAAATATTCATGGAAATAATCTTAAAGCTACATGGAACCCCAAAGGTTATTGTAAGTGTCAGATGTCTAATTTTTACTAAAAAAAATTGGACTAGATTATTTTCTTGTTTGCATACTCAATTGGCTCACAACTCATCTTACCATCCTCAATTTGATGGGAAAATTGAGATTGTAAATAAATTTTTAGAACAATATATTTATTTCTTTACAGGTGATAAATAAAAAAAATGGATCAAGTATTTTACCTTGGCATAATGGTGGTACAACGCATCTACCCATACTTCAACAAAATGTCCTCATTCAGGGCACTTTACCGATACCATCCTCCATCCATAACATTACCATTCAAACCAGGTTCAAGTAGTGGATGGAAATGTAAGGAACTAATAGAATTTTCTCAAACTGTTTAAGGAAAATTTGGTTATAACACACAATAGGATGAAACAACAAGAAAATCAACATCACAGTGAAAGTGAATTTGAAGTGGGGGATTGAATATCTTTGAGACTAAAAACATATAAATAGGTTCCCCTCAAGCAAAAAAAGAACTAGAAGGAAGATAAATTAGCACTTATATATAATTGTAATATGGTTTTGACCCCATTTTAATAATGCAGTGTGTACATGATGAAAGGCTAGAGAGCCTAAATACATAATGGTTTCGAATATTAATAATAAAACCACCATTGACTATATACATAAAATGATAAGAGTATATGGGGCTTTGATTCCATTAGAGTGGTCTAGCTATAGAAGCTAGACCTTTTGGTTTATATTTTTATCATCCCCATTTTCGGAAATTAAGGGAAAAGATGGTTATGTGAGCCTCTTAGGAGATACCATGTGGAATTTTAAGAGCATGTATATTTAACCATACTTTTTTGGTTTTCAAGTATTGTAACTAAGGAAATGCACTTGTCGATGTCAACAAAATCCTTACTGATATATACTAATCAAACCTCCAATGGATTTAAGATTGAATAAAAAATGTAAATACTTCCCATTCACAGGAAGTTCTAGTAATTCACCTTCTAATTTCTGCATGATAAAAATAGTATTACCTTTTGCATTTGCAATATTGAATGGGCCAAACCAAACATTATAAAACTTTTTCATGTTTTCCTTTATCTTCTCATCTAGTGTCCCATCTTAATACTAGATATCCCAAATGAAATTCTTTGTCCCTTGCTCTTGTGTCAAATATATTTTTCATTTTACTCTAACACTATTGAAACTTTTCATTTCTCTATTCCATGTTCTATTGTCTTCATAAAATATTGTAATAGTTTCATAATAGGGAAAGCAAGATATATATGATAAACAACATCAACACCATAGACAAGCTAAAAAGGATTTTTTTTGTATATCTTTTAGTAGAGATTATATTAGCCCAGAGGATATATTTAAGATGAGAATCCCAAGCCCTTTTGTTAACTATAAAAAAATTGTTAATCATTCTCATCCAAAATTTATTAGAAGATTCCACATGTCCATTTCCTTGAAGGTAATATGTTGTAGACTACCAAAGAATAATATTGTATTTTTCACAAAAATATTAAGACAGATATTTAAAGGCTTAAGCATTATTTGTTATAATTTTTCTAGGACATCAAAACCTTGATAAAATATTGTAACTGTATAACAATAGTCTTTGATGTAGTTGCGGTCTTTGGTGTTGTTGTAAATATCCATTTGTGTTGTCCATTGTAAGGTGGTTGAATTTAGTCTATAAAATCAAGACCACACTATATAAAAGTAGTTTCAATATGAACAGGAATAAGTAGCAAAGGAGGAAGTTTGTTTTTTCCAGCAAAAAAAATTACACCCAATACATAACCTAACTATGATACTTACCTCTGAAAATAAATTAGGCCAATAAAATCATGCCCTTAGAATTTTATTTTCTATTTCTCTCCATGAATAATATCCTCCACAGATTCCTTTATGAAATTCATAATTTATCCCCTTTGTTTCTTCTTCAACAACACATAAAAGTAGATGCCCAAAGCATCTCTCCAATATAACTTTTTATCATTGATACAATATTTATATTATTTGAAGCTTTAAATATCTCACCTTTGCCTTATCTAGATCAATTGGAAAATCCAAGTTCTACAAATAAAAACAATATATTTATACCACATGGAAGAATAAAAATTTTCACCTACATTCAAAAAAGGTTCTTGTGGATTATTTCTATTGGCCTCTGCTAGAGAAGCTTCTTGTGAATTCTTCTCAATTATTTGATCTGAAGATATTTCTAACAAATATGATGCAACATTGATTCCTAATACTTTACAAATTTTATTTTGCAAACAATTTGGCTAAATTATCTTTTTCCATTGAGCAGCTTAGTGGGTTTAATTTCTAGATCAAATTCA
Source organism: Pinus albicaulis (assembly GCA_034641835.2). NCBI lineage: Eukaryota > Viridiplantae > Streptophyta > Pinopsida > Pinales > Pinaceae > Pinus > Pinus albicaulis. Next base: position 891,417,774 of record CM076579.1, read on the forward strand.
TTTATTTAGGCTATCCATTTCATATATTTTCGTCATTTTCTGATGATTGAGTATAGTTTTGACAATATTTTTAAGGTATATATGCAATTAGTTTTGAATGTAGTACAAGTCTGAAAATATTTTAAAGCCTTTGTCATTGCTTATAATTGTTATACCAAAATATCATAATTTACATCTTTAGGAGTCTTACTAAATAAAGATATAGGCAATTAATAATTTGCTTATTCTTCTATAACAATATAGTGGAATTAATGTTTTCAAAAATATATATATATATAATAAAAGCCTCATAGTAATCTGGACTAACCAATACCGGTGCTTCTCCAATTTCCTCTTTATTTGTTCAAATGTAAATATTTCTTTAGGGGACCACTTCACAACATGATCCTTTTTCAACATATTTGTTATATATATTATTATCTCCGCATAATTGAGAATGAACCTCCACAAGAAATTGATTTTACCTAAGAATGACTACACTTTATTTTTCTTGGTAGGTCAATAACTTTAATTTCATCAACTCTATTTGGATCAATTTTTATTCATTTTTTAGGAAATATGTCCTAGAAGCTTCCCTTCCTCCATAGCAAAAAGAGATTTGATAGGATTGAGAGAAAGGCCATTTTTTTTGAATTTTTGAAAAGTGTTTTGCGGGTGTCTTAAATGTTCCATATATGAATTTGAAAAAACTATTAAATAATATAAATAGATTATAATAAATGTATCTTTATCTCCTACAAAAGTGAGATCCATTGTTCTATGGAATGTATCCCTTTCAACCATCAAACCAAAAGGAATTTTGGCATACATAAAAGTATCCCAAGTTGTGGTAAAAGAAGTCTTTGTTTGATCATCTAGATGCATTGCCACTTGGTTATAACCTGAAAAACCATTAACCATAGAAATTCTAGTTGCCCCAACTACCCTCTGTAATATTTTGTCCATATTTCATAAAGGATAGTTGTCTTTTAAAGAAAATCTAATCAAAATTTTGAAATCAACACAGCCTAATCTCCCCATCCTTTTTCCATACTATAACTAAATTTTCTACCCATTTTGAATGAGGAACTACAATATTTTCATCTAATAACTTCTTCAATTATTTTTCAATCATGGGTAAGAGAAGAGGATTGACTACTCTCAACTTTTGTCTAAATGGTTTTGACCTTGGCTTTAGAGGTATTCTGTGTCGGATGATAATATTTTCATAAGTCATTAAATCCTCATATTTCCATGTAAATGCATTTACATATCGTTCGAAAAAAATTACATACCTCCTTTTTATATTAGAAGGTAATAATTTAGATAGCTTGCTGAATTTATGTTCTTTTGTACCATTGTTACAGTCTTCAACTTCTTTTGTTTGTAACTTAGCAAATGGATTGATAATTACATCATTATGATCAAATAATCTTTCGAAACGTACTAATCCATTATAATGAAATTATTCTTTAGTTACATAATATTATAGTTTGCAATCATTTTGATCCATCCTGGTTTATAATCTACAAGCTTTATACCATCTTCTTCTTCAGATTGTTGATTAATATGTGTTGAAATTGTAGCTTTGGAGGTACTCCCACAACCCATTGGTTACTAGGTTTGTGTGTATTTGACCCACAAAAATGAGATTTTGTGGGAAAGTCACCAAGTGGTAGGATATGGACCCAAAGTTGTGGACTAAAGACCCAAAGTAAAATCCTTGTTTATTTTAATTATTAAAAGAGAGCACCTTGAATGAAAGTAAGGGCTTCTAAGTTGATAATTAGAGAGTATAAATAAGTGACTTGGGGAGGGGGAAAACACAAGATTGAAATCTCAAAGAATCAAATCGAGCCCAGGAAGAAGAGGGATCACCTCAAAGAGCCGCAGTAGGAAATTGCACAAGTTTATGGTTTATTTAGTATTGGAAGGAAGATCTATTTTTCCCAGGAAAAGGCCAAGATTCATTCATGTTTTATGTTCCCTAATAGGGCTTTGTCTTGACTAATTCAAGGAGGATATATCACTGAAATTGTAGGTGTAATGCATGCCCTAACTGAAGTTTTTTCAAGCCACGATAATCCATTAAAATTTTGTGGGATGTTTGCACATTGTTTTATGTATAAGGGAGAGGACCAATCCATTAGAAGAGATATAACAAGCCAAAAATTAGCCTGTTGTGGAGGGCCAAAAATCCACAAGTGTTGCACTGGATTTTTTTGGGTAGGAAAAACCCTAAGGGAGGTTGAAACTAGTCTTAGAACCTTGGAAAAAAATTATGAGTTACCTCAATTGTAAAGAAATGATAGTAGGGAAGTGAAGGCATTGATGCTTTAGAGTTTTAAGTTGTTGAGTGTGCACGTTTAACAGATGCTTATACAATACCTTGAAGAGTGTAAGTGATTGTGAGAGAGCTACTAAGAGGGATAATGTACAATGAATTATAAGGCTAATTCATTGTGAGTAGCAGACCTTGTTTTGGGCTAAGAGTGAAATTTATTCGAAGGATCAAAGACCCTTGTGAACAGTTGGATTGTAGAGGCATTGAATCAAAAAATACTCTTTTAGAAAGGAGGCGAAATACCTACCAGGTACACCAAGGACAAGAGGACCAAAGGGTTGTAAGTGAAGGTCATCTACAGCAAGTCAAGGATTTGTTTCATGTTGTTTGGAAAGATTGAGGATCATAATAAGTTGACCTCAAACCCTAGTGTATGTTGTGTATACTAGTGTCTTGTATCAAGGTTGTGTAAGGGTCATGATCCCCAGTACGAGATCCTTATGTATGTTTTACTAAATGAGCAATTAAAACAAATTTTGGGTCTACAAAATTTGTGTGTACTTAATTGCTTCACTGGTGTTACATTTCCGTTGTGAAAAGTGCTTGAACTTGTGTGTATTTTAGTTTGTTTATTATAATCATTAGACATATACCTAATCTGAAGTACTAGGAAAAAAAAACATGGTATCAAAGCTACTTTAAAGGGACAGTTGAATCATAGTGTGCATATGGAATAGCTCAAGAGGGAGTCGGTTGCCTTGTTGTTGGAGTAGCAGCATATCCAAGGTGGTTACTAGTATGAGATATGCATTAGAGGAAATTTCATCCTAAAAGTGGCCTCCTAAGGAAAAAAAAATTAAAATAATAGTTAAAATAATAAAATAAGAGTTATGAATTTTGGAGGGAAAAAAAAACTAGTATTTTTAATTGTATTTTTGACTTATCTCCTTATAGGTTTACTCAAATTTCAAGGGTAAATACTCATTGGATGTGGAATTAAATTTTGAATCCAACAAGTACCCAATATGCATACTTTTGAGAAGACCCACATTGATAAAAAAAATTCAAGATACATTCAAAAATGTGTTCAACACGCTTTTTTAATGTATATTGATTTTTTATCAATGTGGGTCTTCTCAAAAATATGCATTATGGGTACTCGTTGGATGTGAAATTTAATTCCACATCCAACAAGTGTCTACACTTGAAATTTGAGTAAACCTATAAGGAGGTAAGTAAAAAATACAACTAAAAAAAAGTTGTTTTTCTTCTTTTCCCTCCAAAATATTTACATGTACCTCTTTTTCAATTTAAAGGATTTTAATTGGTTTACTTATTATGACATGGAAATTACATGAAAAATTCATGGGAACAATTTCCTCTAATGATGATAGGTTGGATGGGTTGTCCAACTATAGTCCTTGGAAGGAAAGGATCAGGTTGGTCTTGCTGGTGAACAAGATTTAGGAGTTTTCTAACAACGAGATTCAAAAACCAACAGATGCCAAGGAGTTGGAAGTGTAAGAAGAGTTGGATGCAAAGGTGAAGCTCACCATCTTATATGGTGTCAAGGATCACTTGATACCTCATCTAAATTGGAAGAACATTGCAATAGAGATGTGGAAATATCTTCAAGGCTCGTTCTAGAATTAGAATGAGAACCAGTTGTTGGTATTGAAAGAGAATCTCAAGAACACCAAGATGTTGTATGGTGAGGGTGTGGCTTTGTATCTGATAATGATTTCTAAAGTTCATGATGGGACAATTTCCATTGGAGATATCATTCCAAATTATGATTTAGTGAGGATTGATTTGAATGGATTTAATGAGGAATGGAAGCCATTTATCAAAGGAATAGTTGATCAAGATAAGATTCCAGATTAGAATAGGTTATGGGACAACTACATCCAAGAGAAATTGTGGGATAAGGAACTTCGTAAAAAGAATCCTAATGTAGAGAATGTGGCTCTTATAGGAAAGATGAAGGGAGAAGTGAAGGACTTGAGAAAGGTGAAGTGTTACACGTGTGGCGAGCATGTTTCTTATGAGATTATGTGTCTTCGTCCGAAGAAGCTAGAAAATGAGAAGACTCAAAGAGATAGAAATGGTTGCTACATATTTAAATGAGTTTTATGACTTCTCAAGAAGATTCGAGGAAAACTTTGCATTGGTTTCTCATTTCTCTGAGGTTTCCATTGAATATGTCGCATGGTTCATTGATAGTGGAGCGTCAAAGAATATGACAGGATAGCAGGAAGTTTTTGATACTCTAACCAAGTGGGACTCGAAATTGCACTTAAAGGTTGGAGATAAGAGTCAGAAGGTTTTCAAAGGGTCAGGTGTTGTGTCATTCAATATGGAGTTAGGTGGGTTGATATGACTTTAAGAAGTATTGTGGTGCCATAACTCAAGTGCAATATGTGTTTTGTCTTAGTGATCGAGGAGAAGGGGTTTTGAGGTAATATTCCGATATGGAAAAAAAATACTCAGCCCCAGAGGCTCTAACTCTATTGGAGCTTTCATTGGATTTAGGGAGAGTGGTTTACACAAGCTAACAGGAAATCCTATAAATCATGGAAATAAGTAGGTTACTAAGATTTAGGAGGATTCAAGTTTGATAGGAATTTTGCAGGTCCAGAGGGAGAATCTACAACCCAAGAAGAGTGCATGGTTAGTGGGGAGTAAGGAGGCTTATACTAATGGTAATTAGGAACCATGGAATGGGTTGAGGGTCTATCATGAGAAGAAAAAGTGAGAGGCTTCTAATGGCAGGGACAATTTCGAGGAACATGTTCATTCTCTAGGGTCTACTATAGTGGTGGACGCCAAATATTGGGATGATTTACTTGACAAGTTACTTATGAGGAACGGAATTACCTCCCTCGCTAAAGGGTAGTGATGAAATTGTAGCTTTGGAGGTACTCCCACAACCCTTAGCGTAGTAGACTTATGTGGAGTTGGCCTACAAAAATGAGATTTTGTGGGAAAAATACCCATGTGATGGGATATGGACCCAAAGTTGTGGGCTAAATACCTAAAGGAAAATCCTTGTTTATTCTAATTATTGAAATAGGGCACCTTGAATGAAGTTAAGGGCTCCTAATTTGATATTTGGAGAGTATAAATGAAAGTGACATAGGGAGAGGTCAAACACAAGATTGCAACTCATCTCAAAGAAGAAAATCAAGCCGGAGAAGAAAATGGAGAACCTCATAGAGTTGTGGTAGGATATCATGCAAGTTTATGATCTATTTCATGTTGGAAGGTAAATTTTTCTTAGGAAAAAGTTGAGATTCATTTGTGTTTTTTTTCCCTAATAGGGCTTCGTCCAGATAGACTCCAAGAGGAAATGTGCAATCCATGCCCTAGCTGAAGTTTTTTCAATCCAAGTTAATCCACCAAAATTCTATGGTAGGTTTGTGTATTGTCTTGTGTATAAGGTAGAGAATAAAGCCATTGGAATAGGTCTTTCAAGCCACGGAGTAACCTATTGTGGATGGTTGAAAGGCCACAAGTGTCACACTAGATTCCTATGAGTAGACTGAGCCCTAAGGGAGTCTGAAACTAGTCTCAAAACCTTGGAACAGAGTTGTGAGTTACCTTAGCTGCAAAGATATGGAAGTAGATTAGATAAGGGGTTGATGTGATGGAGTTCTGAGTTGTTGAGTGTGCATGTTTAAGGGTTGTTTGTGCAAGACCTTGAAGAGTGTAAGGGACTGTGAGAGAGCTACTAAGAGGGTTAATATACAGTGAACTATAAGGCTAATTCACTTTGAGTATCAAACCTTGTTTTGGGTTGAGAATGAAAGTTACTTGAAGGAGCAAAGACCCTTGTGAGCAGCTGGACTGCAGAAGCATTGAAGCAACCATTACTCTGTGAGAAAGGAAGCAAAGGACCTTCCAGGTACACCAAGGAAAAGAGGGCTATAGGACTATAAGTGATGGTAATATCAGAGTAATTCAAGTATTTGTTTCTTTTTTTGGGGGGGAATTTACGATCATAAGAAACTAGCCTCAAGCCCTAGTGTATAATGTCTATACTAGTGTCTTGTATCAGGGTTGTGTAAGGGCCATGGTCCCTGGTACGATAGCCCTATGTTTGTTTTATTAAAGGAGTAATAAAAACAAGTTTTGGATCTGCAAAATTTTGTGTACTTAATTGATTCACATTTGTTACATTTTCATTGTGCAAAGTGCTTAAAGTTGTGCATTTCAATGTGTTTATGATGCCATGATTAGACATAGACCTAATTTGAAGTATTAGGAAAAACCAACAATATATGTGGAAGAAACTAGAAAATTTTTAATATAATGGTCATCTTCGAAAACCTACAAATGTTTGGCATTTTCAAGAATTTAGTGTTTATATCTCATTCCTATTTCATATCTGATTTGTAGCTTAACAATTGGTTTGAAAGTAATATCTGAAACTGGAAGAGAATTTTCTCGTTGATTTTGACCTTTAGGAACTGAATTGTTATTAGATACCAAAAATATACTTTCAACTAAGTCCCATAGTGCCACATCTCCAAAAAACATTTTGAATCTTCAATTTATTTGTAGCTTCCAATCCTAAAATTAATACTTCATATTCTTCCAGGGTGTTTGTATTCACAAATTCACACTTTTAAAATAGAGGAAATAACTCTTTTGTAGGATAAATTAATATAACTCTAGCACCAACACCATCCTTTGAATAAGCTCCATAAAATTACATCTTCCATACATCATTTTCTGAAATAATAGACATATTGATCAATTGTATATGTTTCTAAATCAATATTTATAAATAAAATAGAACATTTCAAATCTTGATCTATACTATATACAGGAAAAGTATTGGGATACTTTGAATCACTAATAGTGTAGGAAACCTTTACTTCTTTTTATAATCTCTTGGCTTCACCTCCAAACACCAAAAAAATTTCAAATTTCATATCCATTTGTAATGTTCATCCAAGTTTGACACCCCAAGATATTGACAACATACCAAATTTTGCAGGAATATCAACAGCCCATAACTTTGCTTTTCACATGCAGTTGAGCTAGAGCCACAACTAAATATCCTTTATCATATCTAACACATTTCACTTTTGTAAAATAAAAAATATATAAATCATGATAAGGCTTAGTTATCTGAAGCCTTAACTTCTCCATAATCACATGCGAGATTAAATTTTGAGAAGCTCCTAAATCAAGTATAAAATTGTGACATATACTCATGAAAATTGAGAAGTACATAAAACGGGACAAATTACATCTCTTCTATCTTCAACATGTGGTCCAAATTTTTAATTGCTATGAGTTCATCTTTCAAATTGATTGTGTCTTACTGAATTTCTAAATTTGGATATTGAATCAATTTTGACATTTGTTATTGGTAAACTAGATTTTTTGCCAATTCAATGAGGAACTAGAATTTTTATTTTCTCTAGTTCCCTTTCCAAATTAAAAGAAAAAGTTGATTTATTAAATTTTACCTGCTAAGTCAATAGTAAAAATAGTAGACCCAATATGAGTGTGAATAATCAAGAAAACATGGGGACAATCGTGAACTAGATCAATCGTCTCTGTAACTAGGGTTTCTAAGCAAATTGTTATGTTCAACCATGGTAGAGGCAGGGGCTTTGATGCCCCCTCCTTTCGGGACACGATCATGGGTAAGGGAAGGGAACCTGATGTGTTATTCTTCACCAATCTCAAAACCTATAATTCCTTACACTCCTCCAAAAATTTCAGAGCCGTCAATTTGGGAAAAAAGGGATTAGGAAATTCTTCAAATAGAGCCTCAACTTCATAGTGCAGAACTAAAGTAAGTGTCAACCAGTCAATCATAGAAGAAGCACAGTGAACTCAAACAAACACAGAAAACAATTTGAAAACCCAAGGCAAAAAAAATACCAATGTTATAGATTCAAGACCCAGACATTGTAGCCTATAGAAACTTCATGCAAGAGCATGCCATCATCTGTAAATTCATGGGTATCTGGCCCACGAAAAAATCACTAAAGTGGTGGATTCAATATAAATGACGCCCAAAAGGAGAAATACAATTGCAGCTAGGATCTAAGGGTTTCTTCACAGTCATATCTGATCTCCTGGAAGACAGGGACCATGTTTTCAAAGGTGGCCTATATTTCTTCAATTTGGCAGGATGAGGTATTGGAAGGAAAAATTCACTCCTGAAAAGGAAGACTTCACCAAGGTCCATGTTTGGGTAAGACTTTATTCACCACCCACAAACTGTTGGTCACCCTCTATGCTAAAAGGAATAGGAGACGAGTTGGGAGAATACATCAAAATGCCAGACGGTACCAAGAATGGATTTTATGTCTCATATGCAATAATTTGTGTCTACATGGACGTTTCAAGGGCGCTACCAGAGGCCATCAATTTGGTCTTAAGAGATGAAGTATGGATCCATAATATAGACTATCATCCCATACCCTTTAGATGCATAAAATTCCATGAGCATGGGTGTTTATTTAGAGACTACCCCCAGAATAACTCTCAACAAAACAACACACAAACGCAAAGGAAGGTAGAAGAACAAGGATACACCAAGTTTGCACCCAAAAACATAAACAATAGGATGAATCAAGGAAAAAAAAGCCTGAAAAAATCATCCAACAAAAATAAGTTTGAAGCCCTGCAAGAAGAACAGGAAGAACCAATCTCATAGGAACATGCTGAGGAGGGAAGCAAAACACCAATCCAAAACTCAACAACTCAAAACCAAATTCTAGAGGATAACTTTGGCCAATTCCATACTGATAATGGCCAGACCTTAGAATACATATACATGGACCTATTTCCCTCAGAAAACTCAGAAAAATACCATGCTATAGAAGAAGCTCTAGAAGGTGTGGATCTCAACTCAATAGTTAAAGAATGGGATAAAAGTGGCTTGGCTTCCATACCCGAGGAGTATATCCAAAAAATAGAAGGGGAATACCTATTATAAGAGGATCTAAAATAAGGCATGGTTAGGACACCCCCAGAAAACACTGCACTCAAAGGAATTCTATCAAATATCACAATGGATCAGTATAACCCCAAAGGTCCAAGACGAAAGCGAGGAAGGAAAACCACAGGCCAACTCCTCCAGGATCTAGGAGCAAGATTAATCAATGAGAGCAAGGAAAGAGCTCTCACTCTAACCCCCCATCTTTCTCAATTAATTTCATCTCCTAGAACATCAAAGGCTTAAACGGACCTGAAAAGAAAAGACTCAAATCACAAAATAATAGTTGACAAACCAAACATAGTACTCCCCCGGGACATTAAGCTTGCAATGGAGAAATTGATGACTCTGCAGAAGGAATTTTGCAAGGGCTATAGCTACATAGCCAATGAAAATCATGGTACAGCAGGAGAGAAATTGACTTTATGGAGGAGCTCTCAATATGAGTTGACTTCCTCAGTAGCAACCACAAGCTCAATCACAATGGTCCTCAAAATCACAGTAACCACTGAAACCATCTGTGTAACCAACATCTATGCACCCCACAAGGAAAAATAGAGGATTCAAATGTTATCCTATGTTATGAGAATCCTTGAGAACATACCTCATCCTTTCAAAATAATATGGGGGTACTTTAACATGATCCTTAAGATGCTGGAAAATAAAGGAGGACTAAGGAAACCGGATAGAGATTCTAATTTTTTCCAAGAAACCACCTACAAAATGGGCCTAATAGGCATACAGAAAATGAACGATACCTACACCTGGAAAAAAAGAAGAAGTTAGGATTGCAGATAGCCTCAAGGCTTGATAGATTCTTGATCTTGGAAGCCATCTACTTGACCTCTTGGGAAACTGATTGCAGAATCTTACCCCAATCAGGATCAAATCACTGGCTAATAACTCTGAGGATTCATATATTCTCATCCCCCAACAATCACCCCTTTTGATTTGATTTTCTTTCGCTAGAGAATCCGGACTTCCTAAGAAACATGAAGATCTGGTGGGAGAGCTCTCCACCACATAATGGTACTAAAATGTAACAAATCCAGCAGAAGTTGAAGCAAAAAAAAAAAATATATAGAACAAAGAAGTATTTGGTAATATCATCAAGGAAAAAAGGAGCTGGAGAAAATCATGGGGGAGCTCTAGTAACGAATCATCCAACATGGTATCATAGACTATATGAAAGAGGAGGAAATGAACCGCATAAAAAATGGGAAGACAGAGCTAAGCAGGAGGAAAAAATATGGCAGCCAAAATCTAGAATTTGTTGGCTCAAGTGTGGGGAAAGGAACGCCTACTTCTTCCATCACTCCATGGTCCAAAATAGAAGGAACAACAAAATTCTTATCCTAAGAATTGAGGATGGGAGAATTGTTAACTCCCATGAAGAAATTTCAAGTGAGCTAAATAGTTTCTATAGCAAGCTCCTTAAGGAAAAAAGGGCAGACATATCCCCCGCCAGCAAGTAAATTATTAATAACATTCCCACCATCCTCATCCAAGACCACAAAAAAATTCTCCTTAGAGAAGTTACATTACAAGAATTAGATGAAGAGGTGATGCCTATGCCCAATGGTAAAGCTCCTAGACCCTATGTTTCACCATTGAATTTTTCAAAATTTGTTGGTCTTTCATCAAAGATGAAGTTCATGCCCTGGTGGAGGAATTTAGGATCAACAAAAAAATCATGAGAGCTCTAAACACCACTTTCCTCATTCTCATCCCGAAGGAGGAAGGAGTTGATTCTCCTGAACGATTCTGACCTATATCCCTTTGCAATGTAATTTGCAAAATCATCTCCAAGGTTCTAGCCAATAGGATCAAGAATCTTCTTCCCCTCCAAATCTAAACAATCCAATCAGGTTATATGGAAGGTATACAAGTCATGGATAGCATTATCCTCTCCCATGAAACGATACATTCGCTCCAAACCCTCAGAACGCCTGGCATGATGATGCAATTGGATATGTCTAAAGCCTTCGACAAACTCAGATGCAATTATATGCATGAAGTCCTAGCCACCTTCGGTTTTCATTAGGATTGCATCAAATGCATCATGCCTCCAATCTCAGGATCCTTCTTTTCCATCATGTTAAATGGTTCACTTTCCAAGACTTTTAGTCCCTTAAGAGGTATTAGGCAAGGAGACCCTATTTCCCCCTCCATTTTTGTCATCATGACTGAAGGTTTAAGTAGAAACCTCCAAGCAGTCAGTACCAGCAATACGCTCAACGACCTCAAGCTCCATAACCCTGGTCCAACCTCTACCCACCAACAATTCGTCGATGACACTCTCTTGATGGGAGTCCCCACTATTAATGAAGCAGTCGCCTTCAAAGACATTCTCAACTAATTTTCTGAAGCTTCTCGAACCTCCATCAACCTTGAAAAATCCAAAATATCCTTATTTAATATTCCCTTGGCCATACAAATAAATATCATCAGAATCCTTGGTTTGTATAGGTGTTCTCTACCCTAAAAATACATGGGGTCTCCCCTCACTGAAAAATCCTACAGAAAATATAATTGGGAGGACATCCTCAATATACTGCACAAAAAAACCTCCAACTAGACCTTTCGTTCCCTCAATTTGGCTAGAATACTTGTCCTAGTAAAATTTGTTTTGCAAGCCATCCCCCTTTATCTTTTCTTGGCCTTGATTTCCCCTAAGTCGGTCACTAACACCATTTGAAGCATCCAACACAGATTCTTGTCGAGAGGTTCGAACACAAAGAATAAATGGACCCTAGTAGCATGGGACCAGTTATCCAAGCCTAAGATTGTTGATGGGCTTGTTCTAAGAGACCCGGAACTTCTGGGGAAACCCTTGGCGGATAAAACCTTGTGGAGATGGTTGGACAACCCGCACACACCTTGGCTTAAACTTTGGACAGAGAAGTATGTGCCCGAAAACTCCAACAGGGACCTCATTAGGCTTGCAGGAAATATCAATGGATCGGCCATATGGAATCAGGCATGGAACAACAAAAAGATAATATAGGAACATAGATTCTGGGAAATCTGTGATGGGGAAATCACCCTCTTCTGGGAAGATGCCTGGAAATAATTACCGATCCTTAACAGGGATTAGTGTGCCTCTCTTCGAAGATCCATGCAAGCAAAAGGGAAACTTCAAGTCACCCACTATTGGAAGCCTAGCATGCAGGATTCTCAGTGGATAGAATGGCTTGATATTCAGAAGGTGGCATCCCTACCTGAAAACCTCAACTCTGGTGCCTTTCATTGAACCATCTAAGAAAGGAAAATTCAATTTGATCAGGGGGGAGACAAAATTCGGTGGGGCAAGAACTCAGTCGAGATTTTTAGTCTCAAGGAGGCCTATGGAAATATATCCAAACACGATTAGCTTCAGCAGCCAAAACAATGGAAAATTCTCTGGGAGAGACAGCTCTAGCCAAAAATTACCCTTTTTCTCTAGCTGGTCATGCATGGAAAATTTCTCATATGGGACGATATTTGGATAAGAGGCTTTACTGGTCCCTCAAGATTTCCTCTATGTGAATCGCAAGCATATACCACCAACCATCTCTTGAACACTTGTAATTACAACAACATGATATGGGATTGGGCAACTAAGGTTTTCAGAACCACCAACACACATAGAGCTTCCATTCATACAACTCTATAAATTTGGTGATCTGGCATATCCACCCTTCCTGTTGTTGACAAGGCATGGAATATATTAACAGGCACCATATGTCAGACTATATGGAAAGAACACAATGCGAGAACCTTCAAGAATGACACAAATCCTAGGGAAAGCGTTCTCACCTCCATGAAGCAAATCGTTTGGGAAACTGTTTCCATCTCTAAGATTCCCAGCTTCCTAGGCCCCCCTTGAACCGTAGATTAGCATGTGTGATAGTGTATTTGGTGTGAGGCGGACGAAATACACTTCTTTAGAAAGTTGGCTGCTACCTACACAAGGTCACAAAGAAAAATGATTGCCTACTATTAGTGGAACAGATTTGATAAAATGTAAATTAAGTTTCAGGGAAAAATAAGCATACAACACTAAGAACAAATCAAAACATAAGATACAAAATACAAAAGTTTGACGGAGAAAACAACCTAATAACACAAGTGGAGAGTTCTCCCTTTATTAGGTGCTAGTGGTAAAAAATATACAATGCTAAACACTTGAAGAGGGTCCTTTGAGCTATGGAGCTCAAATACCCAAAACAAGGAGGTCTCCTTCCCTCGAGTTCCTGCAAGCATCTCTTCCCTCTCTCAAAGGATGGTAAATCAAGATCAAGTAGTGAACCTCTATCTCTTGGACAGAGATGTTGGTTGGCCAACATATGAGTCCTTCCAATCCCTCTTTTGCTAGACTATGCAAGTTGGTTTTCTATGAAGCAATTTGGCCAGCATGACAATGTGTCTCCAATTCTTGTTCCAAAGGTTGGCTTATGAATTCCTTCCTCTTCTCTTGGCCCAAGATAGATAGTGACACAAGAGTGGAGGAGGGATTCCTCTGTGGGTTGAAGTTACTCCTCAAGTTGGCTCAAATCCAGATGTCCTTGATAGTACTGGGCAGAGAATCATCTTAACCAAGTGTGCCAAGTGGTCCCGGATGGTGACATTTCGCCATCTTCAGGACCACGCGGTTATCAAAGGAATAGTCGTGCTATGTGAAAAATTCCTTTATTTCTTGTGCGATGTCCAGAAATTTATCCCTGAACCTTAGGAATAATTAAATTTTTGGCTTTTCCTAATGTATTCCTTTTCTAAAAATATTTATTTGTACCTTCTGCTTCACATTTTTAAGGTCTTTTTCTTGTATGATTTTCCATTGTTAAAAGTTTCCCTCTAATGTATGAGGACTAGGAATAACTATATAGCCAAAATACATTATATTTTATTTTTTCGGTGTGATCCTTTTGAGAGAGAGAGAGAGAGTGACTTGCCTCGGAACTGAGTTGGGAGACCCCTTGTCTTAAGTAAAAAAAACACCATGCTCTATAGGAAACCTGCAATAGATAAAATGAATAAAATATTTCCACGAGGCAGGCATGTCCCATGCTCGTGATGTTTGACAAGTTAAGCTAATCTGATAGATAGTGGTGTTGTTATATCACTTTTTGGTAATGACTTGTTGTTGGTTGATGACGACGATTGCTGACACCCTCGAGGGCATTTTTATTTGAAAGAAGGTTGAATATGGTGACCACATGCATAATCTTGGTATGGCACGTTTTTAGAAAAATTTCTCATTGTATGCATGGGTTTTTTACTATTGGGGACCTTCTCGTGTAAGCATTGCTGAAAGAAACGCTTATTGAGTCACAGGTCTTCGATGAATTTTGACAGAGTGCAACGATTATGCAATATGATACCATCTTGGACATGAAAGTGTATGTTGAAGTCAAATCTCAAGAGGATCGATGACATCAATGGTCAATGATGATTCCCATAGTGTCATCTGAGGATGCCCCTATTTGAGGTGAGGATTCATACAAGGTATTGCCTCCTTCTTGGAAAATGGTTGTTTGAAGTCGATAAGAAGGAAGCCTCAACCAATCGAAATGAGTATTGATGCAAGGGACCAGGGTTTCTAATGTAGCAGGGCATGATGTGAAGGTTTAACTAGGCATGATGATGATAAATTGCTATAAATGATGATGGTAGTTAAGTGGCCCGAGGTCGGAGCTGTAAATTCAAGTGCCAGCATTCATAACAATTTATGATGAGGAAATCCCTGGAATCAGTAGGAAATCTAGGGTGGGTGTATGCTTTCTATGATTGTCATGGTGGGTGTGGTAAAGAATGTGCAGTACTAACCGAGGGTGTTTAGGGACTACTACCTGGTGAGAAATGTAAATGAATGGGTGGGATTTCTCTCCTACAAAAAAAATTGTACACTTTCCAAAAGAATATGAAAGTGATTTGGATGTACGAGCACAGAGACAGGTGCCCCATAAACATGGATAATCCTTCACTATGGTGTGAAGAGTGTGATTGCTGAGGGTGGGGGCCCCATTGGTTGGTCTCGGTGTGAGATTGATGAGGCATTTGAAAGTTTCATAGATGAATTATGTTGATGGGGGTGTGATAGGCCAAATGTGAAACGTGGTGGTGCATTTTTGTTGATCCTCTTGTGGGGAATGGTGACCCGGGAAAGGGGTTTTAACATATAATCGGTAAAACTTGACTTGATGTTTTATGATGGATGGATGAACATGAAGTAGTTCTCGGGCCTAGGGTTTTATGGCCATGGCTTTAGGTTTTTGGTGTATGGTCTACATGAGTGATGGATTCCATGGAGGTTGAGGCTCTACCAACCTGCAAGGGAGTTTATCATGTTCAAGGTGGGGTGATGATAAACATGGTCGTGTAAATGAAACGTATGGTTTTATTTTTCTGAAGAAATAATGTCAAGATATGCAAAGATTTCTAGGGAAGCCTATCATGTTGAGGGTAGAATGATACCTGCTCTTGTACCTTTATTATATGGGGCATATAGTGATTTGGCATCCCTGCAATACCTGCAGCCAATACCCCAAGTAAAAGCATATTTTTCATACAAATATATTTGAAATAAATTGAATTTAAAGCAATCATAGAGGGCATACCTGAACTTAAGTATGGTGGGTTTTGTGCCTGAAAATGACTTTTTTTGAAGCGTGGATCTATGGGGCATTTTTTTAACATGATGAAGTGTTGATCAATGTGTTTCTCATGGTTTTGTGATTCGGTACTTTAAGCTCCAGTTATGGTCTGTTGAAAAATGAAAAAAGGGCAATATATAGGCCAATATAGTTCATTTTCAAATCATTTGTCTTTTCAGAGGGTCTGAGTTCAGAGTTGAGCCAACATCCAGAGCTTCTCTTCTTGTTGCGGTCAACCTGAGTACCTGGGATTCATGATGTCAATTTCAGGTAGGAAATTAAATGTCCCACTTATTATTTCCGTCATTTTCTGGAGTAGGACTGCGTGGGCAATCAAGGATGGCTCGCATGGTCCTTGCACAAAAGGTGATTTTTTCATGAGGCCCTCGCGGTTGGGGAAATTTATGTGCATTGAGCTGCGTGCATGTATGTGCTATAGGCACGCGGTCAATGCCCCTAGGTTTTTAACATGCATGGGGAGGCCCAATTTTTAAAAAAATTAATCATTTTTTGATCAAAAAATGATTTTTGGTGTTATTTTCTAATGGCAGGATGTTGTGGTGGGAGAGGGACTGGCCTGATCTCCATGCGGAAGTGGCCCAAGACCCTCATGCTTGGGAAATCCTAGATCGATACGGTTTACTGAAGTTTTTAGAAAACAACATATTGAGATCCCAGGATGGGTTCCTGCGCAACCTGGTCTGATGTTGGAACAAGAGACGGCGCGTTATGGTCCTCCATCGCAGAGATGTCGTGATTCAGCCAGAGATTGACGTTTATTTTGTGACAAGTCTCTTTCCTCAGGGATGGGTCCTTCCTTATCTAGTCCCCCCTGGGGGAGTGAAAATCCATCATTGGGTCCAGGCAAAGGAGCAATGTGGTCCTAACCCGATCACCTGGGGCTGTATTCGTGTGAGTTCTATCACGGACCTGCCTGAGAGGGTTGCTCTGGATATGATAATTCGCATGTATGGTTCGATGGCGACCCATTGAGTATCGGATCCGCAAATTGTGGTTTTGCGTTGGCTTCAGGCCGGTCATTTTTTTTATTGGACTCGCTACGTCTATCAAGGCATGGTCACTCAGTTGGCCAAGGCCCAATAGGTGCCATTAAGACCTTTTCTTATGTGAGCATCCTCTGTATTATTATGTACGAGAGGGTTGTGATGCTCCAACCCTTTGTGGCGGCGCCCTTGGGTCCTCTGAGGGATCCTCGAATGCGTCGGTGGGCACCTCTGATTCCCTGTGGTGGTGGGGGAGAGGGAGGTCATACTGGGATGCGACGGTCAAGGTGTCATTCGAGTCGAACCTGCAGGTGTTCCTTCAGTTCCCATATTCAGGGATGGATTTCCAGGGGGCTCCGGATATGCGTCTCCCTGTGGCTATGCATGGGGTCCAGCAGGTATGACCTTTGTTGTTTCCTAACATGTTGAGGATTCTTATAGTACATACAGAAATCTATATGTCTTTGATGGTGACACTGATACTGTTTTTTGGTTTCCTTTGCAGATGTGGGTTTGGCAGGGTGTCCTACTACTCATTTGGTAGGCCACTAGCCAAGGAGAAGGGACCCGCTTGGGGTGGGTCAGGCCCAAATTGGGGGACAGGTTGGTGTAGGGGGTCCCTCAGGCAAGGGTAGCAGCATTTCAGCTGCCGATGGGGATGCTTCTCTTCTTGCACGCGCTAAGTCGACCGAGGCACGGGTGGCGGCGATTGAGGAGTTATTGGTTGTTGTCGATATTAGAGTAATGGCAGAAGAGGCTCGATCTTAGGAAGCTAAAGCTCGTGCTCCAGGTCTAGCAGATTCGTGGAGTCAGTTGGAGAGGTTGACTCGAGGCTTGTCGACCAGGGGTTTTGATGACCTATATGACATATGGCTGGAGATGATGATGTCCCAGGAGAGCGCACATTGCTCGGCTTTTCATAAGGCAGCACTTGGTGTTGCGGGTGATGCTCCTATACAGGCACCAAGTACTCATGTGGGTCCAAAGGACCCACCAAGTGGGACTCGGCCCTAGAGATTTTTTATGGTCAAGGAAATCACATATTATGAGGATTGTAGAAATTATACAAACATATGTATATCAATGGATTCAACCGATCTAACAATGTACTAAAGCTAGATACTGAATCCTTCTACAAATCAATTATGGAAATTAAACACGATCGCCAATCACATTAAGAAAAGAAAGAATCAAATCAAACCACAACACAGATATTTTCTCAGGGAAAGCTTACTGCTCAAAACCCCTCTATCCTCTATTGTATATTCATCAAGGAATCATTAAATAATTACAATGCACTCTTCTCACAAGAGTCTCCTGCAATCTACTAATCATCTCACACTGATCCAAACAAAATCGGTCCAACACTTAGCCAATTCTCAGCCTGTCTTCAGCATGTGTTTCTCACGCAATTCATGAGGAATGAAATCCCTATTCCTTAGGAATTTCATCATTTCTCAACTGTGCAAGTATCATGGGAAATCTTGAGGTGTTTTAACTGCATCTAGGCAGTTTGCTAAAAATACAACTGATAGTCAACTTCCCTTTAACCTTTGTCTCAACTGGGTCTCCACTGAAACTAATGTTAGGTCC
This sequence comes from Pinus albicaulis, assembly GCA_034641835.2. Lineage (NCBI taxonomy): Eukaryota > Viridiplantae > Streptophyta > Pinopsida > Pinales > Pinaceae > Pinus > Pinus albicaulis. The sequence continues at coordinate 891,436,233 of CM076579.1, forward strand.
CTATATTACTAGTATAGTACCTTATTGTTGTTAGTGTAACCCCTTTATTGTTATTATTGTACCCTTGTAACCCCCATTCTGTTATTATTGTGCCCCTAAATTATTATTGTGGAGTCGGCTAGAGGACTGCATTGTGACACTAGGATTGTGATATTTTTATGGACTCTAATATATATAGAAGGAGGTTTGTAAATTGAATCATTAAAATTGTTCATTCATGTAATGTATTGGAGGTTGCCCCCTCGAAGTGGCTCATTTCTAAGGCGTTTATATCTCTTTTCTTCTCTTTTTGAGGTGGTTACACAACATTTGGTATCAGAGCTTTGGGATTCTAGGGTTTCGCTGCTCCAAACAGGTCATCGTGGAATTTTCGCTATAACTTTTGTTCTACGAAGCTTCAGAAGCTGAAATTTTTAGGGTGCGAAGCTGAAATCTTGAGGAAGGTTGTCTAAAAATTTCAGATCTTGGTTCGCAATATTTGAGGAGATATCATCTGTGGAAGTTAGGTATTGTTTCAGGCTCATAAACAGGTCATCGTGGCATTTGCGCTATAAATTTTTTTGTACGAAGGTTCAGAGTCTGAAATTCATATGGTGCGAAGCTGAAATCCTGAGGAAATTCGTCAAAACATTTCAGAGCTTGGTTCGCAATATTTGTGGAGATATGATCTGTGGAAGGTAGTGCTTTTTCAGGCTCCTGAATTTCATCTCAAAGAGGTGATCATTAGAGAAGAAGCAATAACCCTTTCTTGGTGTGGATTGAAAATTTTTTCTTAGAGATTATTGTAGTACACAGACTGAAGTTTTTTGGCTATCAATTTCAGATACAAAGGACAAAACAGTGACACGTGGCAAGTCGTACAAGTTCGCTCTACTAAACCAGTCCAGAATTAGGTCATTGTGGGAGATTGGACACAACTTTGTCTTGGAGAATCCAAATCGGGTCAGACCTGTGGCATTTGAAAGAAGCTTCAGAGATCTACTACAGGGCTGAATTTCAGATATTGAAGATTTTCAGCAGAATAATTCATTTAATGTCTCCGAGGCTCTAAAGCTAGTAAAAGGTGTGTATTTTTTTTCCGAATTGCATAAGTCTTGTTTGAAGAATCAAGTTGAATTGATTCCAAAGGCATCTTGTAGAATAGATATCAATATTGGATTCTAAAATGGCCCCTAAAAAGAATTCAACACCCATCAAGCCTTCAGAAGGCTCTACCATGACTCATGAAGATGAAGAATTGCAACATGATCTATCAAAATTACAAGAACACGTGCAACAAATTTCACTCTCGCAAAGAGCAGCAAAAAATGAAATGGAAGTTTTGAAGAAAGGTGTGGAAGTGAAGATGGATGGTTTGAAGAAAGGCATGGAAGCTAAGATGGATGGCGTGGAAGTAAAGATGGAAGTTTTGAAGAAAGGCGTGGAAGCTAAAATGGATGGTGTGCAAGCTAAGATGGATGGCGTGGAAGCTAAGATGAATGGCATGGAAGCTAAGATGGATGGCATGGGTAGGCATAAACTAAGATGGATGACATGAAAGACAACATGGAAAACATGAAGAGTGATCTAAAAGCATACATGGAAGGCTTGATGACAAGCTTAAAACCGGAAATGATTCCTAATGGCGGAAATATAGGAGAAGAACCTCATGATGAGAACAAAATAAATGTTAATCATGATTTCATAAACTCAAATGTTGGTGGGAAGAACCACCATATTCCAAAAATGGATATGAGGAAGTTTGATGGAAAGGATCCTGTAACATGGATACTACAGATGGAGCAATATTTTGATCTCCATAACGTACAAAATACACAAAAGGTACGCATTGCAACTTTACATTTAGAACAAAATACATTTGTATGGTATCAATGGCTTTGCTCCCGTAAAAAAATTGTCACTTGGTCAATTTTTACGGAGGAAATGATAGCACATTATGAGGATACAAAGAGCAACACCTTCTTTACCCAATTGATAAATCTCCAACAAAAGGGTTTAGTGGGGCAGCACATTGAGGACTTCCAAAAATTGAGTATAAGGGTAACTGATATTTCAGAGGACCACAGGATTGATCTCTTCTTAGGCAGTTTAAAGGATAACATTCAACATGAAGTTAGTGTTCTGGAACCTGATTCATTAGAGAAGGCATTCAGGTTGGCAAGAAAAGTTGAATGTAAAATTATGGCAACAAGGAAGTCTACTACTCAATTCTATAAAGAAGGAAGTGTGGCTACATCTAGATTTCCACAACCTACAAGGTTGACACTACAACAATTGGAAGAAAAAAGAGCAAAAGGGCTTTGCTACAGTTGTGATAGCAAATACACTAAAGGTCATAAGTGTGCTGAGAAGAAATTATTTTACATAGATTGTGAAGAGGAAGAAGAAAATGAACAAGAAGAGGATATACACAAGGAACCAGCTCTAGAAGAGGAAGAAATGAATCCGACCATATCGTGTAATGCACTGGCAGGAATTACCACTCCTCAAACTCTCAAGATAGCAGGACAAATCAAGAAGAAAAGGTAATAGTGTTGATTGATTCAGGTAGCACCCATAATTTTATTCATTGTAAGGTAGCCAAGGAATTAAATTGTTTCCTATACCCAACACCAGAATGTCAGGTGATGGTTGCAAATGGAGGAACTATAAATTGCTCTGGAAAATGCCATAATATCAAGCTAACCATGGGGGAATATGTGTTGACAAGTCCAATGCTTTCCATTCCTATGGGAGGTGCTGATGTTGTACTAGGAGTACAATGGTTACAATCTTTGAGGACGATAGCTTTTAATTTTCAAGAACTTTTCTTGAAATTTTTTTCAGAAGGAAAGGAAGTCGAATTACGGGGTATTGAAGGGAAGCCAGGAAGGATAATAATCTCTAATGTCATGACAAAGCTTCTAAAGAAAGAACAACGAGGCGTAATTGCACAATTATGCTCACTAGAAGTTCCGACATCAAAATCATCTATTTCTGCAGATCTCCAACAAGTCTTGGACAATCATTCCAAGGTGTTTGAAACTCCCAAGGACTCCCACCTATTCATGATCATGATCATGCTATTCATTTGATTCCAGGAAGTGTTCCTCCAAACATCAGGCCTTATAGATATCCTTACTTCCAAAAGAATGAAATTGAACGTATGATTGCAGAAATGTTAGAGGCGGGTATAATTCAACCTAGTCAAAGTTCTTTCTCTGCTCCTGTAGTATTGGTACACAAGAAGGATGGATCATGGCGAGTGTGTCCGGATTATAGGGAGCTCAATAAGCTCACCATTAAAGACAAATTTCCCATTCCTGTGATTGATGAATTATTGGATGAATTACATGGAGCAATTTATTTTGCCAAGTTGGATCTTCGTTCAGGATATCATCAAATTAGAATGAAGACTGAAGATATTCCAAAAACAGCATTTCGAACTCATGAGGGTCATAATGAATTTTTGGTCATGCCTTTTGGCCTTACCAATGCACCTTCTACATTTCAAGGGTTGATGAATTCCATTTTCAAACCCTTCCTTAGAAAATTTGTGCTAGTATTTTTTGATGATATACTAATCTATAGCAAGTCTTGGAAGGATCGTGTTGAACATGTTGACAGGGTGCTCAAACTATTGCAGGAGAAACAATTATATGCAAAAACATCCAAATGTTTCTTTGGAGTACAAGAGGTGGAATATCTGGGTCATATTGTATCTCACGAAGGTGTTAAAGTAGACCCTAACAAAATTAAAGCCATTAAGGAATGGAAAGTTCCCACAACCATAAAGCAGTTGCGAGGATTTCTCGGGTTAACAGGGCATTATCGCAAGTTTGTTAAGAATTATGGGAGAATAGCAGCACCTCTAACAACATTATTGAAGAAAGATGCATTTTTATGGACTCCTGAAGCAACTAAGGCCTTTGAACGTCTTAAAGAGGCAATGTGCCTAGCACCGGTCTTAGCTACACCAGACTTCACAAAAGCCTTTATTGTGGAATGTGATGCCTCAGGAAATGGAATTGGTGCAGTTTTAATGCAAGAAGGAAGACCCATTGCTTTTGAAAGTCGTCCAATCAAAGGAAAGCATTTACAGAAAGCTATTTATGAGAAGGAAATGTTAGCAATACTGCATGCACTAAAGAAATGGCGAACTTACCTAATGGGAAGACACTTCGAGGTAAAAACTGATCATGATAGTCTTAAACACTTTTTGGAACAAAGACTATCTTCAGAAGAGCAGCAAAAATGGGTCACAAAGATGTTGGGTTATGACTTTGAAATAATCTACAAGAAAGGAAAGCTTAATGTTGTTGCAGATGCACTCTCAAGAAAGAATGAAGAGGTGGAAGCATTGCTTTGTGCCATTTCTATTATCCAACCAGATTGGATAACCGAAGCAAGAGATGAATGGAAGAAGGACAAAAATGTATGGACACTCATTCAAAAGTTGCAGCAAGATCCTAGTACATCTGATACATTTAGTTGGAAAAATGATTCCTTATGGTACAAAGATCGCTTTTATCTTTGTAAGAATTCCCAACTAAAACAAAAGATTCTTCTGGAATTGCACACTTCTCCTTTAGGAGGACACTCGGGATTTTTAAAAACTTACCACAGGGTGAAGAAATAATTTTTTTGGGATGGCCTTAAATCTGATATTCAAAAGTTTGTGGCGGAATGTTTGTTTTGCCAGCAGAATAAAGTGGAAACAATTAAGACCCCGGGACTTCTACAACCTTTATCCATTCCAAGTCAACGTTGGGAGGAGATTTCAATGGATTTTATCACAGGTTTACCTAAGTCCGAAGGAAAGAATGTCATCATGGTGGTGGTTGATAGACTTACCAAGTATGCACACTTTTGTGCATTATCTCATCCATTTAAAGCAAGTACAGTTGCTACTACATTTGTGGACAGAATTCAAAAGCTGCATGGAAGCCCAAGGGTTATTGTGAGCGACAGAGATCCCATTTTTACGGGAAATTTTTGGACAGAGTTATTTTCTTCTTTGGGTACTAAATTAGCTCATAGCTCGTCTTATCATCCTCAATCTGATGGTCAAACTGAGATAGTAAATAAATGTTTGGAAGGATATCTTCGTTGTTTTGTATCTGATAAACAAACACAATGGGTCAAGTGGTTACCTCTTGCTGAATGGTGGTATAACACTTCCTTCCATACTGCAGCAAAAATGACCCCATTTATGGCACTTTATGGATATCATCCACCATCCATCACATCATCTTTAAGGAAAAATTTGAAGGTTCAAGCAGTGGAAGATCACATCGAGCATCAGCAAGAAGTTCTCCAACTCTTAAAGGATAACCTGAATTTGGCACAAAATCGAATGAAACAACGGGCAGATCAACATCGCAGTGAGAGAAGTTTTGATGTAGGAGATTGGGTATTTTTACGGCTACAACCATACAAACAAATGTCCCTCAAGCAAGCTAAGAAGGATAATAAATTATCACCAAGGTACTATGGTCCTTACAAGGTGTTGCAAAAGATTGGTACTATGGCATACAAATTGGAGCTTCCTGCTTCTTCGCGAGTACATCTAGTTTTCCATGTTTCATGCTTAAAGAAGGTTATAGGTGAAAATATTCCAGTTCAAACAATATTGCCAGAACTTGATGAGGAAGGAAAAATCATATTGGAACGAGAAGCGGTCATGGAAACAAGAACTCGAAAACTACGGAATCGATCAATTTTAGAGTATCTCATCAAGTGGAAGAACTTACCCACTGAAGATTCTACATGGGAGGATGAGAATTTTATACAGAAGCACCCAGAGCTACTCAAGCGTTGAGGACAACGTTTTTTTGAAGGAGAGGGGCATGTTAGGTCCCTATATTACTAGTATAGTGCCTTATTGTTGTTAGTGTAACCCCTTTATTGTTATTATTGTACCCTTGTAACCCCCATTTTGTTATTATTGTGCCCTTAAATTATTATTGTTAGGTCGGCTAGGATTACATTGTGGCCCACTAGGATTACGTTATGGCCCCATGGACTCCTATATATAGAAAGGAGGTTTTGTGAATTGTATCATCCAAGAATTGTTCATTTATGTAATGTATTGGAGGTTTCCCCCTCGAAGTAGCTCATTTCTAAGGCGTGAATATCTCTTTTCTTCTCTTTGGAAATTTGATTACACAGCAACTAACATGCATACGTATTAATAGTAAATCATCGGTCCTTTATAGATACTGCATGTGAATTAGAATTTGATTTAATTCACTTGACCTCTCACTAATTCGCAAGGTTACAACTAGTTCCAATGAAAACTTTATGCTTAATTGAAATTAGCCCCAGTTTCTCATGCATTAAACTAATGCACTAACTACAAATTGAACTCTAAAACACATAGAATCACTCTGCATGCCTCGCCAACCACCCTCAACTCAAAATTCATGAGATAACTAAGTCTATCACACTCAGTTAACTATTACAAGTGTTTATGATATAAGATTACAATTTATTGTCCAATTTAATTAAGGGATAATTAAATTAGACACATTTCCAATTTATTAAATAAATTGAATTGCACACTAATCTATCGCTAGGACCCATCACTACATGAACTGTGGTCCCACACTAGTATGTGTGTTTTCATGTTGTTTCTGGCTGCCAATTTCATTATTTCTTGTTGCAAATTCAGCACTCCCTCTCAACAAGAAAGGAATCAATTTGTATCGATCCGGTACCTTGGAATGTCTTTGCATGCGCACATGCATCTCTTGCATGTGACATGCAACTCTTGCATGCAACACTTCTCCAGTGTTGTTCGCACATGCAACTTTTTCATGCAACACTTCTCTAGTGTTTCTCGCACATGCAACACTTCTCTAGTGTTTCTCACACATGCAACTTTTGCATGAAACACTTCTAAAACTTAATAGCCTCCAAATAACTGAATCAGTATAATGCATCTGTCATCGGATTCTTCTGACTGTTGCTAGCTACTGCACATGTCTACTGGGCTCTCTGCACTGCTGACATCTGCATCCATGCACTCTGCACTGCTGCCAACTCTGATCTGCATTCCAGTATCTAACCCCTGTCACTCTCATTTATGTCCTCCTGACATCTCACTGCATCAATATAACTGATCCTTCTTGTTATCGATGTATTGTGGGCTCCTCGTAGCCAGGTTCAATCCATGAGACACACCATCTCAATGAATCATGCCCAAATTTATTCTTGGGATTAATTCTACACATCAGACCACCTCTCTCCTGGAGGTATAGCTGCATTTACTCCCTCTGTCCTTCTAACTCGAAATTTCCCTCTCCTGGAGTTTTCTGCTTGAGTGGACTCTTCCACTCGGTCTCCTCTCTACTTCTCCAATTTTGGTTGCTCCACAAACTTCTGAGACTGCTTCTGAGGCTGCATGTTGAGAGATAATTTCTCCCTCTCAACAACCAAGTCACTAACCACTGATTTTCTCCTCAAATATTTGCATGCATCTTCAACCTTGAGAGCATGCAGGTTCTTGACTCTTACACCGATCTGCTTCACTTGTCCCGTGGCTATGTGTTTAAGAAAAACTTTTCCTTTTCTAAACATCACTTCTTAACCACAGTCTTCTAATACCACTACGGAGACAAGATTCTTCCTTAGACCTGGAACATACAAAACATATGCTAGTCTGAGATGGGACCCATTCGCCCTCTAAAAGGTAATTGTACCTATGTCGGTAGCGCTTTATATCTCATCATCTCCAAAATCTATGCTCTGCTGGAGGTCCTTCTCCTCCAAGTCACTGTAGAGATATATATCCCCCATCATATGGAACGAGGCACCACTATCTATATACCACATGAATCCCATTACACTATTGGCCATGCATGCAATGAGAGTAGAATCGAGCTCAAACTATGAAGCCAATGCTTCACCCACTACAACTGCAGGCTCCTTCTTGTTTGCCTTCTTTTGTCGACAAATCGAAGCATAGTGCCCATGCTCGTGATAGTGAAAACATATGATCTTGGACATGTCTCTCTTGCCCTCTTTTCCTTGGGACTTCTTTCCTTTGGCTTTCTTACCTTTTCAAACTCGTGCACATTGGAGCTTATTTTAAATCGATGATAGCTCCCTCATCCAAACACTAATTCGACCGATTTGTTTTTTCAATTTGGGTATTTTTTCGCAAGGAATCCAAATATGTTATTTTTTTATGAAATTTTGCATCCAAATTTTCAGATATTCTCTGCAAACTCACGCACCCAAAAAATTTGTTCTTTGATACCATGTAGAAATTATACAAACATATGTATATCAATGGATTCAAGCCAATCTAACAATGAACTAAAGCTAGATACTGAATCCTTCTACAAATAAATTGCAGAAATTAAACACAATCAACAATCACATTAAGCAAAGAAAGAATCAAATCAAAACACAACACGGATATTTTCTCGGGGAAAGCTTATTGCTCAAAACCCCTCTATCTTCTATTGTATATTCATCAAGGAATCATGAAACAATTACAATGGACTCTTCTCATAAGAGTCTCCTACACTATGTTAATCGTCTTACACTGATCCAGACAAAATCGGACCAATAATTAGACAATTCTCGGTCTGTCTTCAACCTGCCTTGCTCACGCAATTCATGAGGAATGAAATCCCTATTCCTTAGGAATTTCAGCCTTTCTCAATTGCGCAAGTATCATGGGAAATCCTGTTGTATTTTAACTACATCTGGGCAATTTGCTAAAAAAACAACTGATAGTCAACTTCCCTTTAACTTTTTTCTCAACTGGGTCTCCACTGGAATTGACATGCATGCAGCTATTAATAGTAAATCATCAGCCACTTAACAGATCACTGCATGTGAATTAAATCTGATTTAATTCACTTGACCTCTCACTAGTGCAACAAACAGTTACAACTAGTTCAACTAACTTTAACTCACTTAATTGAGTTAATTGATTTCTCATGAATTACACTAATACACTAACTGCAACTTGAACTCTAAAACACATAGAATCACTTTGCATGCTATCACACTCAGTTAACTATTACAAGTGTTTATGAGATATGATTACAATTTTTTGTCCAATTTAATTAAGGGATAATTAAATTAGACACATTTCCAATTTATTAAATAAATTGAATTGCACATTAATGTATCACTAGGACGCATCACTACATCACCTGTGGTCCCACACTAGTGTGTGTGTTGTCATGTTGTTTCTGGATGCCAATTTCACTGTTTCCTTTTGCAAATTTGAACAAGGATGCTTCCATGTATTGATGATATGTATATTTTTTACTGACATGATGGTCAGTGACCTATTTTGTATACTGGGGCACATATTTTTTGATGTATATATGTGTGATGTATTTTTTGGCAGCGCTTATGATGTGTCTATGGTTGTTATTATTTTATTATGTTTGTATATGTTTATGATAGATGTTATGTACCTATGATGGATTTTGTGCTTTATGATTTTGTGTTTCATGGATGATAGTTTATACGAGATGCATTCCAATCTAGGATATGGTTAGCTATGCGATCGTCTGCCTGATTTTGATTTCTTGGTATGTGTGTAAATGTAACATGATCAAAATGATGGCTTAACCGTTGTTTATTTCCTAAATAAATATGAATCTTGTACTTGAAAATCTTGTTTTAACTGCAATACCACTAACTGGGAATCAAGAAAGACATGTAGGTGGCTAATTCCCTAGTTGGAGGCATCGCTCAATGGCCTGATGACTACATCATATTATGCTTTATTATTTGTAGTTGATCTGATACATAATCCGTTGGTGAGGAATGGTGACCGGTCTGGAGAGTATATGGCCCAGGCAGCTGCTGCTAGATTTTGTGACCATCGAGAGATTCCATCAAAAAATCCAAAATAGCTAATGGGGGGATGATCCATTTGTGACACAAGAGCATGTTTTTAGAACAATTCCATGATGATTGTGGTCATCATAAAAATTTAGGTTACATTCACTTTATCTCTAAGGTTGAGACTTCCTGCCTTATGGGTGGAATTTTTTGAGGTAGAGCCCATTGACGGGATTAGCTAGGCATGTACAGTCAGGGTTAGACAAAATGTATGCTCCTTTGAGGAGACAGTGTTTGATGATGTAAGGAACCTTCCATAATTTTTCGAACTTCCCGGGTCCTAAGGCTTCTTTTGCAACGTCGTAGCAGAGGACTAGCTCCCCCTTTGAAAATGAGCGAGGGGTGATGTTGCAGTCGAATGATTCTTTTACTATTTTATTTTGAGCCTTGTTGTGTTGGAGAGACTCTCATCGACTTTCGTTGAAGAGCTCTAATTGTACCAATCGTTGCCCTAAAGGTTGGGTATCAATGATGAGTTCAACATGTGTGTAAGTTGGGGATTTTGCGTTCAATGGGAAGCACAACCTCCACTCTGTATACCAACTCGAAAGGTGTGAATCCTATTAAGGATTTTATCATTGTGCGATATGCCCATAACGCTGAAAATACCATAAGGTGCCAGTTAGTTTTATGGTTATTTACCATGAGTTGTAACATTTCTTTGAGTACTTTGTTAACATCTTCTACCTGGCCATTATATTGGGGGTAGTATGGTGATGCAAACTCGTGCGTAAACCATAGATGATGGGATAGTTCCTAGAATATTTCATTCTCGAAATGCTTTCCATGGTCGAAGACTAACTCCTTAGGCACACTAAATCGTGTGATGACATGGTTGAAGAGAAACCGAGTAGTAGTTTTTGTTGTGTTGTCGTTTGTGGACATGGCTTCTGCCCATTTGGTGAAATAGTCAATGGCTACTATGACGTATTTGCAGTTTCCAGACGACGTAGGGTTGCAAGTCATAAAGTTGATGCCCCATTTATAAAATGGAACTGCTACAATGACTGGGTGCAGAGGAGGAGGGGGCGCTCTTTCCTTGTGAGCGAAGCGTTGGCATCGCTCGCACCTTTTGACTACTTGAATGCAATCTTGGAATAGGGTGGGCCAAAAATAACTAGCCTGAAAACGTTTTGGGTGGTGTCCATTCCTAAGAGGTGGCCGCCACAAGCCCCACTATGGCATTCATTTAGGGCTTTCTCAGCTTGGTCATGTGTGAGGCATCGACTTAAATTACTGTCAACACCTCTTCGATAAAGGAAGTCCCCCATGAGAAGGTACAGGGGGGCCTGATGGCGTATGCGCCTTCAATCGTCACGGGTGAGCTGTGGTTTGAACTTTTGGGTTTGCAAGAAGAGAAGGATGTTGTCATACCAAGGGTCCTCGGTCGTCACTAAGAATAAATGTTCATGTGATAGTGAGTCATTAACCGGGGATCCTTGAGTCGTGCTTGGGAGATCAGTGATGAACTCGGCTAGGATTCATGCTTTTTTGCTCTTGGGGGAGCTGAACTGCAGGTTGAATTCCTGTAGTATAACTAACCATTTAGCGTACTTATGATTCATCATATGGTGGGTTAGAAATTATCGCATGAGGTTGATATTTTCTATGACTGTTGTAGTCCTTAGGATGATGTAATGTCGAAGCTTTTGTACTGCGTGTACTAGGGCTAGGGAAGTTTTTCCTCTGGCTCGTACCGTAAGGCAAGGCTAGCTAGGTTCGTGTTGATGTAATAGATTACGTTCTCTTTATTATCTGGTTTGTCTTAGACTGACACCCCAGCTATAGCTATGTCTGATGCACATAGATATAAGGTTTAGTATTTGTTGTAATTAGGTGGTTTGATCAAGGGGGTTGAAGACAAGCTTTCCTTTAGTTCCTCAAATGAATTTTGAGCCTGATCATCCCATTTGAACGGAATGTCTTGATGGATTAGGCATAAGAAGCCTTGCGCGCAAGTGGCATAGTCGGGGACAAAACGTCGTAAGAATTTGGCTTTCCCCTGTAGGCTTTGAAGTTTCTTGAGATTTTTGGGTGGCGGTACTTATTTTATTGCCTGGCCCTTGAGGGGGTCAACTATGATTCCTTGTTCGAATACAATGAATCCTAACAGTCTGAATGCATTAACGCATAGAACACACTTGAGGGGATTCAAGCGTAGGTTGTAATGTCGGCACCATTGGAATACCAACCGTAAATCCTCCAGATGGACACCTTGTTTCTGGGATCGTATTGTGAGGTCGTCCAAGTAGGCTAAGATGAGGTGATCCAGATCGTGGAAGATATAATTCATGGCCCGTTGGAAGGTGGCTTCATCATTTTAAGACTAAAAGGCATGACTTGATATGCGAACATGCCCCAGGGGGAGGTGAATGCATTCTTATACCGATCTGTATGTCGAATTTGAATTTGATTGTACCCTAAGAATCCATCCATGAAGGACAAGACCTTGTGACTAGCGCAAGCATCAATGACTTGGTCGATGAAAGGGGTAGGGTAGTTTTCTTTGGGACAAGCTTTGTTTAAATCTCGAAAATCGGTGCAGACTCGGATGGTGCCCTATTTTTTCATGACAGGAATAGGGTTGGAAACCCACGAGGTGTAAACGATTGGATAGATGAATCAGGCTTTATGAAGCTTGTTTATCTCTTTTTTTATTTCTTCTGCTTTAAATGGGTGTAATTGACGCTTCTTTTGGCAGACTAGTGATACGTCAGGCCAAGTGTCAATATGGTGTTCTACGATGGTGGGGCTTAGCCCTAGCATTTCCGAATAATACCATGCAAATATATCCATGTACTATTGTAATAAATTTTTATAAGCGACTACCTCATCTGGGGAGCATGTTGCCCCCAATAAGATTTCTTCGATTTTGCCTGGTTTTCTTGAGATATTCACTTTAACAGTTGGAGAAATATTTGACATATTCCCTTCTTCAAATGCATTGCGCGTTGGGATAGGTTTTTTGAACTAGTATACCTTTCCATATGGAAGGAAGAATTTATATTCAATGGCGTAAATATCCTGGGTTTTTGGGCTGCTAGGCACGAACGTTTTTTTCTGGAAGAAAAAATGAGCGGTGATGCATTGAGTCCCACAGACAATCTGGTTCCGTCGTGGCCTCTAAAATATCTTCATCAGAGTGAAAAAATGTCTAAGGGGGAATTGGTTTGTGCGAGGCCGTGAGGAATTGGTTTGGGCCTAACAGTGTTGGTCGACATACATGAATATGATTATGTGGTTGATGTCGTGGAACCATATGAGGTTGACAGGGTACAGATGGGTTGGGTTTGCACCGTTGAAATAACCACTACCGTTATGGTAGTTGTAGCAGTCTCGACACCAAGGAAAGATAAGCAGACAACACGAGTCATGGTTCCCATGCATGATGAGATGAATCATATATGGTGTCGTGTGTCGTCATCATTACATGCTGGAATAACTTCCGTGATGGTTGTTTATTTCTTAATGAGAGAAAATTCATGCTCTTTTGGTGGTGTATGGAGGGTACATGTATCTTATTTTGTATGAATATTTTGATGGATGCAAAGGTGTTGAAATGTTCGCAACATAGATTATTTATTTATATCATGATCATAGCTCGTGAAAATGTTGCATGGAGTAAATGTACACACTAAGTGTATTATATGGAGTCCAGTACTACTCATCATATTAGAGGATGACGATCGGAGATGATTATGAGAATTTATGTTTCTTCGTTTCTGTCATCTCTTATTCTTAGATTTAGTGTGACTTGGATCTTTTGGGATCTTTTCTTCTAACGCTACTCTAGCCACTTTTATCCTTGGAAGGAAATGGCAATTCATCGTATGGTGGAATTGTGAGCAAATTTGGCAATAACAACGTGTGATTTTCTCTTGATTAAAGAGATGAATGTAAGGTATGGGTGTGACCATGCGAAGAATTTCAGTGAATTTATTGAGTTCCCAACATTGATTTACCATGTGGCCCTTTTTATTACATAGGGCATTTTGTATCTCAAGAAACAATCCCTTGGTTGTGGTAAGGAATCAGTGCTTAAGACATTTTATAAATGTATGTCAAAATTACAATATCAAATGGCCTCTATTTAACACCTTTGTAATTTAATTACTTAATACCCTCAGTAATCTAATATAATGAAAGCCTTCACAATGCCATAAACTACTAATATTTGAATGAAAAGAAGAACTGCGAGGGGAAACTCAAAGTAATATGTTGAAAACATAGAATCTACCACTTTTAAGTTTCAGAGGAAATTCATGGAGAGAGAGGAAACTCGAAATAATATGTTGTAAACACATAATCAATTACTTTAAAGTTCCATCAAGAGTTTCTGGAGAGAGGGGAAACTCAAAATAATATGTTGTAAACACAAAATCTATTACTTTTAAGTTTCAGAGAGAATTTTTGAAGGGAGAAGAAATAGAATGAAGGAGCGCACATTAAGGATTGTTTAACTCTTACTTACAGATGTAAAAAGAGACCCGCAGCTACATTACTTCACTACATTCAAAGAGGAATAAACACAGAGCGAAACTGGAAAGACATATCAACATCAACAGGTGTAGGAAACTTGATCTTCTTTCATTAATTTCTCAAAAAATTCAGTACCAAATTAACAGTCATACAGAGGTCCAAAACTCGGAACCTATTTTATTTATTTCTATCTACTTAAATACATCAAAATAGTTCGTAACTGCTAAACTTCTTGAAATCACTTCGACTACCTAAACTGTTAAAATTGCTTATGCAATCATACCAAGAAAAAAAATTGAAACTGGAAATATTATTTGTGTTGTTGAATCTGATTGTTGTTGATGCTTATCCCCAAAGTACTGAGGTGTCCTTTTTGGTTATGATGCGATAGTTGCACAGTTCTGTAACAACGCCTCAGTGCCCGACTTGACCCAGCTGGCGTGCTTCCAACAGTGACACTATATGTTCTTCTGCCTAACTCTGCCTATGCCTCTGTGTGTGCCTACAGTGTTATGTCTTCTCTTTGTCAACCGTCGCAAGACTTGGACTTAAAATATATTTTACTCACCCTTGGAGAACGCGTCGCGTCCGCTTTCTATCGCATCTTGGCGTTTCACCGGCTTTACGTTATAATCCTTCATTTCTTCCTCCGATGCAATTTAACACAATAAATGCCTTCCCTCTAGATTTGAAAACCTTTGGAGTTCACTTTTGAAACCACGTCGCATCCGCCTGCAAATCGCAAATCGGGGATTTTATTATGAAAGACATGAGGTAAGTGTTAAAATGTGCAATGTGTGAAGTGCAACGAGCGGAAGGTGATGTGGCAGGACGGAGGTGGGACCACCTGCAGGTCGCATATCTCAAGTTTTGCATGGGAGCAAGCGGAGGTTAAACGTTATGTTTTGCGAAGTGCAAGGGCGGGGAAGGTGACGTAGCACGGATGGAGGTGGGACCACGCCCACAGGAGGTGGGACCACGCCCGCAGATCGCATATCGCAAGGTTTATATGTAAGTGGAAGGCGGTAAATGTTAAAAAGTGCGATGTGTGAAGTGCGATGTACGAGAGGGATGATGTGGAAGGGTGGAGGTGGGACCGACCGCAGATCACATGTCGCAAGTTTTATATGGGAGCAAGCGAAGTATAAACGGTAAGATTTGTGAAGTGCAATATGCGATGGAACCTATGGCCGACATGTGGCTCTTCCTCACAATCTCCAATCCATTAACTCTCTTGCATCTTTATTTGTGATATCCATTTTTTATCGCTTATCTCTAACTTAGATCTCACAATCTAATCTTCTCCATCCATCTGACTTGCGTTCATGTACTATGATCTCCGTCATCCATCTCTCCGCTTCAATTCTGCGCTTTGATCCTGACCGTCTATTTTCCCCTTTGGCCTTCTCCAAAACCCTTAATTTATTTTAAGGTAAATACGTTATTTATCTTCTTTATTTGATTTGAAAGTGAAGGGTGTGGGCTCCAGCTATCACCACGTAATGTCCTTTATTGAACCCTGAAACCACTTGTGAGGGCACTTAAGTGGTTTTTTGGAATTTGAAGAGAGTGTTCCTGCAATTAATGTCAATTGTCGATTTGCAGGTGAGAAGATTTAATGAGACTGCTTACGAGGGCACTCCTTGGTATAAATCTCGTGCAATTTGTGCTCCTGGGTTGCCATTGGATCTAGGCGAATGAATACGAGTCTTCATTGTACTAGAACTTGGAAGAATGATAATCTTGTTTAATTTTAACTTCAATACATCTTAGCATTAAACGGTTCTGTAGCGCTAGTCTCTCATGAGCTTGCGAATGAGCCCGACTCAACCCTGACCGATGTCTAATGTTCTGAACGTGCCCATCGGTCCGGCTCTTGAACTGTTCTGCACGTGAATGAGCTCGACTTGACCCACCTTCACATCTCATCACGTAATGTTAATGTACCAACATATAAATCAAGATTCTTCTTTGACATACAAAATTTTACCTTTTCTAACATATATGCTTTTTTGGTGTTTTGAAAAATATTTCAAAGGAAAGTGCAAATGAGCCACAACAGGGCACATGAAATGCTTGGTTGGTGTCGTCCCTTTCTAGGATAATTGGTTGCCTTACATTTTCTAGGGGTCTGATGAAAATGGAGGGGAGGTCTCACTACTTGTGGTTTTCTAGGTTGTGGAAACTCAAAACCGAATATATTTGTATTATTAGTGGCGAATGAGTACCATTTATGAAACGATTCTAACTTTGGGCACTAAGTAATCAAATGATCAAGTTTGTCACACAGTACGCAGACCAATATTGGGCAGTGAGGGTGGTTGGGGGTGGGAATCTACCCCCTTTTCGGTCGTTTCTCTTCATATAAGAAGATGATGGGCATGGTTGCCTCATTCTCTTGGGTTGTCGAATTTTCTACTGACTCCAAGTCCGATCTGTCCTCTTCAACAAGATGGGTTATCGCCCTCCGTAGACAGTCTAACACCAAACAGAAACGGGGGATGTAGGGACAACGACGAATCAGGTGGTTATCTTGACACACCCGACAAGAATATTATACTTCTTGTAAGTCGTCGTAGTACACCGGGTTGACCGGGTACCATCTTTGAAACAACCCTAGTGTTGCACAGTGAGTGATGAAGTGATGACGTTCATCGCAGAGTGCACAGAGTTGGACTCGAGCCTAAGGATGGTTATGGGTGGTCATTCAGGTAACCATCTCTCTTCTGACATATACAATATGGTCCTCGTTGCTTCTGTCCTTTGAGTTGTGGTGTTTCTTGTGGATTTTGTGCCTGAGTTGACTAAGTCAAGGTTTTCAGTGATGAAGCGTCGGATGAAATCCAACACAGACCGGAATCGATATATGTGGGGACAATGGCGCACATGGTGGTTGCTCCGACAAATCTGACACATATGTCATCTGTGTCGAACTAAGTTGCTTTGGGCAACCTGCGAGATTTTATACCAATGGTTGAATTCCTTTAAATTAGGGCACTA
Source organism: Pinus albicaulis (assembly GCA_034641835.2). Taxonomy (NCBI): domain Eukaryota; kingdom Viridiplantae; phylum Streptophyta; class Pinopsida; order Pinales; family Pinaceae; genus Pinus; species Pinus albicaulis. Next base: position 891,453,567 of record CM076579.1, read on the forward strand.
TGTGATTAAGTGATCAAGCTCATCACATAGTGCGCAAACTGGGACATGTGGTGTGGCCTATGTTTGTCGTCTTTGAGCCATTGGGGTGACTGTGTATGAGCAAGATGTAGGTTCCTCCCATGCGTAAAGTATGGTTTTGGGTTCACGCTCGTCCATTTGCATGGATGGTTCTGATGGGTCCTCCTAGTAATATTGTTCTGGCGCTTGCAAGGCATCCCTATATCGCGAGATTTGCGGGCAGTGATGGGCATAATGCCCATAATGGTCACATATGGCACACGTATGATTGGTGTGTAATGCTTTCCCTTGGTTTCTTATGACATGTTCATTTTTATGGGAATTCAAGGTTGTGGCATTTCTTTCGGTGTGTAGAAGGGGGTTTAATTCTTCTAACTCTGGGAAAATATTAGCAGGATGACCTACAACATCGCACAATGCACAAGGTTGTAATGCCCTAGGTAACTTGGGGGCTTCGACTTTTCTCCCTTTTTTGTTTTTCTTCTTGGTCTTGCCAGTTGGCGCCACTACATGTGTTTATTTAATTGCTATGACCACTTGAGGGGAAATAGGGGTTATTATCGTAGAGGTACTGTCTAGGTTTTCCAGCATGGATGGAGGGACCAAACACCACACGAGTATTCAAAAATCCATATTTGGAAATGTCATAGTTTCCATGGCTTGTTTTGATATAAAACTGGGTGGGGGATACAAAAATGGTTCATATTTGGAAATGTCATAGTTTCCATGGCTTGTTTTGATATAAAACTGGGTGGGGGATACAAAAATGGTTCATATTTGGAAATGTCATAGTTTCCATGACTTTTTTTGATATAAAACTGGGTGGGGGATACAAAAATGGGGTTTGCAAAATGGCGCATGGTAGGATTGGCGTACCAATGGCTTCGGAATCTGTACTGCTAGTTTATGCGTCTGGGCTAGTTTCGGTGTTTGATGAGAGAATCATGCACACCAGTGCCTCTGTGCTTTCAGGGACTTCCCCTCATATAATAGGGGGATCTCTTGAGAATGATCCTAGGATTGATGATGGTTTGAATTAGCCTGGACCGAATTCTGTATACTTCCTAAGTGGTTATGTGGTTGTGTCTATGTATGGTAGTATGACATCTAGAGCAGTCATTGGTTTCTTGTCGTAGTATGTGAGTTGGTCGATGGTGATGATCTGACCATCGTGGGGAAACATCATCAGCCTAAAGACAAAGGATGTGATTATAATCATGGCATACATATAACTCCGCCCAAGGAGTATATTGTAGTCTAGTTATGCGTCTAAGACCTCAATGTCTATAAGAACTGTCTTTCCACCCAGGTTTATTGGGACATTTTGATAAAGACCGACAGGGGCTGCTGGGCACCCGTCATATGCTCTAAGCATGATATCAGATGGTTTTAATTCAGGTGATCCTAACTTTTTCCAAACTGATTTGGACATGATACATTTGGATGCTCCTTCATCCACAATGCATCAGTGTATTGTGATATTCTAAACCGAAACTGGTATCTGGAAAGCGACTAGAGAAGGAATCCTAGGGCCTCCCTTGTCTAGATCGAAAACCATTAGGCATGAATCGGAAGGGTCGATTGCGCCTAACGCAGAAAGTAAGGCTTTCCATTTTCTTGGGCATGATTACAGAACTTCCAAACCTGACATGGAAACTGGTGATTGAGTTAAATCATCCACTATAATATAGCTATGAGAAATTAAGGAGTGATGTCCTGCACGCCTAGTTGGTCCTTTGACCGTTCTTGTAAGAGGCTCAATAGGTACTTTGGATATATTTAACGGTGCGGTAGGTGTGCTTGTACTTGTACCTAATGGGTTGGTATCCAGAGGTGTATTGTAGTTCCTATTCCTTGTTTGGAAGAATAATTCTTCGCCAGCCATGTAGATCTCGTGGCTGCCTCCTCCGATAGATTTTTTGGGTGGTTTTTGTCGCTGGGTGTTAACCACTCCTTGGTGGGGAAAATAATCCTACATTACTGTAGGGTATTGGGTAGGTCCCCCTTGTCCTTAGTTACCCTGAAGCCTTTTCAATTTGGGGAGTTCGGGATAGTGGTGAGTGTAATGGCCACATCCACCACATTTGGCACAAGAGCGATTTGTCCTTAAACTGGGTCTCTTGTTTTTCCCTTGGAAGTTACTATTTGGCTCTTGGTTTTGATTTCGGTTGGGGTTTCCCTCAGACGAGATCGCGGGGAGCGTTGTTGATTACTCACCCCTGTCCAGAGTCTCCCTTTTTCTTGTTCTTTGGCTTCTTCTTTGCAGCGTTTGGAGGATTATTATTGTTCTCCTGGTCATAAGATTGTCGTTGTTGAGCCTAGGATGGTTGAACAAGGTTCACCGGTGGATTGTTCTGTGTTGGTGGTGGATTTTGTGGGGGAAAAGGGGGGTATATGTTACCATGTCCCTGATTGGTGTAAGATTGTTGGGGAAGCTCTCTTGAATCAGCATTCCTAGTTGAGTATTGGTTCCCCTACGAAGGAGGGTATGAGCCTCCCTGTTGTTGATGGTACAGCGTCACCCTATTCATCATATTCTGCAAAGGTGCAGACTGGCTTTGATGGTAACCAGGTTGCGATACATTATGAGTAGAATCATACAAGTATCTAGGTACTGGTTACTCCTGCTTAGGTGACTTTGGGCTAAGAACCCGATTAAACCGTCTGCAGTAATCGAGGCACCTGGTAATTCCCTATACATTTGCAGGCGCGGGGAATTTGGCAGGACGTTGCAAATATTTTATGATTGGGTGTATATGAATTAAAGTTGTTGGGCCTTGCTAATGGCGTCCTCTTCAGAGGTGGTTCCTGCATCACCACGTCTTTTGAAATCTCAGCCGTGAGAATTTTCAAAAACAAGTCTAACAACACTCTATCATCGAGTTTGGATTTACACAAACTACGGTATTGTCGCCATTCGTGGAGACGGTCCAATAGATGGACGGTTGGTGTTTGTCTAAAATGTGTTAGCAGTTCCATTCCCTAATCATGATGGATGGGGAGCTGAAAATAGGTGAGGAATGTAGTAGCGTGGGCACTAAAGGTTCCATGAAAAGCAGAAGGTTGCTCAACATACCATTTCGTCGCAGGCCCTGTTAGAGTGCGTTGAAAAAGTATTAGTATAATGGTATCATCAATGATACTATTGGATGAACACCACAAGTGGAAATTCAAGATATGATTTCTTGGGTCTTCTACTTGCTTCCCTTCGAATTTTGGTATTTCTGAAAGGAGCTTCGTGGGCATGGGAGGCCAGTTAGAGCCATGAGAAATGGGCTCATTAGTTAACTTAATTAGATCTGGAATATTAAGTGATGCTAAGAAGGGTAACTATGTATTGATTGCCATTGTATACTGTGGAAAAACAGGTATCTGAGTGTGATGGGTTAGGGGAGGTGCTTGGGGAAGATTAACCTATGACGTGCCCTAATTAATTTTTTGTTGATTACTTGAAGGGGTAACACTCCTCTTCCCTCTAGGGGTTGTAGGAGGGGTTGAGTGTGGTTACCCTACTGGGGTTTCCACTGGTGTGATTTTGGGTGACCCTTGGGGGTTTCCAATCACAAATTCCCCGATAAAAGATGATTTGATAACGGTGGAAACGTGTCGTCCTCGACGCCTAAATAGCGGGAGACCTAGCACTCCTACCTCTAATGGGGGGAGGTCCAAGAAATTTCTAGATCGACGAAGTCCCATTGGGTCTGTTATGGTGTCGACTAGCTTAATCTTGCTCATATTTATGGTTTGTTGGAGGAATAAAGGTTTCTATCAAAGCAAATACAGTCACATGCATGAAACAAAGTGAAAAAAATAAGAGGTAATCTTTCCTTTAATTTAAAGCTATGTGATCAATCGAGCAAAAAATGAGGTTTTGTTTGTTTTGTGTATGATATTCAAAATCCTATATAGACCTACTCGTCCTTACACTCTCAATGTAACTGGGTCTTGCGATGATATCTCCTGATGGGTTCTGGGGCTAACATCCTAAAAGAACTGGCGACGCCTTCCAGTAACCGAAGAATCAACCAAGTTAATGGTATGAGGATCAAGTGTTTCCTGCACCGTCACCTGTAGGGAAGGATGCCCTAGTTTTGGCCGCTAAAGTACTATCATCTCATGTGAAAATTTGAGTCTTGAGCTTCTTGGTAATCAACTACCAGTTTCGAGCACTAGATAGGTCGGGTAACACGCACTGGGCCTAAGCTTAACCCCCTCTGAAATGGGTCTCTGGTAATACTCGGGTATTCGTTCCATGGGAAAATAGATGGTTTTGAAGGTCCCTAAAAAGTCAACATCTATGTTTCAAAATGTTTTATGACCACAGTGACTTATTGGATGCCTACCCCCGATGGTCCTAACCCGAACTATAATTTCTTTTGTGGCCCCTGTGGGAAGAATTTAGTGGGTTCGGTTAACGATTATTTTTAGAGTCTCAATTTTTTCTTAGGGTGTTATTTGGTGAAGTAATTGTAAGAGGATAAAGGTCCCAACATACTAGGTTCCTTTTGGTCCAATGCTTACCGATGCTTTGTGTCTACTTTGGAGTGAACAATCACAAGTGTTATGAGATGTGGACATGCGTTGATCCTTTACAATCCTTTTTTAATTACCCTATGTGTGATTTTTCCTTGCAAAAATTTAAAATGATGTGCATATTATGGGTCACTTACACCTTGCCTAGTCATACTATGTTTACGCTATAGGGAGATGGTAAATTGCCTTAGGAAAGCATTCATATGCATACCCAGGCTCACCGTGAGGTGCAAAGGTGGCAGAGATTACTTGCTTTATTTTTTAACATTTTGGTCCTAGTCCCAATTCCTAATGCAAAATTAACCTAATGCAAAAAAAATTTAAAACTTGAACTAGAAAAGGATATACGGGTATATGGGCCACTTACTCTACTAATTCAACTACATGTTTTGTATCTTTTATTAGCAAATAATTTTTTTGGCAAACATACATGGATTTAAGGCCACTTACTTGTCTCGTATTTAAACTGTGTAATTTGCGAGAAAAAATACTAAAATTAAAACTACCTAGTTGCTAAGCTAATTTGAGGTTACACGTAACACCTAGGTGTCCTAATAGTAGTGAAATACAGAGACAAAGTGATGGCAATTCATTAGGGGCTTCCAGTCACCTTAAAAATGGGAAAAAGTGGCAAATTTTTGCTTGTTGGTCTGCCGCACAGGTTATCTTCCCACAGGCGCAGAACGTGCGTATGTCGAAGCACAAAGCGCGCAATCGAGCAAAATGAAGAAAATTTGCTTCCTCTATTGTGCACAACTTTTCACTGAGTGTGATTGGACATGCTCAGAGAATGTAAGAATGGTTTGCAACAAACTGAGCATGAAGAAGGACCTGCATCAACAACCATTAACTCAAAAAGAAAGAATCCAGTGGAGTCGTCATTCCTGTAGTAGTGTATTTAGTGCGAGGGCAAACGAAATACACTTCTTTAGCAAGCTGGATGTTACCTACACAAGGTCACAGAGAAAAATGATCGCCTATTGTTAGTGGAACAGATTCGACACAATGTAAACTAAGTTTGAGGGAAAACTAAGCATACAACACTAAGAACAAATCAAAACACAAGATACAAATACAAAAGCTTGACGGAGCAAACATCCTAATAACACAAGTAGAGAGTTCTCCCTTTATTAGGTACTAGTGGTAAAAAAGATACAATTCTAAACACTTGAAGAGGGTCCTTTGAGCTATAGAGCTCAAATACCCAAAACAAGGAGGTCTCATTCCCTCGAGTTCCTACAAGCGTCTCTTCCCTCTCTCAAAGGAAGGTAGATCAAAATCAAGTGGTTAACCTCTCTCTCTTGGACTGAGATGTTGTTTGGCCAACATATGAGTCCTTCCAATCCCTCTGTTGTTGGACTATGCAAGCTGATTTGCTATGAAACAATTTTTCCAGCGTAACAATGTGTCTCTAATTCTTCTTCCAAACGTTGGCTTATGAATTCCTTCCTCTTCTCTTGGCCCAAGATAGATAGTGACACAAGAATGGAGGAGAGATTCCTTTGTGGTTGCATTTACTCATCAAGGTGGCTCAAATCCGGTTTTCCTTGACAGTACTGGGTAGAGAATCTTCTTAACCAAGCATGTCAAGTGGTCCCGAATGGCAACATTTCGCCATCTTCACAATTACATGGCTATCGAAGGAATAGTCCCGATGTGTGCAAAATTCCTTTGTTGCGTGTGCATTGTCCATAAATTTCTACCTAAACCTTAGGAAGAATTAATTTTTTGGCTTTTCCTAATCTATTCCTTCTCTGAAAACCTTTATCTATAACTTCTACTTAACATTTTTAATGTCTTTTTCCTGTACGATTTTCTAGTGTTGACATCATGTTTTTCTCCTTCTGGACCTGCATTTCCCATCTCAGACCAACCCCCAACCCGAATTACGCCACCCCTGAAGCCCCCTTGTCACTAGTCTCCCCCAGAGAAATATGTCGTGAAAATGAATTACGATGGCACTGCCAAAGGCAACCCTAGAGCAACGGGTTTCGGTGGTGTTTTCAAGAATGCTACCGGAGAAATTCTATGGGTTTACTCTGGGAACTTAGGCATCACCACTAACAACGCAGCAAAGCTTCATGTGATGGAACACGAACTAGCCATAGAAAAAGAGAAACGCTTATGCCCCCTGATCGTCGAAGGAGACTCGACGCTAGAAACTTTGATTGCCCGCAAACTCCAACAAGGCACTACCATAACCAAGGTAATTGACAATTCGAGGTTAACCAAAATGCTTCACCACATCCTCCAGCCCATCAACAACCTCAGTGGACTCCACTTCCAAGAGGTCAAAAGGAAATCAAATGGTTTGGCTGGAAGGCTTGCCAACGAGAGAACAGTGGGCAACTACATGTTACGATCCCTTGCATGGAAGGATATGAGGGAAGGTTCCTTCAACAAAGAATGCGAGGATATAAACGCCAAGAACAATGCAGGACATGATCATCATAACTCTGCAGAAGGACAACGCATCTTGCAGACCCAGCCGATACGCTCTCCCTAAATCTGTTATCATGAAATATACCCCTAACATCAACTCCAATTATTCACTTATGGGATTGAAAATCCCAATCATGTTGTTTATCTTCAACCATCGCCCCTCCGACGTGAGAACCAGTCACATCCCTTGCGCCGCTATGAATGCATTGTACTTGGCTTTGGCCACATTTAATGGCATTATTATCTCCACCTTCCTCCTCGACCTCCCCGTCGCTCAGCTCACCTATGAATACCTCGAACCCAAATCTCCTTACCATCACTCCATCCGCCTTCGAGCCTCATTGGCCTTCTCTCCCCAAACCTTTGCTCTACACCCCACCAGTGTTAACCCCATCACCATGCCCTTCATCATGGCCCCTTGGAAAATCTTGGCTTCATCCCCTCGCAAAGGAATGGGTAGGAACAATGAACGTTGGAATCAAGCTAGCATGCAACCAAGAATGCACTCTGAAGTGTCGGCAAGGCAGGTCGCTATTAACTACAACAACTCGGTTTCTCAGGAGACCCATGAGCATGTTCATTTCTAGTAGCATTGGATGTGCTATAAGTCTCAAATTTTGCAAGAAGGCTTAGACACATGCATTCAAAAATACCCATAAAGTGTTTTGGGAAATTCCACCCGGATAGGGTTTTATTAGAATAATTAATTATTTTTGATGGGAGCCTAAGTCTAAACTTAGGGAATTAAAATAATTAAAAGAATATTAATAGAACTGGATGTGAAACTTCTAGAAAAAGACAGAGATTGTGTCAATATGATCTAATTCGTTGATTATGTTTTAATCTAGGTGGTTGGTTATCCAATGAGAAGGTTATAAGGATTTCAATGGGCATTTGGATGACACACTGAGTGAGTCTAGATATCGAATTTCTCAAGTGAGCAGCACAGAGCAGCTAGAGGATATGATCGAGTTGATTTGATTGCAGTGAGGGGCAGTGATAGTTGTGGTTGGAAGATCTCTTCCCGAGCCGGGAATACTTAGCAGATAAGGTATAGAAGAGCACGCAGAAGAGGTACGTTGGGCAACGCAGAGACAGCGTTGCAGCCTTGAGGAGATCTGAGATTTTTCTAAGGATCAATCAGATCCAGTGTCAGGGTGTGAGACCGGATGGGTAGAAGATCAGCATCTACCCAACAGAAGGAGGTCACGCGGTCCCCAGCCAAAGTGACGCAGATCTGCGCAAAGACAGCATGGTGTTGTCCAGTTCAGTGTTGGGTCAATTCCATATCTCCAGTGTCAGTGTGAGGTAATCCTCACTAGTTCTCTGTCAGTGAGATTCTCTATGAATAGCCAAATTTGGAAATCCAATTGTATTCAGAAACTTCGGCTTAATAATATCAAACCTTCATATGTTGCACTGGCTTTCCCGCATCGGATTTTTTCGGGGAAATAGTCCAAAAATAACAGTGTCATGTGTTTTTAGTTTTCTTCTTGCTCGGATCTTGTTTCTACAGTTTATTTATGTAGTGAAGGTTGGAGTGTATTTGCTTCAGTATTTACTTGTAGAATGCAACAAATAACTTGGATAATTTATCAAGTAGGAGAAGTAATATCAGCTTGTTGCAATAGGGATTCTGGGTTTAGGAATTTTCACATGGTTTCAGAGCTTGTATAGCAGCGCAGGGGAAGCAAGCCAATAGTTTGGAAGAGTTCAGCGTTGAAGAGAAGGAGGGAGATCGAAGAGTTTTGTAGGCAGCATAGCAGATCGAATCCCCAATGGATTGCGCAGTACAATCGAGGAGGGAAAGATTTGCAAGGGAATCTCTCTCTAAGTGAGTCAACATAGAGGTACAATTTCCAATTTACAGTGTTTCGGCGGCAGAGGGAGCGGTGCAACAACAGCTTCAGCGCAAACCAGTTTTTGTGCGACGCAATTTTCTTGTTGCAACAGTTATTGGTGCAGAAAGCGTCACAAGAAGGAAGAAGAAGCATACTGAGGGAATTTTGACCTCAGGGAATTTATTGACCCAAGAAATTCCGATTTCCCGTGCAATAGCAGCGAGATCGAGTTTTATTTGGCTTACTCCAACAGGAAGTGCGTAGAGCCAGTGGTGCAAAAGGTTAGAGGTAGCAGTTCGACATTTGGTTGGGTGAGATGGCAGCCACTAGATTGTGTGATCACGATCGGTTGGAGGGTGCCTCCAACTATGTAATTTGGAAGGCAAGGATCCCCTTCCTTCTAGATGAGCATGATCTCCAGACCTTCATCGACAATGTGGTAGTTGTCCCCACAGACGTGGATCCATCGAATGCCTACAAGAAAGATATGGCTAAATCTAAAGGGTTGATCCTCAACGGAGGGAGGGATCACATCGTCTCACATATTTATGGCAAAGGGACTGCCAAGGAGATGTGGGATGCATTGCCTTCGCTATACCAGGGCTCTTCCGAGCAGTAGAAGATGTTCTTGGAGGAGAATATGTGATCTACAAGGATGCAGAAGAGAGAACGCATAGATATGTTCCTATCGAAGCTTCAAGATGCTCAAGATCAACTAGCAGCGATAGGGTCAGCACCTCAGGCCACAGAGATGGTTAGATTGGCCTTGAATTCCATTTCTGAAGAGTGGCAAGTCTTTGTCCAGAGTATCATGGGCAGAGAAAATTTGTCGAACTAGGAAGGGATGTGGGCAGCTCTTCAGCAAGAAGAGATGAGGGGAGACTTAGTCAAGTGCAAGCATGATGGAAACAACAGCAGTAGGACGAAGCCCATGGAGGAGGATGAGAATGAAACCCTTGCATTTAAGGGACAGTAGGAGTAGCGAAGGCAGAAGAAGGACGTTTCAAAGATCAAGTGTTTCCAGTGTGGTGAATTTGGTCACTACGGTACCTAGTGTCCTCTCAAGAAGGACAAGGACGAGAAACATGATCTGCAGGCTGCAGCTGCAAGGATCGAGGAAGAGTTCGCCATGATTTCCCACATATCTCCTGGGGAGAATTGGGGTGATCTAGAGTTCTAGTTCGAAAGAACTACAATTGGGCAGGATCCTTAAGGAGTCCACCTCATGGATCAATACCCTGCTACGGGAGCCCAAATCAGCAGTAGCAAGATGGACCAGTGTCAGTTGGTGCAGAGGAGTGTCGAAGTGACAGTGCAGTGGCTAGAGAGCGCCAGAGTCTGAGCAGTGCAGAGCAAGGTTGGCAGCATTGCAGCAAGGCATAGTGCAAAGTCAGCAGCAGCGCAGCAGTGTCAGAGGGTCAACACAGAAACTAGCAGCAGTCAAATTTTCAGTATCAGATGCATCATGTTGAACACTTAGTTCAATAATTTTGGATGTTTTTCTGCTACAGCAGCGGCAGAGTTGCAATGCAAATGCAGTTGGCAGCAGTATACACGGTCAACAACAACATAGATGCAACAGCGCAGTAGTTGGTGGGCAGCAGTGTCAAACATCAGCAACCCAAAGGGAGATGTTATAGAGTAAGTGTAGTGCTTCAGCAGGAAGTATTACTAGAGCACATTCCTCGCTAAGAGGGAGTGTTGATTTTTTGTAGCATCGGATGTGTTATAAGACTCGAATTTTGCAGGGAGGCTTAAACACGTGTATTCTAAAATACCCAAAAAGCATTTTGGGAAATTCCACCCTAATGGGGTTTTATTAAAATAATTAATTATTTTTAATGGGAGCCTAAGTCTAAATTTTGGGAATTAAAATAATTAAAGTATATTAATAGAATTGGGTGTGAAACTTCTAAAAAAAGACGAAGATCGAGTCAATATGATCTAAGTCATTGATTATGTTTTAATTTGGGTCGTTGGTTATCCAACGAGAAGATTGTAAGGACTTCGATGGGCATTTGGAAGACACATCGAGTGAGTCTAGAGATCAAATTTCTGAAGTGAGCAGCGTAGAGCAGCGAAAGGATTTGATTGAGTTGATTCGATTGCAGTGAGGGGCAGTGATAGTTCTGACTAGAAGATCTCTTCCCAAGCAGGAAATACTTAGCAGAGAAGGTAGAGAAGAGGACGCAGAAGAGGCAGCTTAGCAGCTACGCTAGGCAGCACAGTGCCATGCAAAGGCAGTGTTGCAGCCTTGAGGAAATCTGAGATTTTGTTGAGTATCGATCAGATCCAGTGCCGGAGTGTCGGGGTGTGAGACCGGAGGGGCAGAAGATCAACATCCATACAGTAGAAGATCCAGCAAAAGGAGGTGACACAGTCCCCTGCTAGAGTGACACAGATTTGCGCAAAGGCATCGTGGGGTTGTCTAGTTCATTGTTGGGTCAGTTCCATATCTTTAGCGTCAGTGTGAGGTAATACTCACTAGTTCTCTGCCAGTCAAATTCTCTGTGGATAGCCAAATTTGGGCATCCAGTTGTATCCAAAAACTTCTACTTAATAATATCAACCCCTCGTCTTTTGCACTGGTTTTCCCGTATTTGGTTTTTCCAGGGACTTAGTCCAAAAATAACGATGTCATGTGTGTTTAGTTTTCTTCTTGCTCAGATCTTGTTTCCGCTTTTATTTTTCCGCAGTTTATTTATGTAGTGAAGGTTGTAGTGTATTTGTTTCAATATTTACTTGTAAAACACAGTAAATAACTTGGATAATTTATCAAGTAGGAGAAGTAATATCAACTTGTTGCAATAGGGATTCTGGGTTTAGTAATTTTCACAAAGCACATACAAGATCTTGAAATCCAAGCCAAGACTATCTGTTGCCTCATCAATAGTGAAGATGATGCTCAATTCGTTTAGATTCTCGACCCTAGCTTCACTAGAGCTAGGGAAAACCTTTTATAGTCGCACAATTGAGCTCTGATGGCAGCTAAAAACCATATTGGGCTTGGCTCTGCAGAAGCAAAGGGAGACCACAAAGGCCCTAGAAGCTAAAATCAACATGCTAAATGTCAAGTTCACATTTTATGTGGATACGGTCCACCACAAATGCTTTGTAACAAAATATTTGCCTCATTATGCCCTGCTAAAGTGTAGAATTATGACCATGCAAGCAAGCGGGGACAGCACGTTGAATATCAAACGCAAAATTGGGGGGGTGTCAACCAGTCGCCTTGCCTCCAAGGAAACCCTGGCTGGCAGCACTCCAGAGAAGTTGATTAGGCTGGAAGATGATCCTTCAGAATAGTTGGTCTAATGAACTGTGTCATTTTTGTCTTTTCTATGCAACCTATGGGCTAGTTCTCTTTGGTCTTGGCTCCTATCTGGAAAAACCAATGTAATTTTTGTTATTGTTGTTAATTTTCCAATTGTTGTCAATTTTGTAAGTTTTGTAACCAAACATATTCGAAACCTGGATGAGCTTAGGAACTTTCAAATCACTCATACCAAGATGAATTACAAATCTTGAACAGGAAGAAAACCCAGAAAATTTCTCTTTTTCCGATGGTCGGGATTGGAATTTGTGAGACCACTCGTGCTCTCTATCAGTTGTAATGACCACTTTATAATATAGTGAAAATATTATCTTCATTATATGTATTCATTTGTTGTGATATTTTGAAGAAGGCATTACAAATACCAATGTGGCTTACTCAAATGGGACACAATACCTTTTAATTAGTTGAACTATCATTAATGTATTAATTGTTATCTTGGACTACAACACAAGTCCCTTCATAGATGGGTACGCTTTCAAGCCCTCAACCAATAAGATCTTACCATATCCAGCAAATGACATGCCCAACCCCTATGTCAATGTATAATTGTAATGTAACCTTTTGAAGCTATACAACAATGTTGAGTTGTGCTTAGCCTCCCCACTAGTCGAATGAATGCTTAGATCATAATGTTAGGTTAGAAAGTAATAGGTCTTATCATGTTGTCATACTTATAAATAGGAAATATAGTCACCCAAGCAAAAATGCATGTGTACCCACATGTAGAAGCATTCATCAACAAAATAGATCATATATAAGAAACTTGAAAGTATTATAAACCATTCACATCATACATGAAATATAACACCCAAACAAAATTACTTATCTACAAGTCTAGTTTTGAACACATGGAATGTCTACGAAGAAACAATTCACTAACCCACCATAGGCTTATAGCTATGAGTGTCACTCCCAAACTAAGCTTATTTCCTAACAACGGCTAAGGCAAGGGAAACATTCTCACAATTTTCAATAATGATTCATATGAAACTCATCAGCTTATGCACTAGATATAAGACAATAAAACATTGATAATCATTCACAAACGAATTGTTGTACTAAATAACAAGATAACTTGCTAATGTATGTCCTAAGACAAGCATCCCTAAGATAAGAGACCATATCTCACTAGACAATGTGTTGCTATATGTGACCCTCACATTACTAATGCAACTCACTATATCTTTATCATTCCCTGTTATCTATCCACAAAAACATGGAAATCAATACAATAGATAATCACTCAACGTGTTTCAATCCCACCCACTATCTTGGAATTCTAATGCACTTGACCTCACACAAGCACACATTTTCCCACCATCACATAGCCACAATGAGCCGCATCCAACAACCCTCCCTTCACAATGTTGGTATGCGCCTACATGAAGCAATGACAAAATGAAATAAAACCTTTATATGATGAGCAAAACTATGAAATGTTAGTTGAGGGGTGTTTGTATACCAATGAATAGAATGGATTTAAAAAATAATTTTAAAAAAAAACACTTATTTTTTTAGATTTTTGTATTTTTATATAACTTTTAAATAAAAAATAAGGATCCAGGCAGAAAAATAAATTTTAAAAAAAAATCAAAGTTATTCTTAATGTAAACTTTATAAATAAAAACTTGAGTGACTCAGGATTCTCACATAACTTTATGCCATTAATAAACGTCAATCACAAATAACTTTATTCCATTAATAACATCCATCACAATTTTTGGCGTAACCCTTGATAACAAGGTCTAAACTATGTGATGTGGAGCGTGGAAGGCGCAGCTCTCAAAAGGCAAAATGAACTGTTAATTTGCTATTTAAAAGGATGGAAAAATGAGATCTATGAGGTATAAACAAAGTTCGATTTAGATAAAGCTATTTAGCTATGTGATGTGGAGCGTGGAGGGGGCAGCTGTCAAAAGGCAAAATGAATTGTTAATTTGCTATTTAAAAGGATGGAAAAAATGAGATCAACGAGGTATAATGGGGATTATGTTGAGAGCCTTATGAGAAAATCATGGATCTAAATTGACCCATGATAATGTATTTTCCCAATATAAATCATAACGGTCAGGCGTTGAAAAAGGGAAGCCACTTAATCATGAACATGGGAAGCCATTGAATCATGAACATGCCCGCTCAGGCACCTAGAGATGCCATGTCATGATGGATCCATAAGGCTTAATAAAATTTGAGATATTTGTGAGATAGAATTCCTGCATATATGAATCTCACAATTTAACTATGTGACCATATCATTGTGTGTTGGCTGTGTATGTTGGAATGAATGCATTGAAATCTGGTGAATATAAGTTAATGAATCCTGGTAGAAGATAGTTGAAGTTGTGCACTGTAAGAAGACCAACAAATTGTTAATTTGTTAGTACAAAGTTGTGTAGAACTCTTGTAGGAAAGTCCCAGTGTCGATTGAGATTTGAAATTGGGTATAATCTCTGCAGGAGGTTCTAATTTCAGTGGAAGCCTTAAAAAATTAGATAAATCCTATGAAGGATTGGGGAATTTCGCGAGCTTGGATATTGCTCTGCCAAAGAAAGCATCACTGAACTTGCGGCTCAGATTCTAGGCAAATGAAAACGAATTCGAAGATTCCACAATTTGGGTTTTGTGCAAAATGTGGTCTATTATGTACTCGTGAGTGCTTTTCTGAGAAAAGAGCTAGCTGAAGAGATTCATGGAGTTCTCCGAACTATCTTTTACAAAAGTGCCTGAAACAATTCGTTAGTGCTTTTCTGAGAAAAGACCTAGCTGAAGAGATTCATGGAATTCTTCGAACTATCTTTTACAAAAGTGCCTGAAACAACATTTTAAAGTCTAGACTTTGGAGTTCTCTGTCAAAATTGTGGTGGGATCAAATTGGCAAGAGATTCCACAACACCCAGCATTGGCAGCTGAAAGAAACTTTGACCAAATCAAAAAGCCTAGTTGGAACAAACAGATTGAGCCCTTGAGAGGGCGAAGCAACTAAGAACACTGTTGAAGGCCGCAAGCCAAGTTGTCGCACAAAGGGTAGGATGAACAGATTTTGTGCACTCATAACCCATAGGTCCGAGGATTGATAGCCACATTAAACGAACCTGAAAATGAAAGACCCCAGAAATTACTTTCATCAAGTGGTACCAGAGCGGAAGATTCGTGCATGTAGTGCGGAGGAGAAGCAACAGAAGAAAGTTGATCGAAAATCTGGTAAGAGATTTGTCTTCTCTGTGCAGGTGATGACAACAAAATAAGATGAGAAGATTTGCTACAGCCTAGAGCAAGGAGTGCTCAAATAGAACTTGCTCAAAAGAAGTGCTCAAATAGTTCTAGAAGAATGAACTAGGAAGATGTGAAAAGCCCAAACTCTAGGAAGATGTGAAAAGCCCAAACTCTAGGAAGATGTCAAAAGCCCAAACTCAGGAGAAAGTTTGGTGATGTATCGTGTAGCAAGGTGGAGACATTTTGCTGCAGAGGTGTGTTTTGCTGCAGATGTTGAAGCTCTTGCAAGAAGACCAGAAAGCATATGACCAGGAAGTCATGTATCTTAGGAATCTGATGCAGGAGCATCTATCCACGTCAGAACAAGAAAAACCACTTCTAAAAGAAATCCGGAAAATCAGGAAAAACCACTTCTACAAGAAATCATGTGGAAGGCACAGCTGTCAAAAGGCAACGTAATTGTTAATTTGCTTTTTAAAAGCATGGGAAAAAATCATATCCTTAAGGGATCTAGGGGTTATGTTGAGGGCTTTATGGAGAAAATTGCTGCAGATGAGGTGTATTTTGCTGCAGATGTTGAAGCTGTTACGAGAAGACCAGAAAGCATATGACCAGGAAGTCATAAATTTTTGTATGTTAGGAATCTGATGCAGGAGCATCTACCCACGTCCGAAAAATCAGGAAAAACCACTTCTAAAAGAAATCATGTGAAAGGCACAGCTGTCAAAAGGCAACGTAATTGTTAATTTGCTATTTGAAAGCATGGGAAAAAATCATATCCTTGAGGGATCTAGGGGTTATGTTGAGAGCTTTATGGAGAAAATCACAGAGCCGAAGTAATCCATGACAATGTATTTTCCCAATATAAATTATAGCCTTCGGGCCTTGAAAAAGGGCGGCTATTGAATGATGAACAAGCCTGCCCAGACACCTAGAGATGCCATGTAATGATGGATCCACAACGCATAATTAAATTTGGGATCTCTGTGATATAGAATCCCTGTGATATGAATCTCGTAATTTAATTATGTGAACATATCATTGTGTCTTGGCTCTGCGTATGTTGGAATGAATGAATTAAAATCTGGTGAATACAAGTTAATGAATCCTGGTAGAAGATAGTCGAAATTGTGAACTGTAAGAAGACTAAGAAAGTGTTAATTTGTTAGTACAAAGTTCGGTAGAACTCATATAGGAAAGTTCTAGTTTCAATTGGGATTTGAATTTGGGTAGAATCTCTGCAAGAGATTCTAATTTCTGTAGAAGTCTTTAAAACTTAGATAAATCCTGTGAAGGACTGGGAAATCTCGTGAGCTTGGATATTGCTCTGTCAAAGAAACTGCCACTGAACTTGCGGCTCAATTTCTGGGCAAATGAAAACGAATTCGAAGAGTCTGCAATCTGGGTTTTGTGCAGAATGTGGTCTATTATGTAACTCGTGCACATTTTCTGAGAAAAAACATAGCTGCAGAGATTAGTGGGGTCCTCCAAACTGTTTTACAAAAGTGCGTGAGACAACATTTTGGAGTCTAGGCTTGGCGTTCTCTGGTGGTGGGATTGAATTGGCAAGTGATTCCACAAAACCCAGTGTTGGCAGCTGAAAGAAACTTTGACCAAATCAAAGAAGCCTAGTTGGAATAACCAGGTTGAGCTTTTAAGAGGGTGAAGCATATAAGAATGTTGTGTTGAAGGCCACAAGCCAAGTTGTTGCACATAGGGTAGGATAAACCGAGTTTGTGCACTCATAACCCACAGGTCTGAGGATTGATAACCACATTAAAAAAACTTGAAAATGACAGACCACAGAAATCGTTTTCATCACTTCGAAAAAAAAAAAACAATTATAACTGAGTGTCTTGCCAAAGGCATATATAAAATGAATACCAGGGTTTTCCGCTAGTTCATTCCATCTATTTTGCCTATAATGAAGTGTGAGAAGCCTTTGAGCTGTAATTTTTATCTCATGCACTATAGGGGAGAGCACCGTGGAGGGTACAGCATGTTTAGATCAAATTTGCTCGAAATTTAAAGATTATATAAAAACGTAATATCCATGGTACTCTCCCTGGGATTTGAATTATAGCCAACCCATGCACAATACAAACTAACCTCCTACCTGACCAACACTCATAAGTCTTCGGAAATCTATTAAAAGTAGATATTTGAAAGGAAAAAGTTGCTCATTTAATTGGTGTGCATCTCCAGAAAAATAGTGCATAAATTTCATGGATTCATGGGTAAAATCAATAGTGTTGAGGTGAGGCAAACAGCAACAAAATTTCAAACTAGACCAATGACCTCACCCTATATATGAGATGGGTTCCTGATGAATCAATTGCTTGTGACTACAGGTGAATAGAATTCTTTTTAGAAGATGATGATCCCCATACATCGCTGGAAAGTAAAAGGGGGTGATCATTAACAGAAGAGAAATGTGGCATCTTGTTGCAAAGAGAATTGGACTTGAAGACAGGGAGACGTAATCTTGAGGATGTGAATCCTTTTGTCTTCAACTTTGATTTAATATGAGTAATCCAGGGAGTTTGTCTGGGGCTAAAACAACCATGGTTGGCATACCATGTCCCTTGACAGATGCAGAGCTTATATCTGAAGATTAGAATGGATTAACAGATTTGGGAAAACTTCACTAACAATAATACAGAGAAAGAGAGGAGACTTGTCCTACTCCTTGCATTGATATTGGGGTTCAGAAAATGGCATTTTGAAAAAAAGTTACTGCTCAAAAACGTGATATACAGGAACAAGTAATACAATCTTTATGTCTGTCAAGCAGAGCTTCAATAGAATATCAACAAATACTTGCAAAAATACCACTCTATAAATTTTAAATGGTTTGGCAAATAGATGAACGTGCTACCACTCTAAACATTTAAAATGGCTCGGCAAACAGACAAACCTGCTTCTATTAAAATAAAACATGTAGAGCCCTAAAACATAGGAAATCAAACAGATGACTCAAACCATAAATGTTGCCTTAAATATTCTTCAGAAGGGAGAAGAATGGTTGAGGTGAAACCAAACATATCGTTGCAAGGCTGTTAATTTTCATTTCTAAATTTGCAAGACTATTTGAAACTAATGACTTGCAATTATGTTCAGGCTATAATAACATCCAGTCTTGCAATATATTTTCTACTGAAATTATTACTAACCAGAGTAACTTCCACCAAACCAGAAGGTCAAAGAGGACGAGGGCTTCAGAAAAAACATACCATATCATTTTGAGATTGATCTAGATATGATCAGATTCACATAAAACACTCATCAAAACAGTGTCCATAAGTATTTCTTATAAAAGAGATATTGAACGAAAATGAAATGCATAAAATCTTGAACAAACCTACTTACATAACATAGGGAAGCTTCAATAAATACAATTCTATAAGAACATCTCCTATAATGTTTCAGTAAAAATATCAGATGCTGTACAAGGCCAATGGACAGTTCTATATAAACAATATTGATGTGCCACAATTGATGCACTGACTTCTTCCATCTCAGATATATATACAGACAAGATTGCCAAGAAGAACATGCCCAACGAATTATCTCCTTGTTGGCACATTATAAAGATCTTTCATCATCCCACGGGTAGAATGTCACAGTTAGCATTGTGTAGATAGTAATTTGGAGTGGGCCTGCAGCTGTTTAGCCTGCACAAATGAAGCAAATGGTAATCAGACTATAGAATTCATTAAAACCTACCAAATTTCATAATCATCATTCAAGTAGAGCCATAAATATTGTAAATATATCCACCATCTAGATGACTTTGATTGTTGCTATCACAGCATTCCATCTAGATAACTTTGATTGTTGCATTCGCAGCATTTTAGCAACATTGAGATCATTTGTATCACTGATAAAACATATTAGCCATTATATTCAAAGTTATCACATCTGCTTGCTGTGAAAATTTATGAATATTTGGAATCTAAGCTTCTGTGATCCATAATATAAATTTGTAGAAATTCTTTCGGTAGTAATCACATGCAAAAGAACGAGGTCGACGCGTTTCGAACCAACCAGTGTGGTTCATCATCAGGACTGTTAAAATTCAGATTTACTTCTCCTACTTACATTAAGTTATTAATCTGAAAATCTTCAGCATTAACATTGAAGTAAATACATTAATAGCCTACACAAGCAGATCTAAACTGAAAAACATGCTCAATGACAAAGTGACACACAAGTATTTTCTCGACAATTGTCCCTGGAAAAACCCAATGCAGGAAAACCGGTCTTTTGGCTGCTGGAGGGTTTTTATTAAGCAGAATCTAAGTACAACAGATCTGGGCACCAAACTGGTTAACCCGACAAAGAAATAAAATAACTGCAGCTATACCTCTGTTCTGGAGACAGAAAACTCATTGATTCACACCCTCAAACAAGATTTACAAAACTCGGCCCTTTTTAGTCTTCAGAAACCCCAGCGCTGCTCTAAAGCCCTCTGTGTCAACCCCTACGCTGCTCAGGAAGGGCCTGCGTCACCCCAGACTAGGTTACGTTGCCCCTGCACTACCTTGGCTGGGCCTACGTCAGCCCTACTGGCCTCCTGCTATCCTTGTGCTGCCCTTTTTGGGCCTGCATCAAACTTGCGTAGCTCCTGAAGCCTCTGTGTTGCCCCTATTGGGCTCTTGGCTGAGCTGCGTAGCTACCGCCTCTGCGCTGTATTGGTTTGCTACTTCTTTGCCTTCGTTGTACTCTTGGCTTGGGATCAAACCATCCCTCTCGCCAATACTGCCCCTCACTGCAGCTAAAACACTTCTGAAATTCTTAGCAAACCACGCCCTAGAATTCCAGCTTACTTTCAGTGCTCTGCCACTGTGTGTGTTCTCCAAATGACCCCAAGCCCTCTTCTTATACTTTTCTCATTGAAACATCAATGGTCGTGATCTAATCTTGAATCGACAGCTAAGATTAGAAAATGCTTGATCCGTGTGACTTAAGTCATTTTCATCACATGTTTAATTTAATTAACTTTAATCTTTTAATTTTCCTAAGTTAGACTTAGGGTCCTTAATTAAAAAGATTAGTTAATTAAATATCTCTTAAACATGATGAAATTTCTTAAATCGCTTTCTGGGTCTTGGAGATCTTATGTACTCTAGTCCCTCCACAAAGTTTGGGAGCTACAGCACATTCGATGCTACCCCATCACCCCAAAATCTCAACACTCCCTCTTAGCGAGGAATGTGCTCTAGTAACAATACTTCACCCGAAGTTTTGCATTGTCTCTGGTGTGGATCTTTGCGTTGATGCTTGGCCTGTTGCCCTTCATCACTGCGCTAATGCTTGGTCTGCTGCCCTTCATCACTGCGTTGTTGTTGCTCTCCGGTATTGCTGCCCATGACGCTGCCATCGTCGCTACTACATTCTTACTGCAACTCCCTCTCAATCTGCTGCATCGTGCTGCCAACTGCTGCACTGCAACTCAGTTGTGAGAGTAAGCAACTGAAGTACTCCTACCCAATCTTTGACAGACAAGTCAGTTGGGTTGCATCCTCATCACTGAAGCTCCATAGGTTGTTGCTTTGTGCTGCCATCTGGAGGTTGTTGCATTGCGTAAGCAAACCTCCTCTGCGTTGCCTCTGCGTTGAAGTCCCCTACATTGTTCTTGTGTTGTGTTGTCCTCCTGAAGCCTCTGCAATGCTACAGCTCTGCATTGCATAAGCAAGCATGCTCTGTGTTGCTGAAGATTTTACATTAATAACTTAATGTAAGTAGGAGATGTAAATCATAAATTTAACAGTAGGGTTTATCTTTGAGATATTCAGAAATTTTCACACTTGCCTAGTTATTTCCTATGCATTCTAGTTAAGGGACCACATTTTACTCACCTTAGAATGATGATAATCCATTTAATTAATATCTGAGTCTATTTATTTCCAAACACTTAACAAGTTAGCACAACCTATTTCAAAATGCCACCAAATATTCAAGTGCAGAACTCCAGTTGTATGGACTTTTGGGACTAGAAGATCTCAACAGTAGAAACAAAATGCCAGTAGGATCATAAAGAGATTGCCAAACAAGGGCAAAAACATTTACCCTAGGCAAAACCCACATGGGGGAAAACCCAACAAACTTTTCCTTAGAAAAAATCTTCTTTCAGCAAGATACGCAGATAGATCTTCTAGTCAATCACAAGGTCAAACTGACCAGCAAAGAAGACTTGGTCAAACTTGTTCCAACTGCTTCCTAGTCAAGTCATAAGTCTTCCCACTGAAATCAATCTGGTTAGGTCAATTACGCCCGAATTTCGACCTCATATTGTGCCTAGAGAAGCTCGTTCCTACTGCCTTTCACAGGGTTTTGGTCCTCAGAGATTTGGCCCTTCCACGGAGATTTAGATATGTTGTTGATGCAGGAGCATTCTTCAAAGTTTATAAGACTTAAGAATTTTATCACACATTTACTAAAGGGAGTGGGTTCCCTTAATTATTTTGTTATTTTCCTAAGTTTAGTTGAGTTTTAAAGAGATTTAAATGTAATTTGAGTAATGAAGAATATCTCATAAGTTGTAGAGATCTTAGGGATGAGTGAGCAATCCTAGGAAGAGTGAGGATTTTAAAAATCTAGAGGTCTAATATAGGATTTAGTTGGGTAAAGAGTGGAATTGAGAGAAGCTTTAGGAAATATTGAGAGATTGTTGGATCTAAACTGAAATTGGTTCATGATTCCTTTTTTGTATATATTTGTAAGCATTTTGAAACAACAGAGGGGGGCAAGGATTGGAGACATTGGCTTGAGATTAGAGGTTGACACGAGGTTGGCTCAAGGTTGGCCGACGTTGGCTGGTTAAGGGAGTGAGAGTATGATGAGTAAGAGAAGTCATTTTAATGTGTGTATTAAGCAATGTTTTGAAAATCGCGATCGGGATTAAATCGGCGAGGGGAAAAAATCGGAAAAAATCGTAAAAATCGGGAAAAAATCGTAAAAATCAGGTAAAAATCGGCACATACAAAAATATTCTTTTTTTTTCAATTTTTTTAATATCTAAAGCATCCACAACATAAAATAAATGCATTGACACATAAATATGAAAAAAAAACTAATATATAACTTTATAAGACGTGTAATATCATGTCTAGTGCTACATCACACATAATAGTGAATCATGTCTTGAATACTAAGTCCTGAGTCTCAACTCAACCTCAAAATATCAACAAAAAATATAATAATGTATCTCATATCATGAGTCATAATGTTATATACAAAGAAATGCACCAAATAACCTATACTACGATTTCCTCTTTCCTTTTGCACCCTCTTGATCATGCTGTGACTTTCCCTCTGGGCTTCGAAAAGGGCGGCGAAGTGCAGCAATGGACTGTTGTGCTCCGAGATCTGTGACACCGGGGAGCTAAGGAGGCAGGACACGTCCTCTCTGGGGGCGCGGTGGGTAGTGTCACCTCCTCTCTTCTTTGCTTGTGCTCTCCTCCCTCCTCCTCCTCCTCATGAAACTCATCATTGATTCATCGCTACTAGAAATGGGATCATCAACAAGAGATACATAAACATCATCTAGCTCAAAGTCTTGAGACTTGGATTGCTCAACCTTATAACATGATAGAAATTGAAAAAGTTTAACATGCCTAACCAATGATTTTGGTTTGAGTGAAGGGTTCATCTCCTCAACCTTAAAATGCGGTAGAAAAAGATTAACATGCCTAACCAGTTGTTTTCCTTTGAGTGAAAGGTACATTCTTGTTAAGGCCACAGTAGGGGAGTTCAACAATCAATACCACCAACATCAACAAAGTTCAACAATCAATGCCACCAACATCAAGGTTCTTAAAGGACTTCATACTCTTGATCAAATGACAATCTCATACCCTTACACATAATAGACTCAAATGGAAACAATGCAAATCCACAAACCATGAAACCCTGAAAACCATTAAGTCTGCTGAATTTTGAGTGAAATCTAAAATTCTAGTTTCTTCATATGAAATCCAATGAGGTCGAAACCACTCTTAAACATCCTGAGTCATTTCATGGTAATGTTAAAAATTTAAGTAAAAGGATGAAAATGAAAAATATCACTTTTACTTTAAGAATTTAACATTACCATTAACTGCCAACAGGGTGTGTCAGCAAAAATGACAAAAAAAAAATCGATTTTTGAACTTATAGGGTTGTTGTTTTAGGGGCCCACGATTTTTACCAAAAAATCGCGATTTTTTCCCGATTAGTGATTTTTTCAAAAAATCGTGCAAAACATCGCCGATCTAATCGTTTTGCTGAAAAAATTGTGATTTAATCGCGATGTTCAAAACCATGGTATTAAGGCCGCAGAGGCAGTAATATTGTAATCAAATTAGATTCAATGATGATTGAGTAATTCTATATTTATTCTAATTTATTTTAGTCGTGGCTTATAAATCCTGTGTGATTGTGTAAACTGTGGCATGCCATGTTGTTTAAGTACAACTTCTTTTGAAATTTCAGAGTGGATTGAGATTCTGTGTATTAAATCAGGAATTGCACAGTGAGGAAATATCAATGGTTGCATAAATGTTGGAACCTCCAAAAATGAGCGGCGACGGAACACCTTGCAGCCACATAAGCTTATTGATGAGTCGTTGACGAGAGTAGCATGGAGGAATGGTTGGTCGCAGAGAGCACAACTGTGTTTGTTTTCATAAAATCTCAAAGGTTTCAGAACAGAGACGAGAAGGAGCAATGAATGATCACGATTAGATCGCAGATCTGAAAGGGGAAAGATGAAGGGACGAGATCACGTCGCAAGATCAGTCGGGAAGATGCGATGCGATGAAGGGTTAGCAGGATGATCGTTAGATCTGAGTGCAGATCCACGGCAGACAGCGAATCGCAATATCGCAAACTGGAGGTTTAAAGTTTAATACTAAGACATCGCAAGTATGTTATTTTTTTTGTGATGCGGTAAAGAATGAAATGTGCGATGCGGCGTGGGGCGACCACGTGTCAGCATAGCGCATGAGCGCACACCACAAAATTTATCATTTAGCGTTATTGGTAAAGATCTAAGTTTGCGGGCAAGCGATTGTGATAAGACAAGAGGTATCGCAGACCGTTGGATCCGGTGAAGATCTACGGTAGAGATTGTGTCGCGGCTTCACATCAGCGATTGTGTTGGTTTCCGTTTAAGTTGCAAGTTAAACTTGCCAAGATGCGATGAGTTCTGATTGGAAGACGTGTTGTGGACTCGAGAATCCTGTTCCGCGCATATGTAAAGTGATTTGGGTATGTGTGACCTGTTTAAGGTGAGCGTTGTTTGATCGCTAGTGTATGTATGTTTATAATATTGTCAGTATTGAAATTCGTTGCGAGATCTTGAGTTTATGTGGGTCATAACCCACAGGTACAAGGTTTTGTTTAAAGTGTGTTTTCGGCTGCATCATTTGGTATCAGAGCGGGATTAGTGCTCTTTGGGGTTTTATCCAAGGATTGAATTTTATTCTCAGTATGTGTAGAGTTGCATTGGTAATTGATCCAAATGCAGGAGGTTATGGTATGAAAGGAATTGATCGTTGGGAGATCAAAACACAAAAGATTTTATGCAAAGAAGAATCCTAAAATGTTGCAAGTATAGAGACTTCAGCCATTTCATTCAAGACAGACTGTGGAGAAAGGTTTGCGGAAGACAGCATCAGGGAAGGATCTTGTAAGTTTAAAAAAAAACTTTGATGATATATGTCTGTGAATGTAAGTAGTAACAAGAAATTACAGCCAGATAGCAATGACAAAGGACAAGGGAGCAAGTGAAGAAATTACAGCAGGAGATAAGGTCAATGGAATATCTCTTAGGTATGAGCTATATTTTAATATTTGGTCTAATTTGAATTAGTTTCACAGTGAAGAGAATGATAGAAGCCAACACATAGCAGCAGACTGTGTAGAGGGAGGAGAAGTTGCGTTAGTGGCAAGTCCAGCAAAGGAGATTGTTGTAGAGAAGAAGAGAATAGCAAAGTTCTCAAACAGAGAGAGGGGCAAGTGAGCATTGGTTACAAAATCCTGACAGCATTGGAAGTTGAGGAGCAGGAGTGCTCAAAAGAGGTTTGGTAGTAGAAACCCAAGGAGGTATACCAAGATGATGACTTGGTGTACGTGACAAGTAGAGACTTGTTACAAAGAAATGAGAGAGGATTATTGTAAGCTCACAGTGGGCAAAGGGAATCCACATAAAGAAGCCGAGATGACTATTAAGGGTCATGAGAGAAGCCAAAACAAAGAAAGAAAGATGCCAAGGAAAATGTCAAGCGATGGAAGATGAGTCAAGAGGAACTTGACAAAGACATTGTTGAATTGAAAGCATGTATGCAATAATAATGTTGCTTGAAGACTGTGAAAGGGGCCAAAGATATGGTTGGACTATGAAAAGAAAGAAGATAAAATGGACGTTGTTGCAGAAACAGATAAAGAGGAGAATGTACATCAGATTAAGAGAAAAACTCAGAGTAGCTGAGTTAAAGGTGAAAGATGGTTATTGTAGACCTAAGCAAGAAGTTTACCTTGTTGAGGAAGAAATTATTGATGATTTTCTGAACTGTTGGACAAGTTCGGATCAGCTAAGAAATGTGATGAAGGAGACATCAAAGGAAGAGGAGCTTTGTATTTTTGAACCTATTGTTTTCTGTATGTATGCAAGTGATGAACCGCCTTTAGAGGATGCATTTATGCAGGTTGATGAAGAAATGAAGTTGTTAGAAAAGATCGTTGAAATAGAACAGTTCTTGATTGAACATGTGTTCAAAGACACTGAAGATGGACAACTGTTGAAGACTACTATGGGAGCTAAAAATGATGAATCTAGTAAGACTTGGCAAAATGATGGCAGACAGTTTGAAGACAAAAGGAAATTGCAGATTGCAAAAGGAGTAGAAAGGAAATAGGAAGATAGTCTTATGACACGATTAAACAAGAGTATATGTACAGAGCAAACACTTGAGGTAATTGAATTATCTCTTCAATTTTTATCCAAAAATTATGAATCTGTATTGATAGTTGATGGACAAGAAATTATTTTGAGAGGACATAATGGAGCATCAATGGAAAGAGATCTTAATAAAGATTGCATTGTGGAAGATGGTAGAACGGAAATTTATAAGGAGAATCAGGTCCAAGGAGGTATAGTTAATCTAGTAAAGACTATGAAGAAGAAAGGAAAAGAGGGCAATCAGAAACTTAAGGATAGGTTGGCAAAGGCTAATGCTCAGCAGAAAATTGAAGACAGTGTTATCTGTACAAATTGCGAAAGGAGTAAAGGTGAATGTAATCAGCAAACTAGAAGGAGACAGACAATCTCAGAAGATGAAGGCAAGGATGCTTTCATGAACTATGCAATTGCAGTGAACAACAAAGAGGTTCAATGGAGTATGATATTCATGGTGTTAACAGTAATGTTTACTGTTGTAAAAGGGACTTTACAGTGGAATGGAGAATCTGTTGTATATGGTGATTTTGTTTTCTGTACAGACACAAAGAGAACTTTAGCTTCTAGAATTAGATATTGGCAGATTTTGATTGAAAAGAAAGAGGGATGGAAAAAGCAACTTAGTGGCTTACAGATTTGTAAGAAAGAAAAGGGAAGAATGAAAAGAAATGTGAAAGGAAGGAAGGCCAAAGAGAAGAACAATGGACATAATTCAGAAATTAGACAGCATTCAGAACAAAGTAGAAACAAAGAAGACTTTTACAAGACAAGACAGTATGAAGAAGGATATGACAAGTCGTACATGTCATATGCACATCAAGGGGATGACAAATCAGAGAAAACTTGGAGCAGAGATAGAAGACAAACTTCTTTTGGAGATATATTTGTTTATGAAAATGTGATAGAGCATGCAAGTTCTGGAGATGCAGAAAATCAGTTTTCTGTATGGAAAGAAGAAGATGAGAGAAAGCAACTAGTTGATTCAAAAGTTTGGAATGGAGGAAAGAGAGTTGATATAACTCTTACACAAGAAATTGCAGAAGAGAAAGAAGATTGCAGAAGATGTGAAATTACAGTCCATGAACAAATTTTGTTCTTGACCCAAAGAAGATTTAAATGTTGTTCTTGAGTTTGCAAATGAGAAGTTGGGTGAACAGTTCAGTGAAATTTAATGTGAATATGGAGACCACTGAACAAGGTTCAATCACTGAAATTTTTGTAGCTAATGGACAGTATATAGTGGGAAGGTCATATGTTCTTGTATCAAACAAGGAAAAATCTTCTTTTGAAATTGAGAAGATTCCACTCAAGATATTGGATAAGTGGATGATGAAAACAACAAAGGTGATAGGTATGGAAATTTTTCAAAGTCAACAAGTCAAGAAGAGATGGAAAGATATGCACGACAGTATAAAGAAAATGGTTTGGAAACAGAAGAGGATGCTAGTGATAGAGTCAGAAATCAAAATATATGGTCGAGTAAAAGACAATGGAGCTAGAGGAGAAGACATGCAGTTGAAGTTAAATACTGTTGAGATGATGACAGGAGAGTAGCACACAAAGGTACAGAAATTTATGTTTCTTGAAGCGATACTCATGCTGAATATCAGTAACAAGACACTATGCAATGGAAATACTCATGAACGCAGAGCAAATGGACATCCAAAATACAGGGTTTAGCATCTAGGAGAAGGAGAGAATGCAGCAAATACACCTGCAATTGGAAAAGGTCAGACAGCCAGTTGGAAGATGAAGTCTAGGGAAGTTTAGAACAGAGGGAATTGGAAGACTCATGAACAGGAGTCCATAAATTATTTTAACTTGGGGAGTCTGATGCAGGAGCATTCTTCAAAGTTTATAAGACTTAAGAGTCTTATCACACATTTACAAAAGGGAGTGGGTTCCCTTTAATTATTTTGTTATTTTCCTAAGTTTAGTTGAGTTCTAAAGAGATTTAAATGTAATTTGAGTAATGAAGAATATCTCGTGAGTTGTAGGGATCTTAGGCATGAGTGAGCAATCCTAGGAAGAGTGAGGAATTTAGAAATCTAGAGGTCTAATATAGGATTTGGTTGAGTAAAGAGTGGAATTGAGAGAAGCTTTAGGAAATATTGAGAGATTGTTAGATCTAAACTGAAATTGGTCATGATTCCTTTTTTCTATATATTTGTAAGCATTTTGAAATAGCAGAGGGTGGCTCGAGATTAGAGGTTGACTCGAGGTTGGCTCGAGGTTGGTCGAGGTTGGCTAGTTAAGGGAGTAAGAGTATGATGAGTGAGAGAAGTCATTTTAATGTGTGTATTTAGACCGCAGAGGTCGTAGTATTGTAATCAAATTAGATTCAATGATGATTGAGTAATTTTGTATTTATTCTGATTTATTTTAGCCATGGCTTATAAATCCTGTGTGATTGTGTAAACTGTGGCGTGTCGTGTTGTTTAAGTACAACTTTTGAAATTTCAGAGTGGATTGAGACTTCGTGTATTAAATCAAGAATTGCACAGTGAAGAAATATCAATGGTTGCATAACCATTGGAACCTCCAAAAACGAGCGGCGATGGAACACCTTGCAGCCGCATAAGTTTATTGATGAGTCGTTGAAGAGAGTAGCATGGAGGAATGGTTGGTCGCAGAGAGCACAACTGTGTTTGTTTTCATAAAATCTCAGAGGTTTCAGAATAGAGGCAAGAAGGAGGATGAATGATCACGATTAGATCGCAGATCTTAAAGACGAAAGATTGAGGGACGAGATCATGTCGCAAGATTAGTCGAGAAAATGTGATGTGGGTTAGCAGGATGACCATTAGATCTAAGTACAGATCAACGAAGGACAATGAATCGCAATATCACAAACCGGAGGTTTAAAGTTTAATACTAAGACATCGCAAGTATGTTATTTTGTTTACGATGCAGTAAAGAATGAAATGTGTGATGCGGCGTGGGGCGACCACGTGTCAGCATAGCACATGAGCACACACCACAAAATTTATGGTTTAGTATTATTGGTAAAGAGTTAAGTTTGCGGGCAAGTGATTGTGATAAGACAAGAGGTATAGCAGACCATTGGATCCGACGAAGATCTACAGTAGAGATTGCGTCGCGGCTTCGCATCAACCATTGTGTTGGTTTCCGTTTAAGTTGCAAGTTAAACTTGTCGAGATGCTATGAGTTCTGATTGGTTGACGTGATGTGGACCCGAGAACCCTGTTCCACGCGTATGTAAAGTGATTTGGATATGTGTGACCTGTTTAAGGTGAGCGTTGTTTGATCGCTAGTGTATGTATGTTTATAATATTGTCAGTATTGAAATTCGCTGCGAGATCTTGAGTTTATGTGGGTCATAACCCACAGGTACAAGGTTTTGTTTAAAGAGCGGTTTCGGTTGCTTCAATTGCTACCTCAGAGATTTGGTCCTGCACTTAAAGCTTCAGATTCATCCTTCAACAAGTCTCAGATTCGACCCGTCTTTTACCTCAAATTCATGTTTTTCTTTCTACCTCACATGATCAAATTTTTCTTGCTTGAGAAGGAGGTCAAATGCCTCATATATATGGAATACTGCCTAGCTGAATGGGTGCCTTTTTGACTGGGCCGACTTGACTAGGAGGAGGGTTGACTTGGCTTGTTTGGAGCCAAAAATTCAATTTTCAAAATTCAAATTTTCTCTTTTGAAAAGGACATGAAGAAAATGCCTTGAAAATTATCTTTTGACAATAGCATGAAGAACATGCTTTATATTTATCATTACATATGCATCAAGGGCTAAAAATATTAATTATGAAGACTGACCATAGCTGCAAGATTCAACACTCCCTCTTAGATAGGGGGTATTCATAATGACTATCTAGATGTTCTCTTGTTGACAAATTTCTCTAAGAAAATGTTACGACAATTCATCATCAGCATCAGCATCATCCAATTACCATAATCCTGGTCAATACAACAACATCAACTAGTTACCATAATTCCAATCGATACCTCTGACTTATTGTGCAACATAATCCTATTCAATACACTTAACGCATGGTACATCATTAGCATCAACTAGTCACCATAATTCAGGTCCCTTTGGCGTATGGTATACAAACTAGTCTTGTTTCATCATCATTCCGGTCAATATCTTTGACACATTGTGAATCTCCAAAGGCCACACTCTACACGAGTAATTCCGGGCGTAAGCTAAATGAACTCACTCAACCTATCTGGAGTGTTCTGGGCTTGATGCTAAGAGGCACCCACTCAACTGAGTCTCTGGGCCTATAGGACCATTCTTCCTAATTTCGGTCAAAATGCTTGACAAAGGAAGAATGATTGTCCTTTGCCAAACCATTCTCCCTAATTTCGATCAACATACTTGACACAGAGATAATGTTTGTCCTGGACGTTGCAATTTCATCACTCTGCCTTGCTAAGAGAGACATGCTCAATCACTTCAAGCTTGTCCTCAAAGTATATAAACTTCATCCTGGGACAAAGGCTTTATCAGCAATCTGCTTGACTATAGAATAGTGCAAGAGCCACACTGCTTCCTTTTGTACCGTGTCTTGGTACTATATCTCACTATTCTTTGACCTGTCACCATGATCAAACAATCCTACAAGTATTTTCTGAAGCCATACTGCTTCTCAACTTCCCAACCAAGCTGCAATATATTCGGCCTCTGCAATATTGAGTGCAACAGATGTTTGCTTCCTGCTCATCCAAGAAATTATAACGGAGCCCAAACTGAAGCAATATCTTAATGAACTCTTTTTGTCTTCTGCACTCTTTGCGCAATCTGAATTTGTGTATAGTTGAAGTTGTACTTCATTGTTTGAGTCATATCTCGAACCATAACTGACTATTCCATGATCAACTATACCATGTCGATATTTCAACACATGCCTTGGCTCAACCTAATCTGCTTCCTTCACTGGATCCATAACCATAGTTGCTTTCCTATCAACCTAACTAGGAACTCCTTTTGGCACTAAAAAATATCCTATTGTGGTAATTCTGGTTGCTCCCTTTGCCACTGCAGCTATATATATCATTTGTCTAGCCTAACAATCTATTATCCCAAAAATCTATGAGAGATTTCAAAATTATGCTTCAAGGAAGTAATGAATCAACTCGAACTGAGAGATCAACTCCCTCTAAAGCTAAAACAAGAATTCCTAAGGAAGCCCTGACTACTCCCTCTAATACGAAAGCAAATCTTTCTGCCAATGTTGCTCCTAACACGAGTCCGTTTGCTTTCGTCAAAAACAAATCATATAGGATCAACTTTGATTCATCAATCCAAGTGTATCAAGTCTAAGGAGTCTGTACAAAGCCTTCTTCTGCTTGCAAGTAGGAGACTTCTTCATGTACCTCAAAAGCCTAAGGTAGCTCTTACATATGATTCATCTTTCATCGAGAAAAGACGGTCTCTACATCCATCTGATGTAACTTTCAAAAGAAATCATAAAGATAATAAATTTTTAATAGGAGTGCACTTGACTTCAAAGTCTTCTCCCTCTTATTGGGGTAATCCTTCACTTTGTACTTTTTTAAATTGCCATTTATTACATACTTCATCTTGGAAGTCACCAATGACTTCTTTTCGACATAGATTTATTCATCAAGGCATACTTCAATCTTGCTAACATGTTTTCTCCCTCTGAGCTCAACTATCTCTCAACAGAAATCACTGATACTAGGAGAGTCCTCTTGTCACAACTTTGCTTTGTGTTGTTTTTCCACGATATTGGAGTCTAGGTTAGAATCTAAAAATCATTAACGCTACCAATCCAAGTATCACAACAAACTAATTCGCACAACAGAACAATAAATAGCAATAAATCAACACGTGCACAAATATGGGCAAATTTTTACAAATTTCAATAACAACCCAACTTCGTTATAGTAATCAACTAATAATACAATAGTCTAGGGCTCCCGTACCAAGGATAATGGCCCTCAGACATCCACTAATACAAATATATATAACTAGTGTTTGGTGTCGGTCACTTCAACAACCAAACTACTTTGAACAAGATACACTAACCATCTGGTTGATGTAGAGTGCTCTCTCAGCTTACTGCAGTCGTATCATGAACACACCTGCACGGGCCTTCGGCTTAATCTATAGCAACTCCAATCTGCCTCTATTAATGGCCCTTGTCCTTTAGGTCACTGAACTCGGCTCTCCAATTTCTCCTCTAGCTGATCATAAGTCAATCTACAACCAACACATAGGATCTTCATCCTCACTAGTTGCTCCTTCATCCTTCAAGGCCACAACATTTCGAGACTTCTTGCCCACTGCAACTCCTTAGTCCTTCAAGGACACAACTCTTAGGGACTTTCTTCCAACTTGTGTCTTCTTGTGTTGTCCGATGAAGACACACTAAGGGCACAGAGGGCTGCCACCTATCATTGTCAAATGTCCTTCTCCAACGATGAATTGGGTTAGTGTGATCTGCTCCTTAACCCCCTTTCTTCTTCCTTCAAGAATCAGTCTTGAGCTCACCCAATTTTGCCCTGTCTAGTAAACCACTCTTCAATGACCTGCACTTTGGGCTTGGAGAAAGCCACTACAACCCGCCTAAACAATCGTTCTTTTGGTTGCTCCACCTCTGTCCTACACTAGGACAACATCCACTAGCAACTTACGTCAACTCAAGAAGATGACCAAACCTGTCCTAAAACCTCCTGCTTCTTCTTCTTCACATGACGCGTGCAACTGTTGATGTAATTTGCTTCTAGAATGTACCAACTAAATTTTCCAATCTAGGACTAGTCCACTTGCAACAAAACAACTTGAGAATACCGAATCACAATTTTTTGGGGCTGTTTCTTTGTTGTTGGAACTCGACCCAGTTAGGGCACACTTTCTGCCCCTCTCTAAGTTGAGATCTAGAAATCGATCTTCCCTTACACTCTTGCACAAGCCTACAGCTAGCTATTTCTGAGATCTCCCCACTAGAATCATGCCAAATGTAGCCCAAAAGTCCCCCAAACACTCGGACCTGCACCAAATTTGAATCTGCCCAGCAACCACAGAGAAAACACCCTAGACAAGGTCTCCTTTTCGTTCTCATTAAGCTCCAAATCCCTGCGGCCAATTCAGATGAATTCTCTTTTTGTTTATTGCACAATGGATGTAGAAATGAGGTCACACAATGTCCTATTTATATGTTTCCTTAGGGTGTTTGGACATCCCTCCAAAGGGCACTTCTAACTTCAAGCCGAACTGACTTTTGTTAACAAATTTACCCACTAAACATATAAAAATGCATTTCTTGCATTGTAAACCTCTGATTCAAGTGCTTGAAGTGGCCTCTTTCTCCTCTAAAAGCCCTCTTCCATCTCCATGCATCAAATCACCCAACCTCCTCTCGGTTTTGGCCCCACACCTTTGGGCAAAAAACCCCAACCTTGGGTTCTTAGCCCACAAAAGACTATTGTGTGCCAATTCCTCCACAAACCTCTAACCTAGGGTTTGGAGTACCTCCCAAGCTACCAATATCAACACTCCCTCTTAGCAAGGGAGGCACTTCCAACACTAGGAAGTCTCCACCATCATCATCATTGACGACATTGACCCATCTGGCGTCCATCACTGCAACAATCTCTGTAGAATTAACCTCACTATCTCGATAGTGCCTCTGCCTCATCTCATTTGAATCTGAAGACCTCAACACTTCCATAGGGTTACTCCCTCTGAAACTAGACTCCCTCTAAATCTACACGATGTCCACTAGCTCAATTTGCTACTAATCTCATATTCTACAAGGTCAGTCTCAATTACAGTCGAACACGGGCCATCATCACTGCAACCCAGTCCTGCAAGCACTCATCCTCCTAGATCAAACACAACTCATGCACATCACTCCAATCTCGGATATGCAACATCA
This sequence comes from Pinus albicaulis, assembly GCA_034641835.2. Lineage (NCBI taxonomy): Eukaryota > Viridiplantae > Streptophyta > Pinopsida > Pinales > Pinaceae > Pinus > Pinus albicaulis. Next base: position 891,487,773 of record CM076579.1, read on the forward strand.
CAATCCAACAAAGAAATTAGCCTGCCATCATCCTATCCATCACATGAAGTAATCTCAATCATACCAATCTCATCCATGCCTAAAACAATCCTCGAGTTGACCCAACGATTGATCGAGGTGGATATTGGTGGTCACCTGCCTATTCCACTTGGGGCTCCACCATTGTCTATTTCAGTTTTTCAGTTTCGGCATAGTTTACTATTTTTAGCAGTTTTTCGGGTTCTAAACTTCCGGAGCCGTTTTGAGGCCCTAAACGACGTTTTTTGGGAAAACGGAGAGCAACATGGTTCCATGGACCGATGTTGCTCGTTCCAAATTTGTAGTCCTCAGATAGATCTTTCTAACGAGGTTTGGTAAGCGTCAAACGGAGATCGTATGCCAAAGTTACGCCCCTGGGAAGTTGAAACAGCAATTTACCCAAACGGGGCCCATAGTTTTGGCACTTCATCTCCTAGGGTTAGGGTTTTGGCTGTTTAGGATTTCCCATTGTTTATAAATAATAAATAGGCCCTTGAGCCTCATTGTAACTCAGTTCAAAGGCCTGTAGCCGCCACATCTCTTCTCAGAGATAGCTACCAGCGCCCTAGCTAGTTTTATTTCCATTCTGTCTGTAAGCAAATTTCAGTTCTTTTACATTAATGAAATGAAGTGTTATTTCCGCTGCATCTATGTATTTATGGTTATATATTTACTCTGTTGCGTTCCTGCATAAATCTGGATCAGTGGTATCAGAGCGGTCTACTTTTTCTCGATCCTTCTTCGCATGTCCCCAACGAGGTCGGGGTATAAGGAGCTAGGGCTCGATCTGGTGGAACCTTTGCAAGATCAGCCTCGCAAACCTCGACGGACGCCCATGGGGGACGAAAAGAAAGATGAGGGAGTAGGAGATCCTATCAAAATATTGCCTGAGGAGGCCCTCGAAATACAAAGGAACGTGATGATGGATAACTTTGCTCAGATCCTTCAACGGCTACCCACCGGCGGCGCATCTGCATCCAGCAGCCACTCTGGAGGCGCGACTCCTTTTAAGGTACAAGTAAATTTTGACATTCCCATATTTAAGGGTCAAATAGACGCAGATGCCGTAGATAGATGGTTGAATCTATTAGAAGGATATTTCTCTGTTCATGACTTTTCAGACCGGGAGAAGATTATTTTTGCACTCCTCAAAGCTACCCCCCATGTTAAGGACTGGTGGGAAACCTACTATGATAACAAGGACCAGACAGAACCCTCTCTGTTCTCGGCCGTACCAACTTGGAATTCTTTCCGTGACGCCGTCAAGGAACAGTACTATCCCGTGGGGAGCTATGAGGACAAGTACATACAATGGACCACGCTGCGACAACAAAGGGATCAAGATGTGCACGAGCTGACGAATCTGTTCCATACCCCGCGCACAAAGTTGGGTATCAAAGATTCAGAGAAACATTTGGTGCTAAAGTATCGCAGCTGTCTGCACAGATACATTCAGGAGGAAATGGAGTTCCTCGACATCTCCTCGCTTGGCACGGCATACCGGTATGCTGCCAAGATTGAGCAGAAATTCAAGCAGAAGAAGCGAGACTTTGGATCTGCGAATCAAAAGCAAGGGAAAGGTGCTTCCAAACCGCAGAACAAAGGACCGAGCCAAGGCATGGCGGCTAAAGACAACTCATCGAAGCCACAAGAAAAGAACAGCACCGCAAAGTCAAAGAAGGACACGGGAAAGTGGTGTGAGTTCCATAAGAGCTCCACTCACAACACAAGTGAGTGTCGGGCCAAGCAGTCGCTAGTGGCCGAGATGAGGGCTTCTGAGTCAGATGCATGCTCTGACTCCGAATTAGAACCTGAAAAGGCGAATGAAAAAGGGAAACATATTATTGATGCGGAGCCCAACGCCACTGTTGCCACTGCAAAGATCCAAAAGGAGGAACCGGAAGATCCAGAGGAGGAGGAACGTCTCTTCCACTCCCAGATGTGGGTAAAGGGCTTCCCGGTACAGTTCATTGTCGACAATGGGAGCCAAAAGAACCTCATTTCAGCAGACGCCGTGAAGCGGTTGGGCTTGCCGACCACAGCTCACCCACATCCATACACCATCGGTTGGCTTCACCAAGGACGAGATCTCCGCGTCAGCCAGCAGTGCCGCCTTCCCTATAGCATCAAGCCCTTCACGGATGAGGTATTATGTGACGTTGCTCCTATTGATGTTTCTGATGTATTATTAGGACAACCATACTTGTGGAAGCGTCATGCTGTGTATGAGTCTCGACCTCGTGCCGTTATTATTACTTTGGGAAATAAGTTGTACAGGATACCAGAGGTACCACCTCCTACGACTATCTCTTTGGTTACTGCAAAACAATGCAGTAAGCTCATTTCCCAAACCAAGAAATTCGTTTTCCTGATGATCCGCCCCCAGGGCAAGAAGAAGACTGTGGCCACGACCTCCAGACAGGGCTCCTCTGCACAACAACAACAAATGGATAAGGTTGTGGAGGAGTACGGGGACATATTCACCTCACCTACAAGGGTTCCTCTGCACTGTCAGTTCAAGCACCCGATTGATCTGACCCCCGGTGTGCCGCTACCTAATGGACCGATCTATTGGCGCTCTGTTCTAGAGAATGATGAAATCAAGAGGCAGATTCAGGAGCTGTTGCAGAAAGGTCACATCAAACCAAGTTCATCGCCCTGTGGGAGCCCGATCGTGTTGGTACAGAAGAAGGATGGGACGTGGAGACTCTGTATTGACTATCGGGCGCTGAACAAGATCACTGTCCGGAATAGGTACCCAATCCCACGGATTGATGACCTTCGGGACCAACTCAAAGGTGCAAAATATTTCAGCAAGATCGACCTGAAGTCTGGGTATCACCAGGTACCGATTGAACCCTCCGATGTGTGGAAGACTGCCTTCAAAGCTAAGGAAGGCCTTTTCGAATGGCTGGTCATGCCTTTCGGGTTGACGAATGCTCCCGCAACCTTCATGAGGATGATGGACGACATCTTGCGGCCATTCACCAACTCATTCGTAGTGGTGTACTTGGATGACATTCTGATCTTTAGCAAGACTTGGGAAGAGCACCTTCATCACATCCGACAAGTCCTCCAAACACGGCGGCAACACAAGTTGTGTGCCAATTTGGAGAAGTGCACGTTTGGCATGACCCAGGTTCAATATCTGGGATACATTATTGATGAAAGGGGGGTGCATGTGGATCCAGCCAAGATCCAAGTCATTCGGGATTGGCCAGCCCCGACTACTATAACAGAGCTTCGCAGCTTTCCGGGTCTTGCTAATTTCTACCGTAGATTCGTGTTGGGATTCTCTCATATCACTTGGCCCTTGAGTCAAGTCACCAAAGGAGGAGCGAGAGCAAAATTATTTTGGTCGGAACCTCAACAGAAGGCGTTCAAAGAATTGAAAAATCGCCTCTGTTCTGCCCCAGTGCTCACCTTACCAGACTTGCAGCAACCATTTGAGATCGAGACAGATGCCTCTGACTATGCTATTGGGGCAGTTCTTACTCAACAGGGACATCCAGTGGCATATCACAGTGAGACATTGTCTGAGACAGTTCGCAAGTATCCCACCTATGACAAAGAAATGTATTCCATTGTGCAAGCCTGTCGACAATGGAAGCATTACATTTTGGGGAAGGAAACAATCGTCCACACAGACCACCGGCCCCTGCAGTTCATACAGACACAAGGGAAGTTGCAGAATGATCGCCATCAGAAGTGGTCCACATATCTGCAACAGATTCATTTGAACATCAAGTACAAGAAGGGTAGCACCAATAATGTTGCAGACTGCCTCAGCCGACCACCGATCGTGGCGCTCACCACTGTGCTCAACTCTTGTGGGCACGAGACTTCTGATTGGCCGCTTCTTTATGAGAGTGACCCAGAATTCGGCCAAACTTACAAGGCACTCTTGGGGGGTACGCAAGTTCCAAATTTTCACCTCCAAGATCCACTTTTATGTCACATAGAACACCTTTGTGTTCCTTCAAGCGAGCGTGCCAAGATGATATGGGAAGCACACTACAATCGAGTCGCTGGGCATTTCGGGGTCGAGAAAACAGTAGCAATCCTGCAGAAGTATTTCTATTGGCCGAACCTTCAAAAGGATGTCGAGAAGCACATCAGATCCTGCACTGCTTGCGCCATTGCCAAACCGACCATCAAGAAGCAAGGCCTATATACCAATGTTATCGGAACCGAACCGGTCATCGAATCGGAAAACCTTATGGACCGGGAACCGGTCGGAACCGGAAAAAAACCGGAAAAAAAAAAACGGTTTACCAAAAACACATAAAATATTCATATTTTAAAGAAAAAACAAATATATTCATGTGCATCCATATGAATCCAAACCATTTATACACAAATATGCAAAAGTTCTCATTTATATAGCAAGTAATAGTGCATACAACCAAAATAGCACTTAGTGCAAAACATCGTTGAACTTAAAATGTTACAAACATCAAGAAGCAGGCTCTAAAAGGCCTTTATAGTCCAAAATAACATCATAGATCATATTATTATACTACAATCTACAATACTACAAGCTACAGCTACAACAAATCAATGATCAAATCATCATCCTGATCGTCCTCCTTATCCTCATCTGAAGAATGAGTAGCATCCAAGTCTACAATGGGATTATGGCTTGATTCCCATGGCCCTTGATTACCCTCTGAAATTTTGGAAAAAATCAGCTCCAAAATCTTTTGAAATCAACTATGTAGCAACCCCAACAAAATAAAAAAAATCTTCCACCAATTGCAAAAACCACTGAAGAAAACCCAAAGATCTTTGGGAAAAAAAAATCTTTGAAGTATCTCAAAAATCTGCCAACCCAACAACTCTGCAAGACTCCAATCAGCTCTTCAAAGCTGCAAAAAAACTCCCTTAGAACAACCCTACAAAAAACTCTCTGAATTCTCCTCACCGAACTCAACTCAAGAATTGCAAGAGACTCGAATGAATAGCATGAGTGAAATAGAGGGGGTGGGGGGTGTTTAAGTAGCTTTCGGGGGGGTCTAGGGTAGCATTAGTAACTAGTAAAAATAATAATTTAAAAAAAAAAAAAAAAAAAAATATTTTAAAAAAAAAAAGGAAAAAATAATTTTTAGTGCCCACCAGGAACCTGGAACCGGCTCCGATCCGGTATGAACTGACCTGGGCACGAACCTAAGCCGTGCTTGGTATCGAACCTGGCCATTTGCTCGTAGGACCGGTTCGGACCGGTTTTGCCTCCAAAACGGCCGGACCGGCCGTCGGTTTTTTCGTGAACCGGCTCTTAGCCTCCGATAACACCGCTATACACCTCTACCTACCCCTAGTCGACCTTGGGAATCCATCTCCATGGATTACATGTCGGGCCTGCCTTCTACTAAGCAGGGAAATGACTGTGTTTTTGTGGTCGTCGACAGATTCTCGAAGATGGCCATTATGGCGCCCTGCAAGAAGAATATCACAGCAGAAGCCACTGCTAAACTCTTCTTTGAACGAGTGTGGGTGCACTTTGGGATCCCACAGTCTATCATATCAGATCGGGATAGCAGGTTCCTCAACAAATTTTGGTCCAGCCTCTGGTCGATGTTGGATACCAAGCTCACCAAGTCCACAAATTTCCATCCCCAAACAGATGGCCAGACAGAGGTCGTCAACAGAATGATTGTACACATTCTGCGCATGTACAATTCAAAGCATCCACGCACATGGGACAAGAGCCTCCCTTATGTACAACATAGTTATAATCGGGCTCTCCACAGTTCAATTGGCCATAGCCCCTTTCAGGTGGGCTTGGGATTCCAGCCACTATGTCCCATTGACGTAGCCATGCCATTTGCAGCTGCTCAGGCCGATTCAGCGCACGTCCAGTCTGAAGTTGACAAAGCAAGTAGCTTCATCGAACGCATTCAACACATCCGCCAACAGGTTCATGATATATTGGACAGAGCCAATGCGAAGTACAAGCAGCGCCATGATCAACACCGGGTGCCACACAACTTCCATGTGGGCGACAAAGTATGGCTACATTTGCAGAAGGAGCGCCTCACTGGACCCCACCACAAGCTTCGCCCGCTCCGATACGGGCCGTACACCGTCACCAAGGCTGTAGGGAACAATGCCTTCGAGCTTAGTATTCCTCCATTCCTTGGTTTGCACCCAGTCTTCAATGTGGATCGCCTTCGTCCTTACTTCCCACCTCTAATGGACACCTCAGACATTGCAGAACAACTCACACCAACAGAGTTAAACCCAGACTGCATGGAACAGGCCACCACAGATTGTATCATGGACATGCAAATCAAGAACACTCGCCAACAGAAGATCCAATTGTATCGGGTTGTCAAAGCTGGCCAACTCCTGCACCAAGGAAAGTGGTTCACCAGGGACCAAGTTCAGCAGAAATTTCCTCATCTCATGGAGGAACTTAACGCAATGGGGACCATTGCTTCCTAAGGGGGGAGGAATGATCCAGGTGGATATTGGTGGTCACTCGCCTATTCCACTTGGGGCTTCACCATTGTCTATTTCAATTTTTCAGTTTCAGCACAGTTTACTATTTTTAGCAGTTTTTCGGGTCCTAAACTTCCGGAGCCGTTTTGAGGCCCTAAACGACGTTTTTTGGGAAAACGAAGAGGAACATGGGTCCTTGGACCATGTTTCTCATTCCAAATTTGTAGTCCCTGACAGACCTTCTTAACGAGGTATGCAGGCAATTACATCAACTAGAGATCGTATGCCAAAGTTACGCCCGGGGGAAGTTGAAACCAATTTACCCAAACTAGGCCCATAGTTTTGGCACTTCATCTCCTAGGTTAGGGCTTTGGTCACAGGGGATTTCCCATTGTTTCTAACAAATAAGGGGCCCCCGAGCCTCAATACAACTCGCCCGTAGGCTCCGTAGCCGCCACATCTCTTCTCGCAGATAGGCCACCGCCCTAGCCAGTTTTATTTCCACTCAAATCGTGCTGGGACTTCGCTTTTTAACATTAATGAAATGAAGTGTTATTTCCGCTGCATCTCTGTATTTATGGTTATATGTTTATTCTGTTGCGTTCCTGCATAAATCCGGATCAACGATCCATGGCAAGTCAAAGGAAGTCCATGATTAGCAACTAGCCTTACAACAATCTATTGTTCACCAGGCTCACCACCAACCCACCAAAATTCCCAACCAATGTCGTTGCCAAGCCAGTCAAGACCACATTTCCATGTCTTTAGTTGAATCCTATGCTCGATGATCTAGACAATCTCAACTCCCTCTGAGTTGCTTCATTGTGCACACTTTGATTCACTGGCCCTTCAAAGTAGCTCTGATACCATTTTGTTTTTCCACGATACTGGAGTCTAGGTTGGAATCTTACAATCACTGACTCTACTAATCCAAGTATCAAAACAAACTACTTTGCACAATGAAACAATAAATAGAAGAAAATCAACAGATGCACAAATACGGACAACTTTTTACAAATTTCAGTAACCCAGCTTTGTTATACTAATCAACTGATAATACAACAGTCTAGGGCTCTTGTACCAGGGATAATGGCCCTCATACATCCACTGATACAAAGATATACAACTAGGGTGTGGTGTCGATCACTTCGACAACCAATCTATCTTGAACAAGATACATTGACCTTCTGGTTGACGTAGCGTGCTCTCTCAGCTCCCCTCCGCCATATCCTAAACACACATGCCCGGTCCTTCAGCCCCAATCTACAGCAACTCCAATTTTCCTCTATCAATGGTCCTGGTCCTTTAGGTCACTGAACTCGGCTCTCCAATATGCCCTCTAACTGATCATAAGTCCATCTACAACCAACACATAGGGTCTTCACGCTCACTAGTTGCTCCTTTGTCCTTCAAGGCCACAACACTTCGAGACTTCTTGCCCATTGTTGCTCCCTAGTCCTTCAAGGACACAACTCTTAGGGGCTTTCTTCCCACTAGTGTCTTCCTATGCTGCCCAATGAAGACGCACTTAGGGCACGGATAGCTGCCACCTATCACTGTCAAATTTCCTTCTCCAACAATGAACTTGGGCTAGTGTGATCTGGCTCCCTTGACCTCCTTTCTTCATCCTTCAAGAATCAGTCCTGAGCTCACCCAATTCTGCCTCATCTAACAGACCACTTGTCCTTCAATGACCTGCACTTCGGGCTTGGAACAAGCCACTACAGCCCACCCAAACAACTGTTCTTTTGGCTGCTCCACTTTGTCCTACACTAGGACACCATCCACTAGCAACTTACATCAACTAAAGAAGATGACCAAACCTGTCCTGCAACCTCCTGCTGCTTCTTCTTGACATGACTTATGTGCAACTGCTGATGTAATCTGCTTCTAGGATGTACCAACTAAACTGTCTAATCTAGTACTGATCCACTAGCAACAAAACAACTTCAGAATACAAAATCACATAACTTCTTGTGATTGTTTCGCTGTCGTTGGAACTCGGCCTGGTTAGAGGACACCTGCAATCCAAAACAGAACACCAAATCTGCTACAAAAGTTCCCTCTACAGCTGCAGCATTCCTTCTTCTAGGGTCCTCTTGACTTCGCTGGCTGCTAGGGCAATTTCCAGCCCTCTGTTCAGACATTTGACCCCTCTATAAGCTGAGATCTAGGGCTCGGTCTTCCCTTAAACTCTTGAACAGGACTGCAGCTAGCTATTTCTAAGATCTGCCCACTAGAATCATGCCAAACGTAGCCCAGAAGTCCCTCAAATACTCAGCCCTGCACCAGATTTGAATCTGCCCAACAGCAACAGAAAAAAACACCCTAGACAAGGTCTCCTTTTCCTTCTCGTTGAGCTCCAAATCCCTGTGGCCAGTTCAGATGAATTCTCCTTTTGTTTGTTGCACATTGGATGTAGAAATGAGGTCACACAATGTCCTATTTATATGTTTCCTTAGGGTGTTTGGACAGCCCTCCAAAGGGCACATCTATCTTCAAGTCGACCTGACTTTTGTTAACAAATTTACCCACTAAACATATAAAAATTCATTTCTTGCATTGTAGACCTCCAATTCAAGTGCTTGAAGTGGCCTCTTTCTCCTCTAAGAGTCCTCTTCCATCTCCATGCATCAAATCACTCAACCTCCTCTTGGTTTTGGCCCCACACCTTTGGGTACAAAACCCCAACCTTGGGTTCTTAGCCCACAAAAGACTTTTGTGTGCCAATTCCTCCACAACCCTCTAACCTAGGGTTTGGAGTACCTCTGAAGCTATCAATATCAACACTTTGTTCTACCACTACTTCCATTCCAAGTTACTAGGATTTGGATACGAATACAGATCCGGATGCGGGTTCAGATACGGATCCATCATTATTTTGAAAATCCAGGATACGGCAAGGAAACGACAGGTGCTATATTTATATATAGCTACAATACTTATGGCTACTAACCTAATCACTACATCTTTATGTGTAGACGAAACTTAGCCACATAATAATCCATTGGTCTTACATAAGGGGCAAAGTTCCAACCTAATCTCTGTCTTTTGATACAATTTAAAGACACATCTTTATGTGTATACAAAACCTAGCCACATAAAATAATCCATTGGTGTAACATGAGGAGAAAAGTTCTAGTCTTGTCAAATGCTCCATGTCTTAGTTGTTAACTTGATTCCTTACCTTTTTAGAAAAACAAGATTTTAGCCAATCAACATTTTTAAAGTGTAAAAATATAACTTAAATAATATATATATATATATATATAATTTAATATTTTAAAAAAATATATAATATGTATATAAAATAAATTAAAATATTAAATATTTAAATATTTAAATATATATAAATTTTATCTATATTTTAATATATAATTTTTTTTAATAATATACATAATATAGATATAAAACTCAAAGGCATAGGTTATATATATAACCTTTTAAACTATTTAAATTTAAAAAAAAAATACATTTAATATTTAATATATATAAATTTTTATTTATATTTTATAATATATATATATATATATATATATATATATATATAACACCTTTTAAACTATTTAAATTTAAAAAAAAAACAGAAACTTTTAAATTTTTTAAATTAAAAATTTGTGTAGTAAACCCGACAGAAAATAAAGCATAAAATAATTTAATATATATTTATATGTACACACTTTTTAATAACTATATACATAACCTTTTAAATTAAAAATTCATTTAGTGAACCCTACAGGAAATAAAGCTTAAAATAAATTAATATTTTAAATGTTTAAATATATATAGTAAAATATAAATAATATGGATATAACACTAAGCCATTAGTTATATAATCTAATTAATATATACAGTGTACACACTTTAATAACTATACACACAACCTTTTAAATTAAAAAAATAAATAGTGTTGGTGAGTAGATTTAGGAATTGGCTGTTTATTTATCCCAGCAAATCGACTAACATAAAATTGCAGACAAAACTTCTTATTTTTATATTTAAAAAACCAAAAACTATAAGATGCACATATGAATTTTGGGATTTATTTTATAGTGGACAGATTCGTTTGCATCAGCACATGAAACGTTATCAAACAGATCCTGGGCGGATCCAGTCGAATCCGAATCCGGTTCCGGATCTGATCCGGGGATCCATGTATCCTCCTTCCAAGGTCAACGGATCCAGTAACATAGCTTCCATTTGCTGCCAAAGTCTTGGAAACCTTGGCAATGTACCTGCAAATTCTCGCTAGGAGGCCATGGAAGAACAATTATAACCAAACAAAGGGTATAAAGACAGGAGACTAATTAATAGTAAAAAGTTAAAACAATAACAATAATAATCAAAGATGAGAGATATAGGTTACTTATCTTTTGAGGATTTTATGAAAATGTCAGCTCCCTCTTGATCTTAGCCTTCTTGCATCCATCTTGCAAATTTATCAACCTCGTCCTCATCATCAGTAGATGTCATTCCTTCCTTGCATGAGCTAGTGTTTCTTCTTTCAGCAAAAACATTAATATAGGTCCATCTCTAGGGCTTTATTCACAAACACTAGGGTTTTCACATCCAAGACTTCCAGTCTTCTAAACCCTATATTTTCAAAAATCCATTTTATAAATTATGCAAGTCTAATTGACTTCGTCGTGTGCAAATTCTCCTTTCCATATCCAAATGTCCAAAAGCCATAGAGTTCCAATCCCTCAGCAAACAATCAAGGATATCAGACCAAGAAAATGTGTCAAGATCAGGGATCTTCCAATGAGATGTCTTCGAGAGAAATATGACAGACCCATTAGATACTGCTTCAACATTACTAGCAGTGATATTATAGCAACCATGTATTCTCAGCTAAATATCGATCTTGATCCTTTCAACTCAAGTAGTCTATACTTCATCATAATAGTAATAATGAAGACACATCAAGTTCTACACATGAATCATTTTTCTCAAGAGGATTTGGTTCTCAAACTTAAAGAGGGACTCGGCCTCCTTTTCACTGTAAGCTTGTTATAAGTGAAGGTAATATCCAAATGAGCTTCCTTCATAACAATGATCCTTTTCCTCATTTCGAATTTTGACTGCTTAAAGAATAGATTCTAGGACATGTCATTCATATCTCATATTTACAATATAAGTATACCTTATCATTAGCACATGCAATGCATCTTTCCAAGGCCTATTAGTTAACAATGCAAGGTTCATGACAACAAATGGTGTTAATACTTTTCAAGCTTGTAGCTTCAACACCCTGCTTCTGAGCACATTCTGAAATATAATGCAACACGGGTTTGTTATGTAACACTTCAAACGTTCAATACTGTGTATGGATCATATATTTCCCTTATGAGCTTTGAATTGCTTTGAGCAACAATCAGATTTGTGGTACTGTCATTGCTTCTTGAAATATCATGATGACTTTCATGCTACAGCTTATCTAACAATATTTTCTTATAGTTTCATAACTGCCCTTAATGGATTCTTCAAAGATGACAACAGAACAGATCTTTCTTATGATCTGACTAAGGTCACAGTCCTATTTAGCTTCTTATGAAAACAACTCTGACATAAGTTCTTTCAACGAAGCATATTTATTGTCAAGGCTTATTTTGGTGATCATTTCCTCTAATTGAGATTTACAAGAATGATGCCAAAGTAAAACCTTTGATCACTGTAGATAATTTGAGCGATGATACATACCTTTTATTTCAAGCATTAAACAGCAGACTCATAGCTTTTCCGGTCTCTATATAGATCTGCATTCCAAGGCCTCATACTTGTTTAATTCATTACTATAATGTGCTTGCATAGTCCTTCAAATTAGACAATGTGTATTGTATCATATATCAGTCCCAGTAGCCATAACAGATCTTCAAGGAGAACTGGGCATGAGTGTAGAAATTTTCCGAGTTCTGAAGCCTCCCAGGTTTTAGCATAATGTTTAACGCCCATAGCCCAAAGTAATTAGTTGATATCTGAACTTTTAACACTAATTCTTTTGAAACATTTAGGACTCTCTACATCATTTACCTTTCTAGCTGATAAGAAAATAAATTGACAAGCATACATAGAATTTCACACGCTTTTTACCAAGTGATTTATGGTCAACAGTGATCCTGGAAAAACCCCACTGTGGGGAAAACCAGTGATAAGGAGGAATTTATTGCTTATAATTTTCTGAGAAATTTACACAGAAATTAACACATTAAGGTACTTCACTCCCCTTGAATTTCGTTCCATCTTCCTTGGAATTTGTGTCAAAGTCCTGAACACCTACCTTGAAACTCGGGCCAATATTCAGTACTTTTCCTGCCTAGAAATGCATTTCTCTGACAACAGACTCAGCTCAGAAAGTGATTTTACACTCCAGAAATCTCTGCATTAATTTTTGCTGTAGTCAGACCAGGAATCTCTCCTGGAAAAACGTGCCACAGGTCTGATAGAAGACCCTCCTGAAATCTGTGCTGCCTCCTATTATTTCGGGCCTATCTCATAGATGTCTACAGCACTAAAAAGTATGCTCTAAGTCCAACAATCTAACCTCTGAAACCTCCTCGAAGATCTCACAGAATCTCTGTCTCAGAACTTTGAGAATCACACTGGAAAATGTCTTAGTTACAACACTGATAAGTTCTACCAAATTATGGTCTGCCTGCTATCCTCCAATCACAAAACTCGTGCCTGAGCTTACTATCTTCTAGTTGTTTGATTTCCTTCCTGAAGCAATGCTTTGCAATCTCTGCCTCCTCCTTCTCCTTGCTCCCTCTCTTCTCCAAATGCTCATGTGAAGAATGAATGAGTTTTTCTTACCTTTACTCCCTTTCTGCCTCTCATTAGATGGGAGAACCCTAACCCTATTGATCAAGGGCTGAGATTAGATCTCAGCCCATGAGATCAATGGTAGAGATCATTTCCCTCACTTGACCCCCTCTCTCATGCAGTCCCCTTTTCTCCACATAAAGTTAACTTAAAAGTAGAAAGTAGCTATAATATTTAAGTTACTTCAGTACATTTCCTCATAAAATCTCTTTAGACATGAAGTGGCATTAATATAAAGTACCTAGTACATATACAACATAAAGTGACTTTTCACCATGACTTTAATATAACCCATAACGTCACATGCCAAAAAGGTAATTTAAAGTGTCTTCCTAGGCAAAAAGGCTAATATACTAGGAAACACCTCCTTCGGATTCTTATTATTTTTATCAATGGGGTCCATGAAACACTTCAAACTTGTCATTATCAGTCCAATCTCTTCTTTTGTGTACAGTTCCTTTCACAATTCAAGGATCAAAAGTAGACTTCATGCACAAATGAATGACTTTTCTAGCTTATCTTCAGACAGAGATATCTTCGACCTTCTTTGCATTGCTTCCTAAGATTCCCCGGCCTCAGTCATAGAGGCTTAGATCTTCAAACTACTCATGATCACGTTAGTACATGACAATGTATCTTTAATCACAAGTTTATGCTTCTATTAACATCACTTCTCCTTGTTGATGACGTAAACGGTAATGTCATCAGACGACCAAGGTATGTTCCAATTTAAGATTGTAACCTGCCTCCTTGTGGATTTGTGACAAGAATATATCACAAAAGGATAACAAACCAAAACAATTGTAAGCTGCCCTTTTCCATTGACATTTTGGATTCTCTAAGACCATGTCTCTGGGACAAAAGCCATATTTGGATTATGCTAGATCTGTGACCTATTCTAAGGTTCCTCGACCTGTTGAAATAGGTCCTGAGATCTTCTTCGACTTACTAAGACAGTTTCTGAGACCTTCATATCATTCATCTGAGGTTTCTTGCTTTATTGTAATAGATCCTGAGGCCTTCTCAACCTTCTGTAACAAGTTATGAGGCTCCTTTGATCTACTGAACAAACTGAGGCCTTTCAGCCTGCTTACTGTTGGAGAATAACTAGATTCAGTCTTCATAATGACATTTGTAATCATGACTTTGTATAAAGAAAAAGAATTTCTATTTTTTAAAACATGGGTTTCATGATCAAGTTTAGGTCAAAGCATGTTCTTCATGCTTCTAGGTTTTTGTTGAGTCAATGAAAAACGTTTGTCATGTATTATAGTCTCCTTTGGGCTCTTTGTAACAAAAGAAAATAATTATTTGAGTCTAGTTAGCTAATTTACCCTCCAAGATCAAGTTGTCCCTATCAAGATGAAGTCAGCATAGAAGAGGCCTATTCAACCATTTGCAGAGTGTATATATAGCATGTGAGTTCAACTCATTTAGAACATATTTTAAGTTCAATCTGAAGTTCGATAAAGAGACATCTACAACAACGAAAGTCCAAGAAGGAAGTGCAAACCAAGAGCGAAGGAAGAAGCCCATGAAATCGAATTATTTCAGCTCACACGTGCAAGGAATTAGGGCTTTTTGGGCTGATTGCAGGGCCGAAAGTTGTAGATCGAGTTGCAGATCAAAAGTTGCAGAACCAAGACGTTGATTGGAATAGTTTGTGAGAAGTTTGACCTTCGTTGACTTTGGAAGATTTTGCCTTGTTTAGATGAGATCTTGTTGAAGGGCTGACTTAGTCCTTGGGAGGAATTTTGGCTTTGGTCTTTGGGTCTTGGAAGTCTCATTTCGAATTGATTATATAAGAAGAGAAGTATACTTTCTGGGTTTTCCCCTTGGAGAGGTTTTGCCCTGGGTTGGAGCCTATATCTTGTGTACTTTGTCTTTTGTGATCTTCACTATTTTGGTAATTGCTTGATGATCAAGAAATAAAAAGTAGTAAAAGGCCAACTAACATCACAAGTAATTATCAAGGAAAGTCAACTATAATCTACAAGAACTTTGATTTTAGAATACTTACAACACAAGTTTAAGACTTTGATCCTCTCACAGATGTAAGAAAGGATCATGTTCTTTTCTTCCAGTAATAACATAAATAGAACTTTGACCTTAAACTACAACTTCGACCCTTAAACTACAACTTCGACCCTTTTACAGAGATTTGGACTAGAACTTCTTGTGGTTTGGAGTCTGGACTGAGGTAGATAACTTGGCATACTCCTTTAACACAGATATTTTTCCTTCATAACATGCTAGCTTGTTAAGGTTGCTCTTTCACCCAATGCTTTGATACGATGTTGATTTTTCATAGGATCTTCTAAACTGATAACTACTTATGATTTCTTTAGTTAATCACTCGTTGCATTCATATTCATCATAAATCAATTACACAGAAGATCTCAACAATAGAAACAATATGCCAGTGGGATCATAATGAGACAGCCAAACAAGAACACAAACATTTACCCTGGGAAAAACCCACATGGGGGAAAACCCAACAACCTTTTCCTTGGAGAAATTCATCATTTCAACAAGATACACACCTAGATCTTCTAGTCAATCACAAGGTCAAACTGACCATCAAAGAAGACTTGGTCAAACCTGGTCCAACTGCCTCCTAGTCAAGTCATAAGTCTGCCCAATGAACTCGATCTAGTTAGGTCTGCTAGGGCAGAATTTTGGCCTCATACTATGCCTAGAGACGCTTGGTCCTACTATCTTTCACAGGGTGTTGGTCCTCAGAGATATGGTCCTTCCACACAGATTTAGATATGTTGCTAACACAAAGATCCGGTCCTGCACTTAAGCTTCAGATTTTTCCTTCAACAAGCCTCAGATTTGGTGTCTTTTACCTCAAATTTGCCCTTTTCTTTCTGCCTCAAATGATCGCTTTTTCTTGCTTGAGGAGGAGGCTAAATGCCTCATATGTATGGAAGATTGGTTGGCCAAATGGGTACCTCTTTGACTAGGCCAACTTTGATTGTTTGGAGCCAAAAAAATTCAATTTTCAAAATTCAAATTTTCTTCTTTGAAAAAGACATGAAGAACATGCTTTATTTTTATCATTACATATACATCAAGGGCTAAAAATATTAATTATGAAGACCGACCATAGCTACAAAATTCAACATCCAGGAGGGCATCATCACCACTCCTTGGTTTCTTTTGTATGGAGAATTTGTTGCTCAAAAGCAGAATGTGACCTTCACTTGGCTTGCAAAGGAAAACTTTACTTTTTACAAACTAGGTATGTTGAGTTTGTTTCTATCAGGTAGTCCATGTCCTAGTGTGGGTATGTTTTGTTTGTCTCTGTCAGGTAGTCCATGCCCTAGCGTGAAATAGAGTATCCTCTAGTAATGGAAGTTTAAAATTTGGAATGGTATCCTATGAGTATATAGTCTGCAATTTTCCATCCAAGTGAAGTGCCTTGTTGATTTTGAAGTTATTGATATTAGCTATATCATTTATACCAAAATGAACCTACATATTCAAGCATAAAGCATTATGTCCAATATTCAATCTTGTGATGTTGTCGATGTTGCAACCAGTATCGCAAAAATTAGAGCTTTATCAAAAACGTCGCAATTTTTTATGACTACTTGTCCAAAATGAAAAGTTGGCCTTAAAAATGACAATGTTTTGTGTTTACCAATTGTTTCCAATTTTTCCCTGATTTTTCCAATGTCTCAAGTGTTCCAATTAATGATGTTCCGCCCAGCTAGTTACATATCTAATAATATTCCATGAGGACACATCCTATCTCACATGGTTCGAGTTCGACAACAATTAAGTTCGATTTAAATTCGAAATTTTCAGTAAAGTTCGAATGATGTTCAACACCAAGTTCAACTATAATGTGTGTGTGTGTGTGTGCACTGTAAATGTTATTAAGACACAAGAGCATGTGTCTCCTCTTCAAAGGTCACAGGTTCAAACCCAAAGGGGATAGAGTATGTACACCTTGCTAGACATTAGCAAAGAAGAGGGTCTATTACTCCCTCCATATCCTTACTATATTATTCAACTTATATAAATCATTTAACTTTCTAATTAAAATATTTTTAAAACTATATAAAAATTTAAATTATTAAATATTATACTCATGTGATAAAATGCTATTTTATTAACTCATATAATATATATTTATATTATATACCATATATATCTAATTAATTAACCACTTCGATAGTCATGTCGCTGAAAGATACATTTTAAATCAATATACTGAATGTATGTGTATAATGAAAAATTAAACTTCTCCATCATTCCACTGGGGAGTGCACACATCTTGACATTGCGACCCTGACATGTGGACAAAAGGCAGTCACGATAGTGAATTGTGAATTATTCAACAACGATATATGCAAACAGACAGGCACCAACACAAACACTGGGTGAAATATGAATTATTCAACGACTACATAAGCAAACAGATAGTACCAATACATGTGAGAAAGAGAGGGCATTTCACTGACATGGCCAAAAACAAACCGACATAAACAACAGGGTGTTAACTACGGAAACTAGTCAAGGGGCATGACATATTCTGCAACATTTTATTTGCCAGCGATTAAAACACAGACTGAAAGTCAATTATTAAATAGTGGCTAGGTCAGTCTGTGAATTTACCGATTGAAAATTTATGTGGTTCCTTTGTGAACGCATGGGGCGGCTACTTACTACACGCAAACCTCAGCAAAACTAACTGGGTTTGAACAATGTTTTTGATGTCTACCAAATTTTGAAGCTCAAAGTTCAAATTCAGAACCCTGTGACATAGGACACATCCCCCAGGGTGGGGGGTGTGCTCCCTACATTTCCCATGCCCTTGCGACAAGGGACACATGGGGAAACATTTCTCCACATCCCCCATTTAGGGAAACTTGACTAAAACCCGGGGAAAAACATTTCCCCAATGTGGGGGATGTGTTTCCCCAAAATCGGTGCTTGTTGGTGTGCCCCCCCTCAAAAAGGGGGTCTTCTGGGCATCCCCCCCTATAGGGGACATCTAGGCATTCCCCCTTGAATTTTTCCTAAAAGCAATAATTCATGAGTGGGGAAGCCTAATGCTCAACCTAGTGTTATCAGAACCGGACCCAAACCGACAAAATCAGCCAGTTCGACCGGCTTGGGTGTCAAATTGGTTTGTTTCAATTTCTAGAACCAAACCGGCCAGTTTTGTAATGGAATCGACCAGTGCAGTACCGAACTAGCCTTTTTTCATTGAACCAGTTGGTTTTGTATTGAACCAACCGGTTTCATGGTACTGTTAAATTCTGAAAGTAAAAGGGACATTTTACTTAAATTTTTAACAGTACCATGAAATGACCCAAGATGTTTGACAGTGGTTTCGACCTCATTGGATATCATATGGAAAAAGTAGAATTTTAAATCTCACTCAAAATCCAGCAAACTTTACAGCTTTTCAGGATTTAAGGTTTGGGGGGACTGCAACGTTTCCATTGGATTTTGTGACATCCAAGGGTATGGAACTAGTATTTAATCAAAAGCACCAAGCCCTCTATGTACTTTGATGTTAGTGGCATTGGTTGTCGAACTCCTTTATCATGACTCCTTTAAAATGTACCCATCACTCAAACAAAATCTTGATTTGACATGCTATGTTTTTCTATCTTATTTTAAATCTAAAAGAGTAATTTTGATGACAAAGATCCGAATATAGGAAATGATTTTGATGATATGTAGGTATTTGTTGTAGCATGATTTTTTGGATGCTAGAGGCCATATAGAGACTATTTGTTGATGTATTTTCGATTCAAAGATGGATTACACTCAATGCTATTTTGGTTATGTCCACCCTTACATGCTATATAAATGAAAACTTTGGCTTATTTGTGTATAAATGGTTTGGATTCATATGGATGCAAATGAATATATATGTTTTTCTTTCAAATTCGACTATTTGATGTGTTTTTGGTTGATCAGTTTTTTGGTCTGGTTTTTTACCGGTTCTTACTGGTTCCCGATTCAGAGGGTTTTTCGGTTCGATCACCGGTTTAGTTCCAATAGCATTGATTCAACCCTAGGGCCCTCCTGATGCTATGTAATTAATGGTAATGTTAAATTTTTAAAGTAAAATGACATTGAATTCAAGATTCAATAGACTTAACAATTTTCAAGATATCAAGATTTGGGGGATTGCAACATTTCCATTGGATTCTATAATATACGAGGGTATGGAACTAGCATTTTATCAAGAGCACCAAGCCCTCTATCTACCTTGATCTTGGTGGCATTGGTTGTTGAACTCCTCTGTCATGACCCTGGTAAAAATGCACCATCACTCAAACAAAATCTCGATTTGACATGTTACGCATTTTCTATCTTATTTTAATGCTTGGAGGGTGATATTGATGATGAGGATCACAATATAGGCAATGATTTTGATAATATGCAGGTATTAGCTTTCGATCTCGATGTGCTGCGGGTGAAGCAACTATTTGTGTCTTTTCCTTCATTGCAGGTGGTCTTAGTGATCTACTGAGTGGTAAGGCTAAGATGCTAGCTTAGATGCGTATGGTAAATCATTAATGAGAGAAAAAGCTTCAATTGCTAGTGCCTCCGCTAGATCATTCCATTTAGAATCTTATAATAGAATGAGGCATTTAATTGTTCCCCTTTGGAGTTGTGCTCTAATTGGCTTTCCTTGAACAAGGCTATGGCGAACGAGGCTATGATCCTTAAGCTTTGTATTTCTCTTAAGGGGCAGAGGTAGCATATTGAGATGCGGATCTAGTCACCAAGCGCAAATATTTAGTTTCATGCCTAGATTCATATGCAAAGGTGAAGATACCTAGAGCAAAGCTAGGAGAGGCAGATTCGGTTACAAGTACAGTCTAAGTTTGAGATCGAACGGATTTTCCATTAGCACCATCCATAGTGGCATGTGTCTGAGTTGATCCAATGAAAGAAGCGGTTTACCCGAGTAATTGCTCCTGCAGCAGTCGTTTCAACAGTTGTGTTTACCTAGAACCAGATATAATGGCAGAAAAGGCAGTACCATCAAATCCAGTTGGATACAGGGTCTGGCAGACGTAGAGGTATATATGCTATAAGAAAAAGATATTGGTTCCTTCCTGCCTAAGTGGTGTTATTACAAGAGTGAACTGCGCTACAAAGGCAAGTAAAGTAGATGTTTTGAACCTTGGATTTTGATTTCTAGTAGGATCAGAGTCTCCCGGTAAGTATTCACCATTCTAAGGGACTTGTATTCAGATCGATCCGGTCAATGGTAGTAGGTGTATCTTTACTATCTTGTCAATGTTTAAGCTTGTCCGCCACATAGCGCAAATTGTAATCTGAATTGGGCCTACAGCGCAGGCATTTATGGACATAAATCATCGATTTAACGACCGTATATGCCATAGCTCACACCCAAATCATGAAGTTTGGAACTGCAGATGACTACCACTGAATGAAATCTAAGTCTCCTTGTCGGCGTAACGGTGGATCAACAGAGGGGAGGACTAAGCATGTAGTTCCGAGCTAAGCAATTGCTTTTTCTACTGATTCATCCATTAACTAGGTCCCCGATCCCTATAACATAATGCAAAACGGGTTCCCTACAACTTCAGCCAACAGATTTGAGAAAGGATATCTCATAATGTTTAGCTCACAATTGTACTGTTTCAATAAGTTCGTAATATTGCTTACTCTTGCGTGTGCACTGTGGTCATTTGCTGGCTCTCCCCCGCTAGGATTAGGCTCTTGCCGAGTACAATTATTATATATGTAATTACACTTAGATCTTTCTGACTTGTCTGTGTGGATTGTGGAGGAAGAAGTGTGAAGTTGGTTCGACTAACCTGTGTATTATTATATACGTAATTATACGAGCACTATTTACCTTGCGCAGATAAATCAAATTGAAGCAGCAATGTAAGTAAGTTCTTTTTTCTAGGTCGAGCGAGGGTGAGGGTGGGGAGTATATCCTCGAACCTATGATGAATGGCCAAGTTGACAGAGTAGGAACATCTATAGGTCGGCCGGCACGAAACTAAGATGGTCAATCTCGTGATTTCGTCTATCGAAACAACTAAATGCTACGTTGCCCCCACCACATTCCCTTCATTGACGTGAGGGAATCCAGGGTAGCGGAAGCCTTTGAATAACACGGAACGAACTGGGAATTCATGAAGGCAACGCCTCTTTCCCGTTTCCAGAACTATTTCAGTTTTTAGTAATGTAAAACTTGATCTATTGCGGGATTCACTTGTCGGGCCAGCTACTCCATGCGAACACGGTACAAAAACATGTATAGTAGGAGTAGTTGCTCCCGACCCGGGTTGTGAATGGCGGAAATCCAAAGTCCCATTATAGTTTAAGGCTTACCAGTACTACCCCTTCTATGGTAGCACTTCTGACACTATGAGAGACCCGACCTACTAGGAACCGCTTGCCAGGTTGTCGCTATTACTCGGCCTACACAATGGCATTTACTTATTGATTGAGGGTTCAGGATAGAAATAAAGGAGGGTGGCCGATCAGATGAATCGAAAGATAAGGAATGGTCAAAACGTACTTGAATGGGGAGAATAGGGGGATATGATCGAAGAATACGGTGAGTATGGGGATGTAGGAGGGCCAACGTAGAAAGTGGGAAGGCAGTGGCTAGCCCCCCCTTTCTATATAATAAGCAATGCGGGAAATCGAATTGGAAGCGAGTGGTAGTTATCTCCGGAAACAACCAGGAAGAGATGGTCGAATGGACTTGGATCGATAAGAATCAGAGGAATCGAGGGGTGCACACAGGGTTTGATTCTCCAAAGCATTGGAGAGTTGAGTTGCCCAGCCCTACCTCCACCTCCAATTTCTTCATAAAAGGGACCTTGTCAGCATGAGTAGGCATGGACGCTCTTTCGATCAATTATTCGATAACGTAATTACATATATAATGATCTTTATTTCGTCTCTATCTAGTTACCAAAAGACAAGAGAGATATAGTGATTGACTAATGAAATTCGATTGAAACCAAGCAATCTGCCTTACCTTTCACCGGCCTCTCCGAAGAAGTCAGTCCCAGTTGTGTCCCACTGCTCTGAAGAAGTATAAAATAAAATAGAATACTACGTGTTCATATATGATGTCGCCATGTAGATGTTAGAATTGCATATCTATGTGATACTTGCATATAGACGTTTTCAAATACTATACTTGCATGTAGTTTCACTTATAAGTTATGGCAGGTTTCAATTGCATGGAGAAGGTTTTCATGTGCTATACTGGCACTATGGGGGGTGGCGAAGAATCTGCTAGTCTCTCTCTTCAACCAATGCTTATGGCATGTATAAATAGCATGGATAATTTGACCTTGTCCAAGTTGTTCCAAGTGTGTTGATGTACCACTACTCAATGTAAGGTGATATTTTCTTCTATTAGAATAGAATTGTCGTATATACTTTCAATTTTCCATTTTCATATCATATAGGCGGCCTTAGGCACCCCCATACATACATACCCCCGCTTCCACACCCCGCCATTATACTCTACCCGCCTCAGTACACCTACCCGCATTGCAACAAACAACACTGCTCGGGGGCCCTATCTGTATGCCATCCCTACAATTATCCACTTGCAATTCCCCACCATCCCTACCATTATTCACTGAATTCCCCTACATCACTTGGATTAATGAGGCACTTAACAGATATCGCTAAAATGGAGGGGCATTATGCTGAGTAGTAGTAGTCCAGGGAGGTTAAGGTGACCCCTCCCTCATCTCTCCTTCCATCTCCATCTGGTGTTTCTAATATTCTGAGACTGTCATCCATAAACCTTGTGGGCACTTGAATTCGATTGATGTCGTCAAAAGGAAGGGGACCACTCACCTAAATAATAGAAATAAGAAGTGCCTAAAGAGGATTCCAACCAATAAAGGCACCTATATCTCTAACTTGAAATAAACACGTATATAAACGTCCGCCCTAAAAAAGCAGAGATATAACTAAAAAGGCAGGCACCATTCTCAAGAATGGCCCGATCCAATATGAAACTAAGGAGGAGGTCATTTATGTTATTTTATTCCATATTGATGTTCGTTCGACATCCTTCCCTGACCCAATCTTCCTTGCCAGGCCTAACTTGCTTGCGATATAAGAGAAAGAAGGGTTTGGGCAATATTTTGCCTTTCCCTCCGTACTTCAACTTGAAAAAGAAGAGCGTCTCCATTTACCCTCCCTGGTCCAATTGGCTTGCCCCCGGGACCAATGTATGTAGGCCAAGACTATAATGAAGAAGGACGAAACCGGCTCCTATGGCATCGAGTACCAGCATCAGCATGGGCAGTTCCAGGTCCAGCTTAAGCAGTTGATGCGGTTGGTTCATACGCGGCATCCCTTCCAGGTGGTTTAGATTAAGTAGTCGATGTAGCACTACCCATACCCATATTCTGATGTTCCAAATGTCGATCCAACAAATTATGACTTTGATCCCGTAGATCTAGTAGAAGTAGATCTAGCAGAACCATAGCGCACAGTAGCATAAGTCATTGATCCAGCAGGAGTAGGCCTTGCTCCTACATATAAGGTCTTTCACCACTGGACTTTGCACCTATACTGGGCTTTAATGAATTAATACTCGACACAATTTGGAATTTGTAGCACCCACTGAGCTTAGTCCTTTAACCAGGCTTACTATAGCCAGCAACAACAGATCCAGCTACAGCATCCCTTCCATTTCCAACTTGATAACTTGAAGCAGCAAAGTAAGCAAAGCTAGCAACACCACTAGCATATACGGTAGCACCAACAAAGCTAACAGCCCTTGATCCAGAAGTTGATCTTGAGTTTGATCTAGCTTGAGGTCCAGCAAATTCTTCTGTTCCATATCCTTCAATAGTAGCAAATCCAGTAGCAGATTCAAAAGCACCTAGAGCAAATCCAGTCGCAGGAGCATCATCATTCGGAAACGGTTTTTTGGACATGGGATTCCCAGCAGCATTATTGGAACTGACATTCTTATTCCCAGCATAATTTCCATACTAGCATTCCCACACGACCATCCCATAAGCATTCCCAGCATTAGAATCGGCATCATTCCTAGCATTATAAGAACCAGCATAATTTCCAGCAACAGTAGTAGCACAAGCCAAGCCAAAAAGCAATCCCAGTTCCAGGCACGAATAAATAAGCAAGGGTGGCAGTACCAGTGCCAGGACTAGTAACAAATTCAATTCCATTCATTGAATATCCAGTTCCAAGTACAGATTCACCACCCGCAGGAGAGGAGGAAGCATCAGATCCTTTTGATTCACAACCCACATACATAGGCGTAATCCACTGAAGTTTATCCACCAACATCTCACTTGTTCAGCTACAGTTCAATAACCCACGGTATCCCCTTCATTTCGAGTGTCAGTGTCATAGGCAAATAAAGGTGAAGTCAGCACTACTAGGATAGCAGGGGCTATGTGTGAGTGTCTTATTCTTATATATAAACTGAAAAACTCTTCTTCTATTCCTATAATAAATATATCTAACTCAATTAGAGTTTACAAAACTAGTTAGTGAAATAGGAATTCCTATATCCTAACATAAACCATAGGTGAGAGTATACTTAACATATCTAACAATCCTATTGGCTATTGACCAATACACATGTTATCAATTAGATATAAAGTGAGATATTCAACCCATTGTCAAAGCTATATTAGCTCTTGTATGAGTGAAATAGTTGATAATTACACAGGTAATGAGTATGAAACAATGAAATCCTAGTATATTAAGCGGCGTGGGTAGTGTTGTTGACAATAGCATAAGTATGAATTCCTAGGAGTTGACTAATGATAAGAGAGTTCTATCTTCCAAGATAATAGAAGAATATAATATATAATAGAACTAGCTACTTATTCTTTCCAGATTATACGGAATAAAATAGAAAAAGAAAGATTTCTTTCTTTATTTGGTGACACCAACCAAGCAAGGAACGAATGAGAGGACATCTACCAACTAAGGAACATAGGACAGCTCCTGACAGGCAATGGATTGATAGACTGATACGAACAGAGAAAGGAGGGAATTAGGAACATTACCACGGATGGGAATGCATTCACTATCCACATCCACGGATGCTATGACTTCTACTACCAGCGGATGGAGAGCTTCCCTTATCATCATCGGATGGGATACCTTCAATCAGGGAAGGGATACACCTAGCAACAGAGGGATACCATGGACTATAACTAGCAACAGAGCATGCGAGGGATACTCCTTTCACTGCTATCAAGCCATTCACACTAAAACCACTCACTATACACTAACACTAACCCTTGATGACTATAAACTATCAACGGAGGGGAATCACTTCCACTACCAGTTATATAGAGTAGATACATCTAGCTAGGGATTGATACAACGAATGAGAGATATAACAGCTACTAATGAACGAATGAGAGTGAGATACACCTACTACCAGTGATAGGACATATACTACCGAGGGAATTATATAACATCTATGCTCTGTACACTAACGTGATACATCTATGCAATCAACTACACATAGGGGGCTGAATAGATTCTATTGGCCGAGAATGAAGTAGGCTCGAATACTATATGCCGGGAATGATCATTCACTCGACTGCATATCTATTGGCTAGCCGCCATCGTCGGAAGACACAGGGAAAAATCTTATTTGTTCATTCTTCCCTTGCTA
The DNA here is from genome assembly GCA_034641835.2 of Pinus albicaulis. Lineage (NCBI taxonomy): Eukaryota > Viridiplantae > Streptophyta > Pinopsida > Pinales > Pinaceae > Pinus > Pinus albicaulis. The sequence continues at coordinate 891,513,721 of CM076579.1, forward strand.
GATGGTGGGCAGGTGTTCAAATAGGTTATTCTCGGGCTTGGTCATACCGGTTGCTGGGATAGGAATAGATAAGACCCATCCATCAACCAAAACAACTAGGACTAGAAATATCTCAACTAGGACTAGGAAGAAATAGATAGAATAGACTAAAAAGATATGGTCTTTTTGGAATGACCTTACTGGACTTACCTCACTAAATGTTTGACTATCAGATCTGAGCTTTGACTTATTTGCTTGTTACTGATATGGACACACACTACTGCTCTACTACGCTAATTAACACCTAAAATGACAAGGTCGTGTCTATATGGATTCATGGATTCATATGCAAAATGCCAAAGAGAAGTGTGTCATAAGATTCTAAATCTGGTCCCACTACTGGATGTAACGACTCTATTAGACCTATACCTCATCCTCATAGTGAGTGCTCACAGGATGGATGCCAACCCGCACAGACTCTCATATGCTGGTACTGCCCAATGGGGACCACAGACTCATCATGCTGATAACGGATTACACGGACTTCATCCATGCAGCCTTACCTGGGCACATGGAAACCGGAATCCTTACCTATGTTCTCTATTGGGCACCATCTCGTTCCTTCGGACCACACATTCGTCCCGTTCCTTTGCCAGTGGTCCCCTCGTTCCTATGGACGAGAATATGCTCTTAGTTAGGAAAAATGCTCAATTAGCGTCTAGTTATTATATCATCTTTTGATTTTCTTTGGATAGACACCACAATAAATCAGCTTCTTAGCTAGAGTTCAGGGGACAGACACAACATCCAACTCAATTTCAAATTGTGTTTGTTGCATCTTGCATGGAGGAATGGACAAAAACGTAGATATGCGACACGTAGATATCGCTAGTATCATCATAAGAAGTCTAATTTTCATCTAAGACTAAGCAAACATCGGGTTGTGGAACCTCATATCATACCATGGTTGTGGTAGTGCCATATCGAGTTGTATCGCTCCATCCTCATCCGGGATCTTGTGGATTGTGGTAGAGCCCTGAAACCCTTTAGGAATCTAGCGTATGCTGGAAGCAGGAAATTGGCAATATGACTAAAAAGATTCGGTTTTTCCCAGATGAGAGGGAATTCTTCATCGAACCATATGTCCCCACACAAACTAACATGGGTGGGATTGTCTCTATTTGGGGTGTACCTAGGGAGAAAGAGAATGAATGGTGCCCGCTTTGGAAAGCTTTTATGATAACCTCATAAATGACAAGTGAAAGTCTCGATTATCCATATCTTTTTCATTTCCCTTTGAACGCACCTAACTCTAACGAGCTTACTGTTGAACACTCTAGAACCTGAAGAAAGCAACTACGAACTTATTGAATTGGAATGATTTGACTCTCTGACTAGGGGAACTGAGTTATCCCTTCCTCTAAGCCGATCTATAGAATATCGGTAATAGAACCTTGCTAGGTAAAGCTTAGGAAATTCCATTCTGACTTAACAATAATTTGATTGTCTGATCCCCGATGATGTGATCGGATCCAACTACAAGAGTTTTTTACTATGGCAAAAAGCAAAAAGGTGTTCGTCCTACTGAATGAATGAATATAGGTTTGGTTGTGGAACCTACTTATGGTGCCATCCATTCATATTGGTAGAACTCAATCACTATCCAACCACACTATCGCTAACGCTTGCCAGTTATGATTTGCTCTTTGTTCCCGTAGGGCGCTCATGGGAAGGTTACCAAAGCAAGCCATCTTCCTGATATGCAACGTAGATATGCGGGCGGATATCGTCGTAATATTTGGATAAGGGTATATGTCACCCTTGCCCCTTTTGTTTTTTATGATAATGTGCCCTGGATCACAGGAAAGTGTAACCCATACTGGATTGGATTAGTCGTCTCATTGGCTTATTCCCCCCTACCAATATATTGAGTTCAGAAGGAAAGAAAGGCCCAACTAAACTCACATGGAAGAGGACATGGATTTGTTGCCCATTGGCTGTACGTAGATAGGAGAAGAATGGTGCTATCACCTATCTATGTGGTGGTGGGTTACAAACAGGTAAATGCGCTAGGCTACTAGAAAGAAGATCTGTTCTCAAAGTAGACGTGCATTAGATAGAGGACATCATGTCTTTCTTTTCTGGGATGATCGAGAGCCTTTCTGTTTGCAACATTTGAGCATACTCTTCTAGTGTGTGCAAAACCAGAGAACAGAGGGCTGGCAATCAATGGTTGTCTGGCTTCACTCCGAGAAGGTTATTCTATAATAACCCGATGATCCCTCCCCCACTATCCACTCTACTTGTTTGGATGAGCTCGATACTGCCCTATAGCCATCGATTACAGGTAAACTCCCTCCAATCCATAGACTTACATATGTTTGCGGCAGAGAGACTTTCCTCAAGAGATAGCGCAGCAATAGGTATAGCAAGGGGATATGGGACGATCTACAAGAAACCCCCATAGGTCATACCCTCCTAGGTCATAACTTGATATGGGAGACCTTCCTCCATTCTGGATGATGTACCAGTAGGGATGGACCTTCCCCTCCTCCCTTCTAACACCATATATGTATCATGCCAGTTGGGGAGACTTGAATACTGACACTATCTAGGTCTTCGGCAATCCAGCCTGATACACCGCAGACCTATCTTCAATTACTCTTGTGGGGACACTCCCCCCCACCGCCTAAACCGCATCCCGCTGCCCGAAAGAGATATATTCTATAGTGGAGTGTACTTCTGATTGTTCCGAGACTGGTAAGGGTTGTCAAACTATGCTGTCGTGAACGAACAGGCTTTAGGAAACAAAGGGTGAAGGAAACCCCCTCGGTAAACGTAATGGACCTGTTACGCCTATTCATTGGAATAAGACCCGTAGAATTAGACCTACCTATTGATGTTGGCTTATCAGTTGTGTTCGAAATGACTGGGCGACGTTAGGGCGCTACGGTGGCCAAAATCTAATGAGGGCGAGTTGGGACAATGATATGCATATTGATTCGTCGCCAACGCCTTTCACCGCCGATACCTATCTATGATCCACTGACATTGATCTATCTCTCAGGGGCTTAAGTATGATATAAGTAATGGAGTAACAAGGATCAATAGCATTGATGGCCACTAGTTGGGGTTAAGGGTTGGTCCTAAGATTCACAAACTTATATAGGAGCGGGAGGGTGATCAACACCGAGTTCTGCACGGGGAAGAAACAATCTATAGTGATGTGATATTCCAGATTGAGAAGACGAGGGAGGAGGGCTAACCCCTAAGATCCGATAGATGAGATCACATGATTCAGAGGCACAGGGTAAAGATGGATATTGGGTTCTGCAGTCAAGAGATTTCCCCTAGAATTAGAAGGCGTTGGCTTAGTAACTCCTTCTATGGCTGAGATATTTGGTTAAGCTTCAAGTAGAACTCCTTTGAGAATTGGTTGGATTATTCCCAACCACAGCTAGCGGTGCATGCTCCAATCTTTCCTTCGGTGCCTGCTTCAGTCGCAGCAGCCTAGTATTCCCTAGAGAGAATTTGGGGCTTGGAGCGTTCCCCTTTCGATCCAATCACGGGTCCCACTACAGTTACCAGTAGTAGGCTCCTTACGGCGGGTCGGGGTCGATGCGATCAATCGAAATAGTCTTTGCCTCGAATTTCAGTATCTCTATTGGTACTTTCTATTATTGCTCTTAGTATGGGTATCACTATAGCTACGAATGACTGGGATAATTGGATAACTAGAATAAGTAATATGCCACTACTAATCCCATGGAAGCTTATCTTATCTTAATCATAACAGGTGGAATAGAACAGTATAAAACCAAACATGATGGAAACACGTGATTCATGTATGATTACCATTGATGCAGTGGGTACGCGTGATCCGCATATGGTTTTCCTAGAAATATGTGTAGTGGCATCCTTTATTGGAGAATCCTTTAGATGGAACACTGCCCACTTTGACTATGTCAAGGGTCCTACAGCTGCTAACTATGATTATCTATTTCTTCTAGCAGACATGGCTAGGGAACAAATTGACCATAACCCATTCCTAGGGAAGTGAGCGGTGAAACCATGCTTGGAAAAGTCTCTATTTTCGATGGAATCAAAATAGTGTTATCCATTCACAATGAGGTAGGCCTAGAAAGGGAAGTCATCTAACCAAAGTAATCTTATCATCGCCCGTCAGGACGGACCGGAAAGAGAAGGAAGGGGTAGGTACTACTATTTCTTCATTGTACTTATTAAGATCAGACCGAGCAACTCTATCTCTTTTGGACCAGGACCAAGAGCCATACCGATTCTTTCTTCATTGGGTGGGATATATATATACGTCGTTATATAGTATAACTAAGAGTCCCCTCACTACCCATGGAATGCTATTTCATGCATATAAAAACCATAGGCAGGCGGGTCACCATCCCTGTTGCTTGCTCGGAGATGAAACTATCCATTTGCCATGATTCATATAGGAAGGTGCTATCTATCGGATCGAGTAATCGCCTCTATTTATTTGATAGGTGAACCGCATCAACTATCTATTATGTATAGACAGGAAGGAGGGTTTAAGCCAGTGAAATGATCCGCCCGAGACCTCTATAGGTAGGGGTATGGTGATTCCAATGTTGGGTGTGCGGTGGACACTACCCTTTCTTTACTATTTATCTCAACTAACAACTAGCGGGCTGCTATCATGATTGAACTAGTATCCACTCATCCATTCAGGCAGGGAATCAAGAAGGTATTCTTTATGTATTTTGATTGGGCCAACCAAGTGGCAAGCAACAAGTAGAGAAGCTAGGGAGTGTTGGGTACCCCTCACTGAGATCATATCTATTCTTTGTTTTGCTATCTACAAATCAATAATCAAATTGTACTGTTGCATGCACCTATTTATTAGTGAGGTTTAAGGCATAAGTCTAGCTATACCGACCGCCTACTCCTGCACCGACCCCTGCCAGTCATTACCTGATAGATACACTCTGCCCCGCCTGAATCGATACCCCAGTCATCCCCCGATCAAGAATCCCTCCAATAGATACAATGATCAATGAAATCAGATATGGTAATAAAAGGCAAACTAATGAATGAAAGCAAGGAAAGAAAGAAAGGTTTTCCCCTTGCCACCCCCCCATCCACAGAAAGAAGGTTCTTGAACATTAGAAGGGAAGGCTTCGGCTCGATATAAGCTAAAGAGAAAGACCCATAAGCAGAGGCAAGGGCAAGGGAAATAAGCTTGCTTGGGTTGTAAGAGTAGAGCCAACAACGGCACCTAAAGCTATAACCCAATGGGCCGGGTGAAAAGTAATAAGTCATGGGCCCTTACAAGTGACATAAGTCATATTGCTATAGCAAATAGGCCCTTACACATTGTTATAGCCTATTTGATCAAATTTGATACAGTCAAGGTCTTCTAGGTTGGGATAACCCTATATTTCTTTCTTCCCCTCAAAGAGCAGAGCTAGTTCAGGACCTTTCAGGGCCTTCTTCCCTTCCTTTTTGGGGTAGTGGGTCGGTCACTCTCAATCGATCAATTGAGGTAAAACTCTATCTATATCCTGTTTAGGCGGCTCCTTATCGATCTCGATATTTGAAACCCTCTTATATGCCATATGTACTGAGATTGATCGGGAGACATGGCCAAGCCCGCCCGAAAACAAGGTAGCCTACGGGTCACCTGCAGCTGGATCGAATTCCCATATGATCGCCATTGATGCTCGTATAGGAAGCTATTGAAGCAAGTGTAGATCACACTAACGACTCTAGGGGAAGAAAGGGTTCAAGGCCTAGGTCGCTCTTCCACTTAATGTCTCAAAGTTCACGATACCGCGGCAATAGGTTTTCAGAAGCTGGCCATAGAGGGTGGTTGCATTGATTGACAAGGTGCACATAAAAGAATAGGAAAGCCCTTCTATCTAGCCCGAGGAGAAAACCAAATTTGATTGCCATGAAGGGAAGGGTTGTCGTTGAAGGGGTTGGGTAGCTTATGATATGAGAGGTTATTGCTTATGAATCGAATTGGTTGAATCGGTTCGGGAAGAAGGATTGATGAGATGGGGGCCGGAGTTGAATCTCGGACAGATGGCAAGGTCTCCAATTGGATATGCGGGTTGATAACTTGGCATCGAGAATTGAAAACCTCTTCCTTAACTACCACTAAATAGATTCTCCCGGTGGATAGTAAAATATTCATTGATGCAAGGCCCTACTATAAAAGGTACGGGAGCCCGTAGTGAACCCGTGTAAATTATCGTCCGGTCCCCATTCGATTTCCCTTCTCCGTCATACCGGCCTCTATCAGGGCAGGATCATCAAAGGGGTTCAAAATGATCGAATTATTGCGCCCTTACAGCACGCAGGATAAAAAGATGATACACATCGCCTCTACAAGGATATCATTTTTTTAGGCCTCGTCTCCATCCATGAGATTTGGTCCGGCCTCCCTGAGTTCAATTTCTCCCTTCCCCCGCTCTTACTTAGTAAAATAGCATCAGAATTCGTAGGAGCTACATCCTTTTTCCGTGGTAACAGAAATGACACCGTCGTACCGTTTACCCTGCCCTGCTCCTTCCTACTGAAATGGCTTGTTCCATGGTGGTCCGATCCCTTGTTCTATGGTGGTATCAAAGTTGTAATCACGGGTTGTGCCCGTGCAAAATGACCCAAAATGATGCTGCGTTTTCCCTTCCCTTCTCTAGGTTCAGGAAAGTGGCGCTTCATTTTTTAATCCAGATAATCAGTAAGTAATCAGCCTATCAAATCCATATGTTAGCAACATAGAAAATCAGTAACTAAGAAGCTATCAATAAGCTTAGAACCCAAAGCTTTTACTTACATTACGTTTAAGCTGGTATAGAGATAAGACCAAGCACAGGACAATTAGTACGGGTGTACGGGTCTCACTATGAACTACTGCTAATTAGCCCTTTCATATAATGGAAAGCCTATGATGTCACATGACTTTCCTCACCCTTCCCTTGGTTTGAGTGAACAAGATCGACACCAATAAGTTTCTCATTCTCACCATATTGGGATGAATGATTGGGACCAAGAAGGGAGAGACCAATAAAGTCATAAATCTCATATGAAGACTTCTAATGAAAGCCATTTCCAGTGCTCATATAACCATGTCTTTCACTTGAAATGTGAGGAGGAGGAGGATCAATGCTTTGCTCAAGAAGGAGAATAAGTATCATTTCCTAATTAATCTCTCATTCAAGAGGAGAATCCATTGTTGGCAACTTAAAACCTTGGTTATCCTCCTATTCATATTGGTGGTAAGTTGGATGGATATGAAGGAGAAGGGAGTTTTCTATTTGAGCATTTGGACCTTTCTAACAGCGGTAGTCTAAATGTAGAAGACATACTTTCCAAGCATGAAGCACTTGAGGAGATTGATATGGCCCCAGAGCAGCAGCATTCACATTCTACATGTATCAGCATCCAAGAAGCAATACTTCCCATACTCGAATAACCCCAGGTCAAGCTGTAGTTTCCATCATTGTATAGCATGAAATAAGAGGAAGAAGCATTTACCATTGCTCCAGAACAACGGAGCCCATCATCTGAAGGAGATAGGTATCCATCTCTTATGGATGCTCATACTCCTCCTTGCCATGTTTTCATAGATCCCATCCAGTCGTATGTGGAGTTGTTCTTCAGTAAGGTGTCAAGCCTTGCAAACTCTCTTAGGGCGTTTTGTCCCAATAAATAAATGGCTAATAAGCGCTCTCCTTGGCGCACCAGCAAGCATAACCATCCATCCAGTGGCTACCTCCGCCCCAGCTCGCTAGCAATTAACCGTCCATCCTAGCTAGTCGTCCCACTAATCTAGTAAGATAAGCAAGCAATTATGCAATGAAAAAAGAAGTAACTAAAACTTCGCTGTACGGCCTGTTGATCCCACTCAATGATACATGGTTCCTTGATAGTGTCAAAGTGAATATCGTAAAAAGAGATGAATCGCTAATAAAGCCTGCAATAGAGCAAGCCATGTTCTCCCCCACCCGGCCATACGCAAGCAAGCCAACCCAGCCAGCCAAGATGATCAAGATTGGATTGAGCAAGCCATTGAGGTCTTTTTGTCTGTATGGAGGGAAGAAACAAACTCTAGCTACGACGGATAAGTTTAGGCGGTTTAGGTAGCTCCTCAGTAGTTCGGCTTTGGGCACTTAGTGTTGGGTTCTTCGGCGGGTGGTTCTATCTCTATGTGATAATCAAGTAAGTAATGTTAATGCGTGCACCTCAACATCTCCTTCTAAGTCTTATCCTGGGAGCGTTTGAAGATCCCTTCAAATTCATTATTTGAATGCGTGGACCTCTCCCGGTGGTCGAGCCAGCTTTCGCTTCCTCTCCTTTCCCTTAAAAGGTCAGTATTGGTCTTCGAGCGGTGGACAATCCTCCAAAGCGGTATCACATTCCCCTTCGCGTGTTCCCATTCCCTTCAAAGTGTTATCCTGGGAGTGGTGAAACTTCCTTCAATGTGTTTGTCTTATCCTGGGAACGGTGAAACTTCCTTCAAAGCGTAGGTAGCGCTCATTCATTAATGTTGGCGTGGATCATAAGTGTGTTTGGTAAACAAAAAAGGTTAATAGAGCATGCACGTAAGTAAAAGGTTAATATCTGCCTCCCCCCTCCCTCGTCTTCCTGCCTGAAGCAATAGGTTCTAATCAAGGTAAGGGTAAGGTTGTTTCATGCCGTCCTGATAAGGTATATTGTAGTATCAACTAAGATTCATTCATAAAGTGGTATAGGTCATATGGTGGGTGCCCGGTATGGTAACACTTCAGTAAAAGCTTGAAAGTGATGTTTTATTTACTATTTACCCACCCACCCCAATCCCCTAATGCCATTTCACAACGTTTCTGATAGCCGGGATGGAATCATTTGCTTTGAGGTTTAGCGGTAACCCCGCTGCTTTCTGGTACAATCTAGCGATGAACCAGGGCTTTTTCTCTCTTGCTTGCGATGGATGGCTTTCTGGCTAGATGGAGGTGTGGGGAGGTGAGGTGGTCCAACAGATGGGGAGGAGCACATACACGGGTCCACCGATAGGACACTTTGAATCGAAAGCCCACCAGTTAGTGAAACCTACCAAGAGAGGTATTCTTGCCCGTTGATAGATATATTACTTACGCTAAATAACCGAAAGGCCACAGGCAGGATAACCTACCCGCTTCTCAATTGCTGATTTCTCGTTTAGATATTACTTACGCTAACAATAAAGAAGACCTAGGGGTGGGAAAACCGATAGGACACAGGAGAACCTACCTGCTATTTTTCAATTGTTGCTTTCCCGTTTAGATATTACTTATGCTAAACAGACCTAGGGATGTGAAAAAACGATAGGACACAGTGTACCTGCTTCTCTCTTGCTGCTTGCTGGCTTCCTTTGAGGCTTGACGAATACGGACGGCTGCTTGCTGGGAGAATCAACCCCGGCTGGGATGGATAAGAAACCGGCTTGCTGACTTGCTGCGAACTTACATATGCATGCCCTCTACCTTGAACTCATCTATAGCTCCACCCGACTATAGATAGACGTTCAGTTTTCTTAAAACCATAAACCAAACCAAGTGTGTGTGTGTGTTAGTTAGGTCAACGATTAGGAATGATTGGATTTATTATATTGATGGCACACATCTTAACAGAATGGGGGGTGGAAAACATCTAACGGAATGGGACGTACAAAAGACAACTACCATAGACAGGTGGGGTGGGACTATAGACGGAAAGATACAGAAGACCCACCCAAGTGTGTGAGTCAGGTGCACAGATACCAATTTGAGTCTACAGATACTAGCCAAGATCGGCTAGACAGAGAAGGGACGAAAGTTAAGGATGGAATGTATTTAGAAAAGTGATCGGAGCTACCAAGCGAAAGTGCTTGGTCGGAGATGTTCAGGCTCCTTTGAGGAGGCAGGCTTATTCAAGCTCACCTAACTTATAGTTAGGCAGGCTCCTTTCATTAGCCCTTCGGATAGCCCCTTTCAATAGGGGGTCACACATCAATGTGATGTGCATCATATCAATGTTATGTCACATATCTCAAGCTCAGGCTTTTAGGGGCTGGGGCTGGGTTAGGACGGACGACCACCTATTTGATATTGCTACTACTTCTTTTCCCGGCCCCAGGAAGTCAGTGGTGGCCCTGGTTAGTCCTCCAGTAGTAAGTGGTCCTGGTCAACCCCCAGTAATAACCCTTCTTTCTAACGCGAAGCCAACCCTGCAATTGGTTTTGAACCCGTCCGTCTCCTTACTTAACGAAGGAATAGACTATTACTACAACAACTACTGCTCCACTATTTGTATTTGGCTTGGTTACTGCTCTACTGTTTTCGGCTTGGCAAGGAATAAGCTTGGCCGGGCAAGGACTTAGAAAGCCAAGTCTTGAATCTCCGAGAAATGACTTGAAAGAACAGCATTTTCAAGTATTTCTTTCAATCGCCAATAAAGTAAAGGGAGCTGCGAAAGAAAGAATGGTAGTTACCGATTCCAATAGGTCATCTAGAGGTCACCCACTTGGCTTGGTTGGATAGGCCCGTCTACTCTCAGCATGAGTTTTTCTTTTTTACTATAGAGGCCATCTACAGCGTCTTTGTTGATGTATTTTTGGTTCAAAGATGGATTGCACTTGGTGCTATTTTGGTTATATGCACCCTTGCTATATATATGAGAAACTTTGTAAATTTCTGTATAATGGTTTGGATTCGTATGGATGCACATGAATATCTATGTATTTTTTCAAATTTGGATATTTATGTATTTGTTCATACAGCTCAATCATATGATGGAAATTAAAATTAAATCGTACCGCAACTGTGAATAGCAGTACAGCAAAGGAATTAAAATCAGAATTGTACGATGCCTATGAATAGTACTGTACAGATGGTAAAGGTACTTGCACATTCTGTTTTTAAATCCTTAATTTTTTTGGGTTAAATTGTACAGAAGGCGAAGAGTTTTAAATCTGATATTTTAAGTTAGTCATGAGGTTTTCTAAGGAAGCATAAGGGTTTCTTATTTTCTAGAGATATAAGTTTTCTTCAAAAGTAGTTATACGGGTTTGTAATTTTTGTTGAAACATGGCAGATATAAGCAGATTTTTTTAAAGTTAAAAGGAAACATGGCCAATATCAATAATTTCAGGATGCCAAAGTCTCATAAATTAAACGGTGAAAATTTTCCTACTTGAAACAAAAATCAAAAAAATTACAATCAGAATTGTACAGCAGCTAGGAATAGCAATGTACGAATGGCAAAGGTCCCTGTTACCCACCCTTGTGGGTGACCCTTGGGAGAAAAAAAATTCCCTGTTGTTTCAGCTTCTCAGCCAGCAGCCCTATCATGATCCATATATAGCTAGCCTCAAATGCCCCCCATCCACTGTCACTCAATGAAGGTGGGTCATCGCTTGTGAGGTGCATTAACCATTTTTTGAATTCAAGTGCTTTCATTTAATGTTTTGAGGCATTCTAATATGTATCACAGGTTAAATGATAAATTGCTTTTAGTTATACACTTATTCTTATGCTTCACCTTGTAGTTATCACTTGCCCCTACTCTAGTGTCACATTCATGGAGGCCTTTCTTTCACTGTCTAGGAGGAGCACATATAGGAGGCTCTGATTGATGTTGTGAGTCCATGGTAATCCATCCCTAACATTTTCCATCTCCCCCATGTATCCACATCCGATCTTCGGGTTAATTGCTACCTGTCACAGTATCTGTTTCCTGTTTTCATCATCCTTGAGTAGCAGCCTATGAATTTTGCCATAAAAGGTTGATGCAGTAGAAAGAAAAGAAAAAAAATGGCATGAACAATATGTTAAGTGCAAAAGATTGGTGGGGATAATGAGAGTGTGTGGATAAGAGCCTATTCTAAGCTCTACCCCCTTCATTAACCCTCACCCAGTTCCTGGCTAAAGCGTGATCTACGTAAATGAAAGGAACTTTGGAACCTCCCATCCCCGATGAGCAAAAAAATGCTTCATCTTTAATGGGTTAATGATAGATCAATTATTTATTCCCCACACCATGCTTCACGCTACACAGTTTAACAAGGACAGCATGGTTCGGGTGATACTATTTGTCAATGGACAACTTCCGTTTATACCAGTTTAAGCCTATCAACCCAGTGCCAGTTATGATATGTTCCCACAAACTCGTTCCCTCTGCTAATCGTACATAGATTTTGTCGTCTAATCGGTAACGCGAAAACAGAGCATAATTCCACTTTGATCACTTTCTTCGCTATTAGGTAAATTCTTGTGTCACCCTTGCCAATAATGGCCATCATCCTGGATTTTCGGAGTAGAATCATGGATGTCGTCGGGAAAGTAAGGTTTGTCATTGCCCCTCCCTTATATATATGGAGTGTCTCACCTTTGAAAGAAGCGTGATCCCGTTCGATAGAATTCTAGATCCGGTACACCATTTGGGTGGGTGGGTGGAGATGAAAAAAACACATGAGGGGCCGTAAAAATAGGCCGAGGAAAAGGGTAACTCAAGTCCCATGATTGCTACCTCTTCACATCATAACGCTAAAGGATGTTGTTAATTTCATAGCTGGTACAAGACAATAATATCCTCCATGAAGTAAACTACATGTCATATTTACACCTACTTATTGATGGGTCGGCCTAGGAACCGTTCCTTCTCTTAGGGTCGGAATCACCTAATAGGGCCTTGTGATAGCCCTCCCATACCTAAGCAATGTAACTTGTTTACAACTCATAAAATAGGAAGACATTCAAAAATGATGCTCATATGAAGTACTTTGATGCCTTTAACATGGAATATGTCCCACTCTGACACTGTGGTTTATGCACCTACGATAGTGGTCTCATTTCATTCTATGAGTGTGTTGCTAGATTGTTGCTCCCAAGTACAACTACCATCCCTTGAGGGATTGTATGATGCTTTTCCAGCACTTCATACAAGACATTTAGCTTGACTTGATGACTCCACCGGGCACTTTAACCTAGGAAGTTGACCACTTATTCAAGAGTGTTGACCTTAGGATGCCCTAGCATAGTTCTTGATACTCTTCTCTCCTTCCAGAACCTTGAAAGTCGCCTTCCAAAGCCAAGACATTGCCTTGAGAGTTGTACCCCAGAGTTGACAGGATGCCCCCAAGCTAGCATTGCACCTACTTGATGGATGTTGCCCTGTTTTTTAAGATATTTGATGATAATGTTAACATGGACCCTCTGGAAAGGATGGTACACTCATGTGCTTGATGGCATCATGCCATAACTCTATGATGTACCCTTCATGTTGCTTCTCTAGGTACCAACTTCACCACCTAGACATCAATACAAAGTGTTGTTCTGATGTCCTCCAAGGCAATGCTTCACTCGCAAAGCCTCAACACATATGATCCAACAGACCGAGGATTTAACCAATCTCTTCCAAATCATTAATATCAATACAATTAGCAATATTTACCAGACCAAGCTTATCTATTAAATATTCAAAACTTTTGTTAGAAAGAGCCTTCGTCAGTATGTCTGCCACCTGTTCATTTGTCGGGACATACTCTAGCTTTACGACCCCATCTTGAACCAAATTCCTAATGAAATGGAACTTATTGTTGATGTGCTTCACCCTTGAATGAAACACGGGATCTCCAGGCATCTTGATGCAGCTTTGATTATCGCAATTGATTACAGTAGGACTTAGAGGACTTCGAACAAGTCTTTCAGAAGCATCCTTAACCATACAGCCTCCTTTCCTACTTCACATGCAACTACATATTCAGCTTTGGCACTACTTACGGCAACAGGTCCTTGTTTTCTACTCATCCATGATACAATAGCAGACCCCAGGTTGAAACATCCACCAGTATTACTTCTTCCATCGGACTCACTTCCACCCCAGTCAAAATCAAAGAAGCCAATTAGGTTGACTTCTCACTATTGTATTTTAGGCAGTGATGTATAATACCACGAAGATCTCTTAATATATGTTTGGCAACTACCCAATGTTCATGGCGAGGTTCCAACTGAAATTGACTAAGGATGTTCATTGCAAAGCATATATATGGCCTAGTGTTTACCAGATACATTAGAGATCCCACCAATCGTCGATAGGAGGTAGGATCAACAAGGCTTGAGTTAGAACCTTGTAACTTCTTGAAATTTGTGATCATAGGAGTAGTCATGGGCTTGGATTCCATCATCTCAAATTTCTGCAATATCTTGATGATGTATTTTCCTTGCCCCAAGTATATTTCAAAGGCTTTTGCCATACTTTGAGACCCAAGTAGTAATGCATAAGTCTTAGATCCTTCCTTTCAAATTCGGCTGCCAACATCTTCTTACATTCTTCAAGTCTATGCTCCACACCTGCGATGAATAGATCATCCACATATAGTAGAATAATGACAGGCTCATTATTCACGACCTTGATGTAGAGATTTGGATCAACAGTACCCTTCACGAACCCATTTCTTAGGAGATATGCATCCATTCTTGCATACCATGCCCTAGGAGCTTTGTTCAAGCCATATAGGGCTTTATAGAGTTTGCAGCCGTGAGAGTCCCTGCTATTTACTTCCTCATCAATGGTCCCATTTAGAAATGCAGTTTTCACATCCATTTGATGGATATTCCAACCCATTGTAGCAGCCAATGAAACCAAAGATCTAATGGTGGTATACCTTGTTGTAGGTGCAAACGTTTCTTCATAATCTATTCCTTCCTTTTGAGAGAATCCCCTTGCAACGAACCTTGATTTGTACTTGTCTATGCTTCCATCAACAGCATGCTTGATTTTGTAGATCCATTTGGATGTGACAACTAATTTGTCACTAGGTCTAGGAACGATTTCCCAAACCCCATTCTTCATGATAGATTGGTATTCTTCTAACATCGCCTTCTTCCAAACATCCTGTTGAATAGCTTCTTCAAATGTAGATGGTTCAACTTGAATGAGCTTTGTCATGTATGCAGCATAGCCAAAGTATCTCTACGGTCTTTTACTTTCCCTAAGATTCCTATGGGAGCTTCATGTCCTTCGGCATCTTGTAGAGTAGATTTTAAACAATTTGGCCTTTTCCTTATGGTCGGGATGATCACAAGTTGAATAAGCTCACTTGGTCCTTCTTCTTCTTGATCAGTAGTAGGATCTTCATGATGTAGTTCTTCTTCTTTGAATATGGGAGATTCTTCGTAATCAGAATCTATGGGAATGTCTTTAGACTTCTTGTAGGCTTGGCTCTCATCAAATATGACATCTCTGTTTACTTCGATTTACCTTCTTTCTTTGATGTAGATTCTGTACGCCTTTGAGGAGAGACTATATCCAATGAATATTTCTTTGATACTTGTAGAATCCAACTTCTTTCGCTTGTCCTTTGGAACATGGATGTATGCAGGGCTTCCAAAGTTTCGGAGATGAATCATGATCCACACTCGGCTTCTTTCCTGTAAACACTTCTTCGGGAGTTATGTTCTTGAGACTCCTATGGGGACTTCTATTTTGTATGTACATGGTTGTCATGGTTGCTTCTCCCCATAAGAATTTTGGTAGGTCTTGATCAAGTAGCATTGTCTTGATGTCTTCTTCAATAGACCTATTCTTTCTTTCAGCAACTCCATTTTGTTTGGGATAGTAAGGAACAATGAGCTCCCTCTTAATTCCTACTTCCTTGCAATATTCAATCAGTTCCTTGGAAGTGTATTCCCCAACATGGTCGGATCTAAAATTCTTTATCTTTCTTTTGGTGAGGTTTTCCACTTCAGCTCGAAATTCCTTGAATTTATCAAATACTTCATCCTTCTTCTTGAGAAGATAGATCCATGTCTTTCTAGAATGATCATCTATGAAAGTCACATAATAGGGATGACCTCCAAGAGATTTATCAGACATGGGCCCACATACATCAAAGTGAATAAGATCCAAAATTTCTTTGGTCGTAGATTCACTATTAGGAAATAGTTTTCTTGTATGTTTTCCCAAAGAGCATCCCTTGCATGTACCTTCATGGTCTTCCTTTATATTGGGGGTGTCATTAACCAATTCGCTAAGAGAGGGAATGAGCTTGTAGAATAGATGACCATATCTTCCATGTCATAGTTCAATAGGACTAATTTCCATATGAACTAAAGCTTGAGGAGATGGTGTAGTAACCCTGTATAGACTTCCTTCACAAACTCCAATAACTTTAGCCTTGTCAATGCTAGAGTCTTTGCCCCATACCAATACTTTTCCATCAACAAAAGCAATTCTTTCACCTTTATCTTCTAAACAAGAAATAGAAAGCAAATACTTTTTCAAACCTAGAACATATAGTATGTTGTTGAGGTGCAGCTTCGATCCACTTTCTAATTCCAGCGAGGTTGATCCCAGACCTTTCACAGCATAGCTTTTGTTGTCACCCAATTCCACTACATGAGAGGATGGGTCTCTTGATAGTGTATGTAGTTGTTTACTTTCTCCAGTCATGTGCCTTCATGCTCCACTATCAATGATCCATGCATTGTCATCATGGAGAGATCCTGTAAGGGCAGCCAAAAGTCCTTGACCTTTGAATTTTATGAATAGGTAGTGGAAGAGCTTCTTGATCCATCTCCTAGTAGAGTTGATACCCATCCTTATGTAATCCATCAATGAGGGAGAATCCATGACAACAAAGTGATCTTCAATCCTTCCTGACCTTAGCTCTAATACCATGTTGAAGAATCAATGCAATTATATTAGGGTTTGATTCTTCGATCTTGATAATTACTTGTGAATGTGTTGGCTTCTTTTACTTCTTTATTATCTTATCTTTCATCAAGCAATTACCATATTATGTGTGCATGAAGATCAAAACAAGAGACACAAGATATAGGCACTATGCCAGGGCAAAACCCCCCTCGAGGGGAAAACCCAGTCAAGATAATTCTACATTTCAATAGTATTCTTTGAGACTCTTTACCCTAGACTTGAACCAAACTTTCCCTCCACACCAAGTCAGCCTTCCAGATCTTTGACCTAGCAGCAGCAGCGTCCAGTCCTCTAGCAACTTCACAGATTTTGCAGCAACATCAAAACTTTGGAGACTTCGATCTCCCAAGAGAGAGCACGAAACAAAGAGATTTCTTCACCAAAACTTCAACTTTCTCTTCCTCTTGCTTCTAGACCCAAAACAAAGAGATTTCTTCACCAAAACTTCGATTTTCTCTTCCTCTTGCTTCTATACCCAACTCGCACTTCTTTCTGCCTATTTCTTCAACTTCGCACTTTTTCCCTTGATGCAGTGAATATCAAACTTGCTTGAGAAGTGAGTGAGCGAATGAATTCAATCTCTTTGCTTTTATAGCCTTCAAATGGGTTTGAATTCCTCCCTTTGAGGCCGACTTGATCTCCTTAAGGCCGACTTGATGTGGAGGGCTACTAAACCATCTTTTACTCAAAAACAAACCTAATTACATGATTCAAAAGCCCAAGAAGGGTCAATATAAATCTGTAATGTCTAACCTAGAAGTCCACAATTGGGACCTTATACTAAATATGACCCAAGCATGAAACCCATGCTTTAATAAGTCATTTAATAATAAAATAAATGTCAAATGATAATATATGTTCTTTTTCTTTAATTCTTTTGATAAGTACAATAAATATAAATTATGAAGACTGGACCTAGTTACAATCTTCAACAAACACACTGATCTCAATCACAATAACTCAAGATTGGTAAAAATACAAGACTACTTCAGCAACCATTCAAGCAATAACTGTATTCAGCAAGAATCTCAATGTGAAACATTCAATATATAAATCTCTTCCCTGCATTTTCAACCTCTGCAACAACAAAAATTTGTCCATAATCAAATCAGAATATATACGCAAAAGTCATTGAAGAAATCCACGTATATACACACTTCTTATGCATAACAACAGCGTACAGATCTCAAATCATTATTCTCGTGCTTTTCACCAAACCCTAGCAGCATACCATTCACCATAGTGACTTCATCAAGCTGTGACATTCATCAACCAACCAGCAACAATGACCAGATTCAACAACACACAGCAATATTAATCAAGGTTCATTTACTCAAATAGTATACATGATTGTTCAGAAAGTAGATCCACATATGTACGTGTTATTCAGGAACAAAAGTTGCACACAGATCTCAGAAAATATTAATCATTCAACACTTAGGCCTGCTTCATTTATTTTCTGATCAAGCGAATAGTTATACTTAGTACACACAAATCTTGACCCACTGTCATAAATTATGAAGCAGCATCATACTCTGAATACAGAGTACATATTTTGACTCATACTGATCAATCCATTCATAAACATAAAATAGTCACAAACTCTGTCACCAACCAACTTCAGCAGTATAACCAAAACTTTATGAATAATGCAGAGCTTCAGAATAAACACAAGACTTGTATAAAACTTCCTTGCAATTCAAAACTTGTCAGCATACTCATTTCTAACATATAACCCTTGCAGCAAGGTTATTCCCAATGGCAGATTATTCAGACATTCTCCTTGATTCCCTGTGCCAGAACAAAACAAATAAGCCAAAACAAAATAAATCTAGACCTCCATATGGCGAGCACTGGTGCCAAAACAAGTGAATAGATCAGATGATCACTCTATCGATATTTCCAAGTGCACACACACAACCTTAGATCTCCTTATGTATATATAGTTTTTGAGGCGCGACCATGTCGCATCGGCATGTTGATTACCATGGGAAAAATCCATGGAAAAAGCCCGTGATATTTTATTTTGAGCACATAGGGTCGTGTACGTTACTTGTTTTTGACATGTGTGTATGTAAGCGACTTTATCTCATAAAAGTAGCGTATGCATCACAAACTATAAATTCTTCAATCTACTTCAAATGAGACCTATGACTAAGCTATCAATACTCTTCCTTATCCTCTGCAACACTTATACAAGCATTCAAATTACCTGCAACACTTCTCAATCCAATAGTGACATAATGTGACAAGCTGACATCTAAGTTGACATCAAGGACAACACATTAGCCATAATGCCAACACTCACACAATCATTTCCTACTGAAACTAGTCTTGGCTTGCTCTTTGAATTCTTGATCTTCGCTCCGCAATTAATGTGCTATACCAACAACAAAGAATCATCAATCTTTGTGCCTTCATCCTTCTCTTCCTTAATATACTTTCGATGCATGCAAGTTCAAACGATTGTTCACACTAGTGCAATGAGTTGCTTTTGCCAATTAACTGAAGCAAGTCTCAGTTAGACCTAGACTGGCTCTTAGTTAACTGCCTCGAGTTACTCCTTGATTATCTCTAGTTGTGAACCAAGTTAACTGAGGACTTAACTCGTCCCATCTTCACTTGTCTCTAAAATCTTAACTCGTCCTAACTGAACTTGTCTCGTCCCACTTATCCTTTAGTTTAACTGAAGAAGACTCCAACGCACTGAAGCAAATCTCAGTTACGCCTAGACTCGCTCTTAGTTAACTGGCTCGAGTTACTCCTTGACTCTCTCTAGTTGTGAACCAAGTTAACTGAGGACTTAACTCGTCCCATATTCACTTGTCTCTGAAGTCTTAACTCGTCCTAACTGAACTTGTCTCGTCCCACTCATCCTTTAGTTTACTGAAGAAGACTCCAACACACTGAAGCTCTAACACTGCGCATGCAGTAGACTGACGACCATTCCAGTGAACTGAAAATCAACTCATCACAACTGAAGTCTATCTCATGATCTCGCATGTATGCTATAGAAAGACTGATCGAAGTCTTCACTGGATAAGGAACAAGCCAAAAGACCTTACTTCACTACATTTTCAACATTGATCTCAAGTGTTGTTGAGATATGATCTCAACCATCAATCACTTCGGAGATTAGGATTAAAAATTCAGTCAATAACTCAAACTTATAAAAGGAAAGCTAGGCTAAGCAACTGGTTCAGTACAATGCCACACCAAGGACAATGCAATTTAAAAAAAAAAAAAAAAAAAAATTGAGTTGGGTAGGCTAATAATCATGCCTAGGGCCCTCCTATTGCTATGCAGTTAATGGTAATGTTAAATTCTTAAAGTAGAAAGATGTTTCTAAATTAAATTTTTAACATTAACATTAATTGACTCAAAATCTAGCAGTTCTAACCTTACTAGACTTCATATGGAGAAAGTTGAATTTTAGATCCCACTCAAAATCTAGCTTAGGATTTCAGAATTAGGAGGATTGTGACGTTTTCATAAGATTCGGTTGTGTGCGAGGGTATGGAACTAGCATTTAATCAAGACCACAAAGCCCTTTATGTACCTTGATATTAATGGCATTACTTGTTGAACTCCTTTATCATGACCCTAGTAAAAATGTACCCATCACTCAAACAAAATCTTGGTTTGACATGTGAATATTTTTCTATCTTATTTTAATGCTTAGAGAGTGATATTGATGATGAGGATCCCAATTCGGCAATGATTTTGATGATATGTAGGTATTTGTTGTAGCATGATTTTTTTTTTACACTAGAGACCATCTAGAGCCTCTATGTTGATGTATTTTTTATTAAGAGATGTATTGCACTAAGTGTTATTTTGGTTATATGCACTCTTGCTATATAAATGAGAACTTTTGCATATTTGTGCATAAATGGTTTGGATTCATATGGATGAACATGATTATATATGTTTTTATTTAAAATTTGAATATTTTATGTACTTTTTGATCGATTGGTTTTTTGGTCCAATTTTTTTACCCATTCTCAGTTGGGGGGTCTACTATTTCAATTATGATAACATCGGCTCTACCAAGTTTCCAAGACAAGGGAGCATGGGAGCAAGAAGATGCACATGGGAGACATACAAGCACCCCCAAATTTTGGAAGGACCAAGGGGCATCAAGATCCCTAATATCGATGTCCTCATCTCTAAAAATATTAATTGACAATGATAATGATAAAATCCCAACAATAACAATTCATCCCATCCAAATACATCGTTGTGCAATGTAAACTGTAAATAATATACTAAATTAAAATTTGTAAATATCATAAACATGATTTATATTTAGATTCAATAATGAAATACACTGATTGATAAACAATAAATGAAACAAAATTAGTAAAATATTAATAAATTGATTTAAATTTATCATTCTAGAATGTAATTAGTACTAAGAAATATAACAGATACAGAGGTTTGAAATAGTAATTGAAATTACTCAAAGTCAAAAATAGTAAAGAGTAACAAGTTAAAGACTCGAATTGAGGTCATCGTCGATCGATATCTCGAGTTAAGACACAAAAGTTAAAATTGAAAATCATCAATGGACAATGAACATCGAAAATAAAATGAACATCGAGGAGTGAAAGTGAATAAAAGGATCTTGGGGGGTGCCCAAAAGCACCTATTATCTGGAGGGATGCCTAAAAGTCACCTTTCATGGCGAGGCACCCAAAAGCACCCCCTTTTAAGGTGTATGGCTAGAAGCACCCCTCTCTGAGGGGGACGCCTAAAAGTCCCAACAGCATGGGAAATGTGTGGAGCATGATCCCCATGGAAGATTGATTACTTTTACATTGTTTCACTCCATTCTTGACCACCTCCATATAGATTATAGGTATCAAATTTTATCCAAAGCACCAATGGGGTGAAGCAAGGGGGTTGTCTCTCCCCCACCTTGTTTGGTATTTATATCAATAAGTTGGAGTCCTTCCCGCAAAAGCATATGCATTGCACGTATGGTTTTCTTCTTCATCAACTTGTGATCTCCATTCTTTACAAATGACATGAACCTCCTGGCTTCCACCTCAAAGGGTTTGCAAAGGCAACTTGACGCCCTATCCAAATTTTGTGATCTTTGATATTTCAGATAAACCTAGATAAAACCAAGGTAATGATCGCCAAGTACTCAAAGAGAGTTCTCAATGCTCACAAACTTCCACTTTTTTCCTTGGCAGAAAGAAGTTGAGATTACCACAACTTTATACCTACTTGGGCATCCAATTCTTAGGGCCTAGATTTGGTTCATGGTAGGCACTCCAACCCAGATCAATAAGGAGTATGGATCCCTTTCTCTCCTTGAAAAACAATATTTCCAACAACACTTTTAGGGCTAATTGTCAAAAATGGACCTCATGAATTCTATGATTCAGCACATAATTCTTTATTGGTCATAATTGTGGGGGATTAGCCTGCTTGAGTCAAATTTGGCTAAGACAAAGATTGAACGAACCCTAATGCTCCACCATATCACTAGTCGCAAGCAAACAAATCCCCACATCGTTGTTCATGCAGAGTTTGTGACCTATTATCACACAAACTCGCACTTTTGCGATGAAGTTTTAAATTTCAAGTGTGATCCGAGTGAAACTAAAAGGAAGGTTGCCATCACCTCACCAAACCTCTTCTAACCTCAAGCCATCTCTCCTTCGTCCCAAAGGGGGTTTCCCTAGGTTAAGATTACTAGGATTTGACGCATTGAATTCCAAGCTGATATGAAGATCAAATAAGATAATTTTTTTAATGTCCAACTAATGACCACAAAAATAGGTCAAAGGGATTGTTGAGTAAAATGATGTCATTGCAAAGCAAGAGTACCAAAAGGTCTCCCATAAAAGGCAAGATGTAGAAAGTAAAATAAAGTAAGGTAGAATAGAGAATGAGATCTATTTTGAGGCATGAACAACCCTCAACTCCAAGCACAAAAACCTACTTCGAGATGAAGGTATCCTCACCAAACCTCTTCTAACCTCAAGCCATCTCTCCTTCGTCCCAAAGGGGGTTTCCCTAGGTTAAGATTACTAGGATTTGACGCATTGAGTTCCAAGGTGATATGAAGATCAAATAAGATAATTTTTTTAATGTCCAACTAATGACCACAAAAATAGTTCAAAGCGATTGTTGAGTACAATGATGTCATTGCAAAGCAGGAGTACCAAAAGGTCTCCCATAAAAGGCAAGATATAGAAAGTAAAATAAAGTAAGGTAGAATAGAGAATGAGATCTATTTTGAGGCATGAACAACCCTCAACTCCAAGCACAAAAACCTACTTCGAGATGAGGGTATATAGGAGGAGAAGATCCAAGAACAAGGAGAAGACCCGTCATAGGTAAAGAAGTAGGTCCATCATGGAGTAGATCGATCAATCCAACATATGAAGTTGAATGAACGAAGCTCAATATAGTATGATGTCCATAAGGGAACTAATGGGATGCCCATGTGAATGTTGCATTACTGCTTAGAAAAGGATTTTGTTGCTAGGCCCTAGGGGATTCATTTGCCTCTTGGGAAGGGATCTGATATAGTCGTGTGGTTGAAATCTTGTGGGGCAAGGGAAGGTCTCATGGGTCAACACTAACTTGGAGTCTGGAGCTGTGTTGACATCAATGTATCTCTTAGTGCCTCTATTGGAGGGTAACACGGTGAAGGAGGAGGTGATCCACTAGGTAGAGTATGGTCGAGTAGGAGGCTAAAGAATATGGGTTCGAAGCCTGAGGGAATCTTGTATGTAAAAGGTTAAACATCGTTGGTTAGAGAATCTGAAGAAGCCAATGAGGGTATGAGTCCCCCCCAAATAGGAAATGAAACCTCCCCCGAATCTCATAATAGATGAAGTGCTCCTTAATCTCAACCACCTGTAAATGATATAGCTAGCGAATGTTGTTTGATCAACTGATCTAGTGATCCATCTCTACTTGAACTCTATGAGAACCCACTTTTAACTAGTTGAGGGGAATGCAAAGAGTGTGCAACCAATGGCAAAGTGTATACTATGGTTGAACTATGAGCCCTTCTCTAAAATCCAAGTGCTTAGCATAGAAGGCCATTTTTGGGTGGAATCCTCACTAAGGGTTAAACCAAGTGATCTAGATAAATTGCCTATAAATGTCATCCCTAAAAATCATGTTCTACTCTTGTTTGGTAGGGAAGAGTTGGCCAAGCGCATCCAAGGAATATATAAACGAAGGGAGACAATCCATTTGAATGCCCACTAACTCTAAAAGATATGAAACTCCCACGAACCAAACTCTAGTCCACCTCGAAAGAATAGAAAGGGAAATAGTCTCTGAAGAACAATAGATCAGGTAAGGGAAACAATCTCACACCTTCACCATGTTAGCGAAGCTCCAAATGTGATGTGGAAAAGAGACCATTCTAAATATTGTATCAAGTCATAAGGGGTAAACATTGTCTCAAGTCAGAAAGGGTGGGCCCCAACCTTTGCTAAGACGATGTGTTGAGGGAGCATCTACTTGCATCTAATGATGTGCTAGAAGAAAAGGGGTTGGACTCTCTCCATTGAGGCCCAATCGGACTCAAGCAAAGAAGGCCCCCAAATATTAAGCCATAGAGAACAATAAATCAAATAAGGGATTCCATGAGGGAAATCTTAGATGCGATGCCTTGATAATGGTATTGAAAGAAAGTCCATGAGGGACATCCTAGATGAGATGTCTTGAAGATGGTGTCGAAAGAACTGTCTCTTGAAAAGGGCCAAGGATCTATGGTCTTTGTTAATCTGAGGTTGGAGGGTCGATCACAAACTGAAACAAGATCATCGAAATTGCACCCCCGAGAACGTGTCTGTGTTGTTGATATCAGTCTCCTCCACTCTAAAGATGAAATGAAGGTCTGAAGCCTTCTTCAACCTATTACCACACAATCTAGCAGGGCCCTAGGAGGGGAAACCTAAGGGACAAATACTAGACTAAGTGACAACAATGGGACAATAACCGACTATCACCATAGTCAAGGTCCCCTGCTCTTTACGGACTTTCGCCGATGGGAGTAGACTCGGTAGGAAGGGAATCACTTGAAATGAATAAATCAATGATTTAAGTGTGATATGATTCCACAAGACCCATTCAAGGAGAGACACAACAATGGCACAATGCTTCAAGGAAGCTAAATGCTCTCTAAGAAAGGCTTAGGAGGAGATCAAGACTTAGGGTTTGTGATTTATAATTATAATATGAATTTCTACGATAAAGACTCCAAGTGATTGGATAGGACCCTCAAAGAAGCTCAATGTGATGTTTTAACACTTCAAAGGGGTTCTTCGCGTCTTTTGAGAGACCTAGGAAAGACTTGCGCTAGACCTATGGTTTTATGAATAATCATGTGAAGAAATACTTCCAAGGTACTCACTAGGTCAAGGCAATGGATGAAAAAGGACTACTTATGATTTATTCCAATGAATACTAACCTCATAAAACCCTCAAAGAAGCCCCCAAGGTGAGAGAGAACAACCTAGGATTTCCCTCTTAGAGTGGCACCTAGGGAAAGATATTTTATGGATGAAACTCGAGCGGATGCCCACCAAACTTGAAGCATAGGTAGCCTAGACCCTAAGCTTGATGTGTAGATCCTTGGATTCCTGAAAAATCACCTCCCTAAAATTTCGCTGCCAGCCCTAAATTTCTGCCCTACCTTTAGGGGACCAAAATTTAAGAGGAGAAAATATGGATAAGAGAAGAGTTGATCACCAAACTTCTTAGACTAGTGCCTAGTCCTTTAGGCTATGGAGTCTTAGATGATTTAAAATTGGCCAAAATTGTCCTTAAGGAGGCTAAAGATTGATGCTCTAGCAGCCAAGCTTTAACATTTACCCACCCAAATTTTATGAAGTTTCATGGAAGAAAAACCAAATTCATCCACTAGGAACGTTCATCATTTGCCATACAATGAGTAGCATATGCAATTGCTAACCAAGAAGCTTTCCAACAGTGATTTACAACAATTAGGGGACAATAGCATTAACCTAGTTGCAACAATTCCATACATTACACATATTTCTAATAAAATATTCAACAAGCACTTACAAGATGACAATATGATATATTCATCCACAAATCAAGAAGTAGCTCCCAAGAAGATCAAAAATTTCAGCTCCAAGTGTCAAAATGCATCAAAGAATCTCCAATAGTCTCCAAAGAAAAAGTGCGAGTTCTTATACAAGAGAAGAATTTGTTGAAAATTAGCAAGAAAAGTGATTCCTTGATTTGTGCCTTAATTCAAGGAGTCAAAATTGAGTTTCTTCTTTGTCATACTCGATTTCATAAAAATTAGGAGATTCCCTATAAATTAGGATGAGTTCCAATAATTTAGGAACCAGTCCCTTAAAATTAGGATTTGTTAGGTTGCAGTTAACTGATGTGTTGAAATCAAAAGTCGAGTTCTTGTTTTCTAGTGTGAGTTAATTGAGGAAAAACACAAGTGATAGAGTTTCGAGTGGTTGACTTGAAATAGGACGAGTTGCATGAGCAGTTAACTCATGCTAACTCAACAATCAAAAAATCATTCCTTAATTAGAAAACTCACTAATTTTAACCATTCGAATTGCCTTTAAAAAAAGGAACGAAGGAACAAGTTAATCATTGTTTTGGTGAGCACGAGTTGGTGAGACCAAGCAATAGGAAGCACAAGTTTGTGCATGGAGATTGTGAGAGGAAAATTTTGCAATAGAAGCTTGTGCATGTTAGAAAATCAGAAAGATTTTCTTATACTTGATAATTACTTGTGATATTCTTATGATCTTATTAATTTTCTTTCTGTTCTTTTAATTCATCAAGCTATTACCAAAACAATAATACAAAGATCAAGGACACCATATGTAGGTGGACAGCTAGGGCAAAACCCCACTCTAGAGGAAAACCTAGTCAACAACTCTTCCTTCAATAGCTTTCCTGAGATAATCCAAGACTCTTTACTTAGACACAGACTTCCTCCACACCAAGTCAACCCTTTACTTCTTCAAATAGTTAGTCTTCTAGTGCTAACTTTGACATGATTGCAACAACAACAACAATAATACTTTGATGCAGTAGTACCTTAGATCAAGCAACTTTGATCTCTATGCAAGAATTTTGATCTTGAAGCAGCACTTTCACTCGAAGCAGCAACAACTTGCAATAGAAACTTCAACCTAGCAGCAGCAACTTCGACTTGGCAACACCAGTAACTTCGACTTGACAAAGAGACTTCGATCTTCCAAAGAAACCCACACGAGAGAGAGAGAGAGAGAGAGAGACCAAAACTTCGATCTTGACCTTTTCTTGCTCTTTTCTCAACTTCACACTCCCTCTTAGCCTTCTTCCTTACTTCGCACCATTTCCAGCTCTTTCTTAGATATCAAATTAGTGTGAACGAGTGAGTTCCAAATGAATTCAACTGCTTCAATATATAGGCTTCTAGTGAGGTCAAATTGCCCAGATTGAGGCCAACATGATCTTCTTAAGGCCGACTTGGTGTGGAGGTGACATAATTCATTTTTTACTCAAAAATAATCCTTTTTACATTATTCAAAAGCCCAAGAAGGGTCTCTATAAATGTACAATGACTCTATTGACTCAAAATAAATCCTAGAAGTCCTCAATGGGGAATTTGACCAAAAACATGATGACCCAAGCATGAAATCCATGCTTTAATAAGTCATTGTAATAATAAAAACAAAAAAAAATCATAAGTACATTTCATTGTAACTCAAATATAATTATGAAGACCAAACCTAGTTACATTTTTCAACAGTGCACAGGTTGTTAGAGGGCAGTAGAGATCAACAGTATTACAAGGGTTTCAAGCTTAGAACAAGCAGTAAAGACAACTATCTTTCAGATTGAAACAATTATTTTGTAAGAGATTTATTGATCAGTTTTTCTATCAATAAAATTATCATCAAGCAAAGGGTTTTCCCAGTTGGGTTCCATAGTAAAAAAAACAAATTGTGTCTTGAATTGTGTGACTGTGTTTTATTTTTATTCCTAATTCCGCTGCAAATTGAGTAGAGAAATTTTGTGTTTGTAAGAAAAGAAAGTTTTTGTTGAGATTTCGAGGTAGCATCATATGTGGGAGCTGGAGTACATGAGATCTACAAGAACTAGAAAGCGTTTGAAGAAATTCCATTAGGTTTAAGAGATATTCAAATAATTAATCTTTTTAATTAAGACCCTAAATCTAACTTAGGAAAATTAAAAGATTAAAGTGAATTAAATTTAACATGCGATGAGAATGACTTAAGTGACACGAATCAAGCAGCTTCTAATCTTAGCCATTAATTAGAGATTAGATCACGGTCGTTGGTTTCCCAATGACAAAAGTATAAGAAAAGGGCTTAGGGTCAGTTGGAGAACACACACTGTTGTGAAACTAGCTTCTTCCAAAGCAGGCAAGAGATCAACGCCTTAAAACTGAACTACTGTGTATGTCTCTGGTTACATTACAGATAATGAACAATTCCTGGATGATACAAATGACCAAAACCTCCTTCTATATATAGGAGTCCATGGGGCCATAATGTAATCCTAGTGGGGCCACAATGTAATCCTAGCCGACCTAACAATAATAATTTAAGGGCACAATAATAACAATATGGGGGTTACAAGGGTACAATAATAACAATAATGGGTTTACACTAACAACAATAAGGGACTATACTTACAATATAAGGAATTTACATGCTCCTTTCCTCTTCAAAAAGTGTTTATCTCAACATTTATATTTAAAGCTTTTTTGTATAAAATTTCACCCTCCACAACTCTTCAGCTGGCAAGTTCTTCCATTTTGATGAGATACTTCCAAATTGACCACTCGTAGTTGCCAGTTTTGCTTTGATTGCTCAGTTCCACATGGTTTTTCTTCTTTCATCGTCCATAATATTATTTGGTCCTGTTTTGTCTCAGAATATTTTTTAAGCATAAAAACAGTAACTTAAACTTGATGTATCATGAAGTAGCAGGTTCTGGACTTAGTGCCATAGTACCAATATTTTTCAAAACCTTGTAAGGACCATAGTACTTTGGCGATAATTTATTATCCTTCTTAGCTTCTGCTTAGGGACATTTGCCTGTATGGTTGTAGCCATAAAAATACCCACTTCCCACATCAAAAATTATCTCACTCGATGTTGATATGTTTGTTGTTTCATTCGATTTTGTGCCAAATTTAGGTTATCTTAGAGTTGAGAACTTCCTTAAGGATGTCTACTGTGATCTCCAACGTCGAACCCTGTATCTTCCCTTGCAAGATACCCATGGTGGATGATATCCATAAAGTGCCATAAATGGGGTCATTTTTGCTGCAGTATGGAAGGAAGTGTTATACCACCATTCAGCAAGAGGTAACCACTTGACCCATTGTGTTTGTTTATCAGATACTAAACAACGAAGATATCCTTCCAAACATTTATTTACTATCTCAGTTTGACCATCAGATTGAGGATGATAAGATGAGCTATGAGCTAATTGAGTACCCAAACAAGAAAATAACTCCGTCCAAAAATTTCCCGTAAAAATGGGATCTTTGTCGCTCACAATAACCCTTGGGCTTCCATGTAGCTTTTGAATTCTGTCCATAAATGTAGTAGCAACTGTACTTGCTTTAAATGGATGAGACAATGCACAAAAGTGTGCATACTTGGTAAGTCTATCAACTACCACCATGATGACACTCTTTCCTTCGGACTTAGGTAAACCTGTGATAAAATCCATTGAAATCTCCTCCTAACGTTGACTTGGAATGGATAAAGGTTGTAGAAGTCCTGGGGTCTTAATTGTTTCCACTTTATTCTGCTGGCAAACCAAACATTCCGCCACAAACTTTTGAATATCAGATTTAAGGCCATCCCAAAAAAATTCTTTCTTCACCCCGTGGTAAGTTTTTAAAAATCCTGAGTGTCCTCCTAAAGGAGAAGTGTGCAATTCCAAAAGAATATTTTGTTTTAGTTGAGAATTCTTGCAAATATATAAGCGATCTTTGTACCATAAGGAATCATTTTTCCAACTAAATGTATCAGATGTACTAGGATCTTGCTGCAACTTTTGAATGAGAGTCCACACTTCTTCATCCTTCTTCCATTCATCCCTTGCTTCGGTTATCCAATCTGGTTGGATAATTGAAATGGCACAAAGCAATGCTTCCACCTCTTCATCCTTTCTTGAGAGTGCATCTGTAACAACATTTAGCTTCCCTTTTTTGTAGACAATTTCAAAGTCATAACCCAACATCTTTGTGACCCATTTTTGCTGCTCTTCTGAAGATAGTCTTTGTTCCAAAAAGTGTTTAAGACTATCATGATCAGTTTTTACCTTGAAGTGTCTTCCCATTAGATAAGGTCTCCATTTCTTTAGTGCATGTAGTATTGCCTACATTTCCTTCTCATAAATAGCCTTTTGTAAATATTTTCCTTTGATTGAACGACTTTCAAAAGCAATGGGGCTTCCTTCTTGCATTAAAATTGTTGATCAGTGGTTGTCATTGATGTCAACCCAAGCAGCACCAGGGGCTACCCCAATATTGCATGGGAATTTTGACCTACCAAATTACTATATTGTGGGTCAACAATGCTTTTGATGGTTTCTTCTTGTCGAGATGTTTCCGTTGATATATGGCACGCCACGTAATTCTTCACGGTTTGAGAGATATTCATGTTTGAAGTTTGTAACCCCAGTTAGTGGGCTAAAACCCCATGGGGTTGTGGCATGGGTCATTGAAAAGTCATAATTAATATTTTTTAAGCTCCTAAAATCCCTCCCACGTTCACTTGTTGAAGCCCCTTCACTTGTTGAAGCCCCTCTCAACCTAAGCATTTATATAAATTGTGATCCTCATATCCTCCTTATGCAAGGGATTTCGCCATCTGAAACAGGTCATCGTGGCATTTTCACTCTAACTTTTTTTCTACGAAGGTTCAGGAGCTGAAATTTTTATGAGGCAAAGCCGAAATCCTGAGGAAGCTCCTGTGAAAATTTCAAATCAAGGTGCGCAATATTTTCGGAGATATGATCTGTAGAAGTCAGTGTTTTTGCAGTTTCCTGAAATTCATCTCAAAGAAGTGACCTTGGGAAAATCGTCATAACTCTCTCTCTGAGCATCGGATTGGAATTCTGTAAGAAGTGGCAGATAGTGCATGGACTGTAGTTTTCGCTCTATCAATTTCAGAGCCGAATGAAGAAACAGTGACACGTGGCACGCCGTACAAGTTGACACGTGGCACATCGTACAAGTTCGCTCTACTGAAACAGTCCATAATTAGGGTATTGTGAGAGATTGGGCATAACTCTCCCTTAAAGAATCCAAATTGGATAAAACCTGTGGCATTGGAAAGATGACTCAGAGGACTACTACAGGACCAAAAATCAGATATTGGGAATATGAAATAATAGAGATACACCAGATTCAATATCGAGCTCCTAGAAGGCAAGAAAAAGCTAGATCATGTGTTGTCAAGGGCTGCAAAGGACCAGACTGTCTAGGGCAGCAAAGCAAAGCAAGGTGCAGCGGTAGCATGATAAGAGCAGCAACCAAAGTGCAGAACAGCAGCAAGAAGTTCATCATATGAAGTCTTCAAGTGCGCAGCACTGCATACAATCACTGTAAAGGTATCATTGTACTAAGTCATTGTAAATACATTATTGTAAAAATTGTTCTAGTGTCTATTTTCCAAGAGTTGAAGAGGCAGTGTCGGGAGGTCTAGGATCATCATTAGGTGGTTGTGTCATAGTTGGGGTTATGGTCTAGTGTGTCTTATTCTTCTACATCATTCTATATCATTGTAAAGTGAACCATTTTCCCTGGTACAAGAGTCCATTCTTCTTTTATTCTTCCATAAGGTGGTAGAGTGGTGCTAGGGTGTGTTGTAACTCATTGGGTGTTGGGGCATCCATTCAGTTGACTATTGAAGAATCTCAGGCGTTGGGGCGTCCATCCAATGGGAGTTGAAGAAGAATGCTTTTCTAGATTCTAGGAAGTTGGAGCTTTATTTTCAATTGGAGTTGAATATTAAAGAATTACTAGAAAAGCATTAGGTGGTTTTTGTCCCGGAGTGGGTTTCCACCTTAAAAAATGTGTGCATTTGTGTTCCTTTTGTTTCTTGCTATCATTGGCACAAACATGATAATAATTGGTGTGTGCTCTAAGTAGAGAAGAATCTGAGTTCAGGCCGTTATTTCCAACAATTGGTATCAGAGCTTGGTTCCTTCAATAACAATTTAACAGCTGGAAGGAGGTCATGGAGCATACCAAGAATGGTGTACCTATGTTCAATGAAAATAGTTATGCACTCTGGAAAGGAAGAATGGAGGTCTATCTCTTGGCACAAGGTTACGAAGTATGGAACACTGTTCAAAATGGATTTACATCAACCGCGGATGAACAAGGTAAGAAGAATTTGGTAAATGATGCAAAACAAAGAATATTATTATCAGTGGACTTATTGAATCTACTTATCATAAAGTGTTGGGTTGTAAAACCGCCAAAAATGTATGGGACAAGCTTGAAAATATATATGCAGGTGACTCAAATGTCAAAGAAGCAAAGCTTCAAATCTATAGAGCAAAATTTGAGCAGCTTAGAATGAAAGAAGATTGCAACATTGTTGCATACTTCCAATACGTTGATGAAATAACCAATACTCTAGAAGGATTGGGAGAGCCAGTTGACGAGAAGACTATTATACGAAAGATTCTTAGAACGTTACTAGGGAGATTCAACCCTAAGGTATCGGTCTTAGAATACAGTGCAAATCTAGACAAACTCAGCAAAGAGGAATTACATGGAGTTCTCATAGCATATGAAATGAGACTTGATGAAGAAGAGGATACTTCGCATCTAGAAACTACGTTCGTTGCATCTAAGAAAACCAATAAGGACAAACAACCTTCAATTGAAAAGACATGCACCTGCACCTACAAGTGTGAAGAAAAGGGAGATGATGGGGAAGGTCTTTCAGATGAAGAATATGCTTACTTTACGAGAAAACTAAAAATTGGTAAGGGAAAATTCAAAGGTAAACTTCCATTGATATGTTCCGGCTGTGGTGAGGTTAGGCATTTCGCAGCAAAATGTCCGAACAAAAGTAATGGCAACTCAAAAGGAAAGAAAGGCTTTAAGAAATTCAAAAAGCAAAGATCCAAAAGGAACTTTCTCTCTAAAGAAGATAGCTCATCATCCGATGAAGACAATGACAGCGAAGAAGAAGCCAATGAGAGAGTATTGTTTATGGCCAAGCACAATAATCAAGAGGAATCAAACAACGAAGAAAAAGGATTGACCATAGAAGGATTTTCTAAGGAAGCAGTCAAGCTTATAAAAGAGCTCAAGGCAGAGAAGATTCGTTCCAATACTCTTGAAGAACAAGTTCAAGGTCTCAAAATTGAAGTTGAAGAACACAAATGTATTGAAGAGTCACTTCCAAAGAAGTTGGAAGAAAGCAACCAAGAAAGGGAAGCATTAGAAGCCGAAGTAGTCTCGCTGCGTAAGGAAGTGAAGAAGGGAAAAACTGTCTAAAACTATGCTAACAGCTCAAGGGCATTGTAAGAAATCATCAACAATCAACGATCTTACAACGACAGAACTAGCCTCGGTTACAAAGAAGAAAAAGCAAGACCTTCTACAACAAAATACAATGAACCTATGAGATCTGACATGCATGTAGACTTCACTGGACAAGATTCGCAAGCACATCCTTGGAAGACGATTCCTCGACGGAGATTTCCATCCAAGTACCAACATATTTTTCATGGCTATTGTTATTCATGTGGAAAATTTGGTCACAAAGCTGTAGAATGTCGCACGTACCCTAAGAACCAATACAATTCCAGGAGATCCTTCAAATATGAACCTCCCAGGGCTCAACGAAACATCAATAGATTTGAGCATTTAAGAAATAATATGGAATGTTACAAATGTTAGAACTTTGGACACATAGCTAGAGACTGCAGACTTGAAAATCCTCCAGAAGAATCTTCGAAGCCACAGAATGAACGAACATGGAAGAAGAAGAAGACTGATAATTGTGCTCTCGCTCTCAAGGCTCAAAACAACAAAGATGTGTGGTATGTTGACAGCAGTTGCTCAACGCATATGACTGGAGATAGAAGGAAATTTGTATCTCTAAAAGAGAAGAAGGATGGAACCGTATCCTTCAGAAATGATGGATCTTCAAATGTTATAGGATCAGGTACCGTCACTCTCGAAAGCAAAGATGTTATAGCCAAGAATGTTCTATGGGTTGAAAACATGAATCACAATCTGCTCAGTGTTAGACAAATGTGTGATCAAGGACACACAATGCTATTCAACTCCACAAAATGTGAAATCAGAAAAGGCACGTATGGTAAAATTGTGGCTACAACAAGTCGAGCTCCAAACGACATATATGTTCTGGATGAAGCAACTAAAGCATGTCTACTAGCTAAAGATGATGAAAGTTGGTTATTGCACAAACGAATGGGTCACATAAACTTTGACAATCTTGTCAGGATAAGCAAAAAGGACGCAGTACGAGAAATGCCGAAAATCTCAAAACCTTCCAACACTATGTGAGGCTTGTCAGCAAGTAGACAAAAGTCCAATTTAAAACAAAAGAACACTTTGCATCACATCCATTGGAATTGATACACACTGATCTATGTGGTCCTATGAGAACAAAAGGCTTAGATGGAGAATTATATTTAATGTTAATGATAGATGACTATATCAGGATGACAGTCGTCAGTTTCCTAAAGAAAAAATCTGAAGCATTTAAGTGCTTTAAGATCTACAAGGAGTTGGTCGAAAATGAAACTGATTTGAAAATAAAGTGTCTAAGATCAAATAATGGCGGAGAATTCACTTCCAAATTATTTCAGCAATACTGTGGCGAAAATGGAATAAAAAGACAATTTTCAACAGCACGAACACCTCAGCGAAATGGAGTTGCTGAAAAAAAGAACAAAACTGTACAAAAAATGGATAGAACAGTGTTGAAGGACTCAAAATTGGATGAAAAATTCTGGGTTCAAGCAATTGATACGGTAGTCTTCATTATCAACCGAAGTCTTCTCAAAAATAATTGTAACAAGACCCCATATGAATTATGGAAAGGAAAACCAACTAATGTAAAATATTTCAGAATCTTCGGAAGCAAATGTTATATCAAAAGAGAAGATCAAAATTTGGGTAAGTTTGAATCACGTGTTGATGAAGGTATCTTTGTTGGTTACTCACACAAAAGAAAGGCCTATAAATGTTATAATCTAAGACGAAAACAGATAGTGGAGAGCATAAATGTTACATTTGACAAAGATGGTGTTCTAGCGAATAATGATGAGGATCTAGAATCTTTGAAACTTGAGACAGAGGCTGAAAAAGACATAGATAAAATTCTAGAACAAGAAGCAACTATCAACCAGGAAGAAGTAAATAATGATCATCAAGATATACCAAAACAACAACAAGAAGCTCCTCCAAAGAGAACAAAAGAATGGATTCAAAAGAACCATCCATCAAATCAAATCATTGGTGACATAAATGAAGGTCGACAACTTCGTTCATCACAACAAGCTCACATTGCTTTTCTAGCAACCTTTGAGCCTACTAGTTTTGAGGAAGTCAGCCAAAATGAACATTGGGTGGCAGCTATGAATGAAGAATTGGATCAAATCGAGAAGAATAACCACTGGGAATTAGTTCCACGACCAAAAGATAAAAATGCCATTGGGACTAAATGGGTGTTCAGGAACAAATTGAATGAAGATGGACAGGTTACCAGAAACAAAGCAAGATTGGTTTGCAAAGGCTAGGAACAAGTGGAAGGAATTGATTTCGATGAAACATTTGCACCAGTTGCCAGAATGGAAGCCATCTGAATGTTTCTCGCCTATGCATGTTCAAGAAAAATCAAAGTCTACCAAATGGATGTTAAGTCAACATTTCTGAATGGAGAATTAGAAGAAGAAATTTACAGCGAACAACCTGAAGGTTTTCTACTATCAGAAAAAGAAGACTATGTTTGCAAGTTAAAGAAGGCTCTATATGGTCTCAAGCAGGCTCCCAAAGCATGGTATGCTCGTCTTGATGGATATCTACGTCAACAAGGGTTCAAGAAAGGTACTGTTGATAGCAATCTTTATGTACAAATAGATAAAGATAATTTAACAATCGTTGAGGTATATGTGGATGATATAATATTTGGTAGCAATGATGATAGACTAAGTAAGAACTTTTCTACAAAGATGCAAAGTGAGTTCGAGATGTCTTTACTTGGTGAGCTGACATACTTCTTAGGGCTTCAAATATCTCAGCAAGAGAAAGGAATATTTATATGTCAAGCCAAGTACATCAAGAAAATGCTCAAGAAATTCAAAATGGAAGATTGCAAACCCATCCTTGCTCCGATGGTAACAAGTTGCAAATTGAGCATAGATGACTCATCTAAGGATGTGGATCAGAGGTTGTACAGATCTATGATTGGTAGTCTTCTAAATGTAACAGCCTCCCGGCCAGATGTGATGCAAGCAGTTGGACAAGTAGCAAGATTCCAAGCAACACTAAAAGAATCACATATTATTGCCGTCAAAAGAATTCTTCGATATCTAAAGGGCACAGAAGAATATGGCTTGTGGTAACCCAAGGGTAACAATCTCATTATTCAAGCCTTTACAGATGCAAATAGGGCAGGAAGCGTTGATGATCGTAAGAGTACTAGTGGAGCAGCATTCTATCTAGGTGGTTGTCTCGTATCATGGTTGAGCAAAAAGCAAACCTCAATCTCGTTATCTATAGCGGAAGCAAAATACATTGCAGCGGCATCATGTTGTACTCAAGTCCTTTAGATGAAACAAACTTTGCAAGATCTTCAAGTACAATTCAGTGAGCCTATTCCCATATTCTGTGACAACATTAGTGCCATCAGCATCTCCAAGAATCCTGTCATGCATTCAAAAACAAAACACATTCCAATCAAATATCATTTTGTTAGAGAACAAGTCGCTAAAAAGAATATCAAACTTGAGTATGTTGGTACAAAAGAACAAATCGTTGATATCTTTACTAAACCTTTACCTCATGAAGCATTTGAATATCTTCGCATGAAGCTTGGGGGCTTGGAATTCTCCAAGTTCTCATTAGATTTTACTTATTCAGAATATAAAGGTGGAGTGGAATTGTGTACAAGTCCGCAGGATGGTTGTGTGTGAGGGGGAGTTACACTTTTCCATTGATGTCAAAGGGGGAGAGAATTTTGTAGGAAGAGGTGTCATGATCATAGGGGGAGTGCTTGTGTTGCCATCAATGCCAAAGGAGGATATTGTTGATCAATGGTTGTCATTGATGTCAACCCAAGTAGCACCAGGGGCTACCCCAATATTTCATGGTAATTTTGATCTACAAAATTATTATGTGTAGCAGTCAAGAATGCTGCGATGGTTTCTACTTGTCGAGATGTTTCTGTTGATATATGGCACATCATGTAATTCTTCACGGTTTGAGAGATATTCATGTTTGAAGTTTGTACCCCCAGTTAGTGGGCTAAAACCCCATGGGGTTGTGGCATGAGTCATTGAAAAGTCATAATTAATATTTTTTAAGCTCCTAAAATCCCTCCCACATTCACTTGTTGAAGCCCCTCTCAACCTAAGCATTTATATAAATTGTGATCCTCATATCATCCTTATGCAAAGGATTTCGCCATCTGAAACAAGTCATCGTGGCATTTTCGCTCTAAATTTTTTTCTACAAAGATTAAGAAGCTGAAATTTTTATGAGGCGAAGCCGAAATCCTGAGGAAGCTCCTGTGAAAATTTCAAATCAAGGTGCGCAATATTTTCGGAGATATGATCTGTGGAAGTCAGTGTTTTTGCAGGCTCCTGAAATTCATCTCAAAAAAGTGACCTTGGGAAAATCGTCATAACTCTCTCTCTGAGTATCGGATTGGAATTCTGTAAAAAGTGGCAGATAGTGCACGGATTGTAGTTTTCGCTCTATCAATTTCAGAGCCGAATGAAGAAACAGTGATGCGTGGCACGTCGTACAAGTTCGCTCTACTGAAACAGTCCATAATTAGGGCATTGTGAGAGATTGGGCATAACTCTCTCTTGAAGAATCCAAATTGGTTCAGACCTGTGGCATTGGAAAGATGACTCAAAGGACTACTACAGGACCGAAAATCAAATATTGGGGATATGAAATAACAGAGATACACCAGATTCAATATCGAGTTCCTAGAAGGCAAGAAAAAGCTAGATCATGTGTTGTCGAGGGCTACAAAAGACCAGACTTTCTAGGGCAGCAAAGCAAAGCAAGGTGCAGCAAAGGGTAGCATGACAAAAGCAGCAACCAAGGTGCAGAACAACAGCAAGAATTTCAACACATCAAGTCTTCAAGTGGACAGCACTGCATACAGTCACTGTAAAGGTATCATTGTACTAAGTCATTGTAAATACATTATTGTAAAAATTGTTCTAGTGTCCATCTGCCAAGAGTTGAAGAGGCAATGTCGGGAGGTCTAGGATCATCATTAGGTGGTTGTGTCATAGTTGGGGTTATGGTCTAGTGTGTCTTCTTCTTCTACATCATTCTATATCATTGTAAAGTGGACCATTTTCCCTGGTACGGGAGTCCATTCTTCTTTTATTCTTCTATAAGGTGCTAGGGTGGTGCTAGGGTGAGTTGTAGCTCATTCGCTGTTGGGGCATCCCTTCAGTTGACTACTGAAGAATCCCGCGTGTTGGGGCGTCCATCCAGTGGGAGCTGAAGAAGAATGTTTTTCTAGATTCTAGGAAGTTGGAGCTTCATTTTCAATTGGAGTTGAATATTAAAGAATTATTAGAAAAGCATTAGGTGGTTTTTGTCCCGGAGTGGGTTTCCCCTTAAAAACTGTGTGCATTTGTGTTCTTTTTGTTTGTTGCTATCATTGTACAAACACTGATAATAATTGAAGATTAACTAATGCTCTAATTGAAAGGAATACTGATTCAACCCCCTAGTATTTCCAACAAAAACAACACCAATTCCATTTCCTAAGGCATCACATTCCACAATAAAAGTTTTTGTGAAGTCTGGCATAGCTAAGACTAGTGCTAGGCACATTGCCTCTTTAAGATGTTCAAAGGCCTTAGTTGCTTCAGGAGTCCATGAAAATGCATCTTTCTTCACTAATGTTGTTAGAGGTGCTACTATTCTCCCATAATTCTTAACAAACTTGCGATAATACCCTGTTAACCCGAGAAATCCGCACAACTACTTTATGGTTGTGGGGACTTTCCATTCCTTAATAGATTTAATTTTGTTAGGGTCTACCTTAACACCCTCGTGAGGTACAATATGACCCAGATATTCCACCTCTTGTACTCCAAAGAAACATTTGGATGTTTTTGCATATAATTGTTTCTCCTGCAATAGTTTGAGCACCCTGTCAACATGTTGAACATGATCCTTCCAAGACCTGCTGTAGATTAGTATATCATCAAAAAATACTAGCACAAACTTTCTAAGGAAGGGTTTGAAATTGGAATTCATCAACCCTTGAAATGTATAAGGTACATTGGTAAGGCCAAAAGGCATGACCAAAAATTCATAATGACCCTCGTGTGTTTGAAATGCTTTTTTCGTAATATCTTCAGTCTTCATTCTAATTTGATGATATCCTTAAGGAAGATCCAACATGGTAAAATAAATTGCTCCATGTAATTCAACCAATAATTCATCAATCACGGGAATGGGAAATTTATCCTTAATGGTGAGCTTATTGAGCTCCCTATAATCCAGACACATGCGCCATGATCCATCCTTCTTGTGCACCAATACTACTGGAGCAGAGAAGGAACTTTGACTAGGTTGAATTATACGAGCCTCTAGTATTTTTGCAATCATACGTTTAATTTCACTCTTTTGGACATAAGGATGTATGTAAGGCCTGATGTTTGGAGGAACACTTCTTGGAATCAAATGAATAGCATGATCATGATCACAAATAGGTGGGAGTCCTTTGGGAGTATCCAACACCTTGGAATGATTGTCTAAGAATTTTTGGAGATATGGAGAAATAGACAATTTTGATGTTGGAACTTCTAGTGAGCATAATTGTGCAATTACACCTTGTTGTTCTTAATTCAGAAGCTTTTTCATGACATTATAGCTTATTATCTTTCCTGGCTTCCCTGTGATACCTCGTAATTCGATTTCCTTTCCTTATGAAAACAATTTCAAGGAAATTTCTTGAAAATTAAAAGCTACAGTCCCCAAAGATTGTAACCATTGTACTCCAAGTACAACATCAGCACCTCCCATTGGGATGGAAAGCACTAGACTAGTCAACACATAGTCCCCCATGGTTAGCTTGATATTATGGCATTTTCCAGAGAAATTTATAGTTCCTCCATTTGCAACCATCACTTGAAATTACGGTGTTGGGTATAGGAAACAATTTAATTCCTTGGCTACCTTATAATGAATAAAATTATGGGTGCTACCTGAATCAATCAACACTATTACCCTTTTCTTCTTTATATGTCCTTCTATCTTGAGAGTTTGAGGTAGCAATTCACACGCAATGCATTACATGATATGGTCAGACTCATTTCTTCTTCTTCTAGGGTTTCTTCCTGGTGTATATCCTCTACTTTTGAAGTTTCTTCTTCATTTTCTTCCTCCTCTTCACAATCTATGTAAAATAATTTCTTCTCGGCGCACTTATGACCTTTAGTGTATTTGCTATCACAATTGTAGCAAAGCCCTTTTGCTATTTTTTCTTCCAATTGTTGTGGTGTCAACCTTGTAGGTTGTGGAAGTCTAGAAGTAGCACCACTTCCATCTTTATAGATGTGAGTGGTAGGCTTCCTTGTCGCCATAATTTTACATTCATTTTTTCTTGCCAACCTGAATGCCTTCTCCAATGAATCAGGTTCCCAAATGCGAACTTCATGTTGGATGTTATCCTTTAAAGTCCCTATGAAGACATCAATCCTATGTTCCTCAGGAATATCAGTTACCCTTATATTCAATTTTTGGAAGTCTTTAATGTGCTCCGCCACTGAACCCTTTTGTTTGAGATTTATCAATCGGCTAAAGAAGGTGTTGCTCTTCGTATCCTCATAATGCGCTATCATTTCCTCCGTAAGTGACAATTTTTTTACGAGAGCAAAGCCATCGATACCATAGAAATGTATTTTGTTTTAAATGTAAAATTGCAATGCGTACCTTTTGTGTTTTTTGCACATTATTCAGATCAAAATATTGCTCCATCTGTAGTATCCATGTTACGGGATCCTTGCCATCAAACTTCCTCATATTCATCTTTGGAATATGGTGGTTCTTCAATCCAACATTAGAGTTTATGAAATCACGATTAACATTTATTTTGTTCTCATCATGAGTTTCCTCTACTATGTTTTCACCATTAGGAATCATTTCTTGTATCAACTTTGTCAAACCTTCGATGTCTGCTTTTAGATCATTCTTCATGTTTTCCATGTTGTCTTTCATTTTTTTTCCATGTTGTCTTTCATTTTTTTTCCATGTCCTCCATCTTAGCTTACACGCCATCCATCTTAGCTTGCACGCCTTTCTTCAAACCATCCATCTTCGTTTCAACACCTTTCTTCAAAACTTCCATTTCATTTTTTGCTACTCTTTGCGAGAACAAAATTTGGTGCAGTTGCTCTTGTAATTTTCATAGATCATGTTGCAATTCTTCATCTTCATGAGTCATAGTAGAGTATTCTGAGGGCTTAATGGGTGTTGAATTCTTTTTAGGAGGCATTTCAGAACCCAATATTGAAATATATGCTCAATAGGCCCTTGGAATCACTTCAAACTGATTTTTTACACAAGACTCATGCAATTCGGAAACAAATACACACCTTTTTCTTTCTTTTGAGGAGCTCGATATTAAAACTGAATTATCTCTGCGATTTGGAATCTTCAATTTCTGAAATTTGGCCTTGAGATAGCCCTTTGAATCCTCTTTCGAATGCCACAGGTCTACCCTAACTTGGATTCTTCAAGGCAAAGTTATGTCCAATCTCCCACAATGACCTAATTATGGACTGGTTCAGTAGAGTGAACTTGTACGACTTGCCACGTGTCACTGTTTCCTCTTTCGGCTCTGAAATTGATAGACACAAAACTACATTCCGTGTACTTGTGGCCACTTTTTACAGCATTCCAATCTGATGCTCAGAGAGAGAGTTATGAAGATTTTCCCACGATCACCTCTTTAAGATGAAATTCGGGAACCTGAAAAAGCCCTAACTTCCACAGATCATATCTCCAAAAATATTGTGAACCAAGCTCGGAAATTTTGCGACAATGTTGCTCAGGATTTCGGCTTCGCGCTCTAAAAATTTCAGCTTCTGAACCTTCGTAGAAAAAAAGTTATAGCGAAAATGCCACGATGACCTATTTGGAGCTGTGAAACCCTAGAATCCAAAGCTCTGATACCAAATGTTGTGAAACCAGCGCCAAAAATAGAAGAAAAGAGAGACCAACGCCTTAGAAATCAGCCACTTCGAGGGGGAAACCTCCAATACATTACATAAATGAACAATTATGGGATGATACAAATGACAAAACCT
This sequence comes from Pinus albicaulis, assembly GCA_034641835.2. Lineage (NCBI taxonomy): Eukaryota > Viridiplantae > Streptophyta > Pinopsida > Pinales > Pinaceae > Pinus > Pinus albicaulis. Next base: position 891,555,982 of record CM076579.1, read on the forward strand.
CCTTTCTAAATATAGGACGGGGGCCCAATGTAATCCTAGTGGGGCCACAATGTAATCTTAGCCGACCTAACAATAATAATTTAAGGGCACAATAATAACAATATGGGGGTTACAGGAGTACAACAATAACAATAAGTGGGTTACACTAACAACAATAAGGGACTATACTAGTAATATAGGGACCTAACACAAACATTAGCGGAGCACTGAAGCTAAGCTCAAATTCTAGGGCGTGGTTTGCTAAGAATTTCAAAAGTGTTTGTAGTGCAGCGAGGGGCAGTATTGGCAAGGGGATGACCTGATCCCACGCCAAGAGTACAACAGTGACAAAGATGCTGCATACCAAGCAACACAGAGGCATTCCAAAGCCACGCAATCCAACAGAGGCAGCAGGAGCCACACAGCGCTGACGCAGGCCTAGTCAGGGAAGCGCAGAAGCATCATAAGCCCTTCAAGGCTGACGCGGGCCCTTCTAGACCAACGCAAAGGCTGACGCGAAGCGCTGAGGAGCAACGCTGGGGTTTCTGGTGGGCAAGAAAGGGCTCGAGTTCTGTAAATCCCGTTTGAGGGTGTGAATCAACCATATTTTCTGTCTCCGAGTGGAAGAGGTATTGTTGCGGTGTTTTTCTCTGTAGGGCCAACCATTTCTAGTGCCTAGAAAATGTTGTATTCAGAATCTGCTTAAGAATAAAACCCTCCAGATCTAGTTGCACCGCTTTTCTCGCATTGGGTTTTTCTGGGGACGTTTGTCTGAAAATTCTGTGTGTCACTTTGTCATATGAGCGTGTTATTCAGTAAATGATCTATATGTGTAGGTTGTTATTTGTATTTACTTCGTTGTTATTCTGAATATTCATATTAATAACTTGTGTATTTAATGAAGTAGGAGAAGGAAATCGAGAATTAACAGTAGGATTTCTTAGATTAAGAAACTTTCACATGGTATTAGAGCCATTGCAGATCAAGCTGGATTTCCAGCAAATTGGCTAAAGAAATTTGTGCTGCAGAGAGGTCAGCGCAGCACCAGAAGGACGCAATCCCAACAGAGGCCACGCAGGGGCTGATGCAATCCCAGCTGGGTGACACAGAGAGCGCAGTGCCTTACAGAGGGACGCAAGAGCAGCCTGCGCTGCGTTGAGCCAGTATGCTCACATAGAGGCCAACCAGGGTGACGCAGTCCAATTTCGAGTGTTATGCAGATTTGTCGTGGTCCGGAAGCAAGGCTTCATATCTTCAGCAGTTGCTGGTGTGGTGGAGATTCTACCGGTGCAGAATCGTGCCTAGCTTAGTTGACAAAGAGCAGGAGGAGAAGAGCTGCTCAGCAGATTTTTTGCCAAAGAAATCCGAGGATTGATCGTAGGGTGATCGAAGAGAGCTGATTTGTTGGATTTGGCAGATTTCCAAGAGGGAAATCAGTTATCAGAGGGAGCAAAGGGTGCCTTTCTCGCCAAGGGCCCTAGATTTGAGTTTCTGTTGAGGGTAGCAACATAAGTGGGCAGACGAGGATTTGTTCCGACAGATTATTTATGAGCAGATGGCGCCACACGAAGTGCGTGATCAAGATAGATTGGACGGCCTATCCAACTATGCTATCTAGAAGGCCAAAATCCTAACAGTCCTGGAGGCATATGGTATATGGGAGCATGTAGAGAGCGTCTTGGTTACACCAACCGATGCTACTCTTCTCGCGAAGCATAATGAAGCAGCGGTACATGCCAAGTGCTTCATCATGGACAAGGTTAAGGATCATGTGGTACCACACATAGTCGAGAAGAAGACGACTAATGAGATGTGTAAAGCTTTAACCACACTGTATCAAGGGAAATCTGTCCAGAAGAAGATGCTTCTGGAGAACCAGATGAGGTTGTTTATGAGACTAAGTGAGAGGAAATCGAACCTTTCCTCTTCAGGTTGCAGGAGATTCGAGATCAGCTGATTGCCGTGGGGGTCAAGGTGGAGGATGATGTCATGGTGAGGATTGCTCTAAATGCAATCACAGGGGATTGAGAAACGTTTGTCCAAAGCATCTTGGGCAGACAAGACCTTCCAAACTGGGACGACATGTGGGCTATCCTCCGACAAGAGGAAATCCGTCGGATGACCAGGAGACAAGCCAGCACCAGATCAAGCAAGGTGAAGGAGGATGAGGAAGATGCAGCCCTGGCATCTAAGAAGTAGCAAGAGAAAAAGAAGTGTGATCTATCTAAGATCAAATGTTTCCAATGTGGTGAACTTGGACACTTCGCCAGCAATTATCCTCTGACGAAGAAGGACAAGGAAACTTCTAGTTCTAAGGTTGCAGCAGCTAAAGAAGACGATGGCTTCGACGATGACGTGGCCATGAGCGCTCATTTACCTCGAAAGAAGAGGTGGGGCGATATTGATCTGTAGAGAAACCACAAAGTGGTGGCGGGATCCTTGAGTACCCCAACTCTTGGATCACATCCGTGCTACGAGAGCCTTAAGACAGTAGCAGGAATGACTAGAGCAGTGGGTGCAAAGGATCATGGATGGAGCAACGGCAAAGCTGGATGCTGTAGAGGGAGCAGCACAGTGCAGAGGCAGCAGTAGCGTAGAGGGGCTGATGGGAGTTCAGCAACACAAAGGAGGCATGCTTACGCAATGCAGAGCTGTAACAGCGCAGTGGCTTCAAGAGGACAGTGCAGAGCAACAGTCAAGGGAGCTTCAGTGATGAGGTGCAACCCAACTGACTTGTCTGTCAATGTTCGAGCAAGCGTCCTTCGGTTGCTTACTTCTCAGCAACTGAGTTGCAGTGCAGCAGTTGGCAGCACGATGCAGCGATTTGAAAGGGAGTTGCAGTACAGATGTGGCAGTGATTGTGGCAGAGTCATGGGCAACAGTACAAACAGAAGCAGCAGCACAGTGATCAAGGGCAGCAAACCAAGCATCAGCGCGGAGACCGATGCCAAAGATCAGAGCAATACTTCGGGGTGATTGTATTGCTAGAGCACAGTCCTCGCTAAGAGGGAATGTTGAGATTTTGGGGTAGCATCAAATGTGCTCTAGCTCCCAAATTTCGTGGAGGAGCTGGAGTACCTGAGATCTCCAAGACCCAGAAAGCGTTTCAAGAAATTCCATCGAGTTTAAGAGATATTCAAATAATTAATCTTTTTAATTAAGGACCCTAAGTCTAACTTAGGAAAATTAAAAGATTAAAGTGAATTAAATTATACATGTGATTACAATGACTTAAGTGACACGGAACAAGCAGCTTCTAATCTTAGTCATTGATTAGAGATTAGATCATGGTCATTGGTTTCCCAACGAGAAAAATATAAAAGGGGCTTGGGGTCATTTGGAGAATACACACATTAGCGTCGCACTGAAGCTAAGCTGAAATTCTAGGGCGTAGTTTGCTAAGAATTTCATAAGTGTTTGCAGTGCAGCGAGGGGCAGTATTGGCAAGAGGATGATCTGATCCCAGACCAAGAGTACAACAGCGACAGAGAAGCAGCATACCGAGCAACGCAGAGACATTCCAAAGCCACGCAGTCCAGCAGAGGTAGCAGGAGCCACGCAAGGCTGACGCAGGCCCAGTCAGGGCAGCGCAGGGGCAGCGTAAGCTCTTCAAGGGTGACACAAGCCCTTCCAGAGCAGCGCAGGGGCAGCATAAGCTCTTCAAGGGTGACGCGGACCCTTCCAGAGCAGCGCAAAGGCTGACGCAGGCAAGAAGGCTGACGCAGAGGGTTGAGGAGCAACGTTGGGGTTTCTAGTGGGCCAAAAAGGGCTCAAGTTCTGTAAATCTTGTTTGAGGGTGTGAATCGGCCATATTTTCTGTCTCCGAGTGGAAGAGGTATTGTCGTCGTGTTTTTCTCTGTAGGGCCAACCATGTATGGTGCCCAAAAAATGTTGTATTCGGAATCTGCTTAATAATAAAACCCTCCAAAGCTAGCTACACCGCTTTCCCCGCATTGAGTTTTTCCGGGGACATTTGTCCAGAAATTTTGTGTCACTTTGTCATATGAGTGTTATTCAGTAAATGATCTGTATGTGTAAGATGTTATTTGTATTTATTTCGTTGTTATTCTGAATATTCAGATTAATAACTTTCATATTTAATGAAGTAGGAGAAGTAAATCGAGAATTAACAGTAGGATTTCTTAGATTAAGAAATTTTCCCACTTTTTTTCTAGATTGCTCTCATCGGCAGATCAGAATTTCATGGAAATTCTACAGAATTCAAGTGATGATCATGAGTTCTCACAAATGAGACTCATTTTTATGTCTCTCTAAATCGTATTAGCCTAATGAGCCCACAAAATTATAAAATAATGTTCTAGAAACAAGTCTTGGTCACAAGTCGACCAAGTAGTTATTACAAGTTATGAATTAGCCATCCATAAGTAAGCTGAATTGATGATATCATGATGATGAAGGGTCATTGGAGGGCCATGTTGAGTCCTCTATGTCCCATGATGAGAGAGAGAGCTCCAATAAAGATGAATTAGGGGATGGCCCCTAATTTTCCATGCAAGTCATCATGTGGTGCCCCATAGTGGGTTTTGCGGCACCAATGTTGGTCTCATGGGTCTCCTGATGAAAGATAAGCCTGTAGACCACTCCAAATGAGGGCTTTGATGATGGTGACTGCCCTCACAAGTCTCAAAGGTGAGACAAACCTCCTCTAGGCCTTGGATCAATTTCCCTGATCATGCTAAGTCGGTTAGGTCACGCTAGTCCAAGTGCATAATCTCGCGAATAATGTGGGGCAATGAACAAACTCTTGAAGGTGTTGAGGGTCCCCAAGGCATGGAATGATGCTCAAACACATGATGGAGTCCCACGGCTCTCAATGCATCCCCTATAAATGTCAACATGATCCTCTAGTGGGCTTGGGCCCTAGTTAAGTTGCCCAATCCATGATGAAACTACCTGCCAATTACATATAAGATCTAATGCGCTTCCTCACCATTAGGTCCAACAATTCATTAATGCATCTAAGTGAACCAAGCTTGTTAATCAAGGGCACAAATGAGACTTCATAATGAGCTTCCCTTCCAAATTTGGGGCTTTAAGCATGTAATAGTGTTACATCCCTAGGTAGGAGTAGCTAATAAACAACCCTAGTAGGTGTTCCTGGCCCTTAAAGAGAAAGACAGGTCCAATGTACATCCTTCAATTGATATGGGTCATGTGAATAATGATGAGGTGGATAGGGGCACAGGGGTCTCAAAGCCAAATGCCATGGGTTCAAGGACAATAATGATAAGGGAGGTCCACATATTTAAGTGTATACATGTAGGAGGGAGCAATTGTGGATACATGAGTTACCTTGCCTTTGTTTTTCCACCCTTCTTCATTTTCCTTCTGACATTTCTTGATTTTTCTTTATATTACTACATGAGGCTCCAGGAGATGAGAGCATGCTATGTATGATATAAGCAGTTATTACCCCCTTAAGGTGGGGCAATTCATCACCCACCAAGGGTTGGGACGTTCATGGATTCCTTAATGATGTGGAGGCACTCATGGTGGCCCTATAAACCAGGGAGATGGCCATAATGAAGGGGTAGAGCTCATGTTTGGATTTTTCCCACGTGCTAATATAATGCCCCAACCATCTTTTACATCTTATAATATTATTTCTTTTGTTTCTTGCCTGTGTCCATGGTATGCTTTTAACTTAATTTTATCAGCTGCATCAACCTCCAAGGCAACATTTCTAGGCTCGACCCAAACATGTGGACAAGGGGAGGGGGTGTACTAGTGCCTTGTGGACCCAGAGAGGGAAGATGATGAAATAGGGCTTGTAATGTGCGGAGGGGAGTGAAAAATGGGAAATGGGAAAATGGGACCACACTACCAAATCTGAAGTTTCCTAAGTAGTTCTCTTCCTGAAGCTACAAGCCAATAAGGGAGATCCCACAGGACTAAGATTGAGGATTAACCCTCCATTTAAGGTGAGGGAACAAGACTACAATCAAAACCATTCCTTCTTCCAAGTCACCCAATAATCCATGCCCAAAGCGCCCAAGGAAAAACAAGCATAAGCACCTGAAAAACTGGGGTTTCCCAAGTAGTTCTCTTCCTGAAGCTATAAGCCAATAAGGGAGATCCCACGGGACTAAGATTGAGGATTAACCCTCCATTTAAGGGAAGGGAACAAGACTACAATCAAAACCATTCCTTCTTCCAAGTCACCCAATAATCCATGCCCAAAGTGCCCAAGGAAAAACAAGCATAAGCACCGAATTGCACAATGAAAAACATACATTAGGATTGGATGGCCCACCTTCAAACATATGCTCTCGACAGATGGGCGAGGGGACATATAACTGGCTCAGGGAGCAGAGATCAAATGGCACAATATATCTGTTGATTTTCCACGATCTTGGGTCTAGGATAGAATCTTAAAATCTCTGACGCTACCAAACCAAGAATCTCAACGACACTACTTTGCACAGCGGAATATAAACAGCAGTAAATCACACATGCACAAAATTTAGACAACTTTTTACATTTTTCAACCTAACTTCATTATATTAAATAACATATAATACAACAGTCTAGGGCTCTCGTACCAAGGATAATGGCCCTCAATCATCCACTAGTACAAGAGACAAACTAGCCTTGGTGTCAATACATCGACGACCAATTTTCCCTCAACAAGATACTCTGACCATCTGGCTGATGCAATTGACTATCTCAGCTCCACTCAGTCGTACCTGGCACCTGCCAAGTCCTTTGGCTCCCAATCAGCAACTACTACCTCTATCAATACTGCAAGTCCATCTGGCTAGTGAATCTCAGCTACTAATCTGCTCTCTAGTTGTGCCTTAGTCCATCAAGGGTACAACACATCGAGACTCCTATCGAGTTGTTCACAGCTCCACTTGTGAATAACTCTCAATCTACCCACTGTTGCTCCTTAGCTACTCAGGGACTTTAACCCACTATGGTCTTCTTGCACTGCTCCAATGAAGGCCAACATAGGGCACGGAGGGCTGCCACCTATCACGGCAAGATGTCCATCTCTCACAATGAACACGGGCTAGGAGGACTGCCCATCATCTGTTGTAGAAGTCCTTCTCCACACAAAAGTCTTGAGCGCCACAAAACTGTTCCTCGCTGATCAGACCCTTGAGATCAACAACTGCCACTCTAGTAACCATTTTTGTAAATCAAAGTGTTGCACATCGGGCTCCAACTTGGGTATTATCACATTGTCCTCCACCAAACCATAAATACCCAATCACGTCCACACTTGGTCCACTCTCACGCTGCCCTCCAATAGTCCACAAGTGACCAATACACATTGTAGCATCTACACCTAGTTAGGGCATCCAGTTATCTAGGAGACCCTTACACATGGTTGCCAACAAACTTCGTCAACTGTCCTATCCTAGGACACCATCCTCCTAGCATCCAATCATCAATCAAGAGTCCATCTGCAACTTACTTTTGTTGTCCTCTTGTCTTGGATTTTGTGCATAGTTCTAAAAGCTCTGGCTAGGGCATCCAACAACAATCCTAAACCCTGCTTCAAGACTGTGGTTCCCTTCCTCAACAAATCTAGTTCACTCGTTGTCACTTCCAGCCCTCTTAGCCTTGGGTTTCTCCATAAGGCACCTTATTCTTGTGGTTAGCTACCACAAAGAATCTAAACCTTCTAGCAAGCGTAACCACCCTCCATTCCACTTCATTGCTCACTGTATACATGTTGCTTATCTTAGATAGACTGTACCCAAGGGAGAATGGCTCTAAACTAGCCCTCTCGGCCCGCAACAGTCCTCCAAACAACACGCTACTACAGCAAGTCCCTGCAGCCCTTGAACAGAGATACAACTACACTTAATTAGCACAGAAAACACCTCATCTTATCTTTGTACCAGCGACTCTTCTCAACAAGAAAGGCGCACTCAGAACAAGAGAAAAACCACGCCAAAATAGTCTTCCTAGCCTCCACGGTGATGCCTCAGACCTGCATTGCTTTTGCCCCAAGGAAATCCCATCTCTAACTCGGCCTCCTTGCTTCTTCGTCCTTCTTCCTTTATCATTGTCCAATTCTGTGGAATCCCTTTGATCTTTGATGCTCAAAGATGTGTTTTAATACCTCACACTTGACCTATATTTATAGGCTTCAAGTGGCTCCAAAAATTGACTATGTGGGTTGTCATAAGGCCACTTAACCACTAAGCCGACCTTAACCTTGTGCCAGAAGCCCACACACAAACTTCAAAAATTCATAACTCTTCAATGACAATTCGGAATCGGATGATTTTCGATGCGTCAGATTCGTCTCGACGAGCACTATCATCCTCATCCATCACATGTCAAAAAATCATCATAGTTTTGGCCCAAACATTGATTGGTGCAAAACCTCAAGCTTGGGTTTCAAGCCCACAAGACCACTTGTGGAACTCCTGCCTCCAAACCCTCGATCCTCAAGGATTGGAGTACCTCCCAAGCTACAAAAATCAACACTCCCTCTTAGCGAGGGAGGTACTTCCAAGACTAGGAAGTAACCATCATCATCTGGAGATACTAGCCCATCTGTCGTCCATCACTGCAGTATACCCTGTAGAATGAACCCGTCAATCTTGATATTATCTCTTTCTCATCGCATCTGAACCTGAAGATCCCAAACCTCCATAGGGTTGCTCCCTTTGAGGCTAGACTTCCTTTGAGTCTACAAGATCTCCACTGGCTCAATCCTGCAAGCACTCATCCTCCTAGATCAAATACCACTCGCGTAAATCCCTCCAATCTCGGATATGCAACATCACGATCCGATAAATACTCTAGCTTGCCAATCTGAAGTCCATCACATGAATCCATCTCGATCAGCCTGATCTCATCCAAGCCAAAGAAACCCTCCAATTGTCACAACCATCCATGACAAATCAACGGAAGTCCATGATCAGCGATCTACCCTAACAAATTGTTGTTCACTAGGCTCAACATCAATCCACCAAAATTCCCAGCCAATCTTGTTGCCAAGCCAGTGAATACCACATCTCCATGTCTTTAGCTAAACCCTTTGCTCCATGATCTAGACACCCACAACTCCCTCTAAGTTGCTTTGTTGTGCATACTCTGATTCACTATCACTCAAAGTAGCTCAGATACGCTCTGATACCATGTTGACTTTCCACGATCTTGGGTCCAGGATAGAATCTTAAAATCTCTGACGCTACCAAACCAAGAATCTCAACGGTGCTACTTTGCATAGCGGAATATAAACAACAGTAAATCAAACATGCACTGAGTATCGACGACTTTTTACATTTTTCAACCCAGCTTCATTATATTAAACAACATATAACACAACAATCTAGGGCTCCCGTACCAGGGATAATGGCCCTCAATCATTCACTAGTACAAGATACAAACTGGGGCTTGGTGTCAATACATCGACGACCAATCTGCCCTCAACAAGATACTCTAACCATATGGTTGATGTAGTCGACTATCTCAGCTCCACTCGGTCGTACCCTACACCTACCTGGTCCTTCGACTCCCGATCTGCAACTCCTACCTCTATCAATGCTCCAAGTCCATCTGGCCACTAAATCTCGACTATCAATCTACTCTCTAGTTGTGCCTTAGTCCATCAACACATCGAGACTGTTGTCGAGTTGTTCACATCTCCACTTGTGAACAACTCTAAATCTGCCCACTACTGCTCCTCAGCTACTTAGGGACTTCGGCCCACTATGGTCTTCCTGCACTACTCCAGTAAAGACCAACATAGGGCACGGAGGGCTACCACCTATCATTGTAAGATGTCCATCTCTCACAATGAACACGGGCTAGGAGGATTGCCCATCATCTGCTATAGAATTCATTCTCCACACACAAGTCTCGGGCTCCACAAAACTGCTCCTAGTTGATCAGACCCTTGAGCTCAACAACTGCCACTCTAGCAACCATTTTTGCCCATCAAAGTGTTGCCCATCAGACTCCAACTTAGGCATTATCACGCTGTCCTCCACCAAACAATAAATGCCCAATCAGTGTTGCAAGGAACCCCCCCCCCCCGGCTCCAACGCCTAATCCGCATCCCGTATGGAAATGCAGAGGATTTGTTGTACGAACTGCGTTTCCGAAAAATGGAAACGCGGATCGGGCTAAAAAAGACAGTTCCTGCCATTTCGAAACCGCTTAGCCCGATCAGAGTTTCCATACGTCGGATCTGCATTTCGTATGGCAGATTGGCATACGAAAACACGGTGTTTCCAGGTCGGATCCATACGAACCACGACCGGTTTCATACGTCGCCGAACGATTCCTAAAATGGGCCCACTAAAAGTGACTTTTTTATTTTATTTTTTATTTTTTGGCTTAAGTTGTGTTGGGAGGTGGGTTAGTGTTGAGTTAGGGATGGGATGAAAAAGTTATAAGCTCACTTTCACCTCTCATTTGCTCACTTGTGTTTTTGGAGAGCTTGGAGACGAGAGGAGAAGAGGGCTTGGAGAAGAGAGAGTTGAAGAGAGCTTGGAGGAGTGAAGGAGGAGGAGCTTGGAGGAGTAAAGAAGGACTTCCATCTACAAGAGCTAAAGAGGTAAGTGCAAACCCCAAACTCCCTCATTTTTTTGTCATTGTTTTTTGTATTTTCTCTCCTCCCTCTCCTACACTTTCCCATTCTTTCTTCTTGCTCATTTATTTGCAGGTTGTCCACCACCTATATTCATATTCAAAGATTTTTTTTTTTGGCTACTATGTATCATTCCACTCTTGGTTTTCATGATGGCAAGGAGGAGTAGAAATAGAAGAGAAGAACAAGAAGAAGAACAGAATAGTGGTCCCCATATGAGTGACCCAATGTATGATGAGGACGAAGGGGATGAATTTGATGAGAACATTGAAAAAACTAGAGGGGAAAGCTGCATGGACACCCTTGTGGAATTATGTGACCAAATTTGAAGGGGGAAAAGATGGTGGAAGCTACAAGTTTTTGTGCCCTCATGGTTGTCATGGAGGAAAACCATATAGTGGTTCATATACCCGTGTGAGGAGGCATCTTTGTGGGGTGATGGACAGTGATGACAAAAAGGGTGTCGTGGGGATAGCAATTTTCCCAAAGGTTCCAGCGGAACAAAGAAGAAAATACATCCAAATAGAGGAGGCTACACAACAACAAAAACAAGAAACAAAAAACTCTATTTGAATCAAGTGCAACCTCTAGATTTGGTAGCTCATCTCCTCATGGTACTTCTACAAGCTCTAGAGGTAAAAGAACAATAGGGTATTTCCTTAATGTTGCTAGGAGGGATGATGTGGTTGAAAAGATAGTCCGATTTCTTTGTGCTTGCGATGTACCATTCAATGTACTTCGCTCTCCCTATTGGCATGAAATGGTAAAGGCCATCAATGAAGCCCCAAAAGGATACAAGTCCCCCAACTATGAGAAAGCTAGAACAGTGTTATTAGAAAGAGAAAAAGGAAAGGCTCAAATAGCTTTGACATGTTTTACAAATGAGTGGGTGGATTGTGGCATATCCATTGTACCATATGGGTGGACAAATATCAGAGACCAACATTTGATAAATGTTCTTGGTGTTTCTGCTAGTGGTGTAGTATTTATTACATGTCATGACTCCTCCTCCATCAGTGCAACTTCCCAAAACATTGCAGATCTCCTATTGCAATCAATCAAAGATGCTGGTCCTCGTAAAGTGGTTCAAGTCATCACAGATGATGCAGCAAATTGTAAGGAAGCAAGAAAAATTATTGAGCATACTCATCCACACATCTTTTGGTATGAATGATTGGTGCACACATTGAACCTTTTGATGCATGATATTGTGAAGCATAAAGAATGTGGGTGGATTAATGAGCTTTACAAGAGAGGGAAGCAACTCATTAAATTTATCACGGAGCATACAAGGGTAAACTACTTCTATGGCACTTACTCCAAGTTGCAGTTGCTTAAACTTGCAAAAACAAGATTTGCAAGTTATTACCTCACCTTTAGGTGGCTAGTGAAGGTGACAAACTTTAACTAATATGGTGATCGTTGAACCATGGGAGGAAATTAACACTGATAGAGATGGTGCTAATGTAGCCAAGAACACTATTCTTGACATGTTCTTTTGGTTACAAGTTAAATATGTTTTGCAATTCACCAAACCAATTTATTACATGATCCAGTTTGCAGATTCAGATCGGCCAATAATTGGGGAGGTGTATGAGCAAATGGATAACATGTGGGGGTAGATTAAAGACATTGTTGAGCCTAGAGATATCACCTTGTACAATAATATTCGTGCAGAGGAGGAAAAACAATGGGATATGATAAATGTTCCATTGCATGCATTAGTGTATGTTTTGACACCTAAATACTATCATCCATCATGGCATTCAACACCAGCACCTGGGAGGGAGCAAGAAAAAACCACACCTAGATCTAGAGGTTCTAGAAAATATATGATTGCATTGACTAGATTAGTCCCTAATGAGGAGGAGGCTTCCTTGGTACGGAAACAGTTGAACAACTATATGCTTTGCACTGGTCCATTTGGGAGCATGCATTCAATTAGAGATCGAGAGACTTTTTCTTCTATTGAGTGGTGGAACATGCATGGAGGTGCTACTCCAATTCTACAGACTTTGGCATTGCGGGTGCTATCACAGGTGGTAAACACTTCTTCTGCAGAGAGGTGTTGGAGCTCTTATTCTTTCATCCACAATGTTAAAAGGAACGGGTTGAGTTTAGACCAGGCAGAGAGCTTGGTTTATGTTCATTACAACTTGCGATTGTTGTCCCATTATTGTGATGATGCAAAGAGTAATAAAGACCTTAAGGTTTGGGACAGGTATCTGTAGGAGATCAATTTGGAGGATGGAGTGTTGCGATTAGAGCAATTAGAGGATGCTCTTACCCAAGATGATGATGATCGAGTTGAGATGCCACCCCCATCTAGTCCCTTGGTTCCCAGGTTCCATGGTTCAACACCAACAACAGGGGCTTCGTCTTCATCAATTGCAGTGCCACAACTTCCATAGCCACCATCTTCTTCATTTCCACCACGTGGAGGCCCACCGCCACGTACTCTTCATGGTGGGACGAGGAGAGATTAGTAGATATATTCACAAGTTACTACTTTTGTCATAAATTAGACTTGTAAGTTTGTTGTGAATTTGAACTTTTTTGTCTTGGTGGTGGCCAAGTGGCCTATTTTGTAAACATTATTATTTGAATTTTGGACATGACAATGTTGACAATTGCTCACTTGCTAGATAATATGATTTATGTTTTATGTTTTATAATATGGTTAAATGTTTTATGTTTTATAATATGTAACATGCTTAAATGTTTTATGTTTTATAATATGCTTAAATATTCTATGTTTTATAATATGCTTAAAAATTTGATGCATATTTGTAATTGCTAGAATCTAGAATCTAGATGGTTGATGCTCAAATAATTAATTATTAATGTCCAATGGAATCATGGATGTCATATCTATCTTGATTTATGTAAAAATATGCATGTTTTCATGTTTTCTACAACTAATTTGGTATTTGGGATGTTTGTTTTGAATATAAATGCAAAAATATATTAATATATATATATATATATATATATATATATATAGTAGACACTTCGCTTCGTAAATTTTTGGAAAATGACAGTTCCGCGTCCCCGCTTCCAAAAAATGTCCCCGCTTCGTGCAACGTTGTGCCCAATCACGTCCACACTTGATCCACTCTCACGCTGCCCTCCAACAGTCCACAAGTGACCAATACACATTGTAGCATCTACACCTAATTAGGGCATTCAGTCATCTAGGAGACCCTTACACATGGCTGCCAACAGACTTCATCAACTGTCCTATCCTAGGACACCATCCTCCTAGCATCCAATCATCAATCAAGAGTCCATCTGCAACTTACTGTTGTTGTCCTCTTGTCTTGGATTTTGTGCATACTTCTAAGCTCTGGCTAGGGCATCCAACGGCAACCCTAAACCTTGCTTCAAGGCTGTGGTTCCCTACCTCAACAAATCTAGTTCACTCGTTGTCACTTCCAGCCCTCTTAGCCTTGGGTTTCTCCATAAGGCACCTTATTCTTGTGGTTAGCTACAGCAAAGAATATGAACCTTCTAGCAAGGGTAACCACCCTCCATTCCACTTCACTGCTCACTGTATACCTGTTGCATATCTTAGATAGACTGTACCTAAGGGAGAATGTCTCTAAACTAGCCCTCTCGGCCCTCCACAGTCCTCTAAACAACACGCTACTACAACAAGTCCCTGCGGCCCTTGAACAGAGATACAACTATACTTAATTAGCACAGAAAACACCTCATCTTACATTTGTACCAATGGTTCTTATCAACAAGAAAGACGCACTCAGAATAGGAGAAATACCACGCCAAAATAGTCTTCCTAGACTCCACAGTGATGCCTTAGACCTGTGTTGTTTTTCTCGCAAGGAAACTGTGCCCAAACGCAGAGATATCCCTTCTCTAACTCGGCCTCCTTGCTTCTTCGTCCTTCTTCCCTTATCACTATCCAATTCAGAGGAATCCCTTTGATGTTCGATGCTCAAAGATGTGTTTTAATGCCTCACACTTAACCTATATTTATAGGCTTCAAGTGGCTCCAAAGAACTGACTATGTGGGTCATCATAAGGTCACTTAACCACTAAGTCAACCTTAACCTTGTGCCATAACACAAATTTCAAAAATTCAAAACTCTTCAACAACAACTCGGAATCAGATGATTTTCGATGTGTCAGATTCGTCTCGATGAGCACTATCATCCTCATCCATCACATGTCGAAAACTCGTCACGATTTTGGCCCAAACATCGATGGGTGCAAAACCCTAGGCTAAGTTTCAAGCCCACAAGACCACTTGTGGAACTCCTGCCTCCAAACCCTCAATCCTCAAGGATTGGAGTACCTCCCAAGCTACAAAAATCAACAATATCCGCTACACTGGTGGTTGTCAAGGGTTGCTAGTTGTCGGCTGAAGACAACTCTAGGAGAAAAATTCTCCTATGGGGTCACCCACTTTTGGTAGGTAATACAACCTATTGAAGATCATAACCTTGGTTTTACCTAGGTTGACCATCAACTACCCAAGGTTACAAAAAAGAGCTAAGGCATCCAGCTATCTCAGTAAGCCCACTAAAGATGAGGATAGATGTACCACTGTCTACCACATCATCAACAAAATGCGGAATGGATATCACAACTTGGTGGTGGAGGCACCCATTGTTGTTTAGGATATGCTCATGAAGAAGGGCCTCCAACTCATCAATATAAATTCCAAATAATGTGGAGACTAGAAGGAAACCTTGTTTAACCTCAATGGCACTCCTAATGAAACTAGACATCCCATGAACTATGCGAAGACAACCAAGGATAGACTCATATAGGCACATGATGGCAGTTAGCAAGGTCTAGAAGATGCAAATGCCTCTAAGCCTCTGGAACAAAGCTTCTCGTGAGACAAAATCGGAAGCTTTCTGAAAGTCTACGGAGCAGCAGTAGAGTTTTGAAAAGTGATGTTGTGACTCCTCATTGGTGGCTCGGAGAGTGAAGATGTGATCAACGGTCTAAGGTTTCTCTACTCAAGCTCCGACCTACTCCTTAGCTCTAAGTTTTCTCTACTCAAGCTCCGACCTACTCCTTAGCTCTAAGGTTTCTCTACTCAAGCTCACTAGAGAGTATCATATGAAGAGTCATAGCATAAAGCATTGGGAACATGTGACCCACAATGATCATCCTATAGTTGTTGATATTTGAGCTAGGGCCCAATTTGCATATTAGGTGATTGATGTGATGTGACCATATTGATGGAAAACCTGTACAAACCACATGGTTGAAGAGATCAACCAAGTGAGAAACTAGAACAAAAGAACTTTGCCATAAACCCTCCTCGTTTGCTACTTTGCTATTGTTCATAATCCAAATGGCCCCATCAATGTCACTCTTTAAGAATAAGAAGCAAGAAGAGGGCAATTAGGTAACTTGAATCTAGGGCTTCCCCAGAATATCATAGTGAGTGTATATGTGAGAGGACATGCATGATCGATCTAGGGTGAAGGTTGGATGGGAGAGGATAGTAGCGGGGTAGGAAGGTGCATTAGAAGTGTTTAAGACAGAAAATGGTTTTCGAAGAATTTTAGGGTATGAAAGTTTATGTGAAGACCAAAAACTAGTGTTTTTTCATTGGGTGTATGGGATCAACAAAGTCTCCCTTGTGAAGGTATGAATGGATCCACAATGATGACTAAGGTTATCCACTACTAACCCTATAACATCCACCTAGTAGTAAGTACTTTTACATGCTCCAAGATAACTTCAAGGAAGTCACTAGAAATCTTCCTAGGGTTTATAAGAAAGAATCTATCTAAGAACAATGTAAAGGGAATGCAACGTCACCACTAGATTAATACATTTGCACTTTACGAATTTTTCCTTTGTGAAAAATACATAAATTCAACAAATAAATCCACAAGACTTGGAGAGACCACTTAAGAAATTATTGTTTACCCATAAACCCTAGCCATGAAAATCAAAGAATTTGCCAGAAATTTAGATAAATCATCTCCTCAATGGGGCACATTAGCCTTCCCTCTGTCGCACCAAATTCAAGACAAAAGTACTCCAACAAACCTTCTAAAATTGCTAAGGGATTTCTCCCCCAATCCAACCATGAGAAAATAATGTGGAAGTGCATCTCTATTTATAGGAGATGCTTAACTTTCTTTACATTAAAATATTGATTTTCAAGTAAAATTCCCTAATCTAGCCTATGGAGGGGCAAAAAGCCCTCTTCTTTTATTGATCAATCTAAAATACTAGCAATGAGGACTATATGAGCCACATGTGTAGTAAAATAGCCCAAACAACCCTCAAAAGAAAGGGGCATCCCCATCAATGACATAAAAAAAGGGTTTCAACATGTAGCATCCAGCCTTCGAAGGCCCTTCAAAGGTGAATTTTGCCATGAGAAATGCAAGCAAGACCTCAGATCATTTTTTCAACTCTTCTCCTGAGTGTGGATGTGGGCTTCCAAAGTGAATGCTCAGCGTCAATGGTGGGTCTCCTCCACCAATCATGCCAATAACACTCCCCAAGTCCTCCTTCAAAGGTGAATGTATGGGTCTTCAACATGACAAACATTCTCCCAACGGTGGACATATCATTAAATAAGCCAATATTAAGGCTTACATAAGTCAACCTTGGGCCTTGTATGCATAGGTCAACTCAAGTAAACCCTACCAAATTCTATTTCAAAGTTGCACATATATATTTTCGTCAACCTTACTCATTTCTACAAAATCATCTCAATCTCTCGACAACAATGTTGCACAGTCAAGTCACACATCTAATCACCTTTAATCAATAATATTATCCCATTTTCAACACTTGCTCTTATGCTTTATAGATGAGATAAGATAAGATAATTTAATTAATGTTCGACCAATAACCACAAAAGTAGGACAACGAGATCGCCAAGTACAACAATGTCATTACAAGGCAAAAGTACCAAAAGGTAGAATAGATAATGAGATCTAAGTTAAAGCATGAACATCCCTCAACCCAAGCACAAAAATCTGCTTTGGGGTGGATATGTATAGGATGAGGAGAAGATCTGTGAACAAGAAGAATCAAAAGTAATGAGATAGGTTCACCATTGAATAGGTAATGACCTTTTCTACAACCATTTGCACCTATATTAAACTTGGAATTCCCTTTAGAAATTGGATAGACAATGATTCCAAAAAGTTTGTACCTGAACAAAAAATTCCATACAACCTTTTATATTTCATTCTTTCCTGTCAGAACAATAATATGTGCATTCTCGAGTTGTGGAGCTAACTGGCATTTGAACTCTTAAATGTCCAAGACAACCTTGTAATTAGATCTCCAGAACATGTCAACTTAATTCTTGATTGTTCCAATTCAAAGTAGCCTTTAAAGACACTTTCAATAAAGTGGGGTCCTTTGGTAGTTTCAAAATAAAAGCCACATCTTTAAGGTGTGCAAGTAAAAATGGATTGGCTAAATATTATATAATTATTGAAGGCAAGGCCCCATCTTGATATGTGACCAAACGAACCCTCAAAGGCAATAGAGTAAAACAGGGTTGAAGACAATATTCAAAATTGTAATAGGATTCTATAACATTGGAGTCTTAACATGAAAGAAACCCTTTTCTAGGTTACTAACAATTGCATTCTTCACGGTAGCACTCTTGGTCCCAACTGTACCATCAAGCCTAAATGAAAATTCAGTATCCTTACAGAAATATCACTATCCCAGAGTCGGAAGGAGAGCGCGCAGTTGCAGGACCCCTATTGCAGACAGTAGATGTGACCAAACCATTAAACCTAAAGGAAGTCAACATTGGGACAGAAGAGAAGCCCAAGATGGCCAAAATTGGGGATTACTGGGATGATGATATGGTTGGGAAGATCGCGGAGCTGCTGACCAAATATCAGGACCTATTCCCGACGAAGTTCTATGAGCTCAAGGGAATCGTAGGAGATCTGGGCTTCATGAGAATCACCTTGAAGCCAAATGCATGTCCTGTCAAGCAGCGGCCCTATCGGTTGAACCCTAAATATAAATAGAAAGTCAAGAAGGAAATAGATGAGATGGTGGTCGTAGGTATCATTGAGCCAGTAGAACAATCTGACTGGGTAAGCCCGATGGTAGTTCAAGAAAAGAAGACCAAAGGAGAGATAAGAATTTGCGTAGATCTGCGCAAGCTGAATGATGCATGCGTACATGATCCATTCCCTACATCGTTCTCTGACGAAATTTTGGATAACGTGGGAGGTTAGGAAGCATATTCGTTCACTGATGGGGAATAAGTTTTCAAGTAAAATGTAACCTAAAGTCTAATCTTTCTAAGTACCAACTCTTTAAATTCATCATGAATCTCATGTTAATTTTAGTTAACCATGATATGTTCTATGCTTAGAGCAGTTTACTTCAATCTTTCTTCTTATTAGCCCAATTCAATTTCAGAGTAGCAATCACATAACCATTGAAAGTAAATGTTGATAGAACATCAAATAAATTGACAGAAGACAAGCCAAGACAAGAGACAATAATTATATAATTCAACTTATTCAGCAGAGAGAGAGAAAATGTCTTTTACAGCAGTCTACAGGATGCCCTAGGCAGCAAAGATTTTGTTGGTCAAGCCAACCCTTCAACGTCTAATCAGGTTTAGTCAAACTTGGTCGAATTCGGCCTTTCTTCAGTGTCACACACAACCCATAAAACAATCAACGCAAAAGTCAAAATTATGCGATCAAATCAGTCAACGTTGTGGTCAACAAGGTCAACACTTGACCTCGATTTCTATGCCTCCAAATGCGACCTCTCCAGATCAGACTTCCTCCCTCAAAAATGCAATCAAATGATGAAGATTGACCCAAAGTCAACGTTGTCCAGATTTACGCTAAACCAGTCTGAATTGAAGCTTCTTGTTTTCACACGTGTGGAGGAGAGAGAAGCCTCTAAGGTTGTACAAACCAATCAGATGAGAGAGAGATGTATGAGATGAGTGAATGATGAAATGAGCATCATGTCTCTGCTTTTTAAATCCATGACTTTGGGTGTGTGACACATCTTTTGGGGCTTGTGAGCCTACATTACAATTATGGCCGACCTTGACAATTTACACGTGTGGAAAATAAATTCAAAATACAATATCTGCTCATCCAAACAAGATGATCTTTAGATCAATCTTGCACCTCTCTGAAAGAGGAATCCAACAAAAATATCATCTCCATCATATGAGCAGTGCAACATGGAGTTTGGCCCTAGTTGCCAAATTTAACACACCCTCTCAACTAGGAAGAACTCCATCTGTCCACCTGTGCAATCCTGTCATCCTGTACCATCATGTACTATCATATATCATCATCATCATCATGCAATCCTGTGTAATCCTATTGTCTCTGCTTTGTTGGCTCTACTCTGCTCTACTATAGAAGAAATATTATCAAGAGTGAGTCATAAAGACTTTGCCACTCTCCACTGACCCGAAGTCAGTTTAGAGGTAAAAACCTCATCCAGACTCAAGAGTGAATCACATACTGACCCGAAGACAGTTTAGAGGTAAGAACCTCATCAGACTTGATCCCAGATCAAGTTGTTGGACACATCCCATCCTAGACATAGAGAATATGGCAATACCCAATGCGTCCATCGGTAATGCTATTGGTCTCTATCCTCATTTCCCAACTCATTGGCCAAAGGAGAGATACTTCCCATGAGTCCCAAACTACATGGGTAGGATGTATGCGAGGCATAGATCAAAGAGAGGGTGAACCAACTCAATATCATAACAATGGGGAAGAAGCACACCAACAAGGTAAGGCGAACCTAGCCTTGTGGTTGCTTATAGCACCAAGTAGCTATCCCCAAGCCCTCTGGAGCTCCCAGAGCTCAGAGTCCAACTCAAGCGGGACCCTCACAATAGGGTCTGTCCACAATACCAAGCTTCTCACGGAAGGTTAAGAATTTGATCTTCACCAGGGGCTTCATGAGAATATTAGCGACCTCCTCATCAATCCCAATGTGATGGAGCCTTACAGCACATCATTGTACCATGTCCCGAACAAAGTGGTACCCCTCTCCCCTGACCCTTCCCCTCCCAAACCCAACTCAAACCACTTTTCTCTTTGATGAGGGTGACTCTGACACCTATACCTCCCACCCCCGTCGAATGCTCCAATCCAAGTCCCAAATTTCATCCCTTGACTCTACCTCTACTAAATACACCTATCTTCCATCCACCATCTGGAAAGTTACCCTTAAATCCTACCCCGACTCCACCCTACCAACCTCACCTTCCCCAAGATGTTCTGTAAAATTGTAAGGAATAGCGCATTGCCCAGAAACACCTCTTTCTTGGTTGCCTACACTTTCCCTCCCTCTTAGTCATTCAACCTACTCAACTGCTCATGTGCAATGAAAGCATCTACCTTGACCTGTCTTTATACTTTTAGTGGTGAATCTATTTTTAAGATTACTCCTAGTCTAACTCATGCATGAGATACACTTTTAGACTATATTGCTAAATATAAGACACTCACATTGTTTTACTCAGGTAAACTACAAAATAGAATTATTTTTTTAAAAATAGATTTTTTTTAAGCTATTTTTTGGAAAATATCACTATGTGTCTCACGTCCACACTGAACCTCTGCACAAGTTCCTATCTGAGCTATAATTTCAACAATAATCATTCAAATGCAAAACTAAAGTTGTTCTTGTGGTTCATCTTACATATCAGATTTGGCACACACATCCACTAGCTTCTCACCTTCTCTTTCAAGTGATTATATTTCAAGAATTTATCACTAATTGGAATCCTTGTGCATTGTCTTGTTAAATATATTGGATTCGTCTAAGTAAATCATAAACTTGCATTGTCGTAATTCACTTAGAAAGGTTTAGTTAACTAAAATAGGAATAAACCCCTTAGCTTCTAGGAGCTAGTCTAAAGTGAAGGGGAAATTGCACAGAGGTGACAGTGGCGTATTTCCCATTTTGATGCCCTAGTTAGCACCTGTGTTGAGACTTTCACACCGCTGTCAGTTCAGGCAGTAACACTGCACAAGCATCATTCAAAAAATTACCAAATTGGCATCAATTTATTCCAAAGAATATTGGCTTATGTTTGAAGAGGGAAATTCAAGAATTGTTGGGGTAAACAACACAATGAATGTAGATAAGATAAGTTAAGACAAACATATTAATGTCCAACTAATGACCACTGAAGTAGGTCAATGGACTGTTACGTAGAATGATGTTTATACCAAGTGGGAGCACTAAAGTGGCTTCTATAAGGGACAACATACAGCTGTCAATGACATGTTTGTTGATGTCAGTGTCAAGTTCTAGCAACATCCGCCAACCACATTCCCATGGAAAATCCACAAAATGCTTTTGTAAAATGTAATGTCAAATACAAGTACATAACCATCATCATATTCCAAGATGTTTGAAACTTTGATCATTCACTTAGTAGCAAAATAATAGTGGATAGTTCAACATAAGGGTTACATGTACACAAAGCAACCATGCAATAAAAAGTGGGATTATAAATTATCTTCTTATAGATATAATCACAGATAGAGAGATCTAAAACCAACTATGACACATGAATCAAAATGCGATCGAAAAGAAAGAGCTGCTAAAGAAGCTCCAGGGTGTAGTGTACTAAGGCTACTAGAGCAAGGAACAAGAAAGTAGAGTGCAAGCTTGGCAGCACAAATATTCACAAGCTTATGGACAAATTGAACTAACACAAAATATGAACATGAGATGTAATAGCATGGAACAACTATTTTACACATGATGAGAACAAAAATTTTAAGTCCTAAATTAAAGTACTTATCACTCTTAGACTGGATTTCTTTAACCATGCATAAATTATTTGCACTTGAACTCCTTGACATTTTGTTTGTACCTATCAAGACACCCGAGTGAAAGTAGTCTCAACAAAAATTTGGTAAATGCATGTTGTAGTTAAATACTATGTACTTATAAGTGGTATTGGTGGTACTTACATGCCACATTATCTAGATTGATGGTAGTTACCCAAATGACCAAATTACTAATAGCCACCTTTTACAGCTAATAAATATAGCTAGAGAATAGAAAATATATTTGAAATATCAAACAACAGGAAGCTTGACTTGACATGCAAGACAGATGTTGCATCGAAATGAAAAAGCTTCGGAATTCTCAACAAAGAAAACAGTATTGCTACACAGAATGAATTCATGAGGACTAAGACATTCAAGCAAATAATTTTATGGCCTTTACCCTTGTGCAGTAGAATCATCCTTCTTCTTCCTCTGACTTCTTGTTTTGCACCGGAACGACCTCAACTTGATGCGGAGACCCGCCTGAAATAGATGTTGTAATCAGACATATATCTGATATTAAGGCATTCGATTGGCATGACAGGAATGTAGGTGCAGTTCAGTGCACACGCATATAACACCAAATCAGCCTAGACAATTAACTCTAAAAAGCCCATTGTTCTCTTATATATGGAAATGATAGATGTGCACATCACCGTAGGAATTATGCCAAGTTCTAACCAAGTCAACCCAAAAAATGAGCACATATTAAAATTCATAGCAACTAAATATGCATTAATTTCAAAATACCTAGATTAGACGTCTGAGAAATTATATAACCTAGGCACATTCCAATGCTCTCTAGTCAGCTTTCACATATATGATCTTTGCATATTTTTTTAGCGCATCACTTGTTGGATAATTGATCGATCTATATTCATTTACCATGTTATTCATCTGGTCTGTTCCTACCCTAGCTATTGCCTACCATTTCAATTTACCAGATTAAGTTTTACACTTGCAATTCACATACGCATCTGGTGGCCTTCTACAAAATACCTTTTAAATTGGATATTTAAGGCATTAGATTAGAGCTCATGAAAAATAAAACATTAAAAACTGCAATACATGAAGGGAACACGATATTTTCCAAAGGCGAAGGAACCCATGCAGACACTGTTCAGAGTACATGTATATCACACCAAATCAGTGTAGACCCTTAACTCTAGCAAGCCCATTGCTCTTTAAGATATGGAAATGATAGATGTGGCTTGAATCGTGATTGCACCGAAACATGGTGAAGCATAGCTGTAGTCATCATGCCAAGTTCTAATCAAATCAACCCTAAAAATGAAAACATCTTAAAATTCACAGCAATTAAACATGCATTAATTTCACAACACCTAGATTAGACATCTAAGAAAATATATAAACTGGGCACATCCCACTGCTCTCTAATCGGCTTTCGTATATATGATTTTTGCATATTTTTTAGTGCAGCACTAGTAGGATAACTAATCTATTTCTACTCTTTTACCAAGTTATCCATCTGATCTGTTTCTACCCTAGTTATTGCCTACCGTTTCAATTTTACCAGATTAAGTTTTACCCTCGCATTTCACATCAGCATCCCGTGGCCTTTACAAAATGTCATAAATGTGATATTTAAGGCATTAGAATAGAGTCGATAAAAATTAACCAGTAAAAACAGCAAAACATGACAGGAACGCAATATTTTCCAAAAGCAAAGGAACTCATGCAGGAACAGTTCAAGACACATGTATATCACACCAAATCAGTCTAGACCTTGAACTCTGGCAAGCCCATTGCTCAGTGAGATATGGAAATGATAGATGTGATTTAAAGCATGGTTACATCGAAACATAGTGAAGCATCGCCGTAGATATTATGCCAAGTTCCAAACAAGTGAACGCCAAAAAGTGAGAACATACTAAAATTCATAGCAATTGAGCAAGCATTAATTTCAAATAGCTATATTAGACATCTAAGAAATTATATTACCCGGGCACATCCCAATGCTCTATAGTCAGCTTTCGCATATATGATCTTTGCATATTTTTTTGGTGCATTCTTTGAGAACTGATCTGTCTATATTCATTTACCAAGTTATTCATCTGGTCTGTATCTACCCTAGTTATTGCCTACCGTTTCAATTTTACCAGATGAAGTTTTACTTTGCATTTCACATCAGTGTTTGATGGCCTTTTACCAACAACAAAAATATATATATATATATATATATATATATATATATATATATATATATATATATATATATATATATATATATATATATATATATATATATAGAGAGCATTACTTTCTTGGGAACCGCACGAACTGATTTTAATCGCAGAACAAAGACAGCAATTCTATTGCATAAATTAAAATACCATTCAACAATTCTACAAAGTGTTTCTGAAGTATTTTATCAGGCTAATGGATGGAAATTGTTATCTACTGATTTATGCATGTCACACAATTTCCCCAATTCCCCGCTCCATCCAAATCAAAGAAGAATAAAGATTTAACCCTGACACCTTTCGATGTAATTTCCAGGAAACAAAAATACCTTCAATGAAGTAGGCAGAAGAGGGCCACCCTCTCGACGTAGTAAAAGAGAGACTCTCCTCCTGCGTCATTGGATTGTTACTTAACCTGCCCAGAAGCTCGACCAAAGTCCCATTATTTTTTCTTGGCGGGACCCAATAGGAAGTCCCGGGGAGAAAGGGGAGCCAATCAGGGGCAGCCCTGCGGACGAGAATCCCATGGATGGCATCCTCTAGTCTCTTTATTCCAAACACTTCGCTACTGTTGTCGCCATTTTCCGCTGCTGAATCCCCCAAATCCACCTCGATCAACTGACCCCCGCCTTCTGAATCCTTCCGAGAAGAACCCCCCGACCTGAATCTTGCGTTTAACAGCCTTGAACTCGGACCCTGCCCGCAATTACCCCCGTTGCTCATTTTAAGAGCCGTTTGCGACAGTTTCTGGGCCATCACCGTGATAATATGTACGCCACAGGCAATTGTGTTTACTGATTGCGTCAAGCAGAACGAACACAGGAAGGAAAGAGAGATAACAGCGCTTCTTGAGTTCAAGAATTCAACATGTCCTCCCTCGCCGTTTTATATTGTGATGCACCCCACGTCTAATCTGGAAACTATCATCCCTGGATTAGAGATAAATATTCTAGGAGGATCTTCAATTATATTAATATGTGAGGATTTGCAATTTAGTCCAGCTTTAAAATTACTTCTACTTGAATGAATGGTACGTGTGTTATTTGGGAAAAAAAATCTCTTCAGTCAAAGTAATTTATATTTTTAAAGGTTTTAGAAATATATATTAAAATAAATTATATTTTTAATCTTTTAGAATTTAAAATTGTTTTCAATCAATTTTATTAATGGTCGTATGTCTTGGAATTATAACATTAATAATTTTTTCCATATTAATAATATTGATATTTTTCGGAACGGAAACAAATGAAAAAAAAAAATTAATAAAAAGTTAAATTAATTTATTTTTTAATATTTTAGAAATGTGTAATTTAATTGAAAGACAAAAGGGTTATTTATTGAAAAAAATATTTGTTATTTTTATTTTTTTTTAAAACATATTGTTAAATTTATTAATGTATTCAAAAAGTGTATTTTAAATAATAAGAAATCACAATTTTATAAAAAATTAATTGTGAGGTTTTCTTAAAAAAAAGTATTTTGCCAATTAGTTAAACTAAGTCTTCCAAAAATATAACATTAAAATAAAATTACTTTTTTAATTTTGAAAAACTAAAATTGCTTTCAATCAATTTTATTAATGGTCATTGATGGTATGTATTGGAATTATTAACATTGTATATTTTGGAAAGAAAATAAGTGAAAATAAGAGGTTGTAGGTGTGGGGTCATTCTTAATTGAAAGGGATGATCATAAATTACCTATGTCTAGGATTTAGGGATTCTCGCAAATAATCAAACCAAGGCATGGGACCTACTTTAATGTCTAATCTCAATAAATGTAATAGAGTAAGGACATTGATTCTAATTGACAACTAAAGTATGGCCATCAACGTCATAACCTCAAGTAAGCCTCCTATCGATAGAAAGCTTCCATCTCTTATAACAAGGATTCAAAAGGAGGCTCCCATATTCCACAACATTTCTAGTTCCCATGTTCTAAGGGCACACAATCAACAAGCTACAATCTAACTAATGAAGCAACCAAGCTAAATGTTAGCATTATTTAAGAAAATGGAGGGCATATCTTCTTAAATCATCCCTTAATCTTATTTGTTTGTTATTAGCCATGGAGATATGTCATAACTCTAACCAACAAATGTCATAGTACCTCCATTATCATGTGATATCAAGCAAGGGAATGAGATGTGAAGGGACTTGTTCCCCCATCCCTCACATGCAAAACTTAATTTTTGGTCAACTTTTTGAATCCTTTGGTGTAGGTTATCAAAGTTCAAACGGGATAATGGTGGTTTCATGGTTGGTTTGAGTGACATTGTTTGATGGTGAACTTCTCCAATATTATTTTTCCTCCTAGTAAGGCATTTTCTTTGTTTATGGTCTATGTATTGGAATTTTCATCTAGTGCAAAAAGTCTTAGTGGTCTTTTGGTGCTCCATCATTATTTTAATATGGAATCTTAATAATGTTTGGCATTTTGGTGTTTTTGGAATTATGTCATTTATACAAGTTTTGGTGTCTTGGAACTCTAGGTGCTAATGAACTTGGGTTGGTGATGTCTAGAGTTGTCATGTTTCTATGTCTATCTAATGACTAGTGGATTCTTCTAATTTTGTCAACCTTTAGTTGGTGGCATCATCTAGTTTTTGGAATATAGACCTCTACCCCTTGTTCACCTTACTATACCCCCCTTGGGTCATTTCTTGGTGGTAGCACCAATCTAAAAGGTAGACTCAAGTTATATTTTGAGACTTACAGTGTTATTTTTCTTTAATAGGATGTCAATCCCTCACTATGGATTATAAAGAGGTACAATATTTTTTTAGGGTGCTCTAAAGACATGAGGAAACTATCAATAGCAATAGAACCTCAAATATTTAGTAAGCATTGAATTCTATGAACATGAGTGCCAATGCATCTCTCAAAATGCTATGGTCATGACTACCTTATTCCAATGAAAGTGACAAATCCAAGCCTTAGAAGTAGAATCCTCCATGCTAAGAAATATGATTTGCAAAGGCTCACATTCAATTTCCTCTAACCATATAATGTCAATTAATTCATCTTAGGAAGACCTCAAGGAAGAAGACATTATCCATTGATTGATAGAAGACATGGATACAGGCAACCATGATTCTCATTCTTCCAACATTGGACGAGATGAAGGCATCATTAAACACGCTTTCCATTAGTTTTTATATTTTGTAAATCAATATTTATATTGAATGATCTTTCATAATATATAGTAGTAGGAAATTTTGGAAAGGTATGGCTAAGGAGGAACTTAAAATTCTATTTTTTGCATACCCAATTTACCTAGCTTACGAGATAGATCATGAAAACTTTCCCTATGTATACCCTTTTATTATAGAATTTTTTCAATTTCTACTTTAAAAACAAAAAAAACAAAAACAAAGTGGATTATTATGAAGGTTTGAAATAAACATGCTTTTGCATGCATGGACACTTCATTCCTCTTTGTGAAATGAACTTGTACATTAAGGAGAATATGAAATGAATGTGGAGGAAAGAGATGGCATGTGTATTACATGCCCTAACTTAGGAAATCATATTGTTGCTTGTAATTATAACCTTGCAAGTTTCAATTTTTTTTTTGTCAACAATCAATTCCACTTAGGAAACGAACCATTATTTCAGCATGAAGGGTAGTTGTATACATTCCTTCATCAAAGGTTAATTGGAGTTATCTCAAGTGCTTGGGCAATATGGATGTTATCTCTCCCACTCGGGTTCAATTCTCTGCAAGTGACATGATGATGAAAAATATTGATGCAATGGATTTGTGCTTATGAATAACGTTGTATTGATCCTCACCCTTGCCCTCGAGCTGAGAGAGAGAATGATTTCCCTTGAAAAATTGCATTCATTCATCAAGGGATTACATAAGGGCGCCATCTTACAACCATGAATTCTCTAACAAACAATAAAGGAGCACACTAAGTAAGGGCACCACAAAAAATTATTATCTGACCTAATACATGGACAAGGATCCTTTTGTCCAAACTCTCTTTTTAAATAGAAGAAATCAAGGGTTTTGCAAACTAGCATTTACACATAATTTAAGAAAGTTCTTAAAAGACACGAGACAACCTTATTGTGACCCATAAATTCTTATTCTACAAAAGGTAAGTATAAATTGAATAATTATATGAAACGAGCAAATATCATATGACCTACCCCTTCCTTGAAAATTACAACATACTAATGTCAATGGGTGATATCTCTATGTCATCTAAGGTATCAATTACAAATCAACAATGATTAATGGAACTTCAAATCGATATCTCTATGTCATCTAAGGTATCAATTACAAATCAACAATGATTAGTGGAACTTCAAATCGATAAAACAAGATGTTCTATGGAAATCGAATAGAACCAATGAACAAGAAAAAACTGATAGTAAACTAAAGTGTACAAAAAACAATGCAAAGTAAAGTATAGATCAAAATGGAAAAGGTACTTTGTTGTTATATGTTAAAATTGTATAAGATAACAAGTAGAAGTCACTCTAATAAACACACATAAATTGATACAATAGTTTGTCACTAAAAGCAGGGACACAAACTAATGAAATTAAAGTGAAAATTTATTGTTTAATTTGTAAAAATAGTGATAGGAAACAATTAATGTTGTTATATATATATATATATAAAGGAGGAAAGGAGGAAATGAAATTGCTTTTATTTCCATACATATGGGCAAAACATAGCAAGATAAGTTCTTATTTCTATAGATAAGAGAAAGAAAAATTACAAAAACAAGTGCTTATTCTATATATTAGATGATGGATTGCGTGAAACTTGAGTAAATTGATTTTATTTGTTAATTTTAAATGGTTAAGCAACCATCTAAATTGATTAGGGCTTGGTATGGAGTAAAAAATGAACGAAAATAAACGAATTAGGTCAATTTGATTCCCACAACTTAATTTATTGTTGAGATTCCAAGAATAATAAAAGTTCTTATACACTTGAACACAAATAAAGGTCATCAAGAAAGTAGTTAATATAAATTTATTTTTAGGTGTTTTAGAAAGAACGAGTTGTCAAGCAAGTAGGAACACGCCAATCATTCTCAAATATATTGGGAAAGCCAAAATTCTGTAACTTCTCCACATCACAAGGGATCAAACACAACCGTTTTTTTTTTAGGTTAAGAGATTAAATGCATGCATTTGTAAAAGAGACCAAAATGGAGCAAGTACACCACAAACACAAACTCAAGAGAAAAGAGATATTTGTGGGAACTTTAACCAAGCGAGTTATTATTCCATCATCATGAGTATTTATGCATTAGAGAGATCAATGAATCATTCATTTATAATTTGCCTTTGTATATTTTTCCCTTATTATATATACGTTCATGTAATTATATAATGTCTAATATCTAATGTGTAATGATTATTACAAGGCCCTAAAAGGCCTTCCAACATCTCCCACACCCTCGAATCCTTGCTTGTCCCCAACAAGTGTGCAACAACATCTTGGGTCTCTACTCCTACAAAAATATTGTTGTTGTGAATTAACCACACATATAGATTTGCATAGGTAAAGTAGTTGCAACAACCACTATCTATATAAGAAGATGCACATATACAAGGTTTTATCATCGCATGTTACTCTTTAGCCTCCAACTTCAATCTAGTAAGTTCATAGGAAATCAGTGAGTCTCCAACACCCAATGATGGTCCTATTAACTCTCTTGTTACACAATCATACCTTTGGAGCAATTCTTGGCTCATCCTATGTTGATTTTTCCCCTGTAGAACACCTTACAATGTAGCCACATACTTTGACCAACCTACCATTTCTCTACTTTCTATCTTTTGATTTCACAACCCATGGAAATTGTCTTATTGCTCTAACACTAGGGAGCTTAATCAATTCAATTATTCTTGTGTCACCATATTTCCCTTGAAGCTCTCTTTGTGTGGTTGTGTAAGATGTTGATTATGGGCATCCCTTCTACCTCATAAGTAGGGTGCCCAAATTTGGTTAACCCAACACCTCTTCTTACCCCACTCATTCATGGGCATTTGATAACTAAATCCTCTTTGGTGCAAGCACTTTTAAATATCCCCTGAACAAACTCAGTCTTATTTCAGCATACAACACTCTAAGTACTTTACAACTCCCACAGGAGCCACAACCCAAAATTCTCAATAATGCACAATAGCACTTGAAACCAAAATTTATATAGCCCCTAACACCTAGGCTTAACTCAAAAATTTCACAAGACTACGACTTAGAACTAGGGGCTTAACCCGAAGGTGCTAAGGTCTTTTAGGCTCCTACTTGTCAACACTTTTACGTTATAATAAAACTCATTCAAACCTCAAATTTCGATGTCCCCAGTGCTTACCTTGATCTGGTCATCCAAGGTCTAGATTGATCTTGGGCTACAACACTCCTTTACGATTGGGTTTTCTATTATGGCCAAATGTCTTTGTACTAGTTTGTTGGTCTAGGGATCATTCGTCCTTTGCTTGACTCTACACTTGATTGATCTATTGGATGCTCCATGGCCCTGGTGTAATTTTATACGCCCTTGTATAGGGTCCACCCCAGATATCATCTAACTACACTTGAATATGGATGATATGGGATCCAAGGATCACACCTCGACTCACCCTCGAAGAGTCTTGAATATGTTGATTTTACCGGATGTGTACTACTTCCCCCATATATGTGTTACTTTGCCCCAATACGAGTCCCCTATCAAATATATCA
The DNA here is from genome assembly GCA_034641835.2 of Pinus albicaulis. Taxonomy (NCBI): domain Eukaryota; kingdom Viridiplantae; phylum Streptophyta; class Pinopsida; order Pinales; family Pinaceae; genus Pinus; species Pinus albicaulis. Next base: position 891,587,274 of record CM076579.1, read on the forward strand.
TGAATAATTGTGAACCACCTATCCGGTGATCCAACCCTTCACTTTTCTTCACACTTCTTTAACTATCGGATGTCTCTTTTAGCCGAATGTGGGGTCCATGTGGTGAACCCTAGTATTGCACCAAGAGTGCTACAACTCCCAGGGGCTGCCCTACATTACTTTATCAACTCGAGGTTCGTATAAACTTGGAGGTGACAGTGTTATATACACAACAGATGAATTTTGCTCATGTCATCCTCTTCTGCTTTACGAAAGGGTGCAATTTCTTAAACTATGATAAGAACTGGAAAGCAAATTGTTGGAAGGAAATGAAAGAAAGGAAACTAACTTAAATTGTAGAAAGGAAATGACAGAAATGAAACTAATTTAATTTGCAGAAAGGAAATGATGGAAATGAAATTAATTTAATTTGCAGAAAGGAAATGATGGAAAGGAAACTAATTTAAATTACACTTAACTTGGCCAATTGGCTAAACACACCCTGCACTATCTATCATGCTCCTATCTATGCAACTATTCATGACCTAATTCTAATTTGAAGAGGTGTTTCTTGCAGTTTGGAGAAGAAAGGGGTAAAGGTGCTAATGGAGTGCTTAACCACATGAAACAAGGCTTAGGGGAGTGAAAAAGGGGTTTAAAACTTTATTAAAACTTTTAATATCACAATAATTCTTTGGAGTGGGAGGCTTTGAAAAGTGCGATGGCGAAATTTCGATGGAGGGACGGAAGTGTGATATGCGATATGCGATATTGCAATATCGCAAGGTTGGCGGAGAAGCAGCAGTGCAGTCAGGAGGAAAGTGAGAAGTGCGAAATATGATACGGCCGAAATTGCAAAATGCGATGGGTGACGTGGCAACGGAGTATGGAAAGAATATCGCAATCGGCGGACATGGGCGGTAAGTATTACGGGAACCAAATGAGAAATGTGATTTACAATTGTGGTAAGTCTTTGAAGGAAAAAGGATCAGGTTCTAATGTTTATGAAGTTCTTTTTTACTTATAAGTGGCAAAGGTAAGGCAGAAGGAAATATCGAAATCAGGGCTTGGAATGGGAGAGCATAAACATAGAACGCAAGAGATTTGCGAATTGCGACGAGAGAAGTACGGTGAGCGGGAGTTTCGAGGAGCAAGGGTGAAGGTCAAACTTTTAATGTTTTTTCAAGCGTTTCGTGAATAAAAAGGGCGACAATGACAATAAAAGAAGGAGGGAATAAAGCGTAACAAAGGTGTTTGGAAGTGTGAAAATAGAGATGTAAAATGAAGCAGGAAGGTGAGGGTGAACTTCTTCGGAACTTTAATACTGGTTCCTACAAACAAACCTGCAGATTCATGCACGGAAAAAACAGACAAAATGCGTGATAACACAGTGGAAGAAAGACTGAAACTGTTATTGCATTCTATTATAATCTAAGAAGCAGCGAATCATAAACATAAAGCATTTTTGGTCTGCAGGAAGGTCTACCGTCCTCCGGCTCTATCGATAGAGATGAGAGGGGAAGGTTTCCTCACAGTTTTATGGAGTTTATCAACTATTATATAGCGTAGATAAGAAAATTAAATCTACAATAGAAAACTATAACAACAATAAAAATATCATAAATAAAACTAGCTAAATGAAATAAAGAAAAGAATGAAAACAACAGAGAAGTTGAGGCACATGCGTTGAGCCATAACCCACGAGTCGAGCTCTCTGGAACTAAATTAGTAAAATGGAGTCTGTCTGCTCATTTCAGGAAGAGAATAGCCTCATTACATTTCTGAATGTTTAATCACTGAGTACAATAATAAAAATATTAATAGCTTGCAGCAAAAGTTCTAAATGGAATCGAATCCCTCCTAGCTCTAGCTCTACTCTATTTATTCCACAAGTCATCTACCAACAACTCCCTTGAAAATAGTGATTGAGTCCACTTGACTCCAAGTAAACATAGATTGAGTGCACTTTGGTCTTTGAGTTGCTTGGATGCCTCTGGAATTCGAATTGTTGGAGAGAATCCTTGGGGATCCTTTGGTTGCCTTCGAGAGTTAAGGAGGGTGGACAATCCTCCTATAATTTATCCTTGCTGTCTCCTTCAATTCTTAATGATAAAATCTTCAAAAATAATGCCAATTTTTCATGATTTTCTGCACTTAACCTCATATTAGGCACTCAGAGTATGTTAGCCTTAATCACCACTTATACTAGCATCATAAAACCAAATAACAATAAAAATGCAAGAAAAAGAGATTTAAGAAGGCAAAAAGGTGACCATTAACCCCTCCAAATATGTCTAATGGTGGAGCTCATCATCACCCCCCTACTAAATGGTTGCTCATCCTCTAAGCAACTAATCCTCCTCCTGCATTTTTCAAGGCTTTGAAAGCCCCCCTGACTTCCTGAGCAAAAAGTGTGGGAGCCACCTCAGGGGGGTAAAACCCATTACTCTTTTCTGCATTCTCCAATTCTCTATCTTATGCAGTTGTGTCCCTTTCATCATTCAACCCCAACAGCAAAGGTGGATTGAGCTTGAGACCAAGCCATTGGATCTTATTAGCTTGCATGGCCCTCTTGTATAATGGTACTCTTTCCAAGGCACCCCTCAGTCTTTCTGGAGTATGGTACTCCCTGTTCTTGAGGCCCCTGTTCTTGAGGCTATGAGGGAGGTTGTTCCATCTCCTCTGGTTGTCCATAATGCACTCATCTTCTATCTTCCTAGAAACATCATCAAAGTGGCCTATTACCTGTGTTTGAGTCTGGAGGTAGCTTTCAACTAGTGCAGGGTCCTTTTCAATATCTCGATGGTTAAGGATGACTCCTCTTGGGTTGAACAATTCTGGTCTGATATGTAAGGGTTTTGTATTTCTTCTTCTCATGACCCTCCATATCTCTTTTGCTTCAGTGTCCTCATTCATCATCCAAGATACTAGAGCCATCACCTTCATATCCCCCATTGTAGAATTGGGGTTCCAAGTATCTAGTTTTAGCACAAGGTTATGCACAAAAAACTCCGCCATCTTTGCCTGATCAACCATGTTAGCTTGCTTGTAGAAATCCATGAATTGCCTATAATATTGGAAAGGTAGGGATCCATGGGAGGCTAGAGTTTTGATTTGAAATAGGAGCCATTTCTCCTTGAGGTACGCAACATATGAGTTAGCAAGGAATCCGTGTTGAAGGGATTTTATGCACAAGTCTGCCATTGTGGCTACTTGTTTCCCTTTTTGCTGCAATTGCTCCTTTAGTGCTATATTATTTGTCTATGCCATATGTAGTTGCTCCTTCATAACTACTCCCTTAGTGATTATTTAATGATGATGGGGCTCTTGGGAAGAGTTTATGGCTCTTTCTGACTTATCCTCTGACTCTTTTTAGTTCTGAAATACATAGAGGTATGTATTTTTCTCTTTGTGCTCAGAGAAGCTAAGGTGGCAACTTCCTCTTGTTCACTTTCTGCTACCTTTATTACTTTTGTATCCATTTCCATTTCTTTTGTTTCTCCTTGGCCCTATGTCTCTTCCTCTTCTTCTTCTTGTTCCTCTTCTGGTTCTTCTTCTTTTTCCGGTTCTTCTTCTGGTTCTTCTTATGGCTCTTCTTCTCCTTCTTCTCTAAGGCTAGGAGTAGAATTTTGCCTTGTTTGGGTTGCTATAAAAGCTTCCCTTGGTCCCTTGCTACTGTGTCTGATATGCGGTATACTTTGGAAGCTAGCCCGACTGCTGCACGTTGTTCAAATACACAGCCCAAACTCGGTATTATTGTGCTGCGAGCTCCCTTTGGTCTCTTTCCCTCAAAAAATCTCAATTCACTGGTTTGGATGAGACGAGATCTCTTTTTATTAGATTACATAGCTAATTTTCGAGCACTTATGTAACTCAGGCTCGGATCCATTTTCCATTAGAGACTGTTGTTTCCTTCTCTCTGTTAATTCATGATGGACTGTGTGTTTCCTCGTCTCGTTCTCCTCTACTCCATTTGATTTAATTTTTTTTCATACCCAGATGGCGTGAACTTGCAGTTCTCCCCAGTCATACTTCACGATGGTGTCCAAGCTAACTGGCCACTTTTCTGCATTCTAAATTCCAAATCTTTGCATTTAATTATTTCAAGCTATTACGAATGCACAACGAGGGGTGAAAGGCTATACGTGAGCTTACTTGTTGTTTTCAAGGTGTTTGCAGGATCTGGGTTAAGGAGACAAGCTTTTTAGATGTTGTGTTCTTCACTACTTTCATGTTTTCTAAGTGAGCAACTTGCTGAATGAGCAGCTCTCCAAGAGAGTTGTTGATATTTTCTTGTTGTTTCTTCCTACTGTAGATGTTGTGTGGGGTGCTTGAGATGCCATGGGTGGCATTCTCGTCCTCTTGGAGTCCGTTATGCGGCTTTCCTTCTTGCTTTTCTTTGCAGTTCATGAACAACTTTGTTTTTGAAGGAACTTCTTGATGTTTGTAGCAGTTTGTGGTTTGCTTTCTTTTGCTACATTATGCTCGGGAATGGAGGAATATGGTGTATGGAGGTGATGGAAGGAGTTATGGAAATGAATGGAGTGAATGATGGCATGGATGGTAAAATAGAAGGCAAGAGAAGAAGATGATTGCTTCCTTGTGTTTCCAGAAACCATTAATAACCTACAAAATAACAAACACATAAAACATAGAGATGCAGATGTATTTATAATTTTTTTTTATAATTAGAGTGGGTTGCCTCCATTGAGGTTTTCAACCCACAAGCTTGCCTTGAGCGCCTTAGAGAGGTTTTCACCCATGGATATATTTTTCTTTTTCTTCTTTTTTTTTAGGAGGTGTTGGAAACTATGCATTTTCCCATTACATGCACCTCTCTTCTTATTGAATTTATGAACTCTACCCTAGATAAGGGCTTCTTGTAAATTTTAAGTTTGTGACCATTGACAAGCAAGGGGATTTCTTTGATCAACTATGGTCCTGATTTGAACTGCGTCATTGTCAAAACATTTTTCCACTATGTATGGTCCCAGACATCTTGTCATCAATCTGCCCTTAAAGTCTTTAAACCTTGAATCAGACAACAACGCCCATTCCCAAACTTGTAAAACACGTTCTCCCTCAGAAATTTTGATACTTTCTCCTCGGTTGCCACCTTCATTGCTTTTGTTTTAGCCCACTTTGTCAGGTAATCAGTGCAGACTATGATATACTTCTTTTGTACGGATGGTGGATTGATTGGTCCAAAAAGGTCCATGCCCCACTTTTCAAATGGCTCAAGAGCCACCTGAGGGTGCAAAGGCATCTCATACCTTTGTGTGGGTTTCCCCATCTTTTGGCACTGGTCAAACATGCTGGTGTATCTTCTGGAATCTTGGTGAATGGTATGCCAATAGTATCTTGCCTGCAAAACTTTGAAAGAAGTTCTCTTTGCAGCAAAGTGGCCTCCACCTGGGCCGTCACGACATGCAAATAGGATATCAAAAACATCTTCCTCCCTCACACATCTCCTGAGGATTTGATGAGGGCCTATCTTGAAAATATTTCCCCCGATCCATGTGAAAGGGGCACTTTTTATGATGATTCTACTCTTCTCCCTGAATGAAAGATTAGGAGGGAGTTTCCCAGCAACCAAGTAGTTGGCTATATCATAAAACCATGGTGAGAGTGTTGATATAGCAAAGAGATGTTCATCTGGAAGTTGGTCATCCACCATTCGTTCTTCACCTACAGGGAGAGCTAACCTGGACAAAAAATCTGCAACAACATTCTCCTTTCCAGGTTTATCAACAATAGTCAAATCAAATTATTGTAAAAGTAAAAACCATCTAATTATACTAGCATTAACATCCGATTTTTTCATTAAATACTTGATGGTTGCATGGTCAGTGTGAACAAAGGTCTGATATCCAGTTACATAATGTCTGAATTTGTTCAAAGCATGGACAATGGCTAACATCTCCTTCTCAGTAACGGTATAATTCAACTTGGCCTTAGACAAGTTCTTGCTGATGAAATAGATGGCATAAGGGATTTCATCCTCTAATTTTCCTAATGACGCCCCTACAGCTTTGTCAGATGCATCAGCGTGGATGTGGAAAGGCAGAGTCCAATTTGGACCTCGGAGAATGGGGGCAGTAGTCAGCTTTTCCTTAATGAGCTCAAAAGCCTCTTGACAAGGACGAGACCAAATAAACTCAGAATATTTGTTCAATAACCCAAATAATGGTGAAGCCATCTTGCTGAAATCTTTGATGAACCTTCTATAACAACCAGCTAAGCCTAAGATAATCCTGACATCTTTCTGCTTTTGAGGAGCAGGTACCCTTTTGATGATAGTGATTTTGTTTGGGTCTACCTGTATTCTTGCTTGGGAGATGGAGTGCCCTAACACAACTCCTACTTTTTCAGGAATTCACACTTTTCTAGGCTCAGGGAGAGATGCATATCAATGCACCTTCTTAGTACTTTGCCCAAATTGGAGAGATATTCCTGGAAGTCATCCCCATATGGTGTGAAATCATCCATGTAGATTTCAACGGAGTCATGGACTAACTCAGAAGAAATGCTCAGGACAGATCTTTGGAAGGTGGTTGGGGCATTGCATAACCCAAAGGGCAGGACTCAATAAGCGAAAGTACCCTAATGGCAGGTGAAAGTAGTCTTATCCTGGTCTTCAGGGCTGATTTAAATCTAATTGTACCCACTGAACCCATCTAAGAAGGAAAATAACTTCTTCCCTACAAGGCCATCTAGGACTTGGTCTATAAACTGTAAAGGGAAATGGTATTTCTTGGTGGCTTTGTTAAGTTCTCGACAATCAACACAAATTTTCCACTTCCCATTCTTCTTTGGGACTAGGACAAGAGGAGATACCCACTCACTGTCGGATACAGGGTATATGAACCCTGCATCCATTAGTTTCTACAACTCTTCTTTGACTATGTCCTTCAGAGCTGGGTTCATCCTCCTTTGGGGTTGTCTCACAGGCTTGCATCCTTATTTGATGTAAATATGATGTTTGCATATTGAAGGATGCACCCCTTTCATGTCCTTGTAATCCCAAGCAAATGCATCTAGATTCTCTTTCAAAAGATGGCATAGCTGCTTCTCTTCCTCATTCCAGAGGTTTGGGTTGATTTTCAAAGATCTGGATGGGAAAACTCGATAGCCTTGGTGGTTTCAAAGGTTGACTCAACTGAGTGCACTTCCATCCAAGGTTGGATTTCAGACTCTTCGACTAAGGTTTCGAGAGGAATGTTAATGGAGGACTGGTTTTGAATGGCATGGTCGATGAGTTCATCTTCATCAAGTTGCCCCCTTCTAAGAATAGCATCTATGGTACACATAGGGGCAGTGTTATATAACTCATCGTCTTCATCCTCCAACCACATAGGTAGATCATAATCAATGGAAGGTCGGGCTGGAGGGTATAACACTAGTTGTTTGGACAAAGGCCCATTTTGTATAGTCATGTTTCCGGCCCAACAGCTAATATAAGCATCTGCAGTGGCTAACCAAGGTCTCCCTAAGATGAGAGGATAACCATTAAACTTCAGTTTTGGTTGCAGGACTAGGAAATCTGTAGGATACTCCCAATAGTCAATGGTAACCATAACATCCTCAACAATTCCTTCATTAGTTACTATGGACAGATCTACAAGTTGCAGAACTGTTGTGGTTTTCCTTAAAGTCCCTTGGAAATTAAGTTTCAACATAGTTTCCTTGGTCATGACATTGATGGAAACCCCTAGATCAATCAGAGCATTGGGGGCTATGACACCATCTATGTGCACATCAACAACTGGACTACCAGGGTCCAGGTACTTTGGACAGATCACCCTTCCCAGCATTAGGTCAGATAGTTGTCCTACCACGTTGATGGTGGGGGTATCTCTCTTCCTTCTCCCAAGTTTATTGAAGCACTTTTCTTTGATGGGCCTATTATAGATAGGGACATCCTTAATGGCTTGGAGAAGTGGTATCTTTACATAAAAAATTTCCAATTCTCCCAGGAGTTCAGTCTCTTATGGGGTGTGGTGACTAGGGTGGATCAAGCACTCAGGAAAAAGAGGTTGTTGGATCTGAGTGTTACCTTCTTTCTTTTCCTCCTCAACCTTTACAGGTGGAGATGGAGGATGGTTCTCTAGGAGTACTGTTCCCGACCTGAGATTAACCTCTTGTATCTCCACAACATAAGCTGGATAGGATGTTTCTCCACTAAGAGCCTATTGTGTATGTCTGTTGTTCGGGGTCGGATTGGGTTGTGCAGGTATTTGAGGTAGCTTAGGTGGGGCAGCATGAGTAAGCTGAGGTTGAGGTTGGGGTGGAGGAATTAGAGCAGGTGGTTGATTGTGTTGAGGCCTCCACCCTTGTGATGGATTTTTCCACTGAGGTTGGTGTGGAACATACTGCTGAAATAGTTGATTCACTGGCTAAGGATGATATGAAGGGTTGTAAGGCCAAGTAGGAGGTGTAGACCATGATGGAGTAGTGGGGGTGTACCAAGGTTGCATGGGTGCACTCTGATTGCTATGATAGTAAGAGTAAGGTACACCTTGCATACCTTGTTGATATGGCCGAGGGCCTTGAGGCCTTCTCTGGTTGATGAAATAGAGTTTCTTTGACATTGCTTCCCCACCTTGATATACAACCTTAAGTCCAGGTAAGGAGGGACACTTGTCTGTGGCATGATTCTCCTCACAGAATAAGCAAACCTCCATGACATTCAATGGAAATTCATTTCTTGGGTGCTTCTGGGTACATCTAGGACAAAATATGGCCAAGGCACTCTCTGCTTCCTCTTGCTTCTTTTGACTTGCATTGTGTCCATTTGAAAATCAAGGGTGTGCAACGTGTCACTCTTGAAGTCCTCTAGCATGTTTCCAATCTCATGGTTTATGGAGGTGGAAGAGGAAGGGGTATTGGATGTGTTTTGGCTAGCCATACCCGTCTTCCTACATGCCCTAGAATGGTTCCTAAAGACAGTTTTGATTGTTTCATAAGTCAATTGGTAGATATATCCTCCTGATAGCATATTCAAGGTTTCTATCATCTCTTCTCTGATCCCTCGAAGAAGTACAAGTTTAAGCGATGTAGGATCAAGAGTACAATTAGCTCTCCTATAGTTTAATTGAAACCTCTCTTCATAGTCCTCTAGGGATTCATCAGGTCCTAGATTCATCCTAAATATCTCATCCTTAGTTTCCTTAGACCTACATTAGTCTTTGCACTTGTTGTTGAAGGTCTCTTGCATCATTGCCCAAGTGGTGATGTTGTCTCTAGGTAGACCCATGAACCAGCGGAAGGCCACATCCTTAAGGGTGAATGGGAATAGCATCAAATTTTGATCATCAGAGGTGTAGTCATAATTCCTACAGACAACAAAAAATTCAAACATGAATGTGTCAGGATACTCAGAGGTAAGTCCATGGAAGTGTGGAAGAGATGAGGGGCTAATGTTTTTCATCTTAGTTTCCCCATCTGCCTCTCTCATGGGAAAGGCTCTCTATATCCCAACCATGGTTAAGATAGGTGAAGCAGGTCCCTCAGTTGGACCAAGGTCTTCTTCTTCTTCCCCAATAGGTTCCTCAAAGTATTCAGAAGGCTCTCCTATAGGGATTTCAATCTCATTGCCACTGAAGAAGAGTGAAGGGTGGCTAGGAGGTGAGGTGGGGGTTTTAGGTAAGATTTATCTTTGAGTATTCCTACTCCTACGAGGCATGAAAATTAAATCCTTTTTTTGTATTTTTTTCAGTATTTCTGAAATGACATGAAAACAAAGGAAAGTAGAAAAGGATGCTACAACAAAATCAAAGCACCTACTAAAAACCTCCCCGGAAACTGCACCAAAAAGTGGTGAGCCCTGGTATTGCACCAAGAGTGTTACAACTCCTAGGGGCTACGCTATTTTACTTTATCAAACTGGGGTTCATACAAACTTGGAGGTGAAAGTGCTATATACACAACAGATGCATTTTTCTCATGTCATCCTCTTATGCTTTATGAAATGGTGCTATTTCTTAAACCATGATAAGAACTGGAAAGTAAATTGCTGGAAGGAAATGAAAGAAAGGAAACTAACTTAAATTGTAGAAAGGATATGATGGAAATGAAACTAATTTAATTTACAGAAAGGAAATGATGGAAATGAAACTAATTTAATTTGTAGAAAGGAAATGACGGAAATGAAACTAATTTAAATTACAATTAACTTGGCCAATCGGCTAAACACACCCTACTCTATCTGTCATGCTCCTATCTATGCAGCTATTCATGACCTAATTCTAATTTGAAGAGGTGTTGCTTGCAGTTTGGAGAAGAAAGGGGTAAAGGTGCTAATGTAGGGCTTAACCACAAGAAACAAGGCTCAGGGGAGTGAAAAAGGGGTTTAAAACTTTATTAAAACTTTTAATATCGCAAAAATGCTTTGGAGTGTCTTGAGGCCTCGTAAGTCCGCTGCCAAAACATGAGGGAGAACCACTCAGTCCAGACCTTAAGGTAGCTCCTTTTCCGTTTGGTGTAGTGGCTCCGACTCGGGATAATGGGACCAGTTTCCCAATAAGGATAATTTTGGGGGTGTTTTGATTATACAACATGCAATGGAAAATGATTCTAATCTATCACATGCATCTATCTAAACTATCTATTCTACTATATACCCGGAGTGTTTCTTCCTTTATGCGATCTAAAGAGATATCCTTCAACTATTAGTAATGTAGATTATTTAACAGTTGAAAGAGATGAAAATTATGTAAGATGATTCTTCTAACAAAATAGTTTGATTAGAAGAATTATGAAAAATATATCGCATTCATATGTGTGATTATATATTCAATAAGAAATCACAGACAAATATTAGAACATAAGTGCATGTAACATTTATCTATAATAATGTTTCAAATATATAATGCAATAAAAATACGACTGTCAATCTATAAAGCAAGACTTAAGACAAGTGAATAGAAGTACCATATGTACGAAGTTCTACTCATGTAAACTGACAGTAATTGATCTTCTCCTCTTCACTTTCAAGCAATTTAAAGAGTATAGTAGTGCAACATCAGTTAAACAACTTTAATTGTCAAAAGATAACAGACTGTGTTCCATTAATTCATCAAAGCATTCACAAACTTACAATAGTGCATTCTTTGCAAATGTTTTTGACAAATTTTTGGACCCTTCTCTAAATGCATGAGAGGGGTTTAAATACTAAACTAACTCTGTTCTAAAATATATTATTACAAAATAATAGAGGAGGTTTCAAATAACCGTCCTCGTAAGACTAACTTTGACTACAATCTAGGAAAATAAAGTAACAATATGACTTATGAGTTCCGATCTTTCTTTTGGATTTCCCCCCGAAGTTGAAAAATATCTAACATGGGCTTGAGCTGAGTTGCCTGGGAAATCTGTGATTTGACCTGTCCTTTGAATATCACATATGAGAGTGTTGGTTGCGATCTTCTTGTCGAATCTATTAAAGACTGTAGGGTCTAGTATTGATGATAAGGTTTGATCATAAATTTTGAATAATTTTCTTGATCAAACTTATTTACTTTTTTAATTGTTTCATCCTGTGTTTTTGCCTTTTGTTTCCATTGTGTTTCCAGCTATTTGACTTCTGAGAGCACTTAAGACGTGCACTCTTTGATAAGTTTTACTTTCACAAGATGTTCACACATAGATTCAGCAATTTCCTTTGCCAACTTGAATGCTTTCGTTGCTGCTTCTCTTCTTGTGTTATCTGTGCTTCCCAATCTTTGAATAAGATTTCCTTGTGGGACTTATCTACCTGGAGTAGATCGGCTTCCTTGCCTGAGTCTGATGCTTGTTATTGAATGTGTTCATTGATTTTCTTCTCAATCTTCTCACATTCAAGTTTCTGGATAGCTACTTGCTGGATCAATATTTTACTTGAGTCACAATAAGAGTCAGTAATAAAAGCTTGTTGGAAAAATACTTCTTGTTGTTGCTTTAACTTAGCATTTACATCCAATGCTTCCTTTATGAATTGCTCTAACTGTGGCTGGCTTTTTAATCTTATCATTGCTACTTCTATTTGTGTTTACTTCTCAGTGATTTCTGCTTAATGCTACAAATTAAGATTCTCAAAATCTTTTTGAAATTGGGACATCTTCAATTTCATTTGTTAGCTGGAGTTAGAATTTTCTTGCTGTAACAACCTCTCTAATTATTGTATTCTATTTTCTTTCTGCTTTAGTAAAATTTTAACCTCAGTAGCCTTATCAACAGTGGTAGTAACATATAATGCCCCTGCAAACTGTGATAGTTTGGTTAAATGTTCAGTATGATCATCTAGAGGATCCTTCCATAAAACGTCTACTGATTCATTTGAAAGATCTGAGGCTGTCTCATCAATTATTCTCCTTTTGCTTCTCTTGACTACAACCTCATGACTAGGATTGTAGAAGATATCCAGCGAAGGGATTTCCTCAACTTGTAATGTTATATGTTTTGTAGGATAAGCCAGAATGATCTCTCGATCATGAGTTTTTGGAACTTGTTGTAGTGGTGTAAAAGTTTCCACTAACTTTTGGGAATGTTCAGGTGCCTGAAAACTAGTAGCTTGATCAATATTGGGATTTGTTTTAGGAGTTTTTATTGCTTTAGAAAACTCATCCCATTCACTATTCAAATTATTTGGTTGGGACTTTCCTGACTGCTCAAGTGTATCTTGACTATGCTGAACTTCTTGAGAAGTTGACTCTATTCCATTGCTTCATTTTTTCTCCTGCGTCTCAATCTCTTGGATTACTTGATCAATTATCTTTTCTAGATTTTCCTTTTTGTTTTCAGAATCATTTTTAGAATGATCTGAATTGTGAGATTGATGCTCTGATTGTGCTGACTCATCTTCAGACATGTCTTTCAATTCATTATCCAAGCTAGTACTTGGAGTAGGTATGTTGACATCTTCAATAGTTAACAAGTTAAGATGAATTATTTTCCAATCTCTTACTTCTATATGCTTGGAAGGCTTCCAAGTCATCTTGATTGAGTTGATTGGATGCAAAATTGAGTATATTTCAAAATTTTCAATGCCTTGAAAGAAATCATCAATCTATATATTCCTTTCACAAAAGGCTTCATTTTGAGCTTTGTGATGTAGTTTTTAATTACATCATTTGGATCATATGGTTGTTTTGGCATTACGGCCAAATTCAACAGATTAACCTTTGAAACTTCCTTGCAGGCATGACCAATATCAAAAAGTGAAAAAGTACCACACTGTAAAGGGAAATTAGGCTAAACAACCTTCTTAGCATATTTAAGTTGTTTAGAAATACCATTTACAAGAAGCTGGTAGGCTATCTCTCTTGCAAGTAACTTATTAGGGACATAATGTGGTAGGACATGAGGAGAAGCATAACTCCCAAATATAATGATATATGTGAAACTTTCCTCTACAAACCATCTAGCAACATAAAGAATATATGTACTAGCCACTTTGGAAACCCTAGGTGTTACAAAAAAATTTGTCACCGTCCCTACCATTCCCCATCTCGCACATTGGAGGGCTTATTTTGTGACCTGTGAGCAGTGATATAACTTGAAAATACTTTCATGGCATCCCCCTGAACATGTACTTTCATCCCCCTGAAGACATCTCCTGCTGAAAAACCCTAAAAACACCCCTTTTTGCATTGGCGCGAGCAGCCAGTTCAATACCCGCGCCAATGGGGAAAATCCTTTAAAGAGGTCGCGCCAAATGGCGCTCTGTCCCAGAGTCGCACTCGCGCCAGCCAATTTAAGGAGTGTTTTTTTAAAATAAATGGCGGAAGTTTCGTCCTAACTGATCCAGGAACTGATATCTATCTTGAGTTGGGAGGTTTGGCTACGGATTTCCATAGAGAGGAAGTGGTTTGCCACCTCTCATGGAAGCTTCCTTGATGATAGGGACAATCCCATGATTATAGGGATCCCAACTCCCCTTCCTCCATCTATAAAAGCTTGCTCATCTCCTTTGCAAGCTAGTCTTCAAGTTCCCAAATTCCCAAGAGCCTTATGCTGCAAGAGCCTTGATTATTCCCCTAAGGCCAAATTCAAGCAAGGAGACAATTGTCAAGATCCGAAGAGAGAGGTTTGTCCCATCCTTGACAGGCTTTTCGAGATGTGTTCTGCTGGCGACCCTCCGAAGGAGAATTTAGCGTTAGAATTTGGTTGTAATTTTCCTTTGATTGATTAATAATAAACGACTATTGGTTATGGTTCCACTCTTGTTGTTGTTTATAATGATGAGTTATGTCCTTTCTGACTGACATATAGTTGCATATACTGGATTTTACGCTTGCGTTTGTTTTGTTTCTTGCGTGTGCAGGTGTCCATCACGGAGATCGTGGGGATCGTGATCTGCCTGAGCTAAGGAACGGGAGCACTACCTCTTCTACGAGTGATAGCGTTGGATTCCAGGTAAGCCTTCATCGCTAGTTGGTTTATTCGCAATTAGGAACCTGCACTATAGCGTGAACGATTGTTGCTAGACCTGGTCTGGGCTAGTAGGGATCACCTCTGTCCGCAGAGGGGATTTACCTCCACAACAAATTGGTGACTCCGCTGGGGATCGTCTAGCTTGTTGTTGTTTGTTTTATGAGCTACAGACGGAGCCTGAAGTTAGCCAGATAGCCTTTGAAACGCTTTTGCTCTGCAATTGCGAAGTAGATCAAAGTTGCTTCAGTCAATCTCCGGTTTAGTTTGTAAACTGAACACTTGGAGCATTGTCTTGTATTTTCGATTGATTCTTGATTCTGCTTGCTTGATCAGCCTTTTTGGCTAGCTCTATGTGTGATTTTGGATTTTGGCTCAAACTCCAAACATCACTGGTCTGATCTTGGATTGCTTATTTTTTATTTTGGCATAGCAAACTTGACTGGTGCGTTTTTTAGCGTGACAGTCGCACCAATTGGCGCTAGTTTTCAATGTATTACCCGCGCCAATCCTGATATGGCGCTAGTTTCAGCCTGACAGTCGCGCCAGTGCTGGGGACTGCTAGGGTTTGCTTGATTTTGAGCTTTCTGAGCCTGATCTCTGATTTTGGTTTCATTTTTTCGACTGTTTGAGTGTCCTGGAGCCTTGTTTGACTGACTGTGACCTCCATCCTTTGGTTGTTTTCCCATTTCCATCGATTTTACATTCTAGCCCTAGGGCATCTAGGTGATTTGGTGTGTCGAGCCTCCCTTGGGAGTTTTTTTGGGTTTTTATCAGTTTAGTCAACTTCGTGATTGCTTCCCTGCATTCGTTTGACAGTTGTTTATCGTTTTATTGCACTATTTGAGTGATTGACTCCTCCTTCATTCCAATTCCGCTTTGTCCCATTTTGGGCCTAGATTACACGGCTCATTTGTGTCTTTGGGATTTTTCTTGGTTTTGAAGGACTGTTGGTCGATTTGAGATCTGATTGTGCTTGTTATTGAGTGAAACGTGCTTGTTTTTTCTCTCTTATCACCATTTCTCAAATTTCTTTCCATTAGTTTTTATTTTTTTTAGTGCATTTTTCTCATAAACATTGAAAATATAAAAAAAAAATCTCTCTTGCTTTCATTAGTTAATGTGAATTAGATCTTTTCGGTGTTATTAGTGATTAGTAACCTTGAACAAAAAGCTTTTTAGTTTTCATTAGCTGCATTAGAGGCATCATTGGTTGTTTTCTGTTCATTTCGTTATTGTGTGAAAAGCTCTCAACTCTCTCATAAATAGCTTTCATCGAATGAAATGATATACTGTGGCATATAGAGTGCATTTAGGAGATTTTGAGACATTACATTCGCTAGGCCCTGAAAACTGAAACGTAATTGAAGATAAACATTAAAATTTACTAAGGCAGCATTGAAATCTAACAAAACACATTTAGAGGTCTAGGCTAGAGACGTGTTCCGACGTCTTAAAACCTAGTAGCTGTCGTTCGCCTCTTGGCTTTAGACAGCACTAGTACGGACTTGTGCTCCCCGTACCGTCGAGTATATAAAAGGAGACCCCACTAGGTTTCAATCCTTTATCCATAGGAAGCTGAGTTTGCCGCCCTATACCTGTGATACACCGGACACATCATTCGGGGAGATTGCCTGCACGTATGGAAAGTCCTTGGTTGATTTCTCTTTCATTTTGAAACCAAGGTGTATATTGCAGTTCATGGTTATTTGGTACACCCTTTGCCTAGTATTCCTGAGTAGTCATTTGATCTTTTCTGACTCTTTAAATTTTAAAGGATCACCAAGCGCTTGTCCTTTCACGCTTGCTTCAAAACTAAAAGAGATAGAGTCACCTTTTATCCGTTTCTCGACTCTTAAAACATGAAATGGTGAAGTTTCCTATTTTTCAATGTGGTAAAAAATTAATCACCCGCGATCACACGCCCTGTTATATTTTGCTTGTTGGCCGTTTGATTGTGTGTCTTGACTCTTTTTCGGCCCGTGTGTGTGTTTGATCTTTTTCTCTTGTCGTTACTACCACAGTGGCAGAACCTTCGGTTTCGTCTACTGGTAGTCCATATACGGGCGATTCATCAGAGGCTTCCCAACCCTCTGTTGAACCTCAGCAGCCCATTGTTTCCGAGTTTCTTGACGGGGGACCGGTTCTTGCTGAGCAACCCTTTGGGGGACCAGTTGAGTTCAATTGGCCCTTTTCCAACCCTTGGTCTGAGTTAAGAGTAGGGGCAGATTTCCTTTCTCTTACATCGGGTTCGCCTTTTATAGCTGCTATTTTTCCTCCTAGTCCTCGCTGTCTATTACGAGATCTAGCGGCAGGCTCAGTCATGAGTGAATCCAGCGAGGAAATCCCCACGTCCGGTGAGGATTACCAGTTATTTCCTCGGAGATTATTTCCAGGAGACAACCCTGAACCAGCTGTTATGTCACCACCCGGTCCCTCATTACCAGCAGGGTATAGATCCTTGGGTCAGATTATCGTCGCCGCAGCCTCTATGGGGGTATCAGATCCTTCTACGAGGCCGGTGGTTCCTTCATTGGGGATGTCTCCTCAGACTCCCGTCACCTCTGTACCCGTTCGACCCACTGTCTGTGTGGCCGCGTCTGCACCCGTTGTCACGGCACACTCCGCGAGGGCTGTGTCGCCTCCTGAAGATGTCTATATAGCGACTGCTATGTCGGAGAACATTTCTCCGGAGGAGTATCGGTTGTCCTTACAACAACCGAACCCCGAGGTCGGACAATCCTCTCAGGACCCCAACCGCTCGCATTTGTCGCATTATGCATAGGATGGTGCACCTGTGTACGCTTTTCCAAATCAGTACGATGAGCACGGGAACATGCTACGTTTACCCGCTCCAGAGGCTCACCTTCATGCTCAAGCTTTACCGTATGGCCAGGCAGGGCAGCTTTACAACCCGCAAGGGCAACCTTTCCAAGGCCAACCTTCGGGCCAGCCTGGCTATCCTTATGACCCGTAGGGCCAGCCCATCCAAGGCTATCCTGCAGGCCAGCAAGGGCCATCGTACGGTCCGCAAGGACAGTATTATAACCCTTCCGGTCAACCTGTGCAGCCTCAGCCGGGGTACCAACCAGAGCCGGTATATGGTCCTGGGGGGCAAGTCCAACCTTTCCAACCTATGCAACTGCAATATCATGTTGCTCCTCATGTTGCACATCAGCCAGGACCATCTTATGGTCCTGTTCCAGGTCAGACCGGTTACCAGCCACCACCTGGCTCCATTCCTCCACCAGGACAACCGGTCTATCTGGTATAACCTGGTGTTCCACCACCAGGCCAACCGGCCCATCCGGTACAACCTGGTGCTTCTCAACAGCTAGGTCAACCTGTGCAACCGACACAACCTGTCCATCCAGGTCAACCTGTTAACCCAGGGCAGCCCGCCCAGCCAGGTCAGCCTGCTCAATCAGGCCAGCCTGCACATCCTATTAACCCTGCACAACAGCCGACTCATTCGATGTCGTAGCCAAATCAACTGTTGCACCCTAATTATCAGGCTCAGCAGGGTCCCACCTATCAGCAGCCCACTCAACCTCAGGGCGGTTACTATTCTCATGGTCAATACCGACCGAATTATAGCCAGCCCCAAGGTTCTAACTATTACTCTCAACAACCCGGCTACACCTATACTCAGCAGCCAAATCCAAATGTTGCTTACACAGGGCCGACATATAATCAGGGTCCATACTCTGGTTATCAATCCCCACACGTTGGTTACCAACAACCAAATCAGGCTGGTTACACGACCTATACCCCCTACAGTCAGAATCCTACGGGACAAAACCCCCGGGGGCAAGGATATTCTCAACCAGCGTGGAGTACAGGTAGTGGTCCTTATCAAGGGTCAGGGATGTCGTCCAATTCGCCATTGTCGTTCTTGGCTACCTTGGAATTACCGGATGTTTCGAAATTAACCAATGATCTGATTTTGCAAAATCCTTATTGGCCTCCGGTTCCTACCAAGGTGCCCGGTGATTGCCCCAAGTTTGAGGGTAAAGCTGGAGAGGACCCCCAGGCTCATGTGATGACTTACCATCTTTGGTGTTCGTCCAACTCTTGGGTGGATGATTCAATCCTTCTGTGCCTCTTCCAGCGCACTTTGACTGGCACTGCTGCTAAGTGGTAAATCGAATTATCCCGTGGAATCTTTCAAGATTTCAATATGTTAGCCATGGCTTTTCTGGCTCAATTTTAGTTACCGGTTCGCTACGAAGCCGGGACGCACCTCCTGACTTCTTTGAAGCAGAACAAAGCCACCCACATTTCTGATCACATTCATGAGTGGCGACGTCGTCGTAGACTGATCAAGTTTCATATACCTGATCAGATACTAACTCATTGGTTCACCACCTCCTTCGTTAACAAAATCGCTCAAGATATTGCTATGGGAGCGTGTGTGACTGAAGAACAAGCCATAGCGCGTGCCCAATATCTTGATCTGGTATACTCACAGTCCGTCACGCTGTATGATATTTTTCTTGATGCTCCACGTTCTGGAACCTCTAAAGTTCCACCTACCTCGGCGGTAGATGGTGTTATTGGTTCCGTGTCTCATAATTCGAAGAAATCTTCGAATGGGAAGCAGAAGTCCAACTCATCCAATAATTCTGCTCCTCCCACCCCTCCCGATTCTGAAAAAACTGCGGAGGTTAACGCCGTTCAGGCCAATCCTACGGAAAAAGCCTCCAAGGGGAAAAATAAGGGCAAAGGTAAATCCAAATCCAATGCCCCAAAGCCAGAATCCAAACCTCGCACTGAGGATGGTTCTTAACGTAAACCGAAGTACCCCTACGTCATTTGTGAAGGAGATCATTATACTAAGGATTGTCCACGACGATCTGAGGTTAGTCAACTTCTAAAAGGCTCCAAAGGGACTCCGGCAGTTCTTAAAGAACCATTCCCATCTCAGCAAACCCAGATGGTTGAACAGCCTTCACCATCTGCACCATTTGGGTCCCAGGTCTTTATGATGAATGGTGTTGCACCTATCTCTATTGCTACGTGTTTGAAGGATTACAATGAATCGCGTCAGACAGCTGGGAAGGCAGTTGTGGATGGCCCACCTCCCCCACCTATCTCTGGTTCGTTGGAAATTGAGAAGCCTACTGCTGAACCCGTTTTGAAGCCACCTTCTAAAGGTGTTCTACGAAAGTCTTCCTACAATACGAATGCCCATGCCACTCAGCACTACAGTATTGTTGAGGATCTGGCACAGGCGCCTTCTGCCATGTCTGCATTGGAAGTTCTTCAAAGTTGTCCTTCGCAACGAAAAGCTTTATTATCTGCAATCGATGGAATCTATCCCGCCGATTCTAGTCTTCTCACCTTTGACTTAGAAAATTTCACCCCCCGACTTCCACATCAGATCGCTCTTGTTATTCAAGTCGGGATCAATGGTCTTAATATCCACAGGGCCATTGTGGATGAAGGTGCTTCCACCTGTGTCATGTCGTCTGCTTGCTGGAAGGCCATTGGCTCTCCGGCCCTTTCATCATCTCCCAATGCCCTGGAGGCATTCGATGGTCGGGAATCCAAACCCCTGGGTGTTCTCGAGAGTTTAGCGATTACCTTACAGGGGAAGACAATCAACGTAGAAGTAGAAGTAGTTGACGCCAAGCTTAACTACAATATACTTCTCGGCCGCAGTTGGACTCACGCTATGCTATGCGTGCCGTCCACCCTCTTTCGACTTATTAAGTTCCCTCACGAGGGCAAAATCAGTACTGTGGATCAGTTGTATTTCTTCACCTCCACCTCTGAGAACAACGTTCCATACGTGGATTAGATCCCAAATCCCCCTGACAGTGTAGGACCCGGTCTCTTCAAAGACCTCGTCCTCATGGGTATTTTTCCCGCACCGCCACCGCACACCGCTCAAGTTAATATGATCTCTAGGTCTGACGACCCATGGCTCATCCCTTCGCCTGAGCAGGTGATTGAGTTTGGAGAATCGATGCCCTTAACTCCAGTAGAGATTAGCTACTGTGAAATCGTTGCTGCATCTGATCCTCCTCCTCCTCAGCATGCTCCTTTGAGCATGGCTTTAGACGTCTACTCTCAATCCCCCTGGCTCGGTCAGGCCGATTCACCTGATCCTCTCAAAGAGATTTTTCCTTCGGATGAAGCCATTGTTGAAACAATGTCTCTTGAGGAGCTGCCTTGGAGCGATGGACATCATCGTTCCTCCTTTATGCCCTGCCTGGGGGCAATGCCAGATTGTCTAGAGCGTTTTGCATCTCAGGTTCCCACTCCACCTCTCTAGACGCCCATATTGACACATGAGGTGCTTTCAGAGGGAAACCTGAGCAACATCACTCAAACGATCCCGATCAACATCTCCGTTAAACCGAAGATCGTTGAGAACATACACGTGGGAGTGACTTGTTCTCCTGATGAGATACAAGTCTATACTGATCTTTTTAAAGAATTCAGAGATGTGTTCGCCTGGTCCTACGAGGAAATGCATGGGATTGATCCCAGTATCGTAGTGCATGAGATTCCAACCTACCCTGGTGCGAAGCCCATGCGCCAACGCTTACGCCCGGTGCATCCTCGCAAAGCCGCTGCAATTAAGGCAGAAGTTGAAAAACTTCTGAACGCAGGCTTTATTTATCCCATCCCCCTCACAGAATGGGTTTCAAACATTGTCCCTGTTGATAAAAAGCAGGGTACTATCAGAGTTTGTGTTGATTACCGAGATATTAATCGGGCCTGTCCTAAGGACAACTATCCTACTCCATTCATAGATCAAATCATTGACGAATGTGCTGGGAGTGAGATCTATTCCATGATGGACGACTTTTCTGGGTACAATCAGATAAACATTCTACTTGCTGATCAACACAAGACTGCATTCATCTGTCCGTGGGGTACGTTCGCTTATAAAAAGCTCCCGTTCGGCTTGAAGAACGCTGGAGCCACTTTCCAGCGTGCGATGTCCTACGCTTTCCACGACATACGCCATATCGTTCAGCCTTATCTGGACGACTTGCCAGCTCACTCAGCTAGGCGAGAGGACCACCCTGAACACCTCCGTTAGATTTTCCTTCGCTGTAGGCGCTACAATATTAGGCTTAATCCTCATAAATGCGTCTTTTGCGTGGATTATGGCCGTCTTTTGGGATTCATAGTCTCCAAAGACGGAATTCGCCTTGACCCTTTAAAAGTCGAGGCTATCATCAATCTCCCATCACCCTCCTCGTTATATCAGTTGCAGAGTCTGCAGGGAAAAGCAAACTTCCTTCGACGCTTTATCCCGAACTACACGGAGGTGGCCAAAGGATTCACGCGCCTATTAAAGCAGAACGTTCCCTTTCGTTGGGACGAAATCGCTCAACAATCCTTTGAGAAGCTTAAGACTTTACTTGTTAATGCTCCTTTGCTTCGTCCTCCGGACTACCACTGTGATTTCACTTTGTATCTAGCCGCCACGTTTAGCACCATCGCTATGGTTCTGGTGTAGGATGACGATGATGGTAATGAACATGTTGTTTATTATCTATCACGGAACCTACTCGACACAGAAACACGTTATGCTCATGTCGAGAAGCTGGCATTAGCAGCAGTACACGCTGTGCAGCGTTTTCGCCACTACATCCTGTTGTGTATGATAACAGTGGTTTCGGATTGCAACCCCATGACATATATTCTCTCTCGACAATTACTGGGGGGCAAATACTCCAAATGGATCGTTATCCTACAGGAGTTTGACTTAGAGTTCACTACTGCTAAGTCAACCAAATCACTGGTTTTCGCGAATCTTATATGCTCACTCCCAACAGACTCCACTCCTTCACACTCTGAGGATCATATCCCGGACGAAACTCTTTTCCTTATTAGTACTCGCGACCCTTGGTACGACGACATAATTGTGTATCTTCAGACCTCCACATTTCGGTCTGAGTTGACTAAAGATGCCCGATGTCGGATTCGGCATCAGTCTCAACCCTACCGCATCGTAGGAGATACCTTATACCGCGTTGGAGTAGATTCGGTGCTCCGTCGGTGCCTAATATTGGAAGAGGCTGAAAGAGTCCTAAATGACTGCCACAGTGGCGCCTGTGGCGGTCATATGTCTGGATATGCCACTTCCCAGAAAATTCTGTGAGCAGGTTACTTCTGGACGTTAATATTCAAAGACTGTATCGTCACAGTCCGTAAATGTCACGCGTGCCAGGTCTTTCAGCGCAAGATGCGCGCACCGCCTCTCCCTTTGCATCCTGTAATTACCGTTGGCCCTTTTGTGAAATGGGGCGTAGATTTTATGACGTGTAACCCTCATTCAGCCGGGGGGCATGCGTATATAATCGTCGCCGTAGACTACTTTATGAAGTGGGCCGAAGCGATGCCTACACTAGCTGCCGACAGTAAGACAGCTGCCCAATTCATCTTCAACCACATCATTGCACGTTTCGGGGTCCCTTAGGCCATCGTTACCGACCATGGTACTCATTTTCGAGATTATATGATGGCCGAGCTGACTTCAAGATTGGGCTTACGCCACGATAGCTCGACGAGATATTACCCTCAGGAAAATGGCCAGGTTGAGGCTGTGAACAAGGTTCTGGTCACTATGATTCAACGAACAGTTGGCATTCACAAATGCAATTGGCACCTCCAACTGTTCTCATCTCTATGGGCCTACCGGATGTATGCAAAGAGTGCAACTGGATTCACACCATTTCAATTGGTGTATGGTCTGGAAGCAACTCTTCCGGTTGAATGCGAGATTCCTTCTTTGAAATTAGCTGTGGAAATTCTACCCGACACTTCTACTGAGGAAGAGTGTCTTTTGTATCTGGAACGGTTAGATGAAACCCGCCGCTTAGCTACTTTAGTCATTGAAGCACAGAAAAAGCGGGTCAAAGCACACTTCGATCAATCTGTTTCTCCACGTTCCTTTGTCGAAGGGGACCTCGTCCTCCTGTACGATCAAGCACACGACAAGCTTGGGGCTGGTAAGTTCCAACCCATGTGGCATGGGCCCTATATAGTTAAACGAGTATTGAAGAATGGAGCTTATGAGCTTATAGATTATGAAGGAGTTCCGCTGGCGCAGCCTAGAAATGGGCTGTACCTGAAAAAATACTACGCTTGAAGTCATTTTCGGTGTGGTGTGTGTACATAGGTGTGTTATTTCATTTGTGTGCATGTGTGGTGTGGTGTGCGATGTAAACATCTTTCTGTTGATCGGGTCTTCCTGATTGTGCAGATGTCCATCAATCAGTTTGTTGGTTTCGCGGATGGTGCCTCCCGCAGTACCAGGAATCTGTCTTCGGTAGCCTGGGTAATCTACGATCCTGTTGGTGAGTTGGTCAACCTGCAAGGTGTGTGTCTGGGACATACTACGAATAACATCGCGGAATATAGTGCTGTGTTAGAATTATTAACCGAGGCTGTAAACCTTGGTATCTGTGAATTACTTGTGTATCTAGACTCACAACTTTTAGTATTACAGCTCAACGGGCATTATTCAGTCATAAATCCATCTATTTTACGGCTGTATCTGCGTATTCGTTTGCTGGAAAGAAACTTTGACTATATTACATATCAACATATACCAAGACATATGAATACATTAATAGATACAGTAGCTAATATAGTTATAGATAGACATTTACGCAATTTGTAAAACAACATCACATGTAAAAAGAAATATCCATCCAAGAATAGATATGTATATATATAGATATCGAAATGTTTACATAGCGTGTGTCACATAAAATAAAAAAATATACATGTTCGTCTTAATACATCCAAAGACGACATGTATCTCAAAAAATATGCATGAAATAAGCCCTAGGTGTCTAATCTGCATGGTGCTCATGATAAATAGTCACCGCACGCACTAAGCGTCTCAAAAGATGGTGGAGGCGACTAGGCACTCCCACCGTATGTCTCTAGTATGCTAGTGGAACATCTGCCAGCCGGGCGTAGTTTGGAACCCCCCGGGCGATTCCCTCGAGGTTCTGGATCAACTCTCCTCCCTCGGCACCCTCCGCTTGAGGGTCAGCTGTGGGCTGAGTTCTCCGTGAAATGGGAGACATACCGGCTGGTCTCTCTGGGCCGACATCTCCATATACATATAACTGCTGTCAGAACGGACATATATTAACAAAAAACCCATAAAACATAAAAATCAAAAAAACGATCTTACCCAACTCCTCGTCCCAGTCATCTCCCTCCGGGAGTGGAAGATCTGGATCACTAGTGAAATCGGTCCCTGCATATGGCCAGTCTTCGACTACGATCAACTGACGCTGTAGCCACCCAAAAAACTCCGGCCTCCAGGACATCTCTTGAACCCCTCCTGCTCTGGGCATCAGTGCTGCCCAGCGAGCCATTCTCGGCTCTCGTGGTACCGGCTCAGCTACTATGGCCCCTTGGCCCTGGAAGATTGGTAGTCATTCCAAAATGAACGATACCAGGATAGAACTGTAGCCAAAATGCTTCATTTTGGCTTGCTTGCACTTCGTGAGCTGCCTCTTCATGTTGACTGTCACCGCTGTAGCCCAGTCAAACAGTGTAGGACTCATACACTCTGAGGCTAGTATGAGTTGGGACTTGGTCACCTCATGTGGAGCTTGTGATCCTGTAGCTCTTGTAATGGTGTGTAGCACTAATCTGAGTGCTAGATCCTCGACAGTGTGAATGTCTACCTTTCCGCTTCCTAATCCGGTTTGTGCCCTTGGGCACACCCTCGCCATTACCTGCTCCATCTTTTCACCAGATGGTCTGCTCCCTGTTAATATGGGCATTGGACCTTTGCGCGACAGTCTAGTTATGAAATATATGTCAGAAACCTCCAGTTCTAATACTTGATCCCGCAGCTTGAACACTTGTTCATTTTCATCCCAAATACTGATCAGGTATTGTAGGAGCTTAGGTTGAGCTCGTAAGCAAGGTATCAGGAAGAAATTTTTAAGCCCACAGTTATTAAGAGCATTCATACAAGTTTCGTTCTCCATGGCTATTTCATCCTCTTCCCCATGCTCCCTCTCTTTCCATTTGATCACCATTGTACTCGGTTGCCTGCATCAACATGGTCAAAAACCCTTGATTAGATCTCTGCTATGCTTGAAAAACATTTAAATCACTAGCTATTTGGAATTTTGAAATGGAAAACCGCGTTGCGCCATTGGCGTGGCTGTTTCCTTAACAGTCACGCCAGTTGGCGCGGGCCCTTTGTATGGAAAAGGCTATTGGCGCAGGTTCGTGCCCGATACTTGCGCCAATGGGCGGAGCCCTAAAATTTAAAAAATCTTCCACAGAAATCTAATGAGCAATGGAAAACTATGAAAAAATGGATTAAAATGGAGCACAGGGAAGCACCTCTTACCTGGAACGAATGGGAATCTGAATGGTAGCCCGGATCAGTCGCAATCGCCGTCAGAAGGTTTGCACAAAATGGACCACTGCTGCTTTCCAAATTAGGTAAATAGTAAAAGTAATTTTGTTTTTACCATTTGAGACTATTTATAACTTTTTGAAATCCAGAGTAGGTTTTAAAAGGCATTTTCATGGATATTTTGATTTGTTGTCGGAAAATGGATTTTACACTTGCATCTATGTGCAACAACAGGTTTTTACGCGACTTAAACGGTGAAACGAGTTGTATTTTATACTTTTTCGGACTCGGTAAAAACACGAAAAAGTCATTTTGGAGTCATCTTTCAGCTCTTTTTTGACTCTCTAAACATGAAAAGATTGCCGAGGCCCTCGTCATTTCGATCTCGTTAAAGTGGCCACGAAACGACATCTACCCAGTATACGTTTACCCCTTTTTCGGGCTGGGAAAGATTATTTACGAAAAAGGAATACCATAGACTATCGCGACTAGGAGGTTTTCTCAAACATAGTTTTCTACCTTTTCGGATCTGAGGAACTATTTACGAAAAGGGACCATTGGAGTTTACTTTTCAGCTGTCTTTTCAAACTCTCTAAATGTGAAAAGACGCCAAGTTCTTCCTTTGTTAGACTCGTTAAACCCTGATGACATCGGATTCAGTCGTGATGACGCTTTGAGTCGCTCCTTCCTAGGGCTCGTTAAATGTACTAGGATGGATTCGTCCGAAGGACGGACTTATATGACAAGCATATGCTATCCCCTTCAGGCTTGTTATCAAAAATAATTGGGGTACTCGCCAAAAATGGTGGGGAAAAAATGGAACCAGCATCATTGTCGTGTCGGCAGTATGTCGCTCTTGAACATGGCACTTGTCTGCATTCGTGTCGGGTTGGGGACATCTCATCTCGTTTTCACTTGCCTCCATGGGTTTGGGTAATCCCTTTTGACCTCTCATCAGCTCTTTGCCTCGTCACCATGACCTCTGATATTTTGATGTCAAATATTGCCAAGTCCACTGTCGTGCCGTTCATATGTTCAAGAGAAGTTGACCTCTACAACTATCAACCTTCCTCTGATTCTCATCTGATCATGGTTCGCAAAAGACATTATATTCCTCTGTCTCGTGTCGATGATGTGGGAAACACTATGGCCCACCTTCGAGCAAGGTCACTTCCTGTCGACTTCAGCTCATTATCCAGGAAGTTGATATAGAGACTCCCTTCTGGTGCCTTGGAGCCTGCATGCCTCAATGGCAGGTTCTTCGCATTCGACGCGAGGTTTTCATCATTGGCCTCCGATCGAGTGATTCTACGGGTGTTCGACGCCAGCTCATTGATTCACATGTCGTAGATTGTACCTGTAGTACCTTGAGGGCCATTGTCATTATTGGTGGTACCTCTCGCGTCTGTTAACAACTTTCATCATCGGCTGGTAATCAGATGATGTTCTTGCATGTTCGACTTTAGCTCACTTAATCGCATGCTTGAACTTGTACTGTGTTCGGGTTGAGATGGAGCGTAAGACCTTGGATTGTGCCTGTTGTAATCCAGGCTGCATTTTGTGGATTGTTATGATTATTTACATGACTTACTTACTGGATGGTTGCGACCATACCTGAGTCTATTTATCGACCCTCACTGGATGGCTGCGTCCATGCCTTGGATCTGGATTATTGTATACTCTGTTATGGATGGCTGCGCCCATACCACATATATATCATGTATTTGAGACATCAGTTTTACTTCTTCACGCAGGTTTTCCGATGGCGGAGTTTTCAATTGGACACGTTCTCGTAAAGCATTTCACCCCTCTCTCTCATTCGGACCTCATACTTTAGGGGGCATCTGTTACACAGCAATTTGTCATCGTCCCTACCATTCCCCGTCTCGCACATTGGAGGGCTTATTTTGTAACCTGTGAGCAGTGATATAACTTGAAAATAATTTCATGGCATCCCCCTGAACATGTACTTTCATCCCCCTAAAGACATCTCCTGCTGAAAAACCCTAAAAACACCCCTTTTTGCATTGGCGCGGGCAGCCAGTTCAGTACCCGCACCAATGGGGAAAATCCTTTAAAGAGGTCGCGCCAATTGGCGCTCTGTCCCAGAGTCGCACTCGCGCCAACCAATTTAAGGAGTGTTTTTTTTAAATAAATGGCGGAAGTTTCGTCCTAACTGATCCAGGAACTGATATCTATCTTGAGTTGGGAGGTTTGGCTACGGATTTCCATAGAGAGGAAGTGGTTTTCCACCTCTCATGGAAGCTTCCTTGATGATAGGGCCAATCCCGTGATTATATGGATCCCAACTCCCCTTCCTCCATCTATAAAAGCTTGCTCATCTCCTTTGCAAGCTAGTCTTCAAGTTCCAAAATTCCCAAGAGCCTTATGCTGCAAGAGCCTTGATTATTCCCCTAAGGCCAAATTCAAGCAAGGAGACTATTGTCAAGATCCGAAGAGAGAGGTTTGTCCCATCCTTGACAGGCTTTTCGAGACGTGTTCTGCTGGCGACCCTCCGAAGGAGAATTCAGCGTCAGAACTATGGTTGTATTCTTCCTTTGATTGATTAATAATAAACGACTATTGGTTATGGTTCCACTCTTATTGTTGTTTATAATGATGAGTTATGTCCTTTCTGACTGACATATAGTTGCATATACTGGATTTTACGGTTGCGTTTGTTTTTTTTCTTGCGTGTGCAGGTGTCCATCACGGAGATCGTGGGGATCGTGATCTGCTTGAGCTAAGGAACGGGAGCGCTACCTCTTCTACGAGTGACAACGTTGGATTCCAGGTAAGCCTTCATCGCTAGTTGGTTTATTCGCAATTAGGAACCTGCACTATAGCGTGAACGATTTTTGCTAGACCTGGTCTGGGCTAGTAGGGATCGCCTCTGTCCGTAGAGGGGATTTACCTCCACAACACTAGGGGCTTTCTCATTGAATATCATCTGGTGCATAGGTAACATGACTCTATGGAAGATTTTGTAAAAATGCAAATGGAATTCTGAATCCCAAAGTGCTCTGTGGTAAATGTGGATTGGGGTAGGGTCTTGGGTATTCCATTTCCATCCCATGGTAGGAAAACTAGAAGAAAAACAAATTGCGTCCATGATATAAGCACTCATGTAAAAGGGAGGTATTTCTCTAGATGAAACACTTGTTTTACTCCTATACTCCATGATGTGTTTAGCTAAATTATTAGATAGGGTATTTTCCCAATTTAGAATTAAATAATTGACGATTGTGTCAATTAATGGGACCCAGTCTACAAAAAACCTAGTGGTATCAGGTTTTGCATATAATATAGACAACATAGCAGCAACATAACAGTAAGGGTAAGGAATTTGGGCAATTGGGTACGTACCGAGTTTATCTCGCTTAAGTTTGGCTTGGTATTCTTTCCATTCATTTATGATTTTCATTAATCTGGATTTTTCATTCTAAAGCCCTAGACAAAAGCTTTGTCATATTTCTGTTGTGGGGAGGGTAGATGGTACATTGCCTGTAGGTCTTCTGCCCTGAATGACCCAATATTATCGCCTATTGAATCTTTGAATGTTCTGTCTTCTATGCTTAAGTGGTCGATTACCCACTTAACCATGTCTGTATAGGGAAGAATCTTTGGTCTTGCTGCTACCTTATGGATGAATGAACATGCAACGTCGAAATAAGTCGCATATGAAGTAACTGACGTGCTTGTTGTAGCGACCTTGGTTATTATCCTTGGATTTTCGTTTTCAAATAACTGATACATTTCTTCCCATGATGAAATGTCGCAATCCTTGTTGCAGGTGGTGTCTGAGAATAGGGGAGACATATCTAAGTCTTCGATAGACGATGCTTTTTCAATTTCTTTGCCTTTCTTGTTCATTTCAATTCTCCTCACTCCGTTAAGTGGTCTCCTGATTTCAAGCAAATAGGGCAAACATTAAAAGTATAGAGAACAGGGAGGAAAACATAATTGAAAAAATGTGGCATTTAATCACTTCAACACATGCTTGAAGTATATATGAATCTAACAAAACCTTACTTCTATTAAATTTTATTAATGACCAATAATCTTTTTAAAATGAAATCTCTTACACCTTCACGTGAAATGTCTATCGACCAACTGTAAAGAGTTGGATCTCGTATTTCGGTTTGATTTGACATGAGTCATTTGGAATCGCATATCACAACTGATAACTATTTCCATTTATGATTTTACCCATAAATTATGCGAAATGTGATTTGCACAAATCGCACATCGCAACTTTTATGCAGTAAATGAATTTGCTTTTAGTTATATCCTGCGAAATGCGTAGTGCGTTTTCAAGAAATCATGCTACTGCGCTCTATCGGACTTTGGAGGATTATGTTTATTACTTTATTGGCTCGTCAGGTATGTGTAATCACAACTTTCTCTAAATTGCATATAAGGTGATCGTTTAAATGAGTCGCAATGAAATTTTGATTTATAACGGTGATTAGGGCGTTTGCAATAAGATTTCAATATGGCTTTGGAAAGAGCTTAGCGCATATCGCAGTGCACATGACTTAATGGATTTTAAGTCATTTTAAGTTTGTAAGCTATGTGAATTGCGATGCACACTAAGGAATAAAAGCGGATAAGCAAAAAGAAACTTTATTTCCTAAAGTTTTTTGACTTAAGACTAAAAATCAATGAAAATGAATTTCTTAATTATTTCTAAAGGGTCCCCATTTATTTTAATAAATGGGGGTTGTTGTATAGCACAACATAGTGGGAGGCTTTGAAAAGTGCGATGGCGGAATTTCGATGGAGGGACGGAAGTGCGTATGCGATATCGCAATATCGCACAGTTGGCAGAGAAGCAGTAGTGTAGTCAGGAGGAAAGTGTGAAGTGCGAAATGCGATACGACCGAAATTGCAAAATGCGATGGGTGACGTGGTAGCAGAGTATGTAAAGAATATCACAATCGGTAGACATGAGCGGTAAGCATTACGAGAACCAAATGAGAAATCCGATTTGCGATTGCGGTAAGTCTTTGAAGAAAAAAAGATTGGGTTCTAATGTTTATGAAGTTCTTTTTTACTGATAAGCAACAAAGGTAAGGCAGAAGGAAATATCGCAATCTGGGCTTGGAATGGGAGAGCGTAAACAAAGAACGCAAGAGATCTACGAGTTGCGATGAGCGAAGTACAGTGAGCGTAAGTTTCGAGGAGAAAGGGTGGAGGTCAAACTTTTAAAGTTTGTTCAAGTGTTTTGTGAATAAAAAGGGCAACAACTGCAATAAAAGAAGGAGGGAATAGAGCGTAATAGAGGTGTTTTGAAGCATGAAAACATAGATGGAAAATGAAGCTGGAAGGCGAGGGTGAACTTCTCCGGAAATTTAATATTGATTCCTGACAACAAACTTGTGGATTCATGCATAGAAAAATAGACAAAATGTGTGATAACACAATGGAAGAAAGATTGAAACTGCTATTGTACTCTACTCTAATATGAGAAGCAATGAATCATAAACAAAAAGCATTTTTGGTCTGCGGGAAGGTCTACCCTCCTCGAGCTCTATCGACAGAGATGAGAGGGGAAGGTTGCCTCACAATTTTATGGAGTTCATCAACTATTCTACAGCGCAGATAAGAATATTAAATCTACAATAGCAAACTATAACAACAATGCATATATCGAAAATAAAATTAGCTAAATGACAGGAAGAAAAGAATGAAAACAATAAAGAAGCTGAGGCACATGGGTTGGGCCCTAACCCACGAGCCCAAATATCCGGAACTAAATCATTAAAATGGAGTCTGTCTGCTCATTTCAGGAAGAGAATAACCTCGTTACATTTCTAAAAGTTTAATCACTGAGTACAATAATAAAAATCTTAATAACTTGCAAAAAAAGTTCTGAATGGAATCGAATCCCTCCTAGCTCTAGCTCTGCTCTATTTATTCTACAAGGAGGCTACCAACAGCTCCCTTGAAAATAGTGATTGACTCCACTTGGCTCCAAGTAAATGTATATTGAGTGCACTTTGGTCTTTGAGTTGCTTGGTTGCCTCTGGAATTCGAATTGTTGGAGAGAATCCTTGGGTATCCTTTGGCTGCCTTCGATAGTTAAGGAGGATGGACAATCCTCCTATAATTTCTCCTTGCTGTCTCCTTCAATTCTTTATGATAAAATATTCAAAAATAATGCCAATTACTCATGATTTTATGCAGTCAACCTCATATTAGGCACTCAGAGTATGTTAGCCTTAATAACCACCTATACTAGCATCATAAAACCAAATAACAATAAAAATGCAAGGAAAAGAGATTTAAGAAGGCAAAAAGGTGACCATTAACCCCTCCAAATATGTCTAATGATGGAGCTCATCACCATGCTGAATATCTAATTGAGGTCAAATAACATTGTTGAGTTGTATAACTTTGTCTAATCTCACTCTTGTTTTGGAAATATGGGATTTCCCTTACAAAGGATTTTGTTGCAAAACCGACGTGCTTGCATTGGAACCATGTGAGGGTAGAACCCTTACTCTCTATGGTAACTTTTGATGGAAATTAACGAGAAATTTAAATGGGTTTTCCTTGTTATATCATTGTCAGCTTTGTCAAAGGCAAAACTTTGAATTGCAAAATTATGTCCATGATAACAAGGGATTGTCCTATAAGTTGATCTTGCAACCACTCAATTATTTCTCGGTTATTTGCAACAATGAATCCTTTCTTCAAAATAAGCTTTGTCCACACCTATTCTATCCTACACATTATGTCACATGTGAGAACTTGGTTGTCTACACACATAGTCCTGAATTCATAGCTGCTCATAAAACACGATTTACATAGATTCAACATTCATAGGATATAACTTATCTATTGAAACACGAAGATCAAATACAAATAAGGAGAACAATTACTCAATCAATATTCACACAGAACATGTACAAGTCTGACCTTATTACACAATAATTGGCTCTTTCCTCTCTTCCTATCGGACCTCTCTTGCCCCTTAGCCTCTCTTGGAAATCTCTTCTTCTCTTCTATCTCTCTACCTACTTTCATTTACAAATATTAATTACGTACAACAACGATGGTATGTTGAGATCCACTAAAGGTGGATGTAATCTTCCATACAAGGAAATTATCAAATATAAGCCCAAAACCTCTAACTCCTCATCAAATCTCTCCAAATAGTGTACTACATGTCATTGAGGGAATAGTTCCTCATTTCCTAAATAAATCCTTATTTCAACAATAAAATCAAATCCCTATATTTTGATTACTTAATTTTGATTTAGATCAAAATTAAGGGAACCCAATCCCTTTAGTAGATGTGTAAGACCTCTTAGGTCTTGTTTACTTGAAGAGATGCTCCTGCATTAATGTATGTGTAATATGATGTCTCGTTCTTGAACTCTTGCTTCTCTTGTAGCAAGAATCTAATAATCAATACTGTCTACAAGTGCTTTGCTGAATCAATTGTTGCAAAAAAAAATTGATCGATGCTCACTCTTTCAATCAAGTGTTATAATGTTTGCATTCTCACATGTCAATTAAACTGCTACTTGGTCTAAGTCTCTTATTCTATTTGATCGATCATGGATGCCCTCATTATATGCTTTATGTTGTGAAACTTTGTCTTTTGCTGCTATGCTACTACCTATCGTGATTGTATTTCTTTATGCTTTCAAGTCTTTGGCAGTGTATGGAGTCTTCAATTTTTGTTTACATGAAGGAAAACTCTCTGACTATAACCCAACTCTAAAACTCTACACACGAGACATGGATTTATTGATACACGACTCAATAGACTCTACCATGTCTCTAACTCTAACTCAATTACACAAAAACTCCTTTTTATTGGTACCAAGCTTTCACAAACTCAATTAAATGCTATTGATTGAATATCGACTAATGTCGATAAAAAAACAAAATTTACTAGTTAAACATCAACTTACATTACATTGGTGGTGCTAATGACCACCTACTTAAAAATACATGTTTAATCCTCTCCTTACATTAAACACAAATTTAACTTTACATTGATATGCTTTAATCATCTAATACATTGATATGCTTTACTTGGTATAATAAAACTTCCTTTTAAAAGCCCATTCAAGTCTCCCACTTTTTTTTCTATACCAGCCTAGATCCATCTTAACCTCGGATCTATCAAGCACCAAGAGGGATCAAATCTCTCGAGGCACAAAACTCTTTTTTGAGTGAAAAACTTGAGGAAAGGTTTGCACCTCGAGAGATTGATCCCTCTCGAAGCTTGATAGATTTTGGGTTAATATGGATCTATGCTAGTAATATAATACTATATAACATTTATAGTTGTATCTATATGTCTCTTGCTTATTACCTCTCTCTATCTCACCCCCGAAACTTACACACACTCTCTCCATATCTATCTATCTCTCTCTCTCTCTCCCCTCCTTTCTTTCGTCCCTCATGCTCTCCTCTCTCCCTCCCTCTCTCTCCATCTCTCACTTTACACCCCTCTCTTTCTCCACCTTTTTCTCGATGTCTTTCTTACTCCCCCCATCTCTCCCCCCCTCCAATTCCATCTCTCTCTCATTCACTCTATTGATTCCTCTCTCTCCCTCTCCCACCTCCCTCTGTCTCACCCCACCATTAATCTATCTCTCTCTCTCTCTCCAACTCTGTCATTATCTCCCTTTCTCTCCCCTCCATCTCTGTGTCTCCCTGTCTCTCTCCTCTCCTCTCTCCCTCATTGTCTCTCCATCTCTCCCTTGTTGCTCCATATCTCTCTCCAGCTCTATCTCTCAATGTCTTTGTTCTTTCCTCGCTCCCTCTCTCTCTCTCTCTCAAAGTTGAACCCATTGTATTGTGTTTAAGAAAGTATCTAAATTAATCTAAATTAAAAAAAAACTCAATTGGTTGTAAAATGTTAAACCTGTATTTAATGAAAAACTTAAAAGAATGATCCATTATCTTTCCTCTATTATTATTTGTAACTTTGCTTGCTCCCATCGCTTGGATCCCTAGTTAAGATGGATATGTGTTTGGCCTTAATAATATTATTTATCATATACAAATTTCACATCTTTATATATAAAAGTATTCTCGTTTTCAATTTTATTAAAACTTTGATTTAGTTTCTATGAGAATATTTTTAGTAGTTGTGAGGATAGAGGGTTTAGATATATCTCAAAAGTAATTATAACCTTTTTCCTATTATATTTAATTAAAAATATTATAAAATTAAAATAAAATAAAACATTAATAAAATATTTTGATTGTGAAATAAGTTATGGCATTTAGGCACGTGGTATTTATAAGCCATGGTATTAACCCATGGTATTGTAACAAAACCTATTTACAAGTTAATAATATTCATAGTAAAGTGGGGATGAATATCCATGGTTAAGAATCTTGTCATATTGTTATAAAATATTTTGATTGTGAATGAGTTATGATTTTTAGACATGTGGCATTGATAAGCCATGACATTGGCCCATGGTATTGTAACAAAGCCTATTCACAAGCCCATAATATCAATGGAAGAGTGAATATCCATATTAAGAATCTTGTCATATTGTTATAAAATATTTTGATTGTGAAGTAAGTTATGTTTTTTGGGCATTGATATTGATAAGTCATGGTATTGACCCACATTATTGTAACTCGAGTCCTATCTATAAGTAAATAATATCTATGATAAGGTGGGAGGTGAGTATCCATGGTTAAGAATCTTGTCATATTGTTATTAAATATTTTGATTGTGAAATAAGTTATGTTTTTTGGGCATGTGGTATTGATAAGTCATGGTATTGGCCCATGGTATTATAACAAAGACTATTTACAAGTTAATAATATTCATGGTAAAGCGGGGGTGAATATCCATGGTTAAATTTTATATATATTGTTATAAAATATTTTGATATTGGAATAAATTATGGTAAAGTGGTGGCGAGTATCCATAGTTAAAAATATTTTTATATTGTTATAAAATATTTTGATTGTGAAATAAGTTATGGTTTTTGGGCATGTGGTATTGATAAGTCATGGTATTGACCCATGGTATTGTAACAAAGCCTATTCACAAATTAATAACATAATCAAAATATAATAAATTAAATTTTATTATTTTATTACTTTAACATTTTATTATTAATTGAGACAACATTTAAATGTTTACACTCATATGTGATCCTAAAGTTTATATTACTTTTAGTTTCGTATTTATTACTTTTAATATTTTGTTTGTTACTTTTAACTTTTATAATTTATTGAACCAAAATTTAAATGTTTACACTAATTTCTAATATCATTTTTAACTGTTTATTATTTTTTAATTAAACCGATATTTAAAATTATTTACATACTTACCATACACCCGCACATGTACTCTACACTTATTTATAAAACCTCATCACAATAAAAATAATCTTATTTGAGAGAAAACTATTTAAAAATAAAAAATTAAGTGCCATCGCCTAAGACTTCTGAATTTGACTTGATATTACTCCCAAACGGACGTTGAATTGGTCAAATTATTGAGCAGGAGTGTCTTGCCTAGCAAGTAATTTGAAAAGGTAGTGGATCGAGTATTATCAAGTTGACATTTGTGTCCTCTACACGTGTTAAAACTAACAACCTTGAGTTGACACTTACCTTGGTTGCCAATGTATATCTTTGTGCCCCCTAATGTCTATGTTCGGAATTTTAAGGTCGAGGGCCTTCCTTTCCTCTACACGTGTTAGAACTAACAACCTTGAGTTGACACTTACCTTGGTTGCCAATTTTTTTCCACAACAATTGGTTGGATAATCTTCTTGAGAGCGATGGATCGTTGAATACCAAAGGTCAATGGAGTGTATAGATCGATGAATAACAAATGAATGATGGAGTGGAATTTTAACATAGCTTTGAATGATTATCCTTTCGAATTATGAACCAAGTTGTTTCCGAGCACGTGATTGCATTTCTTTAGCATCACAATATTTTAGGAACTCGCAAATCATTAGATATTGTTTGTTATTTGTTTTGGAGATAGGGAGCCAATTCAATGCTCTAGCAAGTTAAAATTCTCTTCTATCATTGATATGTGCAACATGTATAACTATGCAGTTTCATATTTATTTTAGATGAACAAAATGTAGAAAACAATGGTCATTAATAATAATTTTTTTTTTTTTCTTCAAGCATTGCAATTTTATTATTTATCTAGTTTCTTGTGTAAGTTTGTCTTCATATCAATGTCCACGAGCACTTAATAAGTATACATGAGCAATTTTTCTTTATCATACAATTAGGGTTCAAGTGCTATAGGCAACAAAACCAAATTTTATAACATACGGGGTTAAATGTATGCATTCGAGAAGAGCTTGCATTGAAGCAATTACACACACACATGTAATTCGAGAGAGAAGAGATATTTATGGAAAGGTTAACCAACCAAATTGTTATTCCATCCTCATGAGTATTTATACATTAGAGAGTTTGTTGGAGTGGTTGTGCCCACTCCAACTGGTCATTTGTTAAGTTGCATTTATACATTTTCCCTTCATTACATATACAATCACAATATATTTAATGTCTAATGTGCGATGACTATTACAAGGGCCTAAAAGGCCTCCCAACAGTAATGAATGCAAAGTCATTTAACCAACACTGAGACTCTATTGCTAACTCTCAATCACAACCCTTTTATAGAAGAAAATATAAAGTCAGGAAGGAAAGAGAAAAGCCCTAATACCTTCCTCCATTGCTTGTACAATAAATTATATAATAAAGATAGGTTGGCCTCAAGGGTTAGTTCATTTGGTGCCACTATTTCTAGAATGTTGTCAATAATATAGTGCATTGTGCAAGTCCTCGATTCAATTCACACATATTGAGGTGCATTAAGTCAACATTGGCTACTTTACATTAGATGCCATCCTTACAATAGGGGGAAGTGCTTGGTAGTTTCCCAAGGGAAAAATAAATAGAGATGGATCTATAGTAGATGGAGATAAATCTAAAGTACAATCTAGAACATGCTTAATTGCCTAAAATTACGCCTCAACAATGCTTTAAACACCTAACTACAAAAGTTGTGAATGATCTTCATTTAGCCTCCCAAAATTCACTATTCTCTAGGAATCACTCAAATACTTGTAATAACACCTTTATATAAAGGTAAATGCATAAGAGAGTGGAGTAGTAAAGTGTGAATTCCTCTAGGTAAATATTGCAATTGTGTTTAGAGAATATATCAAATCGAATTCTAGAATGTGTGTGAGGTTAAAATGGGCCAAAGGATGTCAACTATAAAAGGCTCTTAATTCTAAACATAATAACTAAATCACCCTCAAGGAGGACACATTCTTCTAGGGCATATGGAGGGTTTGCTATTGGAAATAGATAAGTCTACATATGATATGTATGAGATATCCTAAGGAAATAAATTTTGGGACTAAAGTGATTCCCAAAGTAGTAAAGCCATATTTAAATCATAACTCGAGCTCAAAACCAGTCAAATGTCAACCTAACCATGCCTAAAGGGGGATGCGTTCTTCTAGGATATATTAAATAAGGATGAGGGATTCTCTACTACTTACAAATGATCTCGATTAATCTGAAACCCTAGCATGCACTAAGATCTACCTTTTTTAGCACAATAAAAATGACTTTTTGAAGGGGGCTACAATTCCTTTCAAATGTATATGCTTTTGCCTTTCAAGAATGATTTTTTCTTATGGGAAGACCTCCAAAGCCTAATCGACCAAGTTTCTAAAGAGATTGGCTAACGTTCCTAAAGCAAAGATACCTTCTACATCCAAAGTGAAAATCCATGGCCTTTTTAGACATAAGGCTCTTCGACTAATTCACCAGTATTCAACCTTTTCCTAGGACAATGAAAACTTGGTTGCACAAGAATTAGAATCCCTCATCAAAGGGAAACTACATCATTTCATTTGTGGCAGAGGTTTTTATGTTTTCCTCTTTGAGACTAGGGAAGATAGGTGTTGTGGTGGATTAGTTGCACGAGTGTACGAAATCGCACTAGTTTAACGAGTGTGGTCTACTATTTAAACTATTGGTAACAGGCAGAAAGTGGTGGAGCTCAAAAGCACACAATTCAGCGAAAAAAGTATGTGAATGTATGCTCAAAGTAAACTAAAACTAAAACACAAATATATAGAAGCTATCAAAGAGAGTCAAAACGATAATAATACCAACGACATCTAAAAGGCCTCTTCTTATTAAACGTTTGAAACGGAGAAGAAATTTTACCCACTTGCCAAAGGGCACCTAGGCAACGGCTCTAGGTCCCGATGCAAGGATTTTTCCTTCCAAGCTCTGCCTTTGATGCGTTATCCCTCTCTCCCTTTGGCGTGGTGGACTAGGATTGTTGGGTGGCCAATGATCGAGTCCTCTTCAGCTCCAACTTCAGGTCACACACTACTGGTGTTGCTTGGGCAACTTTGGCTAGCATAACAATGTGATCACCCTTTCTTCATCTCTTGGTGGCTTTATATAGGGGAGTTTCAAATCCTTCTTCCCTCCCTTGGTACATGATGGATGGTGACCCAAGGGAGAGGTATGATTCCATTGTGTGCTCAAATATTCCTTTGTGTGCTCACATAGTGTCTAAGGAGGCACTGGTGGCTATCCTTAGGCGGCTTCATATAAGGAGTAACTGTCCTTTGCTTGGTGTGGTCTCGGAAAGCGACATTTTTCCATTTCCAGGAATGCATGCTTATTGGGCAAAAAGGCGCACATAAGGCACTCTTCTCGAAGGATTAAGCGTGCAATCCAGCATTTATGACTAGTTCAAATCTGATTTTCTCAAAACCTTAGAGATTTTAAATACTTTCTTGATTCCATAATGTGTTCCTGCTCTGTAAATCCTTGGGCTTGACATTAATTAATGCATCTTCTGTTGTACGATTTTCCAATGTTAACAGTTGCCACCTAATGCGTGAGGTCTAGGAAGAACTGTATAGCCGAAATACATTATAGTTTGGAATTGACAACACCTTGCACCGTTTCCTAGATAACCATGGCCTAAGGGGCCCCTGCAAGCAAATAAAATATACAACATATATACAAAATTTCAACGAGGCGGGCATGTCCCATGCTCGCGATGCTATGGCTAGTTAAACACAATTGACAGATACATGTGTTGTCTGCGTCACTATTGTGGTAGTGATGTTGGCGGTTGTTGACGACGACAGCTGACACCCTCAGGGGCGTTTTTTATTTGACGATGGGTGGAATGTGGTACCCATATGCGTAAACTGCATATGTACTGGTTGGGACCTTCCTGTGTAAGCATTGTTTTGACAGAGACGCTTATGGAGGCATGGGTCTTCAGCAAATATGATCAAAGTGCAATGGTTGTAAGGTACGATACCATCGTGACATGAAAGCTTCTACTGTAGTCGAATGTCAGGAGGATCGATGGCATCTGTGGACAATGATGTCTCCCACAGTGTCACCCGAGGATACCCCTTTGCATGGGGAGGGGTGATCCAATGTACCGCTTCCTTTTTGGAAAAGAATTGTTGAGGTCGACAAAAAGGAAGTCTTAACCGAACCATGGGTTGCCGACCTAAGGGGTCGGGGACTTAGATGTGATTTTCAACATAGGCATGTTGGTGAGAGGTGACTGAAAATGGATGATGGGGATTCAGTTACCCAAGGTCGGAGTATACTTTAGCAGCTTGGCGGCAATCATAGGTATTTCTAAAGGGAAAATCCCTGGAGTCGGTAGGACTTCCAGGGTGGGTGTGAATCGGCTATGAATGTCGTGATGGTGCGTGCGTGGGGGTGAAATACTCTGACTAAGGGGGATGAGGGACTGCTGCCATGGGGGAAAAGATGACATATGAGGGCGAAGAGGCGAAGGGCATCGTTGGAGGTCTTTGTACACTTACCAAAAGAATAAAATAATGAGGTTTGGTTTGTACAAAACATAGAGACGGGTACCCCAAAACATGAAAGGGTTCACTCACTGAAGGTGTGAGGACGGTGTTTTGCTAGGGGTGGGGGTCCCATTGGTTGGTATCATGTGTGGGGTTGATGAAGTAGATGAAGAAGTGTCGCAGATGGGATTATGCCGATGGAGGTATGGTGGGCCAAATGCGATGCGCAGAGGTCAGCTTTCAATCTACTTGTACAACCTGATCGTCCGGGCAGGGGGTTTGAGTTTGAATGGTAAACATGACCTTATGCGTGATGAATGGATGGGCATGAGGTGCTTCCTGGAATGAAATGGTATGGCCATGGCGTCACTTGTGCTGTGATATATGGTTGACTTTGGGTGACGAGCGCCATGGAGGGGAGGCTCTACTGATCAATGCGGACGTTTATCGTGTGCAAGGTGAGGTGATGATAAACACGGTCGGGTATGGGGACCCTATGGTTTATTTGTGATGGAGAAATGATGTCAGGATATGCAAAGTTTTCTAGGACTCTATCATGCTGGGGGTAGAATGATACCTGCTCTGAGATTTTCAGTGGATAGTGTTATAAGCGGGCTGCGGGTTCTTCCTGCAAAAACAACTACCAAAAGTGAAAGCATCTTCTTTTCATCAAATATTATTGAAAGACATGAGCTTTAAAAAAAATATGGGAGAGGGCATACCTTCCAACGCTGAAAATTATTTTTTCTTGGAAAGTGAATGTGTGGCATCGCTTTCGTTCGTCATGGAATAATGATGATGGTGCAACTTACAGTTTGCGGAATGGACCTTCTGATCTCCTGTTATGGACCTCTGAAGTTTTGGAAAAGGGCGATAAATATGGGATTATGGCCCTAATCCTATTCATTTGTACTTGTTGAGTTTTGGGAGATCAAAGGTGCTTGCAGAGCCTTTCTTGCTGTTGCGGTCAGCCCGTGTACCAGGGATTAGCGATACTATGCCGAGGTAACTTTCATGACGTCCTGCATTGTAATTTCTTCAGTTTGATGGTGCTGGGGGCCGTACAAATTAGGTTTGTACGGCCTCTGAGTAAATTTTTCCCTAGATTACGCGAGAAATCTAGGAAAAAGAGCGCCTTGCATGTGCGCAATTTTGAGGGACAGGCGCGCGAGGGCGTGTTGTTCCCTAATTTTTGCACGCAAAGGCGCGCCTGTGAAGAATACAGGCGCACGAGGGCGCGCTTATCTGAGGGAAATGCGCACAAAGGCCATAGTGATAGGAAATTTTGGTTTCTTGTCTGTTTTTCTATGTACTGATGGGTGCCTGTGTTGCTTGGCAGGTTAGTGGAGAGAGCGAGATTGGCCCGAGATCCGAACCGCTCTAGGTGCTGATGCTGGGGCGCATCGTTAGTTGGCCGCATGGGGCCTTCTGAAGTTTGCTGAGAATGAGTTCCTTCAGTCTTAGGACCGATTACTGCGTTACATTATACAGCATTGGCGCCGGAGGCGCAATATGTTCTTGCTACAGGGGACAAACCTGGTGATCTGTCTGGAGATGGATATATACTTTGTGACCATGTTACTGCCTCAGGGTGAGGCTCTGAGGTACCCACTCTCTGCTGGGAGAGTGAACCTAAACAGATTTCAGAGGTGGCATTACGGTGGTGCGCCTCCTACTGAGGGGTGCATCAACATTGCATCAGTGACAGATGTGGCAGAGCGGTGTGCTCTGGTAGTTGTTGTATGACTGGCAGGGTTGTTTTCTCCACACCGGGCATCTAGCCTGTAGGTTGGAGTTTTACGCCGACTGAGGGGCGGGCACTTTTTTGATTTCGCCCACTTTTATTTTGATGGGATGGTTTTGCAATTGAACAAGGTCCAACGTGGATATAAGTAATTTGCGTACGCTAGCATCCTATGCAGCATTATGTACGAGAGGGTGGTGCTGCTAAGGCCGGTGGTGGCGGTGCCCATTGGGGGGCCACGGGAGCCACGGATGAGGAGGTGGGCTCTGGTGATGCCACAGGG
Organism: Pinus albicaulis; assembly: GCA_034641835.2. Lineage (NCBI taxonomy): Eukaryota > Viridiplantae > Streptophyta > Pinopsida > Pinales > Pinaceae > Pinus > Pinus albicaulis. The sequence continues at coordinate 891,629,906 of CM076579.1, forward strand.
CAGTGGTGGCATGGTGGGGTGTTATTGGAACCCCACGAAAGAGGCCTGGTTTGAGGCCAAACCACAGATATTCTTGCCATACCCGTATGTGGGGATGGACTTTTAGGGTGACCCAGACATGGGTCTCCCTTTTGGTTATGTTTGGGGGCCTGCAGGTATGTGTTATATTTTTTCTGCATTTCTTTGAGTATTTATGTTCTTACGTGTTTTGTTCTTGACACTGACATTATTTCGGTTACTTGTGCAGATGTTGGCGAGGTAGGTCGCCCAGTGGCCTGACTGGTGGGTCACAAACCTCTGCTACGACCTCGAGGTGGTCAAGGCAGAGGTGATGCAGGTGGACCGGGTGGTGGTGACGGTGGACCTATTGGATGTGGTGCTAGACCTTCTCGTGAGGGCAGTAGCTCGGCTGTAGCAGAGGTTGCGGCCGAGCGAGCTCGTGCAAATGCAGCTGAGGTGTGCATTGCAATACTTACAGTTCAAGTGATTGCTCTTGAGGACTTACAGGGTCCAGTGGACTGCTTGACCCAGGGTATGCCTGCTTGAGGTTTTATGGACAACCTTGAGGAGGTTTGGTTAGAGACGGTGATGGCCTGCGAGAGGGATTATCGACCCACTCTACGTCGGGTAGCGATCACGGTGGCGATAGCAGCTCCAGTGGTGGCACCAAGAGTGGTGGTGGGTCCAGGTGCTCCTCTTGAGGGGGCACCCCCCTAAAGTAGTTTTGTACACAGGGAAAGCACCCGTTATGAGGATGCTTCCCTTATTTTTGATGACTTTTGTATCTTTGGGCTGGCCAGTGGGCCAGCGATACTATTTTTTGTACTTAGATACACATATTTTTTGATATATATATATATATATATATATATATATATATATATATATATATATATATATATATATATATATATATATGAGAGATCTTTAAGTGCTCTATGTAATGATGTGCTATTTATTTCGGTTTATATATTTTGTGTTATTATGATGGATATCTATGTTTTGTTTTTTATGGATGATGTTGAGATTCAACAAGATGATGAACTTAGTGAAAAGAGTCGCCTTCACTAAGTGGGCCCGCAGGCTATTTTTGGCGCAAGTCTATTTTTAGACATGTCGATCATATTTCAGAAGTTGCAGGATGCTATTTGTGGATGGTTGATCAAGTTGGAAAAATAGTTGAAATTCTATTTTTTAGAATATTGGGCGAAGTCTATTTATAGATCGTCAATCTAAAAATAGATGCATGTTGATTATTATTAGCTCTTAATAATAATCAGACTCTAAACAACAACTTATTCTCTTGGAGCACTTCAGTTCAGTGCACAGATGTGGCACAATAGCTGACAGAAGGAATTATGCTATTCCTAAGGGTTTACTGGAGCTATTGCATGGAGGACTCAAGCAGGAACTCAAGTGCGTGTTATGATTACTGCTTGGAAGAGTAGTTTATGGAGTTGTATTTAGTTTAACCCAGTTAGACTCAATCATTTAGCTTTACCTGAATCTAATAGTTCTAACTGGACATACACTAGTGAGAGGGAGTGAATTAATTAGTTAATTAATCTATAAATAATAACTCATTAATCAACTAAACAATACAACAATTAACTATTGGCAGCATGGCAAGAGGGAGACCAGTGGAGAGATAGGTGAAAGGGCAAGATAGACTATCTGTTGTGACTATAGTGATGCATTGAGTGCATCACACACTCAGTGGAGATGCCAATGAGGATTGCGCATTCAAGGATGGAGTAATTCAAATTCATTCAAAGCTATTCTTTAGCAGATATTGCACAGTGGAGGCAGGCTAGCAGGTGGCAAAGATTGGTTCATGGATTTACAAGATTAGGCCTGATTAGTGTATGACGATTGTACTGTACTGAGGGCTTGTGATAAGCTTTGTATGCTTGTATGAGATTGTCATACGATCATGGCATATAATATAGTTGGGGTTTACCAAGCTAGATTAAAACGAAAGAAGTATTGAATATTTTTGTTTATGCTTTCATATAAAAATTAATTTTTCCGCAAAGATTAACAAGTGGAATAGATTTAGTATCTTGCATACAATTAAATAGTGTGATCAGTGGATTCATGACATATGCATGGGGTGCATATAATTTCTATATGGTGCATCGAGCATTGTTGATTGAAGATTGCAATTGTGAAGTGAGTTTGTGCCGTGACAATTCAAATTTGCTACAGAAGATTCTTGGTGCAAAAATCGAGTATACATTGAAATGTCTTTCAACAGGTTGATATTGGAGTATGCCCTTGATGGGAGCTCGAATTACATAGCCTGGAAGGACAGGATGGAGGCGGTGCTGGAGGATAATGGGCTGAAGGAGTTCATCGATAGCGATGTTCCTAAGCCGGGATTTGGCGATGTTGCATTACTTGACGCATGGCAAAAGAAGACAGCAAAGACGAGAAGAATTCTATTGGAAGGTGTGAAGGACCATATTGTGTCCAGCCTTTAGGGGAAAGTCACTCCATCATTAATGTGGAAGGATTTGATAGACTTGTTCCAAAGCAGAAGTGACCAGAGGAAGTTGGCGCTCAAAGACAAGCTCAGAAAAATAAAAATCGAGAAAGGCGACAGTATACCAAAATACCTCACCAATTTTTTTTACTGCAAGGATGAGCTGGGAAGTGTGGGGGTTACTATTGATGAAGAATACTTGATGAGCTTGGAAATCCTTGGGCTTCTGAAGAGTTGGCATAGCTACGAAGACTCTATCAATGGACGGGAGAAACTGCCAGGATGGGAGCAACTTTGGTCAGATCTTGTGCAGGAGGAGATAAGGCGAGGTACCAGGGATGGATCTTCATCGAAGAATGAAGATGAAGAGAATTTCACTTTGGCTTCCAAAGCAAGGAAAGGGAAGGGGAAGAAATCTTCTTCAAAATCTGGTGCTAAAGGCAAGAAGCAGGATTTGTCCAAAACTGTCATGAACATGGACATTTCGCCACTAACTGTCCAGAGAAGAAGAAGAATAAGCAGGCTGCTGGATCTGCAGCTGGAGAAGCTTTAACCTCGCAATTTGAGCTGGATTTTCCCTTGATCACATGCTTGGTTTCAAGCTGCATGGGATCGGTGTGGTATCTTGACAGTGTTGCGTCTTTCCATATGACGAGAGACAAAAATTTGTCTAGTGACTTGGAGGAGAAGGACCTCCAGATGCATATAGAGATGGGCGACGATGGTTGGTACAATGCAACAATATTTGGGACCATTACCTTTGAGAGGGAGTCTGGTAATCCATTCTTGTTGAAGAATGTCATGCATGTTCTAGGTCTGAAGAAGAACTTGGTCTCGGTTGCAATGCTGGAAGACAAGGGTTATGATGTTGTTTTCAGTGAGGGAAAAGCCTTTCTTCAACATAAAACAACAACTCAAGACAAGAATATAGGGGTTCAAATTAAGAATCTCTACAAGATGGATGTAGATGGCTGCGCTGCAATGGTGGGAAAAGTAGAAGAAGTGGTGAGCCGGGATGAGGGCGAATTATGGCACAGGAGATTGGGCCATCTTCACCATGGCGCTTTGAAGATATTGCAGCAAATTTCTACTGGACTTCCCAAGGGTACTCTTGCACAGTCAGATCAGTGCAAAGGATGTACAATGGGTAAGTTTGTGAAGACCACCTTTCATGAGAAGGAGAACCGTGCTTTGGTGATCCTGGAGAGAATTCACACAGACGTGTGTGGACCATTCTTGGTTGCTTCAAAAACAAGACACAGGTATTATGTGATATTTGTTGATGATTATTCTCATAGATGCTCGATCTTCTTCATGCAGAAGAAGAGTGAAAAGTTCTTAAAGTTCTGTGAGTTCAAGGCATTGGTGGAGAAGGAGTCGGGGAAGCAGGTGAAAGCTCTAGGTAGCTATAACAGTGGTGAATACATCTCGAGCGAATTCAAAGACTTCTGTAGCAAAGAAGGAATTCGAAGAGAACTCATAGCGCCTCATAACCCACAGCAGAATGGGGTTGCGGAGAGAAAGAACAGAACAATCATGGGTGCTACACGAGCGATGCTACATGACCAGGGCCTACCGATGCACTTGTGGGCGGAAGCATGCAACACTGCGGTTTATGTGCAAAACTGTTGTCCTCATAGAGTAATTGGCATGAGTACACCCGAAGAAGCATTTTCTGGTAAGAAGCCTGATATTTCTCATTTGAAGATTTTTGGCTCACATGTTTACATTCATGTGACGAAGGATGCCAAGAAGAAGCTGGAGCCGACTGCAGAAGTTGGGATATTTGTGGGGTACACAGAAACACCCAATAACTATTGTGTGTATTTTCCAGACAGTCGGATGACTGTTGTGCGATGGGATATAAAATTCAATGAGGTGAAAGCCATGAAGTTGTCGCTTGAGAGGGAGCTACACTTGCATGCGGAAGAGGAACTTCTTATTCCCAAAGATGAGCCTATGGATGTGGATCAGCCATAGGAGGAGATTCATGAAGTGGAGGAGTCCACTCATTCAGAACCAAACATCAGACAAGGCAGAAAGCGTACCACATAAGCTGAGAGACTGAAGCTTGATGCGGCACAGACTGTAGGAGTTCCTACATCACAGCGCAGACAGAGACAGTCACCTCACTGATATACTGGATACATGGCTCTTATGAGCAAGTGTATCTTGATAGAGTCATCTTCTTTCGAAGAAGCAGTGCAAGAGCCCACATGGGTAGATGCCATGGTGGAGGAGTATGAATCCATTGTCAGAAATAGTGCTTGGGATATTGTTCCGAGGCTAGTGGGAAAATCAGTTGTAGGATCAAGATGGATCTAAAAGGTAAAGAAAGCTGCTGATGGGAGTGTCGAGAAGTATAAGGCAAGATTTGTTGCCTGGGGCTTCTCATAGATTGAGGGGATTGACTATGAAGAAACCTTTGCATCTATCGCACAGTATTCTTCCATACGGACCATCCTTGCTCTCTCAGTTCAGATGGGTTGGCACATTCATCAAATGGATGTGAATACTGTGTTCCTTAATGGGATCATTGAGGAAGAGGTGTACATTGAGCATCCTAAAGGATTTGAGATCTTCAACAGCGAGTCGCATGTGTGTAGGCTCAAAAGAGCACTATATGGGCTGAAACAAGCACCCCGTGCTTGGTACACTCGGATCGACAACTATTTCACTGGACTTGGCTTCACCAACAGTGAGGCGGATGAAAAACTGTACCAGATTGTGGTTGAGGGTAAGCTTTTAATCATTGCACTTTATGTTGATGATTTAATACTAACAAGTGATGAGAAGTTGATACACTCATGCAAGGCCGATCTTGCAAAGGAGTTTGAGATGAAGGACTTGGGCCTCCTTCATTATTTCCTTGGATTGGAAAAATGGCAGCAAGAAGGTGAACTGTTTGTGTCTCAAGGCAAGTATGCCTGGGAGATACTAGAGAAGTTTCACATGCAAGGCTGCAAGCCTATCGACACTCCTCTTCTAGGATATTGGAAGAAAGAGGATGCTACATCTGCAGAGGTAGTGGATGCCACTGTTTATCGACAATTGGTGGGTTCGCTCATGTATTTAGTCAATACAAGACCGGACATATGATATGCAGTGAACCAGCTTTCACAAGCGATGGTTAAGCCTACCAAGCTCTTTTTGAAGGCAGACAAACATGTATTGAGATATCTCAGGGGCACATTTGAGTATGGTTTATGGTACAGACAGACGGATGAGGTGAAGTTGCATGGCTTCACGGATGTAGATTGTGCAGGAAGCCCAACAGACAGAAAGAGCACATCAGGAGGGATTTTCAGTATCGGATCTACGGTAGTTTCTTGGTACAGCAGGAAACAAAGATCTATGGCACTCAATTTGGCGGAAGCGAAATACATGGCAGCAAGTTTAGCTGCATGTGAGGCTATTTGGATGAGGAAGATCCTGGTTGGCTTGTTCAGTTCACATTTAGATCCCACAATGATACATTGTGATAATCAAAGTTTCATTAAACTCTCGGTTAATCCTGTGTTTCATGATAGATCTAAACATATTGATATCCGATATCATCATATCAGAGATTGTGTGCAGTGGAAGATCATGTTGCTTCAGTACATTCTTACGGAGGATCAGGATACAAATATTCTGACAAAGGCGCTCACCAGGAGCAAATTCGAATACCATAGAGGCAGGATCGGGGTGAAGGATAATCCCTATCTTGTTGAGAGGGAGTGTTGAGATTCAACAAGATGATGAGCTTAGTGAAAAGAGTCGCCTTCACTAAGTGGGCCCGCAGGCTATTTTGGGCGCAAGTCTATTTTTAGACATGATGATCATATTTCAGAAGTTGCAGAATGCTATTTGTGGATGGTTGATCAAGTTGGAAAAATAGATGAAATTCTATTTTTAGAATATTGGGCGAAGTCTATTTATAGATCGTCAATCTAAAAATAGATGCATGTCGATTATTCTTAGCTCTTAATAATTGTTACACAGTAATTTGTCACCATCCTTACCATTCCCCGTCCCGCACAATGGAGGACCCATTTTGTGACCTGTGAACATTGTCATGCCTTGAAAACATCATCAATGCATTCCTCTAAGCATGAGCTTTATTTGCCCTTGAGACATCTCCTTGAAAAAATCATGAAAAACATCCCTTTTGGCATTGGCGCGGGCAGGAAGTCCAGCACTCGCGCCAATGGGGAAAATCCTACAAAGAGGTCGCGCAAACTGGCGCTCTGTCATAGAGCAGTAGTCGCGCCACCCAATTTAGGGACTATTTTTTAAATAAAGATGGCGGAAGTTGAGTTCCAACAAACTCACAAACCATTGCCTATCTTGAGTTGGGAGATTTGGCTGCGGGAGTTCTATGGAGGGGAAGTGGTTTTGCCACCTCCCATGGAACCTTCCTTGTTGATAGGGCCAATCCCATAATAATAGGGATCCCAACTCCCTCTTTCCCCATCTATAAAAGCCTGCTCAATCCCATGGAAAGCTAGTCTTGAAGTGCCTAAGCTTTGAATCTCCATATTCCCAAGAGCCTTTGTGCTGTAAAGAATCCTCTCTTTCCCTTAAGGCCGACTCAAGTAAGGAGACCATTGTCGAGAGACTCTGGAGAGGTTTTCCCTTTCCTTGGCGAGCTTTGCGAGACGTGGACGACCGGAGACCCGTCCGAAGGAGACCGCGACGTCAGAACTTGGTTGTAATCTCTCTTCGTTTATTATTTAATAGATGATTATGATTATGGTTCCACTCTGTTTTCCATCATGTTAATGCGAGTAACATCCTTTCTGACTGATGTTTAGTTACGTATGCCGGATTTTATGCTTGTATCCGTTCGTTTCTTCCATGTGCAGGTGTTCATCCGCGGAGATCGTGGAGGGATTGTGATCTGCCGAGGCTGAGGAACGGGGACGCTTCTTCTTCAGATCATAGCGTTGGAATCCAGGTAGGCTTCTATTCCTAGTCTTTTCATTCGTAACTAGGAACTTGCGTCATAACATTGTTTGATTGTTGCTAGACCCCTGCTGGGCTAGTAGGGATCGCCTCTGTCCGCAGAGGGGATTTACCTCCTCAACAATTTGGCGACTCCACTGGGGATCCAGCTTGTTGTTTGATTTGTAAACTATAGACGGAGCCTGAAGTACAGCCAGATAGCCTTCGAAACGCTTTTGCCCTGCATTAGCGGAGTAGATCAACGCTACTTCAGTCAATCTCCGGTTTGGTTTACGGACTGAACAACTTGGAGTCTTTGTCTTGCCTTACCGTTTGTATCTTGCTTTTCCTTGCTTGATGAACCTTCTGGGTTGGGTTCTTTGTGTGTTTTTGCTTCTTGGATTGCTTAGCTTGCATTGGTATGTTTCTGGAGTAGCTTATTTTTAATTTTTGCCTGAGAAACTCGACCGGCGCGGTTTTTAACCCGACAGTCGCGCCAATTGGCGCATGTTGCCTTTGTTCAACCCGCACCAATCGCTTTCTGGCGCCAGTTTCACGCTTACAGTCGCGCCACCCCTGTAAGTTTTTTGAGTTTTCTCATTTTTGAGCTCTCTGAAGTTGATCAGTGTTTTTCTTCTTGATTTTCCGACTGCCTGAGTGTGTTGGAGTCTTGTTTGGCTGGAAATTCACCTCTGTCCTTTGGTTGTTTGCTTCTATCTACCGATTTCACGTTTTAAGCCCTAGGTCATCTAGTGGCTTAGTGTATCGAGCCCTCCTTGGGAGTTTTGGTGTTTTGATTGTCCTGTCAACTATCTGATTGATTCTCCACATTCTCTAAGTAGTTGTTCATTGTTTTGTTGCGATTTTTGAGTGATTGTTCATTCCTTCATTCGAAATTCGTTTGGTCTTGCCTTGGACCTAGATCACACGGTCCATTGGAAGCTTTTGAGTCTTTTCTTCGTTTTGAGAGACTTTGGTCGATTTGGGGATCTGATTGCTTGTGTTGTTGAGTGAAATTTGTTTGTTTCGCTCTCTTGGAAATCGTTTCTCAAGTTGTTCCGTTTGTTTTCAAGTTTGTTTAGTGCATATTAGCTATTAAACATTGAAAAAAAAAAAAAAAATCTCTTTTGCTTTTGTTAATTAGTGCAAATTGTGATCTTTTCCATATCGCTAGTGATTAGTGTTTTGAATGAAAAGTTTTCAATTTCATTAGTTGCATTAGAGATCTCATTGTTTGTCTTCCGTTCATTTCGTTTGTGTAAAAGCTCTCAACTCTTCTCTAACTAGTTTTCATCGAACGAAATGTTGCACCGTGGCATATAGCTTTGCATTTAGGAGTCTTTCGAGACACTACATACGATAGGGCCTGAAAATTGAAACTTAATTGAAGATCAATTGTAAAATTTATTTCAATTAACCTAAGGCAGCATTGGAACTTAACGAAACATATTTAGAAGGTCTAGGCTAGAGACGTGTTCCGGCGTCGTTAAACCTAGCAGCTGTCGTTCGCCTGTTGGCTTTAGACAGCGCTAGTACGGACTTGCGCTCCCGTACCGTCGCGTATATAAAGGGAGACCCCTCTAGGTTTTCAATCCTTTATCCACAGGAAGCCGAGTCTGCCGCCCTATACCCGTGATACACCGAACACAGCATTCGGGGAGACTACCTGCACGTACGGAAAGTCCTTGGTCGATTTCTCTTTCATTATTGAAACCAAGGTGTATATTGCAGTTCACGGATATTTGGTACACCCTTTGTGCCTAGTTTTTCCTGAGCAGTCATTTGGTCTTTTCTGACTCCCTAAACTTGAAAAGACCGTCAAGCGCTTGTCCCTTCACGCTTGTGTCAACTCTGAAAGAGATAGAGTCATCTTTTTATCGTTTCTCGACTCTTAAAATATGAAACGGTAGAATTTCTTACTTTCCAATGTGGTAAAATTAATCGCCCACGATTACACACCTATTTAGACATTGCTTGTTGACTGTTTGATCGTGTGTCTTAGCTCGTTTTCAGCCCGTGTGTGTGTTTGCTCTTTTCTTCTAGTCTTTTGCCACGGTGGCGGAACCTTCGGTTTCGTCTACTGGTAGTCCTTACACGGACGATTCTTCAGAAGCTTCTCAGCCTTCTGTTGAACCACAGTAGCCTGTTGTTTCTGAGTTTCCTGACGGGGGATCGGTTCTCGCCGAGCAACCCTTTGGAGGACCAGTTGAGTTCAATTGGCCCTTTTCGGACCCTGTGTCTGAATTGAGATTAGGAGCTGATTTCCTTTCTCTTACATCGGGTTCACCGTTTGTTGCTGCTGTTTTTCCTCCTAGTCCTCGCCGTCTTTTGCGTGATTTAACGGCAGGATTAACCATGAGTGATTCTGGTGAGGAAATTCCGGCGTCTGATGACTATCAGCGCATCCCTCGTAGATTGTTTGAGGGAGACGACTCTGAGCTGGCTACCATGTCGTCAGCCAGTCCTTCTTTACCACAGGGATACAGATCTCTGGGTCAGATCATTTCAGCTGCAGCCTCTATGGGGATATCATCTCCTGCTTCGAGGCCAGCTATCACTACACCCGGGGTGTCCCCTTCGACGCCCGTCACTTCTGTTCCCGTTCGGCCCATTGTTTGTGTGGCTGCCTCTTCTTCTGTTGTCTCAGCATCTGCTACCAGGGCTGGGCCAACTCCTGAAGACGTTTACCTAGCTACTGCTATACCGGAGAATATCTCTCCAGAGGAGTATCGGTTGTTTTTGCAACAGCCGAACGCCGGAGCTGGACAAGTCCCCCAAGATCCTTACCGATCCTTCTTTTCGCACTATGCACAGGATGGCACGCCCGTGTATGCATTCCCAGGTTGGTTTGACGAGCACAGGGAGGTTTTGCGCCTTCCTGCTCTTGAGGCTTATCTGTATGCTCAAGGTTTACCGTACAACCAGGCTTACAACCCGCAGGGACAACCCTTCCAGGGCCAACCTGCGGGCCAACCTGGCTATCTGTATGACCCACAGGGACAGCCCATCCAAGGCTACTCTGCGGGCCAGCAAGGGCCATTGTACAATCCGCAAGGACCATATTATAGCCCTGCTGGTCAACCTGCTCAGCCTCAGCCGGGGTATCAACCGGGACCGGCCTATGGTCCTGGGGGGCAAATCCAGCCTTCTTTACCGATGCAACCGCAGTATCTTGTTGTCTCTAACGTTGCATATCAGCCAGGACCATCCTATGGTTCTGCTTCAGGTCAAACTGGTTTCCAGCAAGAACCTGGTCTTGTTCCACCTCCAGGCCAGCCGGTCCATCCGGTACAACCTGGGGCTCACTTACAACCAGGTCAACCTGCGCAACCAGCGCCGCCTGTTTATCCGGGCCAGCCTAGTCATTCAGGCCAGCCCCCTCAGTCGGGCCAACCTGTTCATTCAGGACAGCCCTCTCATTCCGTTCACTCTGCTCAACAGCCTGTTCATTCAATGCCGCAGCCAAATCAACAGCTGCGCCCTACGTACCAGGCTCCGTAGGGTTCCACTTATCAGCAGCCTACTCATCCTCAGAGTGGTTATCATCCTCATGGTCAGTCTCAACCGAACTATAACCACCCTAGAGGCTCTCAGTATTATCCTCCTGCACCCGGTTCTACCTACGCTCAGCAACCAAATCCAAACGCTACTTATACGGGGCAGACGCCTAATCAGGGGCCGAACCCTGGTTATCAAGCCCCGCACTATGGTTACCAGAATCCAAATCGGTTTGGTTATATGAACTATTCCCCCTATGGTCAGAATCCTGCGGGACAGAACCCGTGGGGGCAGGGATATTCGCAACCATCGTGGAGCATGGGTACCGGACCTCATCCTGGGACTGGCATGGCAGTTAACCCTCCATTGCCGTTCCCGGCTACCTTGGAACTACCGGACGTTTCAAAGTTGATCAATGATCCGATTTCACATAATCCATATTGGCCTCCGGTTCCCACCAAGATACCAGGTGATTGTCCCAAGTTTGAGGGCAAAGCTGGCGAAGACCCCCAGGCGCATGTGATGACGTATCACCTCTGGTGTTCGTCTAACTCTTGGGTTGACGATTCGATTCGTTTGCGTCTTTTCCAGCGTACTTTAACAGGAGCTGCTGCTAAGTGGTACATAGAACTATCCCGTGGTATTTTTCAAGATTTCAACTCGTTAGCCATGGCTTTCCTCACGCATTTCCAGTTACCGGTCCGGTATGAGGCCGGGACGCACCTCCTGACTTCTCTGAAGCAGGACAAGGCCACTCACATCTCGGATCACATTCATGAGTGGCGGCGCCGTCGTGGACTGATCAAGTTTCACATACCTGATCAGATTTTGACTCACTGGTTCACCACCTCCTTTGTGAATAAAATCGCTCAGGATATCGCGATGGGAGCGTGTGTGACGGAGGAACAAGCTATCGCGCGTGCCCAATACCTGGATCTTGTCTATTCGCAGTCTGGCACACTTTATGACATCTTGACTGATGCTCCATGGCCCAGAACCACTAAGGCTCTGCCTACCCTTACGGTGGATGGTGTCATTGGTTCCGTTTCTCAAAATTCGAAGAAGTCTTCGAATGGGAAGCAGAAGGCTAATTCTTCCAACAATACCTCTGCTAATCCCCCCTCATCCGATTCTGGTAAAACCGCGGAGGTGAATGCCGTCCAGGCCAATCCTACAGACAAATCCTCCAAAGGGAAGAAGAAGGGCAAAGGCAAATCAAAATCTGATGCCCCGAAACCAGAATCTAAATCTCGAACTGAGGATGGCTCCCAACGTAAGCCGAAATTCCCTTGCCTCATCTGTGAAGGTGACCATTACACTAAGGACTGTCCACGACGGTCCGAGGTTAGTCAACTTCTCAAAGGCTCAAAAGGGACTCCGGCTCTTTTAAAAGAGCCATTTCCATCTCAGCAGACCCAGATGGTCGAACAGGCGTCACCATCTGCACCGTTTGGGTCTCAAGTTTTCATGATGAAGACTAATGCACCTATCACTATCGCTACGCGGTCGAAGGATTACAATGAACCGCGGCAGGCACCCGGGAAGGCAGTTGCGGAAGGGCCGCCTCCCCCACCTGCCTCCGGTCCATTGGAAATCGAGAATCCGACTCCCGAACCCATTGTGAAACCACCTCCCAAGGGTGTTCTTCGAAGATCCTCTTACAATCCAAATGCTCGTGCCGCTCAACATTACAGTATCGTTGAGGATCTGGCACAGGCGCCATGTGCCATGTCTGCACTCGAGGTTCTTCAAAGTTGTCCTTCACAACGGAAGGCTTTACTGTCTGCCATCGGTGGTATCGATCCCGCCGACTCGAGCCTTCTCACCTTCGATCTGGAGAATTTTACTCCCCGGCTTCCACATCAAATTGCTTTGGTCATTCAAGTCGGGATTAACGGTCTGAACATTCATAGGGCCGTCGTAGATGAGGGTGCATCTACCTGCGTTATGTCCTCCGCTTGCTGGAAGGCCATCGGCTCTCCAGCCTTGTCGTCATCTCCCAATGCCCTTGAGGCATTTGATGGTCGGGAGTCTAAACCCCTGGGAGTTCTCGAGAGCCTTGCGATCACATTACAAGGAAAAACTGTCAACGTGGAAGTAGAAGTGGTTGACGCTAAACTCAACTACAATATACTTCTTGGCCGCAGCTGGACCCATGCCATGCTCTGCGTGCCGTCTACCGTCTTTCGATTCATTAAGTTCCCTCACGAGGGCAAGATTGTCACGGTGGATCAGTTGTCATTTTTCACCTCTAGCTCTGAGAACAACGTGCCATACGTGGATCAAATTCTGAATCCCCCAGACAACATAGGACCTGGTCTTTTCAAAGACCTAGTCCTCATGGGTATATTCCCCGCACCGCCACCGAATACCGCTCAAGTCAACATGTTGTCCAGGACTGATGACCCCTGGCTTATTCCTACACATGAGCAGGTATATGAGTTTGGAGAATCCATGCCTTTAACGCCAGTAGAGATTAGCTACTGTGAGATTGTTGCCGCATCGGACCCTCCACCTCCTCAGCATGCTCCGATGAGCATGGCTCTCGACGTCTACTCGCAATCCCCCTGGCTTGGTCAGGCTGATTCACCTGATCCTCTCAGAGAGACTTTTTCTTCAGATGAGGCTATCATTGAAACTATGTCTCTTGAGGAGCTGCCCTGGGGCGATGGACATCATCGCTCCTCGTTTATGCCCAGCTTGGGGGAAATGACTGATTGTCTGGAGCGTTATGCTACTCAGGTTCCTTCCCCCCCTCTTCAAACACCGATCTTAATGCACGAGGTTTTTTCGGAGGGTAATCTGAGTAACATTACTCAAACTGTTCCAATCAACATCTCCGTTAAACCGGGGATTTTTGAGAACATTCATTTGGGTGTGACTTGTTCTCCCGAGGAGATTCAAGTCTATACTGAGCTTTTCAAAGAATCCAGAGATGTTTTCACATGGTCTTACGAGGAAATGCCGGGAATTGATCCTAGTATTGTCGTGCACGAGATTCCAACCTATCCAGGTGCGAAACCCGTGCGCCAACGCTTACGTCCCATGCATCCTCGGAAAGCCACCGCCATCAAGGCAGAAGTTGAAAAACTTCTGAACGCGGGTTTTATTTATCCCATCCCCCTTACAGAATGGGTGTCCAACATTGTCCCTGTCGATAAAAAGTAGGGTACAATTCGAGTCTGTGTGGATTATCGCGATATCAATCGCGCCTGTCCAAAGGATAATTATCCCACTCCGTTTATCGACCAGATCATCGACGAATGTGCCGGGAGTGAGATCTATTCCTTAATGGACGGTTTCTCAGGCTATAACCAAATCAATATTGCACCTGAGGATCAACATAAGACCACATTCATCTATCCGTGGGGCACTTTCGCGTACAAAAAACTCCCGTTCGGCTTAAAGAACGCTGGCGCCACGTTTCAGCATGCGATGTCCTACGCTTTTCATGACATTCGCCATATTGTCCAGCCTTATCTGGATGACTTGCCAGCCCATTCGGGTAAGCGAGAGGACCATCCCGAGCATCTTCGCCAGATATTTCTTCGTTGCAGACGCTACAACATCAGGCTCAATCCTCACAAGTGCGTCTTCTGCGTTGATTCTGGCCGTCTTTTAGGCTTTATAGTCTCCAAAGACGGAATTCGCCTTGACCCTCTAAAGGTTGAGGCCATAGTAAATCTCCCATCACCCTCCTCCCTGTATCAGTTACAGAGTCTACAAGGGAAAGCGAATTTTCTTAGGCGCTTTATCCCGAATTACGCCGAGGTGGCCAAAGGATTCACTCGTTTGTTAAAGCAGAATGTTCCCTTTCATTGGGACGAAATTGCTCAGGAATCCTTTGAGAAGCTGAAGACATTGCTAGTCAATGCTCCGTTGCTTCGCCCTCCGGACTACCACCGCGACTTCACTTTGTATCTAGCCGCCGCATTTAGCACCATCGCCATGGTCTTGGTGCAGGATGACGATAACGGTGATGAACATGTTGTTTATTACTTGTCTCGGAATCTTCTCGACCCTGAAACACGTTATGCACATGTCGAGAAGTTGGCCTTAGCAGCCGTACACGCCGTACAACGCTTTCGCCATTACATCCTTTTGCGCACGATAACAGTGGTTTCAGACTGCAACCCTATGACGTATATTCTTTCTAGACAATTACTAGGGGGCAAGTACTCCAAATGGATCGTCATCCTGCAGGAGTTTGACTTGGAGTTCACCACTGCCAAGTCAACTAAATCACCGGTCTTCGCGGATTTGATATGTTCTCTCCCTACAGATTCTGTTCCTTCACACTCAGAAGATCATATACCGGACGAAACGCTGTTTCTTATTGATACTCGTGATCCTTGGTACGGTGACATCATAGTGTATCTTCAGACCGCGACATTTCGGTCTGAGTTGGATAAAGCTTCCTGCCGTCGGATTCGGCACCAGTCCCAACCCTACCGTATCGTAGGAGATACCTTATATCGTATTGGAGTAGATTCGGTGCTCCGACGATGCCTTACCTTGGAAGAGGCTGAGAAAGTCTTGAATGACTGCCACAGTGGCGCCTGTGGCGGACACATGTCCGGGTATGCTACTACACAGAAGATTCTGCGGGCAGGTTATTTCTGGCCTTCCATATTCAAGGATTGTATCACCGCAGTCCGAAAATGTCATCCATGCCAGATTTTTCAGCGCAAGATGCGCGCACCGCCATTGCCTTTGCATCCCGTTATTACCGTCGGCCCTTTTTCGAAATGGGGCGTGGATTTTATGACGTGTAACCCTCACTCGGCCGGGGGGCATGCGTATATCATTGTCGCCGTCGACTACTTCACTAAGTGGGCCGAGGCGATGCCTACACTTGCTGCTGACGGGAAAACGGCTGCTTCATTTCTGTTCAACCATGTTATTGCACGATTCGGGGTCCCTCAAGCCATCGTCACTGATCACGGTACTCATTTCCGCGATTACATGATGGCGGAGCTGACTTCAACGTTGGGCTTGCGTCACGACAACTCAACACCATACTACCCTCAAGCGAATGGTCAGGTTGAAGCGGTGAACAAGGTTTTGGTCACCATGCTTCAGCGAACAGTTGGGATTCATAAATCCAATTGGCATCTCCAACTGTTCTCAGCTCTCTGGGCATACCGAACGTCTGCTAAGAGTGCAACCGGGTTCACACCATTCCAATTGGTGTACGGTCTGGAAGCTACTCTGGCGGTTGAATGTGAAATTCCTTCGCTTAAATTAGCTGTGGAGCTCTTACCGGATACCTCTCCTGAAGAAGAACGTCTTCTGTATCTCGAACGGTTGGATGAAACCCGTCGACTAGCTGCTTTGATCATCGAAGCACAAAAGAAGAGGGTCAAATCTCATTTTGATCAAACTGTTTCTCCCCGTTCTTTCATTGAAGGAGACCTCGTTCTCTTATACAATCAGGCGCATGATAAGCTTGGAGCCGGTAAACTCCAGCCTATGTGGCACGGTCCCTATATAGTAAAGCGCATTTTAAAAAATGGGGCCTACGAGCTTATAGATTACGAAGGAGTTCCGCTGGCGCAGCCCAGAAATGGGCTGTACCTTAAAAAGTACTACGCCTGAAGTGATTTCTTGGTGTGGTGTGTGTACATAGGTGTGTGATTGTCATTTGTGTGCATAGTGTGGTGTGCTTTGTAAACATCTTTCTGCTGATCGGGTCTTCCTGGTTGTGCACATGTCTATTCATCCATTTGTTGGTTTCGCGGATGGTGCCTCCCGCAGTACCAGGAATCTGTCTTCCGCAGCCTGGGTAATCTACGATCCTGCTGGTGAGTTGATTGACCTGCAAGGTGTGTGTTTAGGACGTACCACGAACAATATCGCGGAGTATAGCGCCGTGTTGGAATTATTAACCGAGGCAATAAACCTTGGTATCCGTGAATTGCTCGTGTACCTAGATTCACAACTTGTAGTATTACAGCTGAACGGACACTATTCGGTAAGGAACCCGTCCATCTTACGTCTGTATTTGCGTATTCGATTACTTGAAAGGAATTTTGACTACATTACATATCATCATATACCCAGGCATTTGAATACATTAACAGATGCAGTAGCAAATTTGGTATTAGACAGACATTTGCGCAATTTATAAATCATCATCATATGTAAAGAAAGACTCATCCAGAAATAGATATGTATATATATAGATATCGAAATGTTTACATAAGAGTGTGTCACATAAAACTCAAAAAATATACATAATCGTCTTAGTACATCCAGAGACGCTACGTCTCTCAAAAAATAGGTGTGGTATAAATCCTAAAGGACTAATCCGCATGGTGCTCATGATAGCACGTGACTGCACGCACTAAGCGCCTCAGGATTTGGTGGATCCGATTCGGGACTCCCACCGTATGGCGCTGGTATGCCATCGGTACGTCTGCTAGCCGGGCATAGTCTGGAATCCCGTGAGCAATCCCCTCGAGGTTCTGGATCAGTTCATCTCCTCCGGTGCCTTCTCCCTGGATCTCTGGGGCGAGTTGTGTCCTCCGGGAGATTGGGGACATCCCGGCTGGTCTCTCAGGTCCTACATCTGCATGCATATATAATTGTGTTAAGACGAATGTGTATTAACAAAAAAAAACATATAAACATAAAATCAAAATATGAGGTCTTACCCAGCTCCTCGTCCCAATCATCTCCTTCTGGTAATGGGAGATCTGGGTCCCTGGTAAAGTCAGTTCCCGAATAGGGCCAATCTTCCACGACGATCAGCTGGCGCCGTAACCACCTGAAAAACTCTGGCCTCCACGACATCTGTTGGCCACCTCCAGATCTGGGCATCAATGCTGCCCAGCGAACCATTCGTGGCTCTCGTGTTATTGGACTCGCCACTGTGGCTCCTTGGCCCTGGAAGATTGGTATGCGTTCCAGAATGAACGATACCAAGATGGAACCATAACCGAACTGTTTCAGTTTCCCCTGTTTGCACCTTGTGAGCTGCCTTTTCATGTTGATAGTTACTGCTTCTGCCCAGTTGAACAGTAAGGGACCCATGCATTCTGAGGCCAACAGGAGTTGGGTCTTCGTGGACTCGTGCGGAGCCTGCAACCCAGCAGCCCGCGTAATGGTATGGAGAACTACTCTCAGTGCTAGATCAGGGATGGTGTGGATATCCACCTTCTTGCTTCCTGATCCTGTTTGTGCCCCTCGGCACACCCGTGCCATTACTTCTTCCATATTTTCCCCAGATGGTCTGCTTCCAGTCAGTACAGGGATTGGACCTCTGCGGGACAATCCAGTGATGAAATAAACGTCAGTGACCTCCAGTTCTAACACCTGGTCTCGTAACCTGAACACCTGTCCCTGTTCGTCCCAGATACTGATTAAATACTCGAGGAGCTCGGGCTGAGCTCGTAAACATGGCGTGAGGAAGAACTTTTTCAATCCACAGTTTCTAAGTGCATTCATGCAAGCCTGGCTTTGCATGGCCTGTTCATCCTCTTCTCTGTGCTCTCGTTCTTTCCATTCGATTGCCATTTTGAGTGATTATCTGCATTCACATGGTCAAAAACCCTTAGTTAGATCTTTGATGAACTTCAAATTCCATGCAATTTGGTCTAAATGTCGAAATTTTGGGCGAAATTTAAGGTTCGGCCGCTGGCGCGGCTGTTTTGCGAACAGTCGCGCCATGTGGCGCGAGCCCTTTATAAAAAAGAGCTCATTGGCGCGGGTCCGTGCCCGATACCCGCGCCAATGGGCGCAGCCCTAAAATTCTAAAAATGACCACACAAAACTGATTTCTAAGGGAAAGCTATTAAAAAATGAATGAAAATGAAGAGCAAAAGAGCGCCTCTTACCTGTGACAGACGAGAAGCTGAATGGTCGACTGGATTTGTCGCAATCACCGTCAGAAGTTTCTGCTCCAAAAGGACCACTGTTGCTTTCCACCAAGGTAAATAGTAAAAATTAATTTTATTTTTACCAATTAGACATATTTATAACTTTTTCGACGTTAAATGAGTTTTAAAAGTTATTTTTATCAAATATTTGCATATGTTATGTCGAAAATGGATTTTACGCTTGCTTGGTATGTGCAGCAGCGGGTTTTTGCGACTTAAAAGATGGAAACGAGTTGTATTTTATACTTTTTCAGACTCGGTAAATACACGAAAAAGTCACTCTGGAGTCATCTTTCAGCTCTTTTCTGACTCTCTAAATATGAAAAGATCGCCGAGGCCCTTGTCGTTTCGATCTCGTTAAAATGGACACGAATCGACATTCACCCGGTATAAGTTTAACCCTTTTTCGGGCCGGGATGGATTGATTATGAAAAAGGAATACCCTAGCCTATCGCGACTAGGAGGTTTTCCCAGATATTGTTTTCTACCTTTTCGGATCTGGGGAACTATTTACGAAAAGGGACTTGTGGAGTTTTCTTTTCAGCTGTCTTTTCAAACTCTCTAAACATGAAAAGACACCGAGTTCTTCCTTTGTCAGACTCGTTAAACCCTGATGACATTGGATTTCGTCGAAATGACGTTCTCCGAGTTTCTCCTTCCTAGGACTCGTTAAATGCACTAGGATGGATTCGCCAGAAGGGCGGACTTATATCACAAGCATATGCTATCCCCTTCAAGCTTGTTATCAAAAATAATTGGGGTACTCGCCAGAAATGGTGGGGGAAAATGGAACCATTGTCGTTGTCGTCGGCAGTATGTCGCTCTTGAACATGGCACTTGTCTGCATTCGTGTCGGGTTGGGGACATCTCATCTCGTTGCTTCACTTTGCTTCCATGGGTTTGGGTAATCTCTTTTGACCTCTCATCTGTTCACTGCCTCGTCGCCATGACCTCTGATCCGCTGATGTCAAATACTGCCAAGTCCATTGTCGTGCCATTCATGTGTTCAAGAGAAGTTGGCCTCTGCAAATATCAACCTTCCTCTGTTTCTCATACGATCCTGATTCACAACATAACATCATGTTCCTCTGTCTCGTGTCGATGATGTGGGAATCATTATGGCCCACCTTCGATCAAGGTCACTTCCTGTCGACATCAACTCATTATCCGGGAAGTTGGTCCAGAGACTCCTTGTGGTACCTTGGAGCCTGCATGCCTCAATGGCAGGTTCGTCGCATTCGACAAGAGGTTTACATCATTGGCCTCCAATCGAGTGATTCTGCGGGTGTTCGACGTCAACTCATTTATTCGCATGCCGTAGATTTTACCTGTGGTACCTTGAGGACCATTGTCATTATTGGTTGTTTCTCTCGCGTCTGTTAATAGCTTTCATCATTGGCTGGTAATCAGACGATGTTCTTGCATGTTCGACTTCAGCTCACATATTCACATGCTTGAACTTGTACTCTGTTGGGTCGAGATGGAGCGCAAGACCCTGGATTGTGTCTGTTGTAATCCAGGCTGCGATTGTGGATTATTTGTTGAGGAGGTAAATCCCCTCAACAGAGGGATTTTATTCCTACTCATGGGCCTCCTTACCCATTTATTCACTTCTTTGTTGATATAAGCAAAATTAATGTTCCAGTTAGCTCTATGCTAATTTTGGGAACATTACAGTCCTCCCCTCCCAAATGTTGCTTGTCCTCAAGAAACTGCAAGGATATAACTGAAGGGCCTTCTTGAGGTATGAGGCTGAAATGAATTGGGATCTACCATCCCCATATGAATCTCCCATCCCCAAGAAATCATCCATACAAAATGAGTTACTCTCCAACATGGAAACTCCTGAAAGTCTTCCTCCACCTTTGGCTCATGCAAAGTAGGTGGGCTGAAAATATGATCATGGTAGACAAGGTAGCCTACACCACATTGTCCTCCTCTCCACTCATGATAAGTGTAGAGTATGTGATGATCTTGGGCTGCAATAATTTTTCCCTTAAGTGGAAAAATGAAGAACAATCCTCCAAGGATCTCCTCTCCAACATTGAAGAACAAGATGGCTCAAAACATCTCATCCATGATGAATAGGACATGATCATCATAGGATATCCAAATGATAAGTTTTTTGAAAGTTTTACATGATGCTGCATGATACAAACAATGTCTCACGTGGACACAGTGCAGTCTCTCCCACCGCAACTTTAGAAAATAGCATGGCAAGTGGTGTTTTGACGAATTGCTAGTTGTGTGAATCATCATGTCTACTAGTGACTAGTAAATGAGTGAATGTGCCAACTGAGCATACAAGAAATAATAAAACACTTGCCCAAGGTTAAACAAAGGATGGTTGTCTCCATCATAATAGATGGCAAAATATTTCTCATGGGGCTCAACAATAAAATTTCCCTCTTGTGGAGCAATGCACTGTATGATAATGGTAAGAAGATGCAAATACTGTGTTACATAATCAATAGATGCCAAAACAACATTATCACCATGTGCTAAAAGAAAAGTGATGCATGAACACATGAATAAGTTCATGCTCCAAAGGAACAACACTTTTGGCCTATGCAAATAGGCTCCTACCAACCCATAGCTCAATTATTTGACATGATTACTGTCAAAGACTCCTCCAATAATGTTGGTGCAATTTGGAAATCCCTCCCAAAATGGAAGTACTTCCTGTTTATCTAAGGCCAAGGAGTAGCCCCTTTGCACTCTGGTAGTGCTATCTCCTACTCCTGCAACATCATACAACATGTGAGAGCAAATCTTCCCATGCTCTCTCAAGTACAACCCCAGCAAAAAAAGTGTTTGTTGCCTCCCCATGCTCTCATCATACAAGTCATGTGATGAAGACAGAATGAATGATATGAATGTCACATCAACATCATGCATCCATACTCTTTTATACTTAATGATGCAAACATCCTACCACATTTCCTCCATCCCTATACCCTCAGGAAAAGTGTATGCCAAGTGATGGCCAAACTCCTTCAAGAGTAACCAGCGCAACTATTGGAGAGGAAAATCCCCTCTACGGACAAAGGTGATCCCTACTAGCCCAAATCGGGTCTAGAAACAATCAGACACATAGTGATGCAGGTCTCTAGTTACAAAAATGAAAAAACATAACGAGTTTCCTACCTCAGTTCCTACAAAATGGTCATCGAAAGAAGGATGACGCTTCCTGTCCTCCGCTTCTGCATATCATGATCCTTCCGCTTAGCACATATGAACACTTGCACGCATGCGAAGAAACATGATGATACATAGCACAGAATCTAAATCTTGTAACTATACATCAGTCAGAGAAGATGTAATTCATTGCACCGAAGATAAAGATACACAAATGAAACCATAATCAAAGTCGCTTATCATTAATAAAACAAAGGAACGATACAACCTTAAGCTCTGACACTGGATCTTCCTTCAGCGGGTCGACAACGGAGCACATCTCAATGAAGCTTCTTTGGAATGCGACAAAGCTCTCTCTCTTCGGCTTGGCTCTCAAAGGATGTC